>UELW01000178.1:1852003-2452003 GCA_900490495.1 Danionella dracula | reverse complement strand
ATTGACATTGAGTCCTTAAGTGGCCAATCAAGAAGGCAGACTGGACTGAAGTTAATTAACCACTATTTTGAGAAAGAGGGAAAGTGATTCTGACATCAGCTGAAAGGAAAAAAGAAAGGAATGCTTGATTGAATCTATTGATGAGGCAATTTTTATTGTTCAAAGGATGACATCATGCAGATTTGTATCAGTTATGATCGAACTGGAAGGCTATAGATGTAATTGGGATTAAAAAATGATTTAAATAGTTTAATACAGTATGATGTGTTTTGAAGTTATAGTTTCCTGCAGAAAAAAAGTATTTTTGAAAAAGTTTTAAAGCATCTTTAAGCCCACCACTTTCCCTAAAATGATAGAAATAAACATACTCAGAAGTAAAATCTTCTTATTACACACATTCATATGTCTTATCATTCAGACAAATAGTAACCGTTACTCAGTGTGATAGTAAATGCTTTATTAACACATATTACTACTGTATGCATGTGTTTGTAAATAGTTTAATATTCATTTATTAACATGTTCTAAATTATTTCATGAATCGCTAACAAATTATAACTAACTAGTTTTTAAACAGTTAAAAAAGTTTCATTTATAAATGATTCATTGATCCACAATAAAGCATGAAATTAGTGCTATTAAGCATATTATATAGATGCCTATAAAGCAAAAACTAAGCACTCAAAATTACATTTATAAACTGATTATAAATGTGTATTAACAAAGTAACAATGCTTTATACATTATGCATTGACTATTTGCTAATGTTTAATAAATGATAAGTAGTGTGTAGTTGTTAAAAAGTGCCACTAATTATTTATCTAATTTCAAAAAGTATATGTCACAAAGACTTGTTAGGCATAAACTACTTTTCATTTTTCATTTATTTTTAGCTTTTTCAAAAGAGACCAGAAACAGTGATCAATTATTTATGTTTCTAAAAGCGAAAGGTCTTAAAACAGAAAACTACTTGAAATGTGGATATAAAGAAACTTGCTCTTTGTAAACTTAGCAGTAAACACGTAAATTACTTCTGGACACTTGCAGAATTGTTGTTCTTTTAAAGCTTTGTATCAGCTAATATTTTTTTTATTTTTCTATATTCTTTACAGTTTCTGATTATTTCTAAATGTATAGAATGTCCCGTTTATTTTAGTGCACAGGCAAATTGCTACATATCCTAAATGCTGAACTCTGACTGCTCACATAGCAGAACCGACCGAGGTACAGCCAAAGGTCTATTAAGTCTATGCTGTTGGCTTTCTCCATTGCTAAGCCAGAGTCAAAAATATTTAAGGAATTGTTAAAAACATTGACATATTCTATTTCTGTCTGAGCTTTATTGATGCAAAACTCCCCTGCATCCACGCCTTCAGCAATTAAGTAACTCACCTGTCATCAATCACAGTTTAATCATCTGTTCACAGAGCGGAGATTTAACTTTAACTACAGAAGCTCACTATTTGGTGCTCCGATCACCACACCGTACATCACACAGATAGCTTTGATCCAGAGATTACTTCAATTACCTGCACTCCATGATTTACTGAAGTCTCCAGATCTACTCATCAGTCCTCTTTTATCCATTATTCCCCTGAAAAATGCAACATCGTCAAATTCTGAATTTTAAATTATTATTTTTATCTGTTTTCTGCTCCTGTTTGCCAATAAAGAAGCACTTTTCAGGTACTCCTTATTTCTGGTTTCTGTGTCAGGAGAAAACTGTTGTATGGTTACGAATCTAACCACCGCTTATAGGTAAATAATACACATAGCATTAAGCATGTCGACAAACATCTTTGTTATAAAAATATGTTGATCGTTATTAACTTTTATTAAAAAAAACATTTTTACCGAAGAATTATCTTTGTATATCATCTATTGGCTTTCATTTTACATAGCATCAAACACATGTTTCAGTCGGCGTCAGAGCATGTGTTGTCCCCTGTCTGGGCATGTATTCCCTTCAAGGTCAAAGCAAGTTTAAGTATGCAGCATGCTCTGACTATGTTTTCCATCCGTTGAGCATAAATATCAAGCTATTTGCACAATACTTATTTGTGGAAGGAAAAGGTTGACATGTTGTGGACGTTGAGCTCATAAATGAGCTCACATAGGTCCTGTCCTCATGTCCTCTCCTGCCATGTTCTTCATGACACAAAGTATTCCTGGCAACTGAAGATATATTTAAATGATTCCAGTCTGGCCTGATTTTTTTATGCAGAACCAAATACTTTTGTGCTTTAAGAATGAGATTGTAATCAACAAATTGTGTTTAAAGGCTGTGAAACAACAAATAAGTCAAGGAACCTTGTTGTGGTTGTTGGGAAAAGGCTTGAGTGACGTTCAAACAGTTATCACATGGCAACATTTAAACAAATTAAATGAAAAGGTGAAACGAGTTCAACATCAGTCTTTCAATCTCTGGGTTGAAAATTGAGTGATGAATATCCGTTGTCTTCTGCCAGCCATCTTTATAAGTAATAATTATTGTAATAAATGGAACGTACCTCATAAAGAAATCTAACATTTAAATGGAAATTTTTTTTAACTTCCTTTTTACATGCACAATAAGAAGAGTAAGGTTTCTGCAGGTTTCATAAGGTCAAATTAAGACTTTCAGGACCTTTTTAAGACTGTTAAGAATCAAACTTAATACCTAAATCACAAGATAAAAAACACATAAACAACTTTTTTAATAATAAACAGTAGGCTTCACATACAATGCTTTAACCCTGTATCTATCGCTGTTGTGTTTGTTGACCATTTACAAAGCTTTTCTCAATATCTGGAAACCCTAACAGTCACTTTTAAGATTTTGAGTAATTGTGGGTGTACACAAGCATTCTCTGAAAATCTGGCAACCTATCTGTCATTTTTTACATTGTTTAAAATTTAGGAGAATTTTCTCTACCTCTGGCAACTCCAATAATCACTTTTATGCTTTTGACTGTTTATGCGGGTTTTCTTAATCTCTGGCAATCCTTACAATCAAATGTACCTTTTTTTAAGATTTATGACCATTTAACCATTATTTTACTTGTTTTTTAGGAGGATTTTCTCAATCACTGGCAACCCCAAGCAACAACAAATCTCAAATCTAATGAGCTTTACATGAAACATTTATTTAAGACCTAGAACAATAAATGTAAGACATTTTAAGGCCTAAAATGTTGTCATTTAAATGTTAAACTTTGTAAGACCCCGCATAAACCATGTAAAAAAAAGTGATAAAATATTGGTTATTTGGTGAATTATTTTAGGAAAGCATGCTGGAATAGGTACTAGAATGTCCATGATCTGAGCTGCTCTCGCAGCCTGGAGCAACATCGAGCATCAGCCACCCAAAGTGTGAGCAACTCTAGCCTGGTTAGATGTTTCACTGTTGCCTGTAGGTTCAACCCGCCGAGGAGCTTCATTGACCACCTGCAATTAGGTTTTCATGGAACACCTGCTCCTGTGATGTCAACAGCTCTCCAATAGCCCATGAGCATCCATGAGCATTGCCCCCCACAATGTGACTGGTTCTTCCCTTGTGAGGAGCTTTAACAAGCATTGTCACTGTGATATGAAAAGTTCTTCTTCTTCTTGACTTTCCCCCAGCAAGGAGATTCATGGCGCATAGGCACCCTTGATATTAACTGCTCTACACTGGTAGAATCTTCACATCAGTGTTGGCAGTCTTAATATAAAGCGCTCTTAGGTGTCCCATACTTGAGCAGCTCTACCCCATTGGTTAAACACCAATAATCTTTATCAAGAATTGGCACCTTCAGTGTAAGGGGTTACCCTATGGTGAAGAGTTTAATCAAGCAAAGATGTCCATATCTTTCGCAGCTCACCTCTGATGAGAAGTTTTATCAGTTATAGTCCTCTGAACTCCCCCTCACTTGACTGCAAATCAGGCTTATTCATTATTTAAGGTTTAAAGGACTGGCATTAGCCACTACCAGGGGAGGGCCACATTTTAACATAAGTCACATCATTGCTGGCACTAAAAAAGTGTCTTTACACAAACAAATTTGGAGTTCTGATAGGTTTGATTTATTACATGCTTCTTCATGTAACTTTTGGTTTATTAAGGACCCCTTTTTAAAAAACACTCTCAACCCATTTATTATACCTGCTAGATACAAACCATGTGCTTCCAAGAGATTCCAAAAACATTGCGTTTCCGAAGCTACAAAAATGCTACAAAAATTATTTAAATCCAAATTAAATATTTTTGTTTTTAATCATTAAAAAAATGTCTGTCAATATACGAAGACAGTTGTATAATGCAAGTGGAATAAATATGAGTGCAAAAAAATATTTTACTTCTTAGGCAGTTTAGTTACACATCATTGCAATTTGGGAGATGAAATTAACGTGGTATTTCAATCCAAAGTTCAAGGTACAAATTTGCTGTAGATGGAACAGACATATTGTATCACATATAAATGTGTGTGAAGGGAGGCTTGATAGGCTGCCTTCATGGGTCTGTGCTGTCTTCAGGGCTGCTTGAGTAGAGTGTCATGCATGTCTCAGGCTGTGAGGGCACACAAGCTCTCTCTCTCCCATTCCCAGGGTTTATTATTACAAATAACCACTTCCATCTGCACGCTGACACTCGATGGGGCACGGAGCCAGAGCAGATGCAGAGCAGTCTGCCCCATGCCTTCGAGAGAGAGGGAGAGAGAGAGAGAGAGAGAGAGAGAGAGAGAGAGAGAGAGGGAGAGAGAGAGAGAGAGAGAGGGAGAGAGAGAGAGAAAGAGAGGGCAGGAGGGCCTCTGTCAGCAAACCCGCTCCCCTAAAAACAACTGTGGACAGGCTGATGAAACAGAGGAACTGGAAATCTGGAGGAATGTAGTTTGGGATGCTCTTGCTTCACTCTTCTGTCTCTTCTACTGGCTTGACCCTCAGCTTCACCCGCTGTCTCTCATCTGTCAATGAAATCCCTTTCAGTCTATGTGCTGTGATTGACATCCTTTAAAAGAAACTCTCCAACCAGAGGGAAGCAGATCAAGACACAAAAGAAAGTCAACACTAAACAAAGACTCTGATGAGAATGTGCCGTTTCGTCAGCTCCAACAAAGACATGCATAAATGTATAGATGTTCTGTGATAAAATCCCTCACTTGCGAAAGAGGTGCACTAGACCCATAAAAGGCTTAATTAAATAGATAAAAACAAATTTGATTTAAAAAAATTAATGCAAAAAATAAAACTACATGTAATGGTACGATGGTGTCATTTACAGTCATTATGTGACTCACTTCTATTATTGAAAGGTTTTAGAAGTTTTATAAAAGCATAAAACATCTGTAAACGAATAAACCAATGAGCAAGATGCTAATTCCTAATTCCTTACCCCAATGAGGTTTCATCATGCGCTTTAGTAACATGGCATCTGAAGCGCCAGTCAATAGCTGATGACACATTTAGTCATCTTATTTTTAATGGTTCCAGTTTAATTTGGCTATGCAAATTCTACATCCAAATATTACAAAGTGCTACCTTTAAAAGACTGCCTTACGTAAGTGGATAGAGACTAGGTGCTGTCTTGTTTAGCAATGTATCCAATGGTTCAGTCTCTCTTTTATTTGGAACCAGAAGCCAAAGGCAGCATTGTGAGCAGACCCCCGTAACAACCCCTAAACTCTTCTAGGGAAGAACTTTTATTATTGTCAACAACTTCTTTAATCTATTTCTACCATTCTAACCATCATCACCATCTGATCATACCGTTTTTATTTACAAAATAACTATGAAAATGTAAAACTTTTAAAATTGTGTCAGAATTGTAAGTCCTGTTAAGTACAAATACTATAAAGCCACACAGTATAGTCTTAAGAGTAAAATGGACTCTGTCGAGAGTAAGAGCAAAAATACTCTCAATAAAGTACAAATAACACTCAAACTGAGCTAAAATATATATGATATAAAAACACATTTTCTGTGTGGTGTAGAAAAGTTATTATTAAAAAAATGAAAACTTAAAAAATACAGGTACAAGTTGCTCTTTAATTAACTCTTCTTATAAGTAATTAACTAACTCTTTAGAAAAAAAACATAAACTATTTCATCAAATATTTAACTCTCTAGATTTTGCAGTGCAGTTCATCAGAATGGGATGATGCAAAACAAAAGAGAGTTGTCACAAAAAAATTTAATTAATCAAAGAATTAACAGAATTCTACAAAGATAGCGGAATCCCTGTCCACAAGAGAGGAATCTTGTGTAAACATTCAACCTCTTTGTGGGAACCATATTTTCCTTCTTCACAATGGAGTTATCAAAGATTTATTTTTTTACTTCGCTTCGTCTGCCTACTAAACACGTGAGTCTTTTTGGTTATGCTTTTAGTCTTTTTTGAAAATGAGAAATCATTAAAAGTTCCCCCCAAAAACTAACACTAGAGTTCCATGTAATACAAATCAGTGCAACATTTAACCTTTCAAATTAGACCCTGAAATATGAAGTAAAAATATTGTCAATCCATAATTTTCAATAGAAACCAAACCAATCTCAAAGATTTAAAACAGAAAGCAGTCACATTTCACATTCATCTTGACCCGAGGCAATCAGCTTTTTGATTCCATTCCACAAAACTTCATGCACATTTGTTACAACTTGGAAGTGACACCCATGATGACATAATTATAATTTCTAACTGTTCAATCCATTTAAAATTGTTATACAACTTTTTACTCTTACAAAAGCACTATTGTGTTACTTTCCACACAGTTGACTCTTGTGGCTAGGAGCTGAGTGAGTTATTCTGCCATGGGCCGAGTCTCTAATAACTCACTTGAGCTTTGAGGAGAGCTGGAGAGTGTCCTGCCACTGACCCTTTGCTCTGGAGGTGAGGTCAGGCTCTAGTGTGGGCCTCCCAGCTGTCCCCTTCTCTCCGCTCCCCCTTTTCTTCTCTCTTCCAGAAGGGCTGACAGCTCCAAACAAAACAGGGCCTGTGAGCTGACTGACACATTCTGGGTCTGAAAGGAGAGCATTTAGCACGCCTCACACCCTGCGCTGCCTACACCACACACATCTTAGAGGCTGCTTTACAAACCTTACATACGTCAGACATTAATGAGTTTTTCAAGGAACGAAAAAACTTTTTTTCCAAATAAAATGTTCTTTATTTGCATTGATGCTTCCTTAAAGAACTGCATCTTTGAATGATGTCTTGGATTTTGTTGATGTTGATCCCTTTAAGAGATGCTTTTTCCCAAAGAATAAATTGAAGAAGAAGCCTATTGCCAAATCTTGCTCTGCTGTGCATTAAACCCATAAACTCTGGCATCTTAAGCACCATGTACTACCACCTGAGCCATTTTGTATTCAATTTCTTATTATTATTTTCTAAATTATTTTTGTAAATGTTCCTTGTTGTTTTTAACCCCTAAACTGTGATTCTCTTGCAGACACAAGGGACATGTTTATTCTCAACTGCCATGTAATCGATTTTCAGCTAAGAAAATCAAGTTCATATTTTTCAAAGCTTTAGGAGTTATCTCTCCTCAAAAGTAATATTTGAAACATATTTGAAACAAAAAAAAATCTCAGTGTGTTAACTGGCATATTCAAATTACATAACCTGACTTTTACAAGAAAACTCCAACCAAGAAGATTTGCTTACAATTAAATCTTTATCTGTTCAAGCCATATAAGTGCTGCTAATTATTAAGTTATATAAGAAAAGGATTTAAAAATCTGTAGTTTTATTTTTTTTAAATATGTTAACTTTGTATTTACTCTAGATTTTTGCACTTAAGTCTGTTCAGCGATGACTAGCAACTGTTTGGAAAAGCTGTGTTATGTTAACATGGTCATTTACCGCTAAGTGTTTTTTAAGGTTGGAGCTGGAGTTCATGGATGCCTTGATCTCAATCACTTTGAGGACACAATGCATGCTCTGCATCACAAAGCTGCTTTTCTTTGAATTTTGAGAGAAAATAAAGTTTTAATATGGCACGGGTGATCTGCCACCGTTGGTGTGAGTAGCTAGAAAACTCTTCAACATCTATCAAAAATATGTATGTATTTCCATGATATTAGTAACAGAGAAACACAACTAAGATGTAACTAAGAATGGTGTGTAAAAACAATATTAGACTGACATAAACCATGTTAAGCCATTTTTATACATTTTGTTTAAATAAAATAACATTCAAAACCAGAGCTGTTTCGAAACCAACCACAATGTTAGACACTGGAGATTGCTAGTGTGATCACTCCATGCATAAAAGTGCATTACAGTTCCCTTAGTTTGTTGTTTGTAGTCAGTCGGCTGGAGTTAAAGCAATGAGACTAATAGGCTTGTACTAAATTAGAAAATCATATTCAACACAAATGTTTTTGTGAACCGAGGACCAAGTGATATCTTGGAAGGACAAGTGGCTATGCAGCATACTTTGTGAATGAGTGGCATTTCGATGCTGGAAATATATATAATATATAAAATGCTAAAGCCAGATTTCTCCTTTTGCATCAAGACTAAGGTGTAGCTGATTCCCTAGCGTGTGCCATTGTGTGTTAAAATCTAATGGGAAATCTACCTTTCAGAGAAAGCCAAATTTAAGTTTTTGAGGAAAAATCCTGTGACTGTCCTGTGACTTCTGGTTTACACCACATGCAAGTGATGCTTGATGGGTGAGCATTGCTGAGTGCAGAAAGTGACAGAATAGTTCCGCAGCACACAGTGAACAGGAGCCTCACCGATGCATGCATGGATGGATGAATGGATGAATGAGATGCTGTCCCTCTCTTTCACCCTCTCTGAGTGAGTGAGTGGCAGGTTGCAGGCTGGAAAATAGACCGCCTTTGAACCAGAAACAAGTCCTTTCCTGCTCTTTCAACTGCCCCACATTCCCTCAAACCCTTTTCTCTTTTTTCAAGGTGGAAATTCCCCCAAACTCAGTATTCACTGTGCTGCTTTGTTTAACTTAACTTAAAGCAGAGAAAGAGAGAGGAAGAGTGAGAGAGATTTTGTGTCAAATCAGCACTTACATTTTTTTACAATTATATCTTGTTCCAATCTTAGAACCTTGAAAACACTAATAACAATTTTGTCTTATTCAAACAAGAAAATCTCATTAGAAGTTGAAAATGTAATTTAAAATAGTTGTGAAAGAACATATTTAGTTGAAGATAAACTTGCAGTTTTCATTAACAACGGTATCAATTCTCACCACTGGAGGAACTCTTAAAGTTGCTTTCTGCAATCTTTCAATCCTGCTTTAAAAGAGTTCTGTCAGACTGACTAAGAGGTTGCCAAAGCAAAAGTGTAGCCAATCAACAGGACCTATAAAAATATCTACCAAGTCTTACTGTTTTAGGGGTGCACTTTTTAGGAGTTTTAAGTGGTCAACACCAAAATGCAAGATGGTCAAGCTCATTTAAAGTGATTTTCTACTTTAGAAACTTTTTCATTCAAGAAGTCAATTCATCACTACACGGTTCAATTCATCATGTGCTTTTCACGTGATGTCAAAAATTTCAGTTATGGTCTATGCACGAGTGAACAGATGCAGACATCTTGTTTATAGCAGTGGTAAACAAAGTTAATATCTATTCTTTTTTCCCTAAATAGTTTTTTTTTCTTGTTGCTTCACCAAACAAGTAATGTGTAATGCAAATTGTGACATTAAGAATTTTAGTTTCACATATCTTGGTTGCTTAGTTTCATATATCTCCGTTTGGCTTTAAAAAATGGTGTCCCGATGACATCATAACTGACTGGTTTGGAACAACATGGAAGTAAGTGATTGACGAGGATTTCAAATTTAGGGCTGTTTTTAAGCCTCTTGCATCATCAACATTTTGAGTCATCTTCTTAAACCAAAATTATTTTAACCATTGACTGTGTATAACATGAGCATAGTGTTCATGATGTCACCCATAGGTTTCTGAAATAAAGTTCAAAATGGGAGTAGCTCTGATTGGATGAAGTTTCAAATTCTAAAATCTAAAACAAACTAATTTAAAATGATTCACCCCTCTTAGAGTGTTAATCAAGATCAAAACTAATGATCTTATTCAACAAAGCTTTTTTTATTTTTTTTTTTCAGCTCCAACAGTTTTAACAATTGGAGTCAGCGTCAAGTTCTGCACTGGTCAGGGAAATGCAGTTCAGTCACTTTCTAACACATTCCAAGAGGAAAAGCAGGAGGCTGTCCCTTGATGTTATCAAGAAAACGATAGCAATTTATGGCCTGGTGCGCACGGTGGTTCTAAGAAAAGTCGTGCTTGTGACACTGGTTTAAACCAAACAAAAGATCGACACTGTTGATGTTCTTTTTTCATTTGTGTGAATGTAACTTTAGGGTGAGACATGCAATAGCATCTCTCAGCCTGTCAAAACCTGAGCCCTATGTCTCACTCCAGCTATCAGGTAAGCATTAGCACTGCTGTCCCCTGAGGCAGCTCTGTGAATAATACATTTTAGAGTCCAGCCTGGGGCTGAGCCGGCTCTCCTGTTACTTCTCCTAACCCGTCCTGTCAGGTCCACAGGTCAACATGTCGCCTGCTGGACTGTGCTCCACCCCACTCAAACCACCACAGACACATCCTGCTTTCAGGGCTAAACTCAAAAGTATTTAGGACAAAATCGCCTCAAAAGTCTTTGGGAAAATATTACATCATTTTCTGAAAAATGTAGATTTTTTTTCATCCAACTCATACCTAGACCAGTAATCATGTTTTAAACAGTTATTTCAGCAATGCATGCAAAAAAAAACAACAGAAAATGATTATAAAGGGACAGTTCTGTTTAAAACAAAGTCTACAAACTGACATAGTGACCAGTTAAGTAAATTTCCATGTAAAATATTCACATAAAAAATATTTACAATGCTGATAAATGTTTTCTTGAGCAACATTTTTGTTTCTTGTTTCATTTTGATTTAAATTTAATTTATTATGATGCTGAACTAATGCATTAGGTTGACTAGATTGTTTAAGTATAGTTGACTTTACACACAAAACATTACATACATTTTCAGGTTAAGGAGCATAATCTCCTTTTAGTTGTGTGAATTTTCATGTTAAATGTCAAGAATTTTTAGGCCTTAGAGACTCCAGACACAATATTGTGACTCTCCAGATTAAATGCGTGAATTAACTCTGTGTGAGTTGGAGATTCTTTAGAGAGGCTCCAAAAACTTGAAGGAAGCTCATTTTACTTAGAAAAATAGTAAATACAAGTTTTCAAACTCTTGGGGACTTAAATATGTTGTGAAATGATTATTTTCCATAAATGAATCAGTATATGCATTCTTATGCATATTTTATGTGACCATTTTTAGAATCAAAGATTTTAAAATGATTACATTAGTCTCAAAAATCTGTGACACTGCTGTCTGAGTTTACTCTCTCTAAAGAAGGGTCATTTCCACTTAAGGCATGCTGTCGTATATCTGACACACTTGATATGCCACATGATGCTTCATATATTGCAGATTACTTTAAAGGATTCGTCTTAAACATTTTTAACTTGGATTAGACATCTTTGATTCAATTGTAGAGATTCAAGTTTATTTCACTTTCACTTCTTCAGGAAGTCACTCACTTCTCACTGGTATAAGGCAATAGGTGAATAAACATTTACTTGAAATATTTCACACAATTATTTCAATATCACACAATTTCAAAAATGTTGGTTACAGCTACACAACATGCTCTTTTTAAAACACAAAATTACTTATCAATACCAAAATTCATTGTATTTATGATTCATTTAAAAGTATTGATACAATTAATTTGACATGTCTTTCATCCCTTCAAATCTACTAATTCATGTTAAATGTTTTAAACCCTTCGAATACCCTTAAAAGAGAGTAGGGTTGGTCTAGGTGTTGAAGTTTTCATCCAATTTGTGCCATTTTATTGTATGAGCAATAATTTATGGCAAAATCAGAATTTTTGGCTTCTTTTTTTGCAGAAATGTCTGTGACACTAATATCTCTAACTGTCATCTATCTGTCTGGTTTCTTCCTCTGTTTTATCCCAATGGCTATACTTCAAATCCAATTTTGATTTAAACCTATTACTGCTGTGCATGACCCCTGAACAGTCAACGTGAATAGGACGTCAATTTTACAAGTAATTTTACTGAATCAAAAGACGACATATAGAAGTGATATAAATGGCTATATTGATTACTTGTTTGGTGGGAAGATTCAAACTCAAGTCCTGTCAAACTACACCTCCAGAACCAGACTTAAAGCTCCACACAGTCTCTTATTGGACCGTTTTTCCAGTCTGTGACTTTTGTATGTTCCAACGGCTCTATCTTGCTCGCCCATCTCACTCTGCCTCTCCATATCTCTGGTGCGATCATTATTATCAGCAAAGTGTCGCCTGCACTCAGAGCACTCATCTGTCATTCTCCTTCAGCTGCTTTGAAAAGCCCAAACCTGACACCGACTGACAGCCTCTGTTGTTTACCCACACGGGCGACGGTAGGGAGAACATGACCTGGCTTACTGGGCGGCAAGATGGCTGCTGGCTGGGCCCCCTCATCAGCTCCCTCTCAGCACCTCCATCAAAACTCCAAACTCAACAGAGGATCGGGTTCAGCTGCCCATATTTCAGCAATCACAGGTTTGTATGATGATTTGGAGAAGGAACGGCAGATCGAAAGTGACTTTCTCCAGGGGGAGGAATGAGGGTTGAGGAAAGACCACCTGGGAAACCTTTCACAAAGCTGTCGTCTGCTGCCAAAACACCCTGAAAAACACTCACTGCCCCTCCATTTCACAGCCTTGGACTAAGTGCTTACTCAGGGCCAAGCTTTTTGGTTCTGATTTATGTAACTTCACTAATAATAAACAAGGAAATTTATTTTACAACAGGGTCAGGACTATCAACACACGATAATAATAACATGATTTGTTAATAACATGAACTGACATGCCAAAACCAACAAAATAATAAGCATATCAACACGTCTGATAAAAAATTCGAAATAAGCAGCTGTATCCCATTTTCTCACCACTCATTATTATTAAAATTGTCGTAAATGAGTGAGGAGAAACCAGCTTTTCTGTTTTAAACTATTTTGCAGAAGGATAATTGATGTTGAAGTAACAAAAAAAGTTGTTTCCCCAATTTACACTTAAATTTTAGAATTGACAGTAAAGACAAATCATGAAAACTGAGAAAGACTTAATAGCTCTTTCGTGATCAATTAACATTTTTAAATAGAACGTTTGACCCAAAATGCACATATAAATAAAAAAATACCGGTGCTTCAGCCTACGCTTTACAATGATGAGCAGCAGCTCGGAGACCAATAATGAGCTCCGAGACGATGTGTCGTGTGCATGTAAATTACATAATCTATAGCCCAGTATCAATAAAAATGGTGCAACAACCAACTTTTCCCAGACCTCTGATGAGAGACAGGTTCTTAAAATAAAGCCCAGTTTCAGTTTAAGACGTTCCATTTAATTTCACATTCTGAGTTTTTTTTTAACAGCATTCTTGTGAAGGTGCTACACCAACAAATACCCTGTTTTTACTTGTGAAGTTTTATACGTAAATATAATAGTTTTTATAATAAAATTATTCAAAGATAATTGTTTAAATTTCGAATCTGAAAGAGTTTTAAACTTTTTGTCGGAAATTTGTGCCGATGGATACGAAGAGTAGTGGGAGAGGATTCAGGCCTTTTTAACAAAACAATAAACAGTTTAGCATAATACTTTTCAATATAATTTAATCCGGATTCATTATTTATCTTCAAAGTACAAATACATTATACAATAATTTTAGTTGATTAGTATACAACAGCATGAATAATTAAAAAGTCATTATAGTTAGTCGCTACACTGTTTAATTAAAAAAAGATTCTGAATTTTTTTTAAAGTTTTTTTCCAACAATACAATTCTGCTTTGCTTTACAGTTTACCAAAAAGTTAATTTTATAGATATTGACTATTTCACAAGCAAAATGTTGTATTTATTGTTATTATCTCTCTTTTTTTTTACAAATAATACAAACAGCAGTAAAACCATTAAAAAAATATTAAAAACCATCACATATAATTCCTCCACAAGCATGAAATTAAAACAATGCTTTCCTCAAAGGCATCAAATCAGTTATAAATGGCTAGTAACTATGTTCATAAAATAACAGTTTTTTTGTATTATTTTATTTCAGTCAGGAATTCCATACAGTTTTATTTTGTGACTTTTTTGTTCATCTTCTATTTAATGAAGCTGCTGTTTTAATGTAAAGGGATCTGTCGAAAGAGAACAGACTCCTTGTCTGTGACAGGGTTCACCTTCAACACCCCACTGCTTTCTTTCCTTCCTCCAGGCCACACACACTCCTTTTATTCACTCTAATTAAGACTGAAAACTGTGTCTGGATGGAGGTAATTTCCCCAAGTATTCAACTCTGTTTTAAACAACAAAAACCTATTTTTTGAAACATACTTCTATATGATATTGAATAGATGTTTCAAAATTGTCGTAGTTTTTTGATGGACTATAAAAACTATAGACATATAGTCCATAAGAAATCTTGCACATTGGTTTGCCCATCCTGATAAAATGATAAGACAAAATTGTAAAAGCATTTAGCAAGAGTTCTAGCATTTAGAATTTAATTCCATTATATTGAACTCAAACTAATCTGTTCAGAGTTCATGAGGTTGACAAGCCACAAAAAAACAACATGTTTGACACAGTCGTCATGAGCGTACCTGAAACTTGAGCCCAAAGATGGTTGTGTGCCAAAACTCACCACACCTCACACTGAGAGCAGGGATGCCCACCCCCCGAATCAGCTCTGCTTGACCCTTCCTCCATCTGGACACATCCTTGGCCTGACAGAAGCCAGGGTTGCTTTCTTTAAAGAACACTTTCACATTGGTAGAGAGAGAGAGAGAGAGAGAGAGAGAGAGAGAGAGAGAGAGAGAGAGAGAGAGAGAGATACATACAAGTCTCCCTGTATATCCCATCTGTCTGCCATTATCTTTTGAGCTCCCCCAAAGCATGGTATTCATATGCTTTTCAGGGGACTCAAAAACAAATAAATAATATCTGATTAGATTACTGTACATCGTATCTAAATAAGATAACATCACTTTTACAATACATATTGTGTTATGATTAATTTGGAGGTATAAAAAATGCACATGAGTCTCAAGTTTAGAAAAAAAATCTAGACATCAAATGCTACTCTTTGAGATTTAGAGGTTTACACTCAACAAGTATTTATATGTAATAAGTAAAAGGTTTTAATAACAGCCATGACATTTTACAAGTTATCTAGTAAAATTAAACCAGAAATAAAAGTGCTTCAGGGGACACGTTATATGGATGGTTAAGAGCGACCTCTTGTGGATTTCTTAATGTAACAAAAAACTCGAGCTCTTGAATGCAATTGGACAAACTGTTTAACCAATCTGACTCCCCCTGGTTTTCTATTGGATATGGGAGACTGTCAATCAAAATACAAAAGGCGGAGTTTAGCTTGAGTCTCTGGTTTTGGGTCAGTTAAATAAAAAACGGCGAGTAGTAAAGATCTCCGCATCAACTCGAATAAATGAATTAGTCAACTCACGCTGCTTCTTTTTAGCTTACGAATACAGATTAATCAAGTAAAACACTTATTCTCTCGTATTCTTTATTTTAATATGGTGTATGTTGTGGTGTATGTTGTGGTCCTTTCAGAACACAATTAATCCAAATTAGGTTCATTCAGGCCCATTATTAACACTGTTTTCTAAATCAGAACACAATTAACAAACTAAGGTAAAACAAAATAAACAAACTTCCTCAGATGGTTTTTTAATATTCTAAATTGAACCAACATTATACATATTGAATCATATTCTACATTTAACTAAATATAGTTTAATAGGAAAATTGTGACAGTCGAACGGTGGAATACAGCTGTAGCTCCCTCAAACGTCATTCCGCCATCTTGAATGTTATTGGTTTAACACCGAACCAACCAGCTTTGATTATCTTTCTGATTGGACGATGTGTGACTGTCAATCAAATGTTGTGGGATAGTGGGAGGGGCTAAAGTTGTTCTTGGTTTTCTGAACTTTCTGAAGCTCAGTGTTGAAGAGTAGAAAAGAGAGAATGTAGCTCTGCGTCAATAGACGCAGTCTTTGATGATAGTTATTTTTCAGGATAAACATGTAATTGGAACAAAGTTGCAAAAACTCTAAACCTGCAAATACAAACCTAAACATAATGAGTTGTGTTATTAATAAATTAACTGATATAATAAAATGCATTAAAATAAATTAGAGAGATGTTGAAGAGATTAAAAGGTGAGGATCTCTAATAATTAAACTTTTTTTGTTTTTCAGTATTGTTACTAAGGCTCTGTTAACCTTTTAATTGTATTCTACTTTTTTTACAAGTTTAGCGATGACAGTACATGTTGGCATTTCATTAAAACTTTTTATTGAGTCTGTTTTATGATCATTTTGTGAGTTATTTTCTGTCTACTTTTTACTTTAGTCATAGAGTTTAATTGAATTTGAGTTAAAATGTATTATATTATTATCATTATGTAATTAAACATTAATGCAACTCTACAATACTGTTCTTGCTGTTGTTGTTATTATTATTATTGTTGTTGTTGTTGTTGTTGTTGTTGTTGTAATATGCTTTGAGAAAACAATGAAATATGACTGTATTAAAACACACAGTCCCCCACCAGAAAATGCAGAGGGTGTGAGTTTACTTATCAATGGTTCATTAAATGTTTGCTGTGTTGTCTATAAGCAGTGTTTACTCTGAGAAAAAGCACAAAACAGACACAGGCCTATAACAAAAAGGAATGTTTAGCTCATACATTACTGTCAATAACGCAACTCAATGTCAATCACATTTTATGAAGCCATCATCAGAAAAAAAAGATGTCAACAGCAGCCATACAACAACTAAAGGAAGAATGTGTGGTAAATTATAGAAACATTGATAAACAAAACCATGAATTATTAACAACACGTTAAAAGAAATTATTTTGAATGAGCATATTTCTGTTTTACTAAAGGTCACGTGAAGGAAAAATCTTGTCAGTGTTGACAGGTAGGGTGCCCTCTGGTGTCATTGTAACAACATTAAAAGATGTTGCTCAAGTATTTGTTCAATTATGGATTTATTTCTAGAAAAATGCAGTGCACTTACTAATCTAACAATAATGTTACTTTTTTCAGATAATGTATTGTACATATTCCATTGTGTTTTACTGTTTTATTTTCGCCTCCTGGATTTATATTTTGTATTTTCTCATTCTACTTAAATATCTACAAATATTTCAATAGATTAAATATGTTGTTTATTATCACATTCTATAACTATGATATAAATTCAAAAAAAAAAAATTAAGTGAGTTTTCTCATCTTTTGTAAAAACATTGTAAAATATAGTGGCATAAAAGTTCAAATGTGTTTTGCTTAGTTTAATTTAATTTGCTTAGTATCTGTGTCATATATATATATATATATATATATATATATATATATATATATATATATATATATATATATAGATATATATATATATATATATATATATATACATATATATATATATATCTATATATATCTAGATATATCTCTCTCTATATCTCTATCTTCATCTATTTTTTTTTTTTTTTTTTTTTTTTTTTTTTTTTTTTTTTTTTTTTTTTTTTGTGATGTTTAAGGAAAGAGGTTGGAAACGTAATACTACTCTTCCGCTGTTCAAAATATTATTTTTCAATGTTGACACAATGTTTTTTACATGATACTGTACTTGTCTATATTTGTAACATGAGAAATTGCTATATTTTTTCGTACGACTGGTACGAAATAAAGACACTCGCATTTTTCGGTAAACATCATGATATTTCTATCTGAAAAGATTAGTTCCACGGGCCTGGGTCGGTGTGGATGCGCCTTTAAGGCTTCCTCCCCCGGCTCTCTCCCCTAAGGTGACCTCTTCCCTTTGAAACCAAACCACTTCCTCCCTGTGCTGCCACTCCGCCATGTTTAATTTGACTCAGTGCTGAAAAGTTGAGTAAACACTAGAGAAATGCAGTGGTTGTGAGGGAGATATCGCAGGCGATGGCGGATCACCGATGATTGTTGTAATCTTCTCCTTGGAGCTCGGAATGATCGTTAGCTCGAGCTTCAGTCGGCCACACTGGGAATAAAGGAACCGCGCGTGGAGCATCGGCAGGTGAGATTTCACCAGCGTTTATCAAACCCATGTCAGCGCTGTTCTTGATACTCGTTTACAGAGATACTATTCTCGGTCCGTCAGAAGGAAACTTTAGGATTTACAAATAATGCGTCATCGTAGCGCCAGTGGTGACTTCACTAGCGCGACGAGCTATAGTTGTTTACATCAGTGCTGCCTGACTTTATACACAAATAAGATGTTACACAGGAATATGACATCAACTGCATTTCTTTTGATTTATAATTGATTTAAAAATTAGATAATTTTTGAAAAACTTATTACGGTATTTGACGAGTTTTTATGCATGGCTAGGTGTTAACTCCATTGGCTAAGCATTAGTGGAGTTAAATAGTTTAGAATTAGCTGACTAGTGTTACGCCGGGTTTGAATGAAGGGGTAGATCCTTTCCCGCTTGAAGCTAGATTTACTACAATTAGATGAACTACAAAGTTTCCAATCCCTGCCTTTATTATAATTGTTGATAGCTAGTTTTGATCTTCATAAGCACTCTGATGGGGTGAATTATTTTTACATTTGTTTGTTTAAGATCTTTAAAAATTAAACCTTCTGCCAATCAGACGCCTTCTGTACGGCCATGTCCCGCCTTCATAGACGTGTTTTCAATTACTGGCTACGCCCATTTTGAGCTTCATTTGGCTTTGCCAGAAACCTATGGGTGACTAGAAGGATTAATACCAGAACTAGGACAATGTCCTGTGCTTGCTCAGATTAGACCAACATGCAGTTTTGTTGGTTCACATGGTGTCAAGCATGTGTGTTGTAAATCAGATGAGAAGTACTGAAGCAAGTGTGACTTCGCTATAATGAAGTATGGTGGTGGAAGTGTCATGGGCTGTGACTGCAATAATGCTGCTCGCACTGAGGAGCTACAGTTTATTGAGGGAGCTATAAATGTCAACATTTACTGTGACATTCTGAAGCACATCAGGAAAACTGGGCTGCAGGGCATTGTTAAAGAGCGTTATTGATGTCAGATGTTTAAATTTAAAAAAGAATATTGGGTCATGGTAAAATCCCCCTAGTGCCGCTGTCACCCTATGAAAACAATTCTATTGACTTAAATGGAATTGTTGACTGCTTAGCCCAGTGCCAATGCTGCTGGACATATAAACAATCCTAATCGTATGACAATGGCAAAAAAGTTAACTGAAGATCAACTTAATGTTGATCTTCTAGAGCAGAACATTTTTCAACATTTTATTTTCAGTCATGCACTGCATTTTAAATATCCATGTGTATAAATAACCATTCTGTTCTAGGAAAACATGAGGAAAAAGCAGAACGTGAAAAACAGGAAAGCAGAAGAAACAGCAGTTGTCCAGGAGTTTACGGTGGATAAAATCATCCGAAGACGAGTCAACGAGGGAAAGGTGGAATACTATCTAAAGTGGAAAGGATTCACAGAGTGAGTTTTTGGAGTGGAGCTGTCTGTATAGTCGAAGCACAGAGATACACATAAATAATCATGTTATGACGGTAGATGATAAATATGCTGCCATACCATGATATGTATGCTGTAAATCTGTTGAAAATGTTTTGCTTTAACATGAATGTTTGTTTTAAGTATGTAGTTGTATATGACTGTCCTGCCATGCGGTTTTTAGCGCTGAGAACACCTGGGAGCCAGAGGATAACCTGGACTGCCCTGAGCTGATCGAAGAGTTCCTCAGAAACCTCGCTGTCTCTGGAGAGCCTCAACTCGAGGAGTGCCTCTCTCAAGATCAGGAGCTTCAGCCAAAACAGGAGTTTGCTGAGCTGGACCCTGATATGGTTTGTTAAAGCATTCTCCATATCAGAACATTCAGATTTGACTCCAGACCCCATTGAGATGTTTGCCTTGAAAAAAATACTTAAACTGTGAGACTTGTATGGCATACGAGACACTGTTAACAGTCTTATCAGACTGGCTGACAGGTGAGGAAAGTTGATGAAGGAATGGACTTTTTTGGGGGGCATGTCAATGCTTTGACTTTAGTGATCTGGATTAGGTTCTCATATCATCGGTAACTGCTACGTAATTCATGCTACATATCATGTTCGTTAGGGCCTTTACATGGGTTTTCCTGGTTGATTCAGGACATACAAAAATGTTTAAGCGTGCTGGTATCAGCACCATCAACAATGCTTAGTGGTTGTTAGATGCACAAACAAGGACTTTGGAACCAAATTTAAGGTTAATTTTTTTATATACCAATATTTTCACACTGGTCTGTCAAGCCTCATTATGAAATATGTTCCGAAGAGCAAAACCCAAACAGTAAAGGCTTTACAGATTGATTAAAATATCCATTAAATAAAAGATTACAGTGCTGTAGTATTCGATCAGTAAACATACAGTTACATTGGGTGGCTTTTAGTCTGGATTTAAATGCGACTAAAGTTTTAGTCCGTTTTAATCTCTTCTCAAGCTGGATCCAGCTGAAGGGAACATAGTAACCGAAAGTAGACTCTCTGTTTGGATTGAACTCCAACATTAGACATTAAGCAAATCTGTTATGTATTGTGACTTATAGAAAAGCAACAGCACTTTAAATTTATTATCACAATAGTCCAGCCTGCTGGTGATAAAAGCATGCAACTAGTTTTTGTAGATCCTGACTGGAAACCTTGCAATGTTTCTGAGATGATAATAAGCAAGTTGTTCGTACATGAGGGATGAAGTTCAGGTCACATTCCAGAATCATACTGAAATTATTAACCTAATTTAGACTTGGAGTTAATCTAGGTGTTCATTTGGAGGAAAACTCTACAGCAGCCATCACCAAATGGCGGACCACGGTCCTCATCTGGAGCAGGTGGTGCTTCTGTTCGGACCCATGACAAATTTCTGATAAATTCACTTGAACAGTATACTTCAAATGGTTTGGTAGCGCAGACAGACTGTGGGTTTTGCTACTTTAGTTCAGTTGAGCCAGCCAAATCGCTTGTTTAAACTACATTTCCTCTGCAGAATGAGGGATGTAATGTCGAGTAATGGTTGATGTGGAAAAGCAAAGTTTTAAGGATGAGCGGACAGAGTTTACCAGCTATTCCCCAAAACTATAGCATTAATTAGTGCCACTATGAAGCTAAGCTCAACTTGTTTGCTCAAATGTTTGCCCTGAAATTCAAAGTAAGAGCGCAAAAAAAATAAGGAACTGCATGCTATCCAAGAAACAAATCACGCATACATTTACAGCCCAGCACAGTGTTACTGTTCACTGAGGGTATCGTGGAGTTTGGGGCAACATAAATAAGCGTTCAGGGATGGGGTTGTTGTGAAAGTGTGCCTAATGCTACGTTCACACCGGGCGCGGAACTTGTGTGGTTGGCGTTTGATTTGTGTGTTAAGTCAATGGCCAGCCGCGGCAAAGGAGATCTGCGCATAAACGACGGAAACGGCGTTGCGTGGAGCGTGTTTTGGCGTCAACATGAAAAGCGGAATCGGCGTCGACGCCGAAAAAGTTGAATTTTCTGAACTTTTGACACCTTTTCGCAGCGGATATTCATATTGGGATTTGCGCCAGCCAACCAGGAGCTTTCTCTGCTGATGACGCAATTTTTGGCCAAGCTGAAAATTTTGGAAAACATGGCGGCCAACTGTTTCGCTAGTGAGGCAAAGAGTGTCGATAAAAACTTTATTTCTTAACAAACTAATCAATGAAGGATTCGCTTTGAAGAAAGCAGGCAAGCAGTCAGATTCAGGTGAGTTTACAGTTTTCTACCTATCTCAGACTCTATATAAAACAAGCCTATTGTCGTTAGCATTTAGCCTGCAAGCTAACGCTGTTTCAGGCTTATAAATGGTTGTAATTGCATATTTTATTATATTTTTTATGATGCATATGTTCTGTTGATGTTAAATCTTTATCCGCTTTCGCGGTGTACAAATGTCTTGTCATTTTATTCAGTGCGACAACAGTGGCTGTCCCCGAAGTGGCCGAGGAACTGAGCGGGGGCAGGAGCTCTCTGTTGCCCGGCGCCGCGTCATGCTTCCCGGCGAGCCAAGAGGCTCAAGTCGGTCCCTGCTCTTTTAAAGGTGTAGCCTTAAGACTGGAATTAGGAACTTCTCCGTTGCATATCTTTCTTTAAAGCAATATCCTTCATTTATCTTAACGTTTTACATGCATGTACATTTAACCTTGTTTTCGTTTTTAAATAAATGGTTTGTCTCTTGCTTTACGATTGCTGTGTTTCTTTACATGTAATGTAACAGTTTTACTTTGTCATGGCTAATATTTAAAATGATTTATATTATGCTTTGTTGTACAAATCAATAGGTTATTAGCAAAGACGTTAATGTTGTAGAAAGCATTTGTTTAAATTATTCTTTGTTTCCTTTTTAAGTTGGGGTATTACAATTAAGTTTAACGAAATAAGTATTCAATGATAATTGACCTATCTTCTTGTCTATAAGGCTGCAAAGACTAGACAAATGTACTTTAAACAGTATTTAATCTTTGCAACAAAGCATTTAAACAAGCTGTACTTTTCACTAAACGACAAAACGTGTAAATACAAACTGTACAGTAAACATAGGGTGTTAAACACATGTGTCTGAGGAACAATATCTATTAATCTTCTCCTTTGCAACAAACTGTTCCAGATTGATAAAGGTCTACACAACGAACTATATAGAACTGTGCTGTACTCAATGATTTTACATAACAACAAAAACATCTCAGTGTGATCTAAAACTAATAGAATCTATTAAAAACCTCGCTTGCCAGTTAAAAGTATACAGATAGAAAAACATCTAGGGCAACGCTGCTCTCTTGGTAGATGAGTGGTCCATGATGGCGTCTTTGGAAGAAACCTAACCCAGACCCTGCAGCAAGTGTTCTTGTGTTTGCAGGTCTTAAAACATTATGGAAGACATCTTCAAAGTGAACTCATGAGGTAATGCTCCGTAGACGTCTGCAGTTGTAAGATATCTTAAAAACAGAGAATTAATCACAATAGATATCAAGTTAACACACATCCTTGGGACATATTTAACTTTTGCTTCACTAATTAGGAATTTACAAATAAAGTATTTAAATATTCACTATTAATGTATCATTCACTACTGTTACATAAAAAGTGACAGCAGTTACATCAAGGTATTGTACAAACATCTGTATAATACACTACTAAAACCACAGTTTGTATTGAACTTTAATTAACATGTACAATAACTAATACAAGGTTACATTTGGCAAAATAACGTTATACAACATATTATATGTGAAGCACTGTATTTACACCAATATATGCTCCTTCTTTTAATATAGCTTTTGTTGATGACAATTACTTTACATTTTATTAAACTACAATAAAATAATAACCCATGACATGGGGGTATATGGAGAAACGGACAGTAAACACCTTTTAATTCAACAAGATATTAAAATATCCACTCACCGGAGAAGATTGATGGACGCTGCTGGTGAAATAGAAGCCTGTGGTTAGTAATCAGTCAGCATATTCTCCGTATTTCTGCCTTCAGAAAAAAAAGCAGCTTTTCTCTTGACTTCGACAATTGATCCAAGCAAGAATCCTGCTGGAAGCTCCTCTCCTGGCACTCACGTCACCAATATCGCGCGTCACGCGCGTTTTTCCCCTTATTTCAGCCCGCGTTTGAAATCAGATTTAATAGCGGTGAGTTAGCAACGATTCATGCGTTTACCAATCCCGGTGTGAACGCAGCATTAGACAGCTGAGTCAGGTTTTTCTCCAATGAACATTAAAAACAAGTGTTGCTCCAGACTCACCAATGTGATCCTATTTGTCTTCATGAGAATGGCACTACTCTATTCCGTCCAAGATTTATTTTGGCAGCAGGTCACATTTTCTTTTCTCATTGAAAAAAAAAACAATACAAAAAGGTGGTTCTTTTGCTAATTTCAACCTAAAATGTCCATTTTGTATTTAATATTCTTCATATTTGGAGTTTTACTTGAAAAGTAAGCTTTTTCCACTTTTTTCTATCAGAAAAGAGCGTCTTTATTTATTGTTTTTCAAGATTTACTTATTTAAACAGAGTTTTTTGCTCTGTTTTGCACTGTTATTAGTTTTATGTAAGTGTCTGTTACAACAAAAAAAGGCCTTGTTGTAGATATTTAAATTTTTTTGGATTATTTAATTAATTCGTTTCAACATTTTAATACCTGGACCTTGATGACTGTTAATTGAATGCCCCGCCCTACAGATACAGGATTTTGTGAAAGGTACTTGTTTGATTTGGTCAAAACGGTACAGGGTTAGATAGGGTTCTGGCAGATGTGTGTCTCAGGAAATTGTCATTTTCCTTGTTTGACACCATTTTGTTTCTTTGCATATTTACACTTGAGCTGACATTTTGATTAATAAAACCGATTGTGTAAAAAACTTTTATAATTTGGTATAACTAAAATATGTATAATTTAGATCTGGATTTAATTAACCAAACAAACTGAACTTCAGCTATGAACACACCCTAAGACATGCTACTGAAACCTTAAATTTTGCTAATTTTGCTTTATTAAATCTGTTGAGCGATATCCCTTCCTTTCGCCTTAAGGCTTCAGGTTTATTCCCTCTCACCTTGCTTTTCCTTGTTTGTTTTGAACAATGTAGGCTCCGGTGCCGCCTCAACAGGAACTCGACGAGAGAGCTGCTGATTATCAGAATGAAGAGGAGACTGAAGAACAGGCTGATCAAAGTCTTCAGCTAGAAGCAGACACCATCATTGGATGCACAGACCAGCAGGGGGAGCTCATGTTCCTCATCAAGTGGTGAGAGGCAAACAAATATTCACGGTGAAAATGTATTGCACAAAAACGCAAATGTTCAGTAGAGACTATTATATTTAAGGCTGTATGTGAGGGTTGGTTCTCTGAGCAAGCATCAATTGATTAACTTCCTGTTTTATGAATTTTTTAAGTTACCATAACATAATATTTTTATTCTAATTAGTTTTTTTTAATCATGGCAGCAAAATGGACTGATCAAAGCTTGTTAGGCCCTGAACTCTTATGTAAAATGCCAGCCTGAACCGTTATTTGGTGCTTTGAAGTAATTGCAACCTCAACTCAAACCTTTTAAGTAACCCTTAGGTGAAGTAACCATCATTTTGTTAGTAGTCTATATCATTGTTTATTCCGTTACAGGTACTGAACCGACAGCTGTTCAGGAAACGGGTTTTTTAAAGCCTTCTCTTGCGTGATTTTGGGTAACGCAATGCTTATCTATTGTACAAGTGAACTGCTGGAGCGATTTGCCAGAAGAAAGATACATTTTTGGAAATTAGATGGATATTCTTCAGTTGAAAAATGGCCTGAAGCTTCTTATTTAATTTAAATCAATTGGATAAAAGAGTGCATTAATACCCTTTTCATCAAAACAGGTCCTGCATCCAATAACATTTCTCAAAAACAAAGCACACGACATTTCACTATTTTTTTTTGAGCATGTTTTTTTGTTGTTTTAAGTAAATCTCTAGGTTATTAAACTTTTTTTCATTATATTTGATCATGTATTAATTCTGGGAAATTACATTTAAGCTCTGCATGTTCAATAAATAATCTCAACTGAATGCATTAAATGCATTTTTTCCCTTTTTGTAACGTTAACAATTAGTTTTAGTTTTCAATGGGTCCATTCACATTTTAATTTGTTGTGATTGTACATGGTTTGTGTGTAAATACAAGTTGTTCTATTTTATTTCAAATGTGATGTTAGCATGGTGTGGCGCTTTAATAACAGACAACAACTAAACAATTACAAACACATAACTTACAATTATTAACACAGTAAGAACATCTTATTTTTCCAGATACTTTTTTTTATTCAGGTCTAAACCTCTAGAAAAACTATATCTGTGTCGATGTGAAAGATGAGAAAACAGGTTTGTATATAGAAGACGAAGGTGAAAATATCTGCACACACAATATTATATTTTCTTCAGTTGAGGAATCAAATCTATTTTTCTATTGTATACTCCACTGTCTTTCCATTCTTTTGTGAAAGGTTAAAATAATATCTAATAATTAAAAATGCATCAGCTGTTTTTTACTATTAATTATTGCAAACCTCTGATTTAGATGTTTTGGTCTAAGGGTTTTATTGGGAACATAAATATATTTTCTGATTAAATTGATGACCAGATCAATTTGAGACGACCCTTCAAAAACTGTACTTATCACCTTCAGCTAATTGTAATTTATGTCTTGGGCGATAGTTGGCACTGTTATATATTTCTGGGAGGATTTTTCACTTCATGCTTTCTGGTTCAAGGTTTCATATTTTATCTCTGTGAGATGGAAGTGTCTCCTAGACTTTATTTTTTCCCCAGAAGGCTGTTTCAGATTTATTATCAAAGCAGCACTCTACTTTTTTGAACATAGGCTTATTATTCATCTCCCCCAGAGTTAATTAATGGCATTAATTAAATGTTCCACTGACTTAGTGATTGAACTTTTGTACCATTTAATCAGATTTTAACTGTAGTATTTTCGGTTGCAGAATCACTTAAGTTTTAATATGTTTACCTATTTTATCATTTTAATACATTTTAAAAAGTTCTATAGTTACATTATATAGTAAGACCAAGGGAAAATAAAAAGTTAATGTTTTTCTACCTAGTCTGTTTTTAAATTATGCTCTCACTCGCCCATACTGATCTAGGTGTTTTCCGGCTGTAACATGGCTGTCAGAGTCACCAAGGTATCACATCAGAGAATAGGTTTAAATAGAATTAAGAAAGACTGCTACTGTAACTCACTGGTTTGGGAATAATACTGGTCCAATCCGAATCATAATGACCTAAACTAAGCTAAAAGTCCAAATGTGTTAAAATTACAAAACAGTTTCATACTACTTAATTTCCTTAGAGATTTTTAGCTCCCACCCAGCCAAACGGTTGAGTAAATCTTAAGTCACTGTATTTTATTTAACTTTTCTTTGCACAGGTTGAAAATTAAAGCAAAAAAATATTCTGTATCAAATGAAAAGCTGAAATATTTAAAGTGATGTCTCAATTCTTAAAGATGATTCAATGCACGATGCAAGTTTTTAAATAATTTTTCTAACAATTTTAATATTAGTACATTTTGGGGGTATTTTCAAATACATGTACAGTACTTTTTATCATAGAAAGACATGTTAAGTGATTGGTAGTAATTGATATTTAGAAAGTAGTGGGATGTCGAAAACAATGAATGTAGATTTTAGTGATATAAGGATTTAAGATACAAACTGTTTTTATTGCTTTTTTTCTCTGTGTGGCAGTTAAAGGGTTAAGAAGACTACAGAGGAGTTTACTTTAACAGCTGCTTTACCCGCTGCAAATAAAATATTGGCTCAATTCTAGCTCCTAGGTCTTACCATGTGAATGGTGGGTTGTCCTTTCTTGGTATTATTTCTATTAAACTGTCTACTGCATGTATACACAAAGCTCAATCAACTTCTCTAAAAAATAAAATCACACAGTGGATGTGTGGATATCATGTTAATTGTGCAAATATGTATTTGACAAAAAAAAAATTCATTCTCATGTCTACCGTTGTCAAGTCTATATTTGGTTTTATTTCACATTTTTGTCATGTGGGCTCGCTAATAATCCCATTGTTCCCCTTCATTCTCCGTATCTGTGTCTCAGGAAAAACTCTCAGGGGGTGGCCTTGCTGCCAGCAGTGGAGGCCAGTAAACGCTGGCCACAG
Organism: Danionella dracula; assembly: GCA_900490495.1. Classification (NCBI taxonomy): domain Eukaryota; kingdom Metazoa; phylum Chordata; class Actinopteri; order Cypriniformes; family Danionidae; genus Danionella; species Danionella dracula. Next base: position 2,424,143 of record UELW01000178.1, on the reverse strand, counting down.
CTGGTGATCCGCTTTTATGAGGACAAGTTGAGCTGGCACGCAGAAGAGGAGCAGTGAAAGAGCAAACCTGGATCCTAGCATTCATCCTGGCAGCTTTAAACACACTCAAACACTGTGGCAGAAGTTTACTTCAGCGTGTTTAATGAACGAGCGAAGCTCTTCCTAACACACTAACCTGTAGAACAGTGAGCGGAGAGTTACAAACCTACTGTGTGTACAAATCCAGCAGAGTGGTTTATTAATCAGTCAAATGTTGTTGTATTTCTTGCTGTGGTGTTTGAAAGCTGTCCTCTGTTAATATGAACTGAACTGTGATTTAAAATAGGAAATGATGAGCGCGAGTACTGTAGACACTTGAGGTGTAGATCTACACTCTGTGTACTGTAAACTCACTGTTACTGTAAGCACTTACAGCCTACTTGTACCATGGACAAATCTATAAGGATTGAGATATAGCACAAAAAATAGTGGCAATATCTAATTTTGTGTTCTATGGACAATAAAAACACTGGATAACAATTTCTTATTTTAAGAGCTACTGAATTCCATTCAATGCAATAGATAGCAATTCTATTTAAAGCGCATACAAAACTTGAACAAAAAAAGGCTAAAGTTTGCTCAATGGATTCTCAAGAAAAACTCACATTTTTAAATAAGAACTAATCCTTAATGACAGAGCTGCTTTTAGATCTGTATGTTGTGTTTTAAGCATTTGATGAAAAACAACCTCATTCATGATGGCTTTAGCAAATAAAAATGTTTTTATCTAATTAATTTGATAAACTTTTAATGCTGTCCCACTTAACATAATTTGAGAACAAAAACTACATTACCCATGATGCCCTTCTAATAAAAAGTTACAGTGCTTCTGTAAAGTATAGCTTACTAAATTAAATTATGACTCTCAAAAATATTGTCTGACAGAATCAATAGGCTTCATTGTAATAGTTATATCAGTCATCTTTATTTTTTGACAATTCTTTTTATAATGCCCTTGACAAAGCTCTTTTTTTAAAGGCATAGTTTGTAATCTTGTGGCTAACGTCCATGTCTCGATTCAACCAACGATAAAGAAAAGAATATGGACACACCATCCTTGTAGTTTTTGTTTATGGTGCGAACAGGCCATCCAAGTTCTACTGTGATGAACCCTTGACCTGTGAGTTTTTAAATTTGCACAAAACAGATTCTAGAATGTAGCATCTTATGTGTGATGGCATAGAAATTTTTGTTGTCTGTCCTTTTGATTGTCATGAGAGGTGTTTGAGCTTTTATGTCTTTTCATTTTATTTCCTGTAAACATCACTGTCTACCTTAATTCTCTAGGTGCTTTAAATAAACATAGAATTACCTCAGAAGTGTCTCATCATTCTTAGTGACATTTGGAGCAGGGTGGGGGCTCGAGTTCCTGCCAAATCCAAAAGTGCCCCTTTGCTAAGTGAGACTATATATAGAGGCATATTATTTAATACAAGAGTATATTATAGTACAATAAATTCTATTTTACTAAGTGAAGTGTTGACAAAACATTTGTTAGCAAAGGAAGGAGACTATCCAGCTAACTCATTACATTTGTAATGAAGATATTCACTCAATATGGATGGCAACCTACAATCTGTGTTATCTAAAATAGTATAGTTTGTTACAGATTCACATCATTGATGTAATCTAAGATCTGAAATCAAACAAACAAAATGAGCAGCAAAACATTGACTCAAAATTAAAGCTCTCAATTTGATTTTGATTTGAAGAATCGAGAGAGGGTCAAATATTTATGTACAAACTTGTATTGCCTCGAGACGCCCCTGACATGATCAGATCAATTTAAGGCAAAGTCCTAACTAAAACCTACATTGTGCTAAGCTGTGGTCCTTCTTTGCCACCTCCGGATATTTGAGTTAAAAAGCACATTAACAAATCTTTAAATCTAATTAGTATGATCACGAGCACAACTTCTACATGTAAAAAAATAGGAATGGAAACTGTCAAAAACTTCCACCAAAATTCCCATAAGGAACTAGTTCTAGTTCAAAATGCTTTGTTTTGCTTGCAACTGTCTATAAAACGCCTAACTTCCTTAGCCCTAGCTGAACAAAAAGTATTGTATTTTAATTTACATTTTACAGGTGAGAGACAACTTCAAAAAAATTACAAAATACTACCAACAATAGCAAAAACTGCTTAAACAGCATCGAATTTTGGGCGAAATTGTCTTCCTCCATGTTTATTTGCATTCCTTTTGCTTAAAGGGAAGTGGCTAAATTCAATAGTTTCCGGTACTTAATGGCAACTAATTCAGCAGTTACCATGACATTGGATACTGAATATTTAATGAGATTACCTCCCTAGTAGGTAATCATAGCTAACAGGTAATATTTAGTTCCCTGTTTGTTCACCAGTAGCTCTCTGTTAGCTATGCGGTTACCAGTGTCTTAACTGTGAGAAGAAAATTCAAAATTATATTTTTATTCAACTGTTAAAACAGGTTTCTATTCTGTATTAATAATACACTTCCCTTTTTTCTTACATTGTCCATTTAAGTATTCTGATATATTCACATCAAGTACGCATAGACAGACATCAAAATTATAATAATTTTCTATTTTCCAGCTAATTTTATTTTTTGACAGGCCTCGTCTGATGAGTCGTTGGTAAAAATGAAGCATCGCTGTCAGCCAGACTCTTGATGAGCTTGAATGGGTTTTTCCTGTCTACTGTTTCCATAAATCAGCCATAGTTGCTCAACAAGGCCATTGTCTCTACTTCCCCTTTTCTCCCAGTCTTAAGAGACCTGCTTGCATCTCACAGTGCTGTAGGAGTTTATTTTTGTGGCTGTTCTAGGACTCATGGAGGAATGTACTATAGTGTGGGTGAGAGATCCTCGCATTCAAAAAGAAGACTTCTGGCATGCTTACATGGATTATGAAATATGTATTCACGTATGTGTGATCAGTAAAATTGTGATAAAAGATAAAGAAAACTTTGTGACTTTGATATGCTTTATTCATTTAGACAAACAGTTTGTCCTTCACAAAGAAGAGCTCTTGTGTGCGCAGGAGGTTCAGCGAGTTTGTGTGGCTTCGGAGAAAGCTTCAGGAGAACGCCATGCTGATGTATGTATTGCTTCAGAGAAGACAGAAGCTTTTATATTTATATACTATATAACTTTGCCTAATCATACCATACACTTCGGGGGCTCTGAGAGCCAGTGAGTAAGAAACACTTACTCACTGAATAACATTTGATATAAAAATGACATAAAACTGATGTCAGACAGTGTCCACATCATCTTTGAAGCTAGAATCAGCACAGGTTTGCCAGCCAGGATGTGCTTTAATATTGAGCTCACAGTCGCTTTGCTGCTTTTATTGTATCCTCTGTTACTGAGTATTTTATTTTTATGGGATGGCGTTAGTCACTTTTAGAGGAGGACATTTTATAGCTGCCACATCATTGTGTTATAGGATTATCGCAATTGCTTTGTGGGGTCATGTGACAGTTAAGACGCCACCACCAAGGCTGCATGGTGCAAATTCAAAATAAAAATTGTCCACACGGCAAAAGGGTTTGCTCAAATCTTCTTCACTTCAACCATAAAGTCCTACAAAAGACTTTCTTTAAAACGAGATTTCAGAAATCACCTCTCTAATCCGATGCTTATAGTTACATCCCAGCATGCAAAATCACAGGTCAAATTTGAACCCTAACTTTTCATGAGATGAGTAATTGGAATTGGATTCCATCACCCAAATTTACAGTTTTGCAAGTAAATGTACTTTTCTTCACAGTGTAGCATGCTCCCTATCTAATTTAAGAGATTAGAGATTACGTTTTTGTAACAGAATTTCATGTAACAGAGTTTTGGATGATGGTAAGAAATGCACACAATTTCATCTCTGTTTCATTACACAAAAGCTCAAACAGTTTAAATGTGTTTAATTATTGGCAGGATTATTAGTTCAAAATTCAGCACGAAACAGGCAAACCTGAACCACTATGCTTGAAATGTGGTGAATCTCTGCATGTGGCTTCAAATTTAAATTGCCAATTTGAGGTTTAAATAGATCAGTGTGTGAAATGTTGTCTGACTAAAAACAAACAATTAACTATTGCTTGTGGTGAACATTTTCAACATAGGGAGTTTCCAAAAAAGGCAGTGTTGCAATTGTCAAATTTAACTAATTCTGCAATGTTTACCCATCAAATGTTCTTGTGCTATCAATTGCAGAACACATTTACCAAAACTTCCTCCAAAAAATCCTTTCTTCAACCTTAACAATGGAAAAGAAATTGGAGTCCGAATGGATGGATTGAAAGCATTTCTAAAAGAGTAAGTTTGAAATTGTATGCTTGCATTCACTAAAATATTCAATGGACAAAAAGAGTGCAAACACATATGAATATGAACTTTCTTTGATGCTTTTGAAATATCTGTTAAATATATTGTGCAGTTGATGACATTTTTACCACATCATTGATACCACATGGTCTTCAGCAACTCTCAGATAACAAGGGAAACATAGCTTCACTAAAATCACGTAAAAAAAAAGTAGTTAGATATTCATTGTTGAATTTAAAGTAGAGTTTACAACACCCGTAAGGTGCAACACAATACACTTAATTTCCAGAATGTCATGATTGTCCAAGTCTGAAGCAAACTTTCCATTTCATAAACCAATCATGACGTTGAGTTTGATTAGAATATTAAATGTATTAATTAAACTTTTTGTCAGCATTACATAACACAAGGGTCACAAGGGTCATAAGGGGCAAAACAAAGAAACTTGCTGCCGAGGGTCGTACTGGTTCAAGGTTTATTAAAGTACATGTGAAATGATTGCACATAGAATATTGAGCCGAGACCTAATGTTATTTTGTATATTATTTAATGATTAAATAAAGAAAACAATATTTATCATAGCTCTGTCAGTAATTTCAAGGGAAAAAATAATAATCAACAGGCAAATAACAATAAAGTATATGTCTTTCAAAAAACAAAATATGTTCCTTATTATCAAGATAAATACATAATTGAAATTATAAATTTATAAATTTCAATTAATAAATTTTTGAGTGGCATCATGGTGGCCCAGTGGGTAGCACAGTCGTCTCACAGCAAGAAGGTTGCTGGTTCGAGCCTCGGCTGGGTCGGTTGGCATTTCTGTGTGGAGTTTGCATGTTCTCCCCGTGATCGCATGGGTTTACTCCGGGTGCTCCGGTTTCCCCCACAAGTAAATTGGATCCCAATTGTCCATATAGTCCATATAGAATATGAGTGTGTATCCCGGTGGGTTTCGACTGGAAGGGCATCCGCTGCTTAAAACTTCTGCTGTAGTGACCCTGAAAGGTACAAAGCCGACAAGAAGAGGCTACTGTTGCATTGTATAGAATGTAATGTTGGCGGACGCAGCTTTCGAGCCTGTTTCGAATAGTAATTAAATATCATTCAAGGTGCTATGTATTTTATAGTTATGTTATCATAAATAGGGTTTGATATTGAGCGTCATGGTGGCGCAGTGGGTAGCATGGTTGTCTCACAGCAAGAAGGTTGCTGGTTCGAGCCTTGGCTGGGTCGGTTGGCATTTCTGTGTGGAGTTTGCATGTTCTCCCCGTAATCGCGTGGGTTTTCTCCGGGTGCTCCGGTTTCCCCACAAGATATGCGGTATACTTGAATTCATTTATTTAATATAAGTAAGAACAATTATCCATAGTGAATGAGTGTGTGTGAATGTTTCCCAGCGATGGGTTGTGGCTGGAAGGGCATCGGTCAAATAAAACATATGCCAGAGAGTTGGCGGTTCATTCCGCTGTGGCGACCCCAAAAAGGGAAGAAAGCCGACATGAAAATGGATGGGTTTATATTGGTTTATCTTATTTGAAGATGTGAAAGCTTAAACCTGCGCTGCAGAGATGGGACATTATTAAATAATGTCTGTCCTTTAAGATTTAATTTTTGTACATGTAACAATGCAGAGTGATACAAAGTGATACAGTTTATATTTTTATTTTATTAAAAAATTACTCTTTACATTACACTGTAAAATTTGACTGGAGAAAAATAAAATGTCAATTTTTTTTGTAGATTGATATTGTAACAAACTATATTAACACTTAATAACCAAGAAACTCCAACAATGATTATTAGTGTATAAGTAAGTTCTGCTACCCAAACAAACATGTACACATGAGTTTGTATCGGTGAAGAACACACCGGTACAGCTTACTGTCAGAAAGCGACTAACTTTCTTCAGCTATGTTTTTGGTCAGGACATAGATCCCAAACCAGTGAAACAATACTGATTTACCTAGGACGGGAGATGAAAAAAAAAATTTAAAACAAATTTTTTTAATACAGTCTTCCTTTAATTTTGCGTAATCTGAATAATTATAATACACTTTGAAATAGTGTCATAATATACCTTGAAATGAATGAGAAATAAATAGATTCAACCCATACATCACTCACAGGTGAACAAAAGAATAAGAAGGTCCCAAAACTAAAGAAGGTTTTCCACGAGACAGTACTTTTTTCCTGCTATAAAGTTGTTAGCTATAACATGGTTCAGCCTCTTGTGGCTTTTAGATTTATTACTCAAGTTGTGGATTCTTGTGGGAAAGAATGTGTTCAAAGTTTGTAGCTCATGTATTTATTTACCTGCAGAACTTAATAGAAACTCTTGACTGAAAAGGCAGTACAATAATGAAATCATACTTGCTTCTTGAGAACATTTGACTTAACATTTGATATACCCAAGTGTCTGACAAGTTACCTTTATCCTCCAGGGTGGTTCACTGCCCAGTTCTGCTGTCGGACAGTTGCCTTCACCTCTTCCTTCAGTCCCAGTTAAGCGTGAAAAGAATTGAGGCCTGTGCTGAAGGCAGGAGTCGATGTTCTGTCTCTGAAGCCATTCACAGTTGCAACACTGGACTCAGACGCTTTGATTCTCGGTCCGAACAGAACCAGGATGAGGACATGGATGAAGATGTTCTCTGTGACTCAGACTGATTGATTCAAAATCTCAAAGAAACTGAAGAAAATACTATTTTAAAAACAACAAATGCAACACCCAGTCTTTGTATTTAATGATTTATTTTCATGTATGTCCATAAACAGAACTACTTAAGACTTTTTGGGTCCACATTAATTCCTTACTAGATGTTTAGATGAACATATAAAAGCATAATGTGTTTTGAGTGGAAAACAGTTTGTTGAGATATTTATGAGAGGGAATTTATGTTTGTGTGTGAAGTCCCTTTAACGCAATAACCCCACTGTAATAAACAATACACTGCATTAGACCATTAGCCGGATGTGATTTAAAACACTTTCCAAAGCTAAATCCTTATAATAATCTCTATGCAGAGAGTTTTATTGCCATGCTTAGCCATAAAAGATCATTGTCAGCATGCCAAACAAATTGGGCCTACTTATGAATATTTAATCATGAGTATCAAAGGCTAGAAGGGACCAGTGGGTGGTGCTGGTGCTCTTCTGTTTTGAGCCAGATGATCTAGTGCCTGAAATCTTGAAAAATAAAAACATTTTGTAACAAAAATACATTCTGTGGCACTGAAAGCCAAAAAATTTTTCAAATAAAGTAAAGTGTGCATGACATAAAGGAACAAATTTTAAGTCACAACAAAGCTAAGATTTGCTTGCTTAGCATGGTATAGCTAAAGATGATTGCAAACCGATGTTAAATACTAGATAAAAACACAACATATAAATAGTATTAAAATTAAAATGGAAAAAAAATGCTAGATAAGTTACCAGTACTTCTTGGAAAACCACCAAATTGTATAAATTATGCATTTATATAAACTAAATCTCAATAAAAAAACAAGAGACTAATAAATTCCTGTATGCAGATTAACACAGGTTTAATTATAATTTTACCAAAAACCTTTCTAAGTACATATTTACAGTACTTTCTAAATTACAAAGGTATAATATCTGTATTTTTATGGTCAATTTCAGTTCAAACTTTAAATATATCCTTTTTTTAACAACATACTGAGGTTGGCACACTTATTATAATGAAAAATTGGTGTTCAGGTCTACTGGACCCAGCGCATGTAAAAGTGTAAACATAGTAGATTTGGTAGCTTTATTCTGTTTTCCCACACAAACATAAATCACACATAAACCTACAGTTTTACATTTCAGTATTAAATGCGAATTAAATGCCATGAATTACAATTGGTCTAGCAGACCCGCCAACCCTGTCAAAGTAACAACAATAAGAACCACACATGGTTTAAATTCTAAATGTGAAGGAATAAGGTTAAAGAACAATATATAAGTATATTTGCTGTTCATTTTCCTTGTTTCTTGACAAAAAAGTGAATATCTTTAGAGAATTTTAGCATAAAATGTTTTGATTGGGTGAATTAAAATACTAAGGAGCGGTTAAATTTGGCCAGGAATGACAGATTTACACCCTTACTCTTCATCCTGGAATTTTTAATGGCCACAAAGAGTCAGGTCGTCTCATCTGAAGAACGTTAATTCTTTACAGTATTGTGTCCCTGTCAGGATCCATAAAGACAATAGGAGGAGCACCCCCTCACTGGCATCACTTTCCACAGAAACCTTGTTTTCGTTTGAGGTCTCCCAGCCTGGTACTATTCAGTCTCAGACCAGCATCATTTCAGTGGGGAATTAGTCATAAGTTTCAGAGTGATACATCAGAGCCCACCATCATTTAGCGTCATAACACAACCTGGAACAATCCTTTAAAAAAAAAACTGATGAACAGCTGCAGGGTATGTAATGATCTGAAGGGCTAGGTGAAAAGACAAGGGATAGACCGAGGGCCGAGCAGAACAGGTAAGTAGACACAGAGCGGGAGAGAGAGAGTGAGAGCAAATTGAGTCCAAAATATCAGTGGAGAGGAGTAGCTTCTGGGGAACACAACAGCTGGTGGACAAAGAGTGCTGGGGGTGTAGTTTTTATAAGAGAATGCTATAAGATGAGTAAGCCCCAGATGATGAGGATCTCTGGTAGTAATACCAGTGATCTGGCGAGTAATAATGTATTACGCTATATTGTAGTTATATTTAGTAAAATATTTTCTGTAAATAGGGGCTTTTATTTTATAATTTGATGTTCAAGTTGGGGATGTAGTTCCAGTCTCTTTCTACTTTAAGAACTAAAATTAAGCACAAACTTTCTTAATTTAAGGTCGTATATACTTATTTTAATACTACATTTTCTAAGTTAGCCTTAAATAAAAGAGAAAACATCCTAGTTTTAAGACAGAATGTCTAGTTTTAAGACCACTAGAGACTAGATACAAGTTGAAATATTCTAGTTTCAGTGCAGTTTTACATTTTGTAAAGTCTTGTTTTGAGAGTTTTTGTCTATTTATCAGCTAGAATTTTTTTTCTAATTTTAAGAAATCTTGCCAAGTCAAATTTGCTTACCCCATTGGCAGATTTTTTTGTTTGATATAGGAAGAGTTTAACTTTATTTGAGGGTTTTTTTTTGTTCCAAGAGTGCATTTTTTGCAGTGTATATGTTAAATAAAAAGTTATTAGATACATCTATCTTGTCTATAAGTACATTAAATATATATATATATATATACATATATACATATATACATATATATATATATATATATATATATATATATATATATATATATATATATATATATATATATACATACATACTTATATACATATATTTATGGCATAAACTGATAAATATGTATAATAGTTGCTCATGTGTATATATGTCTGGCAGGTGGTGGCTGCATGTGTGTCTTGTCTCACTGAAAAAGTGTAATGCATCAGGGAACCCCTGTTTAAATAAGGAATTCATGGTTATTTGCTGGCTTTGCTCTGTCTCTCTCTTTCTCTCTCTCCCTCCCTCTCAATCTTTCTTTATTTTTAGACTTAGTCCAAGCTTGAGAAAGTCTTTCTCTGGCAAAAATGCTGTGTCTTAATAAGTTGGACAAACAACAAAAGTGCGACTACGCTGAAGAACAGTTTTGTTCTCTTCCCTACTGGTTTCACAAAAAAGAGTATGAGGTCGCTGCTTGATTGAGACTCATATGTGGAAATCTTCCCAACAGGGTGAAGTTTTCCTCTAATCTCCTGCCCCTTGAACGTCAGTCTGGAGAAACCTAAGCCCCAGCTGTTCCCATCTTTCCAGTGATGGAGAGCATCTTAATAGGGTTCAGCACAGCACCAATGCTGGAGACTCCCACCAGGCACTAAAACACCAGTCAAAGGGATGCTGGGGGTGTGTTTCCATCAAACAGACAAGCCTCTCTCACACTTGAATGGAGAAAAACCACCCTGTCAGGTAAGTCCCAGAGTAGTCTGCTCTGTTGGTTAATGTCAGCAGCCTGTCATCCTGTCCAAACTCTGAGATGACACCCTCGCCTCTGACTATGTCATCTTGCATAGTGTGTATTATATATTCAGCAGACCAGTCATAACAATCAATACAATGGCATTTCACTTATACAGCAGATCTTTCAGTGTATCCTGATGGGAAAATGAGTGCTCATTTAGCAATAAACATGACATAAAGACAGGAAACTGGTAATCAAATAGACAAGAGCCAGTTTGTTTGTTTATGAAAAGCAAATCCAACAATCAGGACTAACTATCCATCCATCTTCTTGTCAGCTTTGTCCCTTTTGGGGTCGCCACAGTGGAAAGATCCACCATCTCATCTAGCATATGTTTTACGCAGCGGATGCCTTTCCGGCTGCAACCCACCGGGAAGCATTCACACACATTCATTCACACACACTATGAACAATTGTTTGTACCCAATTCACCTTTGTTTTTGGACTTGTGGGGGAAACCAGCACACCCACAGTAAACCCACATGATCACGGGGAGAACAAGCAAACTCCACACAGAAATGCCAACTGACCTAGCTGTGGCTCGAACCAGTGACTTTCTTGATGTAAGACGACTATGCCACCGTGACGCCCCAGACTAACTAACCAACTAAATAATTATGTTGTTCTTAAACTGGTTTTGGACAAAACCGAATGTGCGAGTCCACATGTTAATATGCATCCAATTGTTAAAAATATATCTTTACTTTAGATTCTATTCATTTATCTGCAAGTGCTCTGATCACATACAATAAAGGCAAGGTCTGGTCCATGTCTTCTGCGCCACAATAATTTGGTTAAAAAGATAAATCATAGAACTGTGGGGTTTTGTCATCAAATAAACCTTAAAAAGATTACTCAATAAAAACTGTTCGAAACATATAAAGACTGTGCCACAATGTGAGATATTTTGGATATAAACCAGGAGACCAAGGAGAGGCTTATTGACACTCATCTCAATAACTTTTTGTCAGATTGAGGGTGGAGATGTTTTAAGCATTTTCAAAATGTTCCAGGAGCTTGTCCACCTGAAGCATGGAGTTGCCGTCTAACTTTAAAAAACCTTTTTGAGGCAGCGACAGTTTTTGTAGAAGTGGATGGTTCTTTCGAGTTTTGGTAACACCACAATTGGGTTTTATAGTTCAGTCACCTTCTCCTTCAACATCAGGTGAATTCATTCTCAATAGCCTGCAGATGAATGGATGGTAGGATAGTTGGTGACAACTTCTAAAGGTGTTCTGATGTTGTGTTGCAGGATATTGGTCTGCCTGGCAGAAAACCCAGGTTGGGGCAACCAAAAGAACATTTTCCCCAACCAACCTGATGAAACCGTGGATAGTGGTGAAACCGATTCCTGTGCCCACACATCTGTAAATAACTCTCTACATCTTCAGAAGAACTATTTTTTTAAGTCTGAATGCAGTGCCATCCTAGTGGGTGGCAAGATGCTTAACTATTTGTTACTGGTGGACGTTAACCTTGGCGAGTCGGTGGAGTATCTAATCAATGCAGGAAGTTGGATGGAGTGCAAGAAGACAAGAAGAAAAGGGGAAAAATGAAGTCTGTTACTCTTGAATTATGTGCTCACATTCTCCAACGAGAGAAACATGGTGAGAAATCATACAACAAGTAATTACAGCTGAAAACCTTGGAGGGTGGATTTATAATAAGGGAAAAAAATATCAGTGTTGGTACTGCTGTGTGACATGTCTCTTCTTCCTTGTTTTTTGTCCAGTGGGTTGCTGTGCTCCTGTGTAGTGTGACCAGTCTCTGCTACTTTCCGACAGTGTTATTCTGCCATCTCACCTGTTGAAACCTCTCAATCTTGGGCAGGAATCATGTTGCTTAAATACTTATCCATTAACATGCTTTGCCTGGGTCTAATTAGTCTGAAAAACCAATGTGTATGATACTGATCTAAATAAATGCAAATCACAAGTATGTATAATAGGAACAGTGCTTCAATATAATAATAAGGAGATCATTCAGCCACCAAAGGGAACATTGTGTAATTGTCAGGTTCAGTAACAGCAAGAAAGCAACTTCAAAAACTTACAAAAGAAATACTGCAGGACAGGAATAAAGCACAGATAATGACTAATGTACCAAGGTAAGCCTATAAAGGTAAACCAATAAAATATAATGAAGGAAAACCCAGGTGTACTAACTGAAAGTTCTAACTAGAAAATGAGAAGGGTGGGTAAAGGTAGGAAAACAACAAAAGACCATGTGCTCCGAGCATAGGCAAACTGCTCAAAGAGGGCCACCATCAGTCACATGACCTGAACCATGTGGCTGGAGGTGGCAAAGAAAAATGGAAACAGAATAAACAGAGTGATAACTGAAAACATGATATAATAAAAAATGAGGGAAGGACTGTCTATGATCCGTCACATACAGACAAGGGTCTACAAAATAGACTGACCATGACAGTATTGTTTAAGAGACATCACTAAGTAAAACAAAACATCTACAATCTGATACGACATCATAGACAACATGCAAATAGTTTAGTGACTCGTTGTTCATTGTTAATTAAGTCCCCCAACAGCCTCCATCGTGAAATGGCTTGAAACATAACATGGTAAAACTTGTTCCTGTATGCAGGAATGTTCATGAACTGCTCTGCTTTGACTAATTATAAATAGAGCTGAATGGAGATGAAGGAAGCCTAGACTTAGTACACCTTTAATCTGTTATTTCTAATGCAAATTCTGCTAAGAGATGTGCACACAAATTGTACTTTTGATATGTACAATACTATATGTACTGACATTTTTATCACAATTTAAACACTTTTGTTTTTAAATGATAACTGTAGTAAATGTTGTATAGAGGACCTTTTTCATTTCCTGTCAACAATATCTACATGTTTGGTTTTTCTAGTCAAGACTGCTGATGAGAGCTTGACAAAGGACATTATCAGCCTGTGGAGATTTACCCTGTTATCCTGGTGGCCAATGCTGTGTTTGATTTTTGTGTCTGCGTGTGTGTGAGAGTGTTTTTCAGAAGAAAGAAAATAAAGATTATTTTAATAGTTTACATAAGGATCTAGATCTATTCCTTGCAACCATTTGTGGCACAAATTGAGTTAGGAACGACTTTCAAGAAAGAATGTGCTCTGATCCCTCAAATAAATTCTTTTGTGCTGGTGGATTCTCACTGAACTTGCTACTACCCGCTCTGTGACTACAATAGGAGGCTACGCTATGCTATGCTAATATCACATGCCGTTAGCTAGAACATGCCTGACACATTCGCTACATTAATTAGATTACAGTGTCGCCCAAAGGTGAGGGTGATATTCATTATAAATTCATAATCGGTGAAACAAAGGGCTCTCGGCTGCATGAATGACAGGCAAAGTCACCTTAAGACCTCCTCTACTCAGCATAGACCAGCAAGGGCAGGAGGGAGCGCACCAAATTGGGGTTGAGGGGACACACTGCTGAATCTGTCTTATTAAGCCACACAGGGTTTGTCGGCTTGTCTGAGGTGTGAGAGGGAGATAGAAACACAGGGTGGTTTGTGTGTGAAGGCAGAAAGCACAGTGGGCAGGAGAGTAGCGTATCCATTACCCTCCGTCACTTTCACACATTGCACTAATGAAGCTGTCATGGCCGCCGTCATGTGGACATGGATGATATTCAAATGAGAGAGTTGTTCAGCTGCTGAAGATAGAGCAGTCCAATTACAGGCTCGGGGCAGAGATCGGGTCCATGAATAGGGCAGATACTCGTTTCCACTGATGCTATTTCTAATCTGGAAAAGATTTTTCATGGGAAACATTCCCTCACATATTTTAAAAAGAAGAGAGTTAAACATCTCATTGATTTGTTCTTTGTAAAACTTATTTCACAATACAGTATTTTTATCAGAAATACAAAGGCTTGCATCATAGAGTGCAGTTAGCAATAAGTGTGTTTTTAGTTTTTTCAATATCTGGAATTTGGACTTGGATTCCATCAATGCTAATATACTGCTGTTTGATTATCTGTCCTTGCTCCTTAAAGGAGTGCCATGCAATTTTCAATTCACAATAAAATTAGGATGTTTCATAATAATTTGTTAAGTGTTATTTGATGAGTGATGGGGCAGACACAACTGGCAGTGTTTTAGGGGTGTGTGTCTTTACATTAAATTAGCTTTAGTCACAACAGCTAATTTGTGTTTCACCCTTTCTTTGCACACACTATAACGCTAACACCTTCTTCTTAGAGATTTACTCCTCTTCTGAAAAGATTAGTAACATTTTGTTTCACAAAATCTGCATTGAATTTTGGAATCGGCAACTCCAGAGTTGGCATAAATTTTTTTTTTTTATTGCTTTAAAATTGAGTTTCAGAAATTATACTAACAAATTGTGGGGTGGATATCAATGTGAACAAATTCTTCCAATCGAAATTCAACAAAAGCTATTAATGAAAATTAGTTTCATAATACATATGTACCATTCAAAATTTGCATGATTTTTAAGATGATCCAGTTGTGTGGTGAACTTGTTTTTAGTTTGCATTTTAAAGCTAACCCAAGACCAGAAAATAAAAAAAATATATAAACATTTCAGATTGATTTTTAGACACATGCTATAAATCTTCCTTTTAAAAGAACCATTATTTTAAAAACACTTTAATGAGAAAACATAACTAATTGTGGCTCAGTGGGGCACTTTTGTGGTCTCCTAAATGAGAGAATTGTGACAATAAATTCATTTTAGACATAAACCAAACAGCTAACAGGAAATAATTTCAGATGCTTCTATTGACTCCAGTGGTGCATTGCTTTGGCACGAGAAAGCTATTGACTATCTGTAATTGTCTTTTTCCCTTCTCTCCAGACTGTTAACCTTGAGCCGCCACAGGGAGAGAGAAGCAGGAATGCTCATGGCTGTCAGTCAAGCTGGCACTAAAAACTGAACAGGTTATCACCTTCTCAAAGCTTGAATCATACTGTCTTATACTGAGTTTTACTGTCAATTACGAAGTTTACAGACTCATCTGAGGAAATCTATGTGTACAATGTTCTTTTTTCTTACATTTTAGATTACATTAGCACAAGTTTGATTTTAGGCAATTTGCTGAATTATTGATTCCAGTAAATGTTTCTAAAATCTTTGGTCATATAATTTGCTACTCTGGTTGATGAGCAGTTTAAATATTTTTAGTCAGTCCAAGCAAAAAGGTTCTCAAAACAGACATAATCTGAAACGTAAATATTTTTACTCAATGTAAATCAAATGGCTTAAAGCAGATCTTCCAGGTGTTTGAACTGATTAAAATCCAAACAGTATTTTTTTTAAATACCTAGAATTTTTAACACCCTTTTAATTAGCTGTTTTGAAAAATCATGATTGTAATTCATTCCCATTCACTTACAATAACCCACCCAACAAACATGACAGGTGCTACATTTGTATGGTAAATCCCCTTTAGTGTAATGCTAGAAAGTTCCAGAGGCCCGCGAAGCAGTGGTCTTGCCTCTACCAACACAAGCCAAGTGAAGAATGAGAAGAGACGAAAAGGAAAAAGCTAAATCAATTTCAAACTCTTTTTACAAGCATCTATTTTCACATTTCTGACCTTGGAGAATCAACCTAAAACTGGGATTAACAACAGGATATTTTTGGTTGATTTTGAGAGAATTTGATCGAATGTTATAGTATGAAGCACTGCTAACATTCAAAAAAGGATGTTATCAACTCCCAAAAAAACAATAATGAAAATTTGACTGCCCAAGATAGAACATTGTGGATCCAAGAGGTAGATATGATATGATTGGTTATGGTGTGAATTTTTGCAGAAGTGCTTTTGTTGCTCCTGAACTGTGTTTTTATAACAAAATAGCTTTTTTGTTGCATGAGACAAAAGTTGTTCTACAGAGTAAAGATGCATCTTGCAATCATCGCAAAGAGGGCACAAACAAACATACATCATAGTAGACCAATTTTTTTTTTTTTTTTCAGATTTTATGATAACACACATGCACATACTCAGACACAAATCTGAAAATGTCCCTACATTCAATTGTGTAATTCAAAACACTCAAATGATTGTGTTGGAGGAATGTTTTTTTATCTGCATCAGTTAAAGAGTATGCTTTCCGTGCTAAATGTGCAGAATGAATTCTCAAACAGGAGCTCTGAAAGGTGACAACAAGGGGAATGTCTCTGCAGGGGGACACACCATCTGCTTCAGGGTTTGTCAGCAATTTTTTTTTTTGTCCAAACGCACCCCACAGCTCACACTTGCTCAAACACCCCAGAACCACTACTAATTGTGTGCTGTTGCCTACAATTGGAACGTTACATTTTTAAGTTAAACTCTAAGTAAGTTTATATATGCCTATAGTTTTTTTTCTTTGTATAGCAATTTTTACATGTAAATAACCAGTTGTTCTAAAAGTGGTTGCTACAACTGCTGCTTAAGACTGATGCTAAATGGCCCCAAGATGAAAAAAAGACTGTGAGCCAAGCTTTTGTGGTATTTAGCTATGGTTTTTTAATGTACTGCATTAGAGGATATATGATATATTTAAAAATAAGCACCGCAACCCTACTATTTTGCTTGAATGTCTCATAAATTATTCTTGAGTAATACAAACTGTACACCACATTGAAAAAAGATGGCGGTATCTAAACACTTCCTGTTCCTTTCATTCAATACTCAGGCTCTATCATCTTCCAATAACTCATTGTCTTCCATCAGGATCTTTTCTACAGTGTTGGGGAGGGGATCTCGTACGTGTCCTGTCGAAACATTAAGCTTCATCTGAAAAACACCCTCAATGCTAACACTGCCAGAGCCAGAGCTCTTCCCTGTCACTCAGCTGTCAGCAGGGAAATGAATCTGGATGCAGCGTGTCCTCCATTCATCAGCTCTGACAGCTCTACCTCTGCCTGGTTCCGCTCCGATGAGGAAGATTTCTGCCTGCGATGAAGAAATTACACCTCGCGGTGTGCTCTGAAGTGACTCGCCAGCCGTGTGTCATTTGCTCGGGTATTAAAGGAATCAGGTTGCCCTCATCTCTGAAATACTTCTAGAGGGCAAATGTAACGATACCATTTTATGTTCCAATCTTCTCTTTCAAAGTCTTTCAAATTATAGTTAGTTGATAGAAGCTTTAGAAGATGAAATATTCCCCTGAGAGCAACTGCATATTATTGTTTGTACGTTAAATCTCTTGTATGAATGGCATTGAAGAAGAATTTGCTCAGTGTTGGTATTTTTACAATTACTTTTAACCAATATAACACAAGGTTGTCAGATATTGGCAGAAAGCTGCAGAGGTTTGCAAACAATAAAAGTTTAATGTATTTCCTGTGGCTAAGTTAGTAGAGTGTGCTGCTTGCAGTAACAGAGGTCATGGGATTGATCCCCATGGAAAGAAAGCACTGATGGGAGAAAAGTCTTTTGGATAAAATTTTCAGGTAACAGCAAAATTTTTAATCTACAGTAATAGAGTTGTGCATAAGAATGTGGAGTTGAAAAGTATTTTTACCTTTCCACTGTTAGTTTAAAAAACAATTAATTTGGAATAGAGAACAAATGATTTTATATCTTTTAAAGTACCCAACAAATCTGCATAACCTTAACATTAACTATGCATTAAGTGGAGGTCTAGAAAAATTCCTCTCCATGTCAGGGTTTAACCACTATCCCCTGTGTAGGGCTTTTCCTCCATTATGCTGGATGACTGAAGGTTAACCCATTATTTGAATTCTTAAAAGACCTTTTTGCCTGGTCATTCCTCATTACCACTTACAACAAATTGTGTATGTGTACGCAACATACTTCCATGTTCACTAAATATACAATTTCCTGGCAAATGCTGCCCTTGTACTGATAATATTTCATAAACTGCTGATTTACTGGGACTTTCGCACATATTTACAGAGAAATGTCAGAAAAGATCCAAGCCATCGCCCTGCAAGACAAAGAGGACAAAAAAATCATTGTATGTGTTAGAAGATATAAAAACTGAGGGCATGCACCATACACAGTTAAGTCGTGAGAGTAAAATGAACTCTATCCAGAG
The DNA here is from genome assembly GCA_900490495.1 of Danionella dracula. Taxonomy (NCBI): domain Eukaryota; kingdom Metazoa; phylum Chordata; class Actinopteri; order Cypriniformes; family Danionidae; genus Danionella; species Danionella dracula. The sequence goes on along the minus strand of UELW01000178.1, from coordinate 2,405,745 downwards.
TATGACAAATACACCCTGAATAGACTACAAGTAACTCCTTAATAACTTTAAACATTCATAAGCTTCTCTGTAATCTTCTAAAAATTAAATTCTAAATAGAAAACTTATGTGTAAAAAATATATTTGGTTTTTCAATATATAAAAATCACAAAGTTTAACCAACTACTTATGTAAGTTTAGAGGCTTTTAGAGGCTGTAACTCTGTTTACAGTTACAGAACAAAGTAATTTTAATTCTCTAGATTTTACTGTAGTAAAGCTCAATGCACAGAAAGTCCATTATTGAAAGGAGTTTTAAAGAAAATCATGGATTCAACTTGATGAAAGCAGGATTTACCTAATTAAGTATGCAGCAGGGCGTCACGGTGGCGCAGTGGGTAGCACGGTCGTCTCACAGCAAGAAGGTCGCTGGTTCTAGGCTCGGCTGGGGCAGGTGGCATTTCTGTGTGGAGTTTGCATGTTCTCCCCGTGATCGCGTGGGTTTTCTCCGGGTGCTCCGGTTTCCCCACAAGTCCAAAGACATGCGGAATAAGTGAATTGAATAAGAACAATTGCCCATAGTGTTAAAGTGTGAATGTGTGTGTGAATGTTTCCCAGCGATGGGTTGCGGCAGGGAAGGGCATCCGCTGCGTAAAACATATGCCAGTGAGTTGGCGGTTCATTCCGCTGTGGCGACCCCGAAAGGGAATAAAGCCGACATGAAGATGAATGAATGAAGTATGCAGCAAAATTATTTATTATGTATTGAATAGTTAAATGGCCAAATGAGTAAAATGACATGGTTTTCTCATCAAGTCAAAAAAACAGGACAGTATCATCTTATCACTTTTTTCTTATAATAGCAGAATTCATCTAGCGCCTGTTGATTGGCTGTTATTGAGACAAAGAGCCCTTTACATCGAAACCACCTTCAAAAACTGGAAATACCATCATTGTAACCAGTTCCTGAGTGACTGGGCAAACAGATTTACGCAGACACATTAGACATAATAATAGCGTATGCTGCTTTTAAGGGCAAACCATTTCATATAACCCCCAAAATGTGATGGATAACAGAGCCAGAACAGCACCAAAGGAATATCTAGTTAGTGGTAAAAACTAGCAGTGCCCAGTGGGTGAGCTCTTGATGCGTGTGAATGTGGAGCTTTGGGAGGGAGGGTCTGGTCTCTTGAGGGTCCCCTGTATCCTTGCCAGAGCATATAAATCAGCACGTGGCCCACGGCCGCAATAAGCTAGAAAATAAAAAAGGCATAAAAGTGTCTGAGTGAAATAGAGGAAGGGAGAATTCTTTTATGATGAAACTAAATTCTCCTTACACTGCAGTAGATTCACTTCCCCTGGTCTGATTGTTTACTTCTCACACCATTCATCATTACCCTGCCACAGATGAGTCAAATTACCCCACCTGCTCCTCATATAATGCACACGCTCATACAGGGCTCAACAGTCAGGTAATTGTTTCCAAAGGAATTCCCTCACTCTGACCCATTATGACAAATCCACATGTTGGTGGCAGCAGTGGGGATCATGAAGGCATCTTTGGCAAGCTACACTGTATATTAATCTGATTAAGAACAAACATTTCTCTGAGCTTCTCTTGGGATTTTTTAATGGTTATAAGCAGAGCTGGTAATTGGTAGACATCTGCAAATGTTTTGTTGAAACACTGCTATTTTCAAAATGAGAATGAGCCATGTTGACATTGCTCCTGAGACTGCTTAGCTTGCCTCTGTGTTAAGCACTTCTCTGTCTTCATTAATCAGAAGTTGAAATACATAAATTCCTCAACTACAATTGTGTTATTAATCCCAGCTTTAGAGGGTCTGTTTGATACTCCAAGTAGCGAACATTTGAAAGAAAGGTGCATGTTCTGTAAAAACCGATAGCATCCCGCCAGTTACTTCTTATGCCATCACTTGCTCCATTGATGATAGGCAGTCTCGCTGGTCTCTGGGTATGTGAGGAATCTGGGCATTAACATTATTTAACAACTGGTGAAAGAAACCTCCAAATTGGGGGTTGGGTCTTAGCTTTAATCTATCCAACAATCAAAATGTCTTAGATTGTGCTTTTTGTCGCTTCAAAAAGGCCTAGTGTGGATTAAGATTAAAGAAATTTTTAAAAGATTAAAAAGAAATTGCTACGGGATAATTCCATGGAATAGATATAGAACTACCATATAATGCTACCTTGCAGATTGTAAAGTAAAGTTCATTAGTTTGAGGACATTTTGATTTTAGCTGACCAGTAATCTCTGACTTATTAAAAAGCTTGGCTTAAACTGATTTTTTGGGAGAAATACAGGGACCAAGACATCTATTTTTAAACTGATGTGGGGAAAAATGGAGAACAGTAAAACAAGGGTAAGACACCCACACACATACAAAGAAAAAATCTCCCCCAGAGAAGAACACCTCTGTAAAATCAGCCTCACTGACTAGAGTAGGTGCTAATCACCTCCCCAGCATAAAGACTATTTTAACTTAATATCCATCGATGAACAGACCGGACAGCACCTGAGAAAAAAACTAAATAGAAACAACAAACAGTGGTTAGAAGAGTGGAACACAAATAGATGATTTGCATCGGCAGCAGTATGTATGATAAATTATGCTAGATAGGTTCAATGAACCACATCTTTTTTTTTTTCAACAATTTCTATGCTTATAGTACCCAGGCACCATACCAGTTTTAACACGTACCAGGGGCCAATTATTCAAATGCTGGATCAAACAGATCTGTATTTGAATTCTGTGAGGGTTGCTGAGCCTCGAAAACACCATCCGGGAGTTTGTTCCAGAGCTTTGGGGCTCTATATGAACACGCTCTTTTCACTCTGGTAGATTTACTAATCTTTGGAATAATTATTAGTGCTGCTTCTTGTGATCGAAGAGAGCAAGCTGGAATATATTGTGATAGGAGACTTCTCAGGTAGGCCAGAGCCAATTCATGGCCTTAAAACCTAGAAGCAGTATTTTATAGTCGATGCAATATTTTACTGGAAGCCAATGAAGAGAGGAAAAGAGTTAGGCATTAGCCCACCAAAACCTATAAATTGTCTGATATACAACATTTCTGGTCTCATTGATTCCCTAATGGTTTCTAACTGATAAGTAATGTTTCTTGATTAGGTATTTAGCCTACAACTTCAGACAACTTTCAAGAGTCCTGCTTTAGAGTTTATTTCACAGCACTGAATTTGCTTACATTGTTTACATATAGAGGTCCCTGAAATGGAGGATGGATGGATTCTGGGTGGAGATCCTTTTGAAAGGTGGTTTATAAATATGGGGATTGTGGGATTTGCAGTGCAACTAGAAATCAAGTTATTGGCCTGCAGGAGAATGGCTCAAAAGGCCCTACTTTCAGATGTGAATCATTGTATGAATGGGACAGGTAAGTACCTTTAGGTTTGCACTCCACACAGTCATGTACTGTTCTAAAACAGGAGATGGTGAAATAAGTAGTACATCATGAAAAAGTTAAATTCAGTAAAGCAGTCCATATATATATATATATATATATATATATATATATATATATATATATATATATATATATATATATATATATATATATATATAAACTGATTTTGTCCTGTATAATACATAAAGAACAGCCTTCAATAACAGCCAACTTGCTTACATACCACTGTCTCCTTGTGTTCATTTTGTGAGGTCATGGATTTACTTTCCAGAACCAACCTAAAACAGATAGAAGAGAGTGGCTTTCATTTCACTATGTCGTGTTAGCTTGAAAACACATGAGTGTAAACATAGCCTCAGTTAGTCATTTGAGAGGCATTCACAAAGAGGAATCAAAGAAAGCTTCATGTCCATGACCTCTCCGTGACATAAGTCACATGCCAGTAGCACTGACAGATGCGATCGGCTGAGACTTGAGGCACTAACTCACCCCAGGGACACTTTGGCAGGTGCTCCGAGGAACCAACCCTGCCATCAACAACCGTCAGACCTCCGTCACAGATTTAACCTCAGCATTTGCCCTGGATCAAGATTCTTATTCCACAAAAATAAAAATGAAAAAATTAGAAAAAATTAGTTAAATTAGAAAAAGTTATTGTCAATATTTGGTGTGTAGCTACTATAGTCAGGGATCTTTGTTCACATTTGAACTTACAACCTCTGAAAAAAGATGACTTCTAATTTGTAAAAAATTAACGCTGACATGACTTATGTAAAGAGTTCACATATGCAAAAAAGAGTACTCAACTAGGGGTAGAGAGCTCCAAATTCCACCAAGTCTCACACACATATATACACACTTGAATATTTACATTTTTATTTAAGTGATTATCTGTTGACTTATACCGCATGTCTTTGGACTTGTGGGGGATACCGGAGCACCCAGTGTAAACCCACACAATCACGGGGAGAATATCCAAACTCCACACAGAAATGCCGACTCAGCCGAGGCTCAAACCAGTGACCTTCTTGCTGTGAGACACCCGTGCTACTCACTGCGCCACCGTGACGCTAATTAAAAACAGTGAATAGTAATTTCTCAACCAAAACTACTGCAAAGTGAATAGTTGATTACTTACCTGTTAGTTTTGCAGTAATTCCCTATGTTGTAACTAAGAAACCATTTTAGTGTTGAAGTGTTTCCATATCAGATTAGATCTCTTAAATAAGCTCTTCAAAGCAAATGGTGACTGTATGTTTTTATAGCTATTATAGCTAAGTATTCAAAAGTAGGCAAGGTTGTACATTATTGTTTGGATACAATTCATTTTTGGCTAAAATGTCTTTTTCCCCGTTTATGTTCAACCTCTTGTACATTATGTCTCTGATATAACATGTACAGTAATAATTAAAAGAAAGTAAATCTGGATGTTTCTGGGGAATAATTTAGGAAATTATTTTTAATTATATATTTTTTAAATCAAAATTATTCTGATGCCATCTATCCTAGCTTACAAATACTATAACATAGCATTATCTTGTAAACTGAGAGTACTATGATTGTGTGTGCTGGAGCAGTTCATCCAGCTTGTCTCAGCTGCCTCATCTCAAGCTCACACTGCAAACACACACGGCCGTCAGTTATACGCTAACAAGCAATAACATGACAAGCTGGACAATTATCAGACAAACCAAGTCAGATGCCCCACACCAGTAAATACCAGAGCACCCCTGTAAATATTCTGCTGCACCCCAAAGGATGAGATATTTATAGCGGGGATAGAAATACTTGTCATGCTGATGGCCTTGATTTATTCCAAGAGAAACTAAGCTCATATATCTCCACACAAGCCGAAGAATTCACGCTTTCACATTCCTCACCAAAAGAATGAACTGTGCTACAAGCTATTGTCTTTTCCTCGATTCCGTATTTCCAATATAGAAGTCTCCTCTTAACCCTGCCTATTTTTGTGACTGTTGCCAACTAGGGCATGCTAAAATAGCAGATCAGTATTTTGCAATGGAAGAAAACAATATGAAAGACTTCCAAGACGGTATGGGAAACGTTTTGGTTAAAAGAGGACAGGATTTTATCACCAAGAATAAAAATGGGCTACAAATAAGGGTTTATTAACTTGAAATATTTTGGTGCAAAAATAGAAATAGAATAGTGTGACTGGTAAATATGTGATCAATAGAGTAAAAACAAATACAATATATAAACATTAATGTCAGGCTGTTGTTTAGCCTTTCATTCTGGCTGGACATCTGATATCAGGGATATTAGTACTTGAAATGAACATGTTTCTTAAAAGTCTCTTTTAAGTAAAATCAGAGCTATTATTTTACTTGTATTATAATAATTGAAAATTCCTGGTTTAAGACTTTAAACTTGGGTGATAGTTTTAATAGTGTAAACAATAGAGTAATATAACTTAATTCATGTTTTTTCACTCCCTCACAGTTTTCATGATGGGTTTAATAGACTTAAATAAATACAGTTTGTGCCAGACTGTAGAGTACCAGTATTTAGCATCCAAACTATACAGGTTCAATTTCCTTTAGGAGTAGACTACCCTATTGTGCCTCCTCACCTCCTTGGTATGGTCATCTTAGAGGTGAGCAGCGCATATACAGTAGTTATGATACTGTTTATAAATTTCCATATTTGTCCTTTCTCCTAGTGTTTATTTGACTGGTGATCAAAATCACAAAAAAACCTACTTATATCAACATTATTGATCACGTTTAAGTTAATCAAATTCCCTCTAGTTGGCATGTTGATCATCATAAACATTTTGTAGCCTTTAATTTAAAACTTTTCCCAGCGATGGGTTGCGGCTGGAAGGGCATCCGCTGCGTAAAACATATGCCAGAGAGTTGGCGGTTCATTCCCCCTGAAAGGGAAGAAAGCGACATGAAGATGAATGAATGAATGAATGAATGAATGAATGAATGAATGAATGAATAATTTAAACTAGCTGGGACAACTCTGGATTTTTCATGTACTCATTGGGTTTGTGCTGTTTTTCTCTGTTTTCTACAGTAATATAACACGCTTTAGGTCAAGTAAACAAAGTAAACTAAATTTCTGTGAATGTGGACATGTGATGGATGTGTTTTTTTATTCACTGTGAGCTTGAGACAGGCAATAGAAGAGTCATGTTGGAATTTGGACATGTTGGACTATTATGGGGGCCTTTTTTAAGATATTTTAACTTAAAAGAAATAAGCCCAATCATGGCCTCATGACACACTCTTAAGAGTATGTTTAAATTATTCTCAAAATGAACTCAGTACTAAAGTGCTCTATATTTGTTTATAAGAAACAAAAATAAAATAAATAATAAACTTGGAGGTTTAAAAAATGTGTTTCTGTAATGATCAGCTGCCTTTGAGAGAAGCTGTGGTTTAAGAAAAACTATTCCACACGGAAAAAGTAACTCACAGAAAACTTTGATAGAGCTATTTGAAACCTCTTAGTGAAAGCACTCAGTTCTTATGATAAATGGGAGCTGGCTCAAGGCTGCAGGCAACACGGCCAAATGAAGACGCAGCATGATCAACAATTACTAATGGTCGGAGGTCTCCAGGGCAAAGCTCTTTTCGTGAATTAACCATCGGTGTCCTCTGTGGTCACATCTCTGATTTAACACAAAGCATCTGATTGAAGACAGCACCTCATAAAATGCTTTCCTCAAATCACCCTGGACCTGCAGGACGTTCAATTCCTTCAAAGTCACTGGAAATGTTAAAAGAGGTAGTGTTGTAAATGGTCTGCGTGCTGAATTATGTCATTCTCTAGATGATAGCCAAACAGTGCCTAGCAAGAGTTACAAACTAAAGCTCTGCGTGTCATGTCCTGACTCAAGAGGTATAAAATACCTTGAGAGCATTATCGGGCTGCTGCTGTTCCATTTATCTCAGTGGCAGCAGCACAGCATGTGCATGACCCTGTAGAAGTATGTGACCACCAGTGTTTCATCTCCAGCAGAAAGGGTAAAGTTTTGAGAAATCTCCGAAAATAATTCAGCACTGAATGCCAACTATTCTGGCAGTGGCTGACTGATTGTATTTGTTTGTTCAGAAGGACAAGCTAGTTGTAATTAAAGATAGCAACATTTTAAACCAAGAAAGAGCATCTTTATCAATCAGGAACATGAAGTAAGTGCTTTCTAACAGCAATCATTTAATAGTTAATCTGCAATTGTCAAGATTTTATGTCATAAAATAACTGGAAGAATAATGAATTCAGGAGACAGGATTGACTCCTCTTCATAGTTTTCTTGATTGGTTCCCATAGGTATGGTCGAAACGTCAGAAACTATTCCTAATAGAGTATAAGCAGAACATGATATCACCAAAGGGGTGGTTTTAACTATGGGTAATAGCCCAGGGTGGCATTCCCAATGGAGCGTATAATTTGGCTTTTTTTTTTGTTGCCCTTTCCAAGCTCTCCTGACACAACATGTTAGCACATTTTGAGGTTGCATAACCACCAATAAGGTGCATGCTGCAGTGAGGCGTCCCCTGCTGCTTACTGGGAAGCATGGCAGCAGCAGAGGGAGGGGGAGCTATGGAACTGCTCTGCTGGAACAACCTACCAGTAGAGAGGCATAATAAGTCATGATTGATCCATACATCTATTGAACATACGAAAAACGTGGGCTGCCGTATGCACTCCTACCGACACATTTCTCCCGATGCGTTTTTCTAAATTCTATTTTGCGAGAAGTGAGCAGTGAACAACTTTGGTGCATCTGCATGCTTAAGCAGATAGCAGGATTCCAAAGCTAAAGCTTGTAAAGACATAACTTATGTCCATTATGTCTCAGGAGCACCTTGGCATCAGATGGAGGGGCGGGGGTTGAGGGTCCACACCCAATCCTGCTTGTTGCCACTATTCTCACTGGGCCACAGAAGATTGTTATTTTTTTACTGTTTATTCATGCACTTGGTGTTTTGTTTAGTTTTTACACAAATTTGTGAATTGTTGGATGAATACAAGTAAAAGATAAAGTCCAAAACATTTTTAAATCACAAATATCCTATGCTGATCAGAAATTCCTTCAGATTGTGGAGAAACAAAGGAGGTTTCTTCTTGATCGAATATCAGGACTTGATCATGGTACAGGTAATTACTAGTTTGAGCAGTTTCTTTTATCACAAATAATAACACAAACAAGCATGAGCATGAGCATACTCTAGAGATTTCCAGAGAGTTCATAAACCATTAGGGATTACTACTACTGTTCATCAATCTCCTATTCAGAGTTTATAGCTTTAGCTATAGAAGGGAAGTTGGTCTGGTTTGGGAACAACAAAGGGATGAAGAAATGTGGTGTAATTGAGCAATGAAGTTCAGTATGTGGTGTAGTGGCCAAATAGGATGAGGTGATGATGGGACAAGAGTGTACTGACCACTTCAGTTAGTAGAAGATATCCTGATAAAAGGGTATAACTATCTTGGGGTTTTGTTGTTCCAGCTCAATCAATCCATTGCTCTTCACTAATATAAACAGATGGTGAGTTTAAAAAATCAATTTACCAAGCAGACTAAAACAGGGACCGACAGGGTTCCTTTCTTATTCTCATCTGTGATCTTTTCGTCCATGAGCAAAAGAACAAGATCTTGGTTACACGCAGCAGAAACAGCCAATTACTCATAAAGGTGTTCCCTTTAGAAAATGCCTGTGACAATTTTTCACACTAGCACTTTGGAGCATCTCATGTGGCTACTCCTCTTCACCATTAGGAGCCCGTCAATGTGCCTGAAATGTCTAATAACATGCTTTATGAGCACCTATCTAGTGAGGTATTATGGGCTTGTGCCATCCAATAGAGCCTTTAACATCCCACAGCACTGTGGAAAACATGAATGCTGCATAAACCCTCACAGGATGAGTGAAAGATTGGTTTGTGGACAAAGAAAAAATCTCCTCAGTCAAACTTCTTTTGGAACTATTAAGTGGCTGTGTGTTATAGTACAAAGTTGTTTTGTAACAATTATTTTTATGTGAATGTGATGCCACCTTTTCCATCTTATATTAACTGTTAGCTAATGAAAGTGTTGAAATAAAATTAAAGTGTTGATTTTTGTGTTCTATATATTTGGTTTTCTTTATATTCTATATATTTGGAGCAAGTTAAAACCATATATTTGGGGGTTATTGCTATATTTAAGTAATCTGACAGCAAAACCAACTCTGTATATCTATTTGCTATGATTCATAGGAGTGGATGATCCAAGAAGCTGTTTGGTGAGATTTGTGATCTGCAAGTCTGGTTTAAGGGAGTCTCTGCTGTGCAACAAGCTTTTTTACAAGCCATTAAACCCAATTATTTCAATTGTAAATTGATGTTAACAGATGGCTTCAACAAATATATAGGCCAGTGCTGATTAACAGTCTCTGAACTTGTGCAGGGTGTGACAATGAAATTGAATGCATGTAAAGTAATAGTGTTAAAGGTTTGCACCCTCATACATGAATGAATTGTGTAAAGGCTGAAATGTTGGAGGTTGGGCGCGGTTGCAGAAATGTCAAGCATTGCAATGTACACAACACAACAAGAGTTTAAAAGATGAGCGTGGAGACATTTAAAGAAGGAAAGATTTATTCTCTGCTCTCTACTAGCTTTTGTAATTTATCATATTATTCATGTTCATTTCATGAGGAAATGCGTCTACTAATCGAAGGCTTATCCTTGTGATGTTGTTTATGGTTTTTCTTTTGTTCAATATTTTCTAAAAATACAGAATGGACCTGGGTAATGCATCCAGGGTCAGACCAGGTCAGTCAGACAGGTCTAAGGCTCAATTCTCTGTGGCACTTTGGTCATCAAAGCATTTCTTTAATCAATAAAACACTTGTCTGGTAAAATATGAAGGCCAAGAGCTAGACCATTATGAATCATAGCAGTCATCAGCATCAGATGAGGAAAATGTGAGGCGTCAGCACCCTGCTCTTGAAAGCAATGGCTCCACAAAGGTACTTTACATCAGACGCTGGTATGAGTTGCATCTGCTGCCATTGACCCCAATTAATATTTGCTTACATTTCAGTGGTGTCCAGAGCGGATTTAGAGGCATTAAATGAAGACAGCGCCTTAATGGGATGTTGACAGGGGGCCAGTTGGAAAAGTAGTATATTTCCCTGAGGGACGCCTATGTTGGGATCCCACATAAATAAAGCCCTGTTATTTTCAGAAGTTAGTGAGGTGTGCATTTCTGCTGTAGTGCGTGTGAATGAAGAGAAGTGAAAAGGAGGGAACCCAATAAAGGTGTGAATGGTTCTGGACAGATCTTTGTGAGTGATGATGGTAATCAATTTCAAGTATGCTTCCCGTTTTGCAAGTTGTCCACTTATTGTATTTTCTTTAATCAAATTATTTTTTTAATTCGTTCCGATTTAGACTTTTTTTTAACAGCCACCATGACATAGCCATGAAAATGCTCGCCAGATTCACACTGAATTGCTATAATCTGAGGGCCTTGTCAAGTCAATAGTAAAAAGATAGTGAGGAACATCTAATTTTCCAGTGTAAAAACAGGGTTGCTTCAATTGGGATTAAGGTCAAAAAGCACTATGGTGTTAATCTTTGTTGAGGAAAAAAAAAACTATAGTAAAAATGTGAACAGTGCATAAGTAATATAATACAGCACATTAGGGATGAACAATATTTTATTGTGAATACTATATCAGTACATATTTTCTTGACATTATGTGACCATCTGGAACAAAAAAATAGAAGCTGTTACCATGCTGCACTGAACGCAGGAAAGTGTTTGTTTACAGTCGCTGGTTAAAGCCACTTCACCAGAAAAGCAAAACTCGTGAACATTCATCTTCATGTTGGCTTTATTCCCTTTCGGGGTCGCCACAGCGGAATGAACCGCCAACTCTCTGGCATATGTTTTACGCAGCGGATGCCCTTCCAGCTGCAACACATCACTGGGAAATATTCACACACACATTTACACTTTAACACTATGGACAATTGTTCTTATTCAATTCACTTATTCCGCATGTCTTTGGACTTGTGGGGAAACCGGAGCACCCTAAGAAAACCCACGCGATCACGGGGAGAACATGCTAACTCCGCCAGCCGAGCCTAGAACCAGCGACCTTCTTGCTGTGAGACGACCGTGCTACCCACTGCGCCACCGTGACGCCAACTCGTGAACAATTCATGTTAATTTGCCTTTCTTTCATGTTTTAAACAACTTAGTCACTCCTAAGCAGTTAATATCATACCAACAAATCATATGATATATTAAAGAGTCTTAACCCACTTGCTTTCATTTTCACCTCAAACACAAAGACAAAAGGAAAAGCATTTAGAGATTGCAATGCGCACATGCATTTTTCGCAAGCATTTTCTTCAAAATTATTAATTTGACAAACTGGGCAACACAATGGTTTTAGGCCTTTTTAGAAACTGAGAGACTATGTGGGGTCAGTGGTTATCAGTGGTTAAGTGCTAAAATGGTTTAGGTGTCACCTTTTTCATATTTCTGCCTCATCAACAGGCGCCCTAACTTGTGGTGTCACACAGGGATCGATTTTAAGGCCCACAAATTTGGCTTTTTACCACTGCACTATACATTGTATATAATAATCAGGGAAAGACTGAGGCAATCTGGTTTAGTTCTGATGATTTCAGTATTGACATTGGGCCTCTTAGTAACCAGGAAAGTGAAAAAGGCGTCAACCTCTGGTTTTAATTAGGCGTTATATTTTGATTAATTCAATTGTGATTGTCATTTTGCTTTTTTTTCATTATAAAACATACAATATAAATAAATATGTATTGAACTGGTTAAGATATTCACACTGTTAAGCAAGCATATATAGAAATGTAGATAATTATTATTATATTATTAGTAGATAATCAGTTTGCATCACAAAATTGAATCCAGTTTTCCTCAAAAGTACAAAAAGGTTAGCAGAATTAACATTCTTTAAATGTGTCTGCTTAAGCAATGTACGAATGTACGATAAGTAGTTACAAGAAGGCCCGACTTATGTTAACATGAACAGGGACTTGTCTAACAGCAAAATAATAAGAAAAAAACAGACATTTCTCTCATCAATACAGTATTTTGATCAGTGACAAAGTTAAGTGTTAAATTAATGTTATCCACCAAGATTTAATTGAAAAAATGTTTACTTGTATTTGAACTCTACATTAAAAACTATTCTTAGAAACTGGTATATGCTGTTTTTTAGATGTCAGAAGGATCAGCATAATTTTCCCTGAACCCTGATCTACTGATGTATTCTTCACAAATAACGACATAATCCATCTGTGAACGGTCATTTGCTTTTACAATGTTAGCTCATATAAACGGCATCATTACCAGATTGAGCTGTAAAGCAGAAGGGCACCTGATCTCCACTTTGCCCTTTCCGTACCTTTCTGATTCATCAAACTTATCTTTCAGTTGCCCGTTTTAATTATTACCGTTTCAGCATCATTACTAGAATTTAATGTGCTCTAGATTAATTGTTCAATGGCATTTACTTATGAAACCTATATTTTCGCACCAAATTGTAAAATAGATATGCAGCTGTCCGAAGCAGAGCCGGGAAAGGAGTGCAGATCCATTAACCGAAACTTTTATTAGCCTATAAAATCAAATGGTAATATTTAGCAAAAATGGCTTTCGACAACGGCCAGCTCAGAAGCTCTTTCGGCACCAGATAAATTTTGCTAGAAGGGAAGAGGTGGCCAACATTTCCCCCTGTCGGCAGGGTGTTTGAAAAGCTTTCAGTTTTTAATTGCAAAATTTAAAGAACACAACCACTGAGATCAAATAAATAAGTTATATGTGCAACAAAAAGTTGCATCAGTTTGTCCAAAAAAAAAACTGAAAAGACCATTACTGTTTAAGTAGTTGATAAAAGCTAACAAGATGTATTACATTATTTAATTACATTTGAGAAACACTAACAAGTTGAATACAATGCAAACAAAGTGTGGATTTATTTTTTATTTGGAAAAAAACAAAAAATATTATTTCCTTATTTGCCCTAAAACCAAGTATTTTATGTTAAGCTTTGGTAAAATCTACCTCATGGTTATCTTAATTTATAACCATGTAAAAGCATATTTGAGATCAGGCCTCAATATATTGTCTATGATAACTATGATTATTCCATTAACTTTTTTCATTTTCAGATGATATTCCTGCCGCGGATATTTATATCAGCTAATTGTTAGATGTTATATCTGTTTTGTTTTTTTGGTCTGACGTTTAGAGTAATTGTATATTATCAAAAGTGCTTGATTTATATTTCTGTGACAAATAACAATCAAGTTATTTGTATTGTATGCTTTTATAGATCATTCTTTGAAATACTCATTAAAGAAACTTGAAGTGATTCTTTAATGATAGTAAAAAATTTTAATTGTCAACTATTCAGTGTTAATAGCTAAAATCTACATGAACTTCAATACTTTTATAGCCAAATAAAAGACTGACTGACTGAAAAATCTACAAATATCTGTTATTGAAAACTCGCTTTATAAAGTGTGTTCATTTACACGTTTCTAAGGTTTCATTTGATGTTTTTTTTATGAACTATTTACTTAATGGATGGATGAATAAAAACTGTGCATGTTTATTCATTATCTTGTCGGCTTTTCTCCCTTTCGGGGTCGCCACAGTGGAATGAACCGCAAACTCTTCTGGCATATGTTTTATGGGGCGGATGCCCTTGCAGCCGCGTTTTTTGTTCCTTTTTGAAGAATTATAATTGTATAATATTTGCACTTTTAGCTGCATAAAACTCTCCATTCAATTGTGACTTCACCACAATCTCACTTCTTATCATATACTTGCAGATCATATGATATGATATTTTCTATGCTGATAAGACATTTACAAACACTTACTTCACTTTTTACTCATCTGTGTGCTCTTATCATCATTTAATTTCTGGAGTAAAAAAAACCCTGCAAATCTCAACTCATCGTTATCTATGATTTCCAGCAAAATCTGTCCACAAAAACACATTTGGGTCCCCCATGATTGAGAGCTCCCTGTGACACACACACCTCCCGTTTTAATGTAAAACCGCCTATGACTAATTATGGTAATTCATTACATCTCCAATTAGGTTGCAGGATTTATGGTGAATTGGCCCCATAAAGAGCAGGATTTATGGAGCCTTTGAATGTCACCCAGAGGACAGAGGGCTGGCTTCATATAATTCTACAGCTCACCACATATCATCTGCAGCACACACAAAGACACTCCACCCTGCTTTGTTCAAACATGAATGCAAGACTTCACTGGGTTAAATAATGATAAACAAATCATTTGACTTCGCATTCGGTTTTTGAACTACTGTGTGCTTCACAACTGATTAACTGGCCGCTATACTGAATGTGTTCATGCTACATTTTTTAATGTGTTTGTTTCTGATTTATTTGATTATCGGCAGATTCTTGATGAGTATATAAGATTTTGGATAGGTATAACGAACAGAATCCCTCCTGCAGCGCAATTATAGGTGCCAAAATTGTTAAAGACCATAAAACAGATGCAAGAAGCAATTACGGGTACAGGCAAGGTAATCTCCAATTCTCAATCATGAAGCTGATACAGGAATGATTGAAACGGTAACTCACTTAATTACCATTATAGAAGCTACACACATACAGTATGGGTCCCACAGGTGACATGGAACAAATGGACAATACTGAGAACGGGGAAAAACTAAAATGCAACAACCTGGTACCAATGGGGATTTGTTTAATATAGCAAAAATTTCATAAACATCCCCAAATACATTGATAATAGCATCTGCTACCCAAATGAAAGTCTTGTAACACACATTTGCTAAATTCAATTTGCACCAAATGAAACTAAATTTTCCAAAAGAAAACTATGTGGCTGCACCTTTACATCACAAAGAGCACTAATGCTATCATTCTCACCAGTTCACCAAATGCCATACATCAATAGTTTTGTATACCCGCATCAGGGATTTGAATTGCTGAAATTGCTTGACTAGGGCACTAATGGTACAAATGCTCCCTTGAGCTGAACAACACAAGACATCAATAGGAAGTGTGTATCTGTCTGTTTTAATTGTTCTTATAAGTGCATAATCTCTCAAACACACAGCACCCTTTTATGTTTTGTCTTCCATTTAATGATTAAACAAGGTCTTTTTAAATGAGGAACTGCTGAATAGTGATATACATCAATCATTGACCTCTACCAACATAGGTTCTTGAGGAAACAAATTGCATCTATAACCTAGCATTCATACCAAACAAGAACTAAGCAAACAGAACACATAGTCCACATCTGAGTAGATGCTTGTATCTGTCGAATTTACATATTTGTGAAATTCCACCTCAAAGCTAATGCGAAGGCTCCAGACCAAAGCTACACAGCTTCAGTCTTGTAAAACAATGGCAGATATGGATTATGTTTAAAAAGCAGCGAATTATTTAGCTAACTAATGCACATCACATTTCTTCCTGGGAAAACCACAAGCTTGACACTAATCAGCAAGTAAGTCCATTTTTAATTTTTTTTTTATAAATTTTTTTTTCTTCATCTTGAGTGATCAGGGTGGATTACTGCATTGTTTGCACTGCTCCGTTACACTGCAAATCAGTGCATCACTTCGAATAAATCATTGCAATAACACAACTTCAAATTGACTTAATTTGCATGTACATAATTTGCTCTTCCGGGATCATCCGTGGTTGGTGTGCATGCATCTTCAAAAACATGTTCATATTCTTAAGCTTTGCTGTGTGGCTGTTTATACATGCATATGCTCATACTTCGCAGCTTAAGTAAGGGTTTTACTTAGTTTTAGTTTAGTTTACTGTTGTTTACTTTCAAAATTACACCTTCCAATCATAAATAATTAAAACATGTCATATAATATATATCATTACATATCTATATAATTCACATGAACAATAAATGTAAACAAAAAATGCCTTTAATAAAGGTGCTATTTCTACTAAATGTAATTCAAGTAATGATAAAATGGTGTTCCATTAAAAGTCATGTTCTTTTCAAGCACAACGATTACTGAAAGTACTGGTCATTTCAGAGTATTTGAAAAGCTAGGGTATAGCCCTGAGGCCTGCACCATGAACGTGGTTTAACAAACTCAGTATTACTGGATCAGTTTTGACTTGACAAAACCTATTTTTTTCAATCTGGCTTAGTTGGTACCTTGAAGCAGCTCATCAACTTTTCTTTGTCGAGTCAAGCTTTGATACTGAAGCTCTGATTAGTCCACATGCATATGCATGTAAAGGACTCACATAGGCACCGAAAATCCAATCATGATGAACATGGATAAACCGAGATCATTTTATTTTTCTGCATAGCAGCAAGAGATTATGTCAAAAAATATGATTACAGTTGAAACATATATTTAGTGTGGAAGTAAAACTGTGGCTGCTGCCAAAGCCAAACAAGATTGTTGGCAGAAAATTGATGCTAAGAGATTTTGCCTTTCCATAAAAACGTATCGATTTAAGAGCTCATCTAACAATTTGCATAGAAATAAGTGCATGACTGGGAAGAAAAGGTGAAGCCCATGTTAACGATACTGGGGTTACGTCACTTAAAAGATCCTTTTAAAACCTCTGATTGGACGAATCTAATCAGCAATCTCTAATCCAGAACATAGCCTGCTCCGGAGCAGGTCAGCTGTGTGGCGCAAGTAACCAGGGCGACACAAATGGATTAAAACCTAGATCTTTTCATAGTACCCAAAACCCAGGATTGGTGCAAACTAATCTTAAACTAAGATGGCTAGCCAGTTAATCCACCTTTATGGCACAGGGTCCTGTAATAATGTTTATGTTTACATATTTATTTTGGCCTGGTGGGGTGTCACGCATCTTCCCTCCAAACAAATCCTCTTTAAGTCTTTACACTTAATTTAGAAAGCTGGAAACATTTATCCCGAAATAGAGGGAAGTGAATCCCTGCTCTGAATGCAAAGTACTTTGTTTTTGCAGTATAATTTTGGCCACAAAATAAACTTCATCACAAAAACATATTTTTACAGCCTTACCCTATCAAAACTCCTTACAAAACAAAAACTAAAATACTATTTGTTTATAATAGTTTTAGTCGCACTTCGTTAGTGCCTTATTTGATCAAGTCCGAAACACAGCTGTCAGTCTGTGTGGCTAAAATGTATATATATTAATAAATAAATATAGAAATGATCAATAGAATAATACAGATTTTCAGTCTTTTGCAAGACATTCTGAAACTGTCATTACTAGTTTAATTGAATCCTCACATACAACTCTGAAGGCAGCTGAAAACCATTGTAAAACACAAGGAACCTTTTTGCCCTTGTAAGAGCAAGATGGCTGAGCTGTTCTTTAGGAGACCTGCTGAAGCTGTTATGAGCCGGCTTCATCATCTGTGCTTCAGTCAGGCACAGCAGGAAAGCCCATCTGCTGTTGTAAACTGCCAAGATGCTGGAGAATAGGACCTGAATGGAGACCACTGTCCTCCAGTACATACTAGACATTAATATAGCTTCAATACAGTAAATGTTGTGTTTTAGTTCAATATTATTTGTGATTAGAGGAATATAGGTTAAACCACATGGACATATATCAAATTCATAATTCAGTGACGACACACAGCAGTTTTTTTATTTGAAGTTGTACATTTATCTATACATCTATCTACCTACTTATCTAGACATCTACATAACTACATCTCTATGCATCTACATAACTACATCTACCTACCCACTTATCTACACACCTGCCTACCTACATATCTACCTATATAATTATCTAAATATCGACCAATCTAATCCACTCATCGCCAAATGTATCTATCTACGTATGTACCTATCTACGCATCTATCCATCTACGTATGTAGTTGTCTATGTATTTACATATCTACCCATCTAGGCATCTACCCATACACACATCCATCCATCTACCTATATACACAACATTATCTATGTATGCATCTACCTATTTACATATCAACCTATCTACACATCTATGCATCTACCTATCTATGTATCTAAAAAGTGTTTTTAAATGCTATTTAAGAATATAGTTTGAACAATTTCCAATCCAATTAATTTGTCACAGTAAACAAAAAAAAGTTTTCTTTCTTTCCCCACTTCCATTCAAGTCCCTTATTACATTAAGGTTAGGGCAAACAAGATGTGTTGTAACCTGTCACAAGGTAGCAGTAAGTGAAATGAGGAGGAGGAACATACTCAAGTTAATCAAATGTATACTACAAAATAGTATGTTCTAATGACAAACACACATCTAATGAAAAAGAATGACAACCATTTCAGAACTTAGGCAATATCTGGACGAATTCTTAAAGTCTGTTGATGAGAGGAAGCAGGATGCGCATCACATATCGCCTTCACTGTGCTATAGCTGGAAATGTCTGTAATGAATACTAATGAATCCCCACCTCCCTCGACAGGTGTCTTCTCCCTCCACTCATTCCACCCCCCTTTCGTCCCTCATTCCCTGACAGAGGAGTGAAAGACTTGCAGACTCACTCGCAGGGGGCTTTGAAGAAACATCCTGTCCACCCTGAGTGTCTTCATTAGTGCAGACTGCACCTGAGCAATCAGACGAGCCCTCATGTTCCAAATATCACCCCAACAGAGCAGGCCTCCAGGCCAGCACATACTGTAAAGCCATGTTGGCTCATTATGTGTATGGTTGCAAAACGCCAGAAAACTAAAACTCATGGGATAAAGTTTTCATTGGAATTTTTTTCTTTACATTATGATGCTTGGCTTCAAGCGTGACGAAGTGAAAGGTTTTGGGTTTTGTGCACACGTTGCTATATGTTTTACATACAAGGAAATAGCTTACATAATGAATTAGAAAATTTGGAAAGTAAAACATTTTTCTTCTAAAACATATGCCACATAGATTGAAAAATATTTCATAATCATTAAAAAAACTGAAAAGAAGGTGATTTTAGTCAACCGGGTTTTTGTTGTTAACCATGTCCTTTGCAGATGTATGTCTTTTGCAACAAAGTCAAAAACAGTTCATGGAGCAAATATGTTTGAATTGAGGGTTGTTTTATCTTAGTTTTGTTAGTGCAGTAAGAATTTAAACACAGTTGGCACAATAGGGATTTGACACAAAGTACTACTTATACAGCCCAGAACAAAAAAAGTTGAAGAGGTGTGTAATCCACCTTAAAACGATAATCACTCCACTGGGATAATAAAGATTAACATATAAGAAAAGTCACAAATCTAATTTGAAAAATCTGTAATAGTAATGGTAAATATGTCTACCATACCATTTTTACCAGATTGTAATATAAATACTACGGTCTTTTTATCTAAATTCCTAAAGAAATATATTTATGAAAGTGAAATATAAATATAACTAAATAATTAAATTATACCAATATAATAAAAATGAGTATTGTTAAAAAAATTGTATGCATTATTCTAAATTATTTTACTATATAGTTCTCTACAATATGAACATTTACATTTGTAAACTACATTTATTCACCCGATTTTCTTTAAAATTGAAAGAATTAACTGTAATAAGTAAAAATAATTCGAATTAACCCATCAGAACACTTGCATTGAATAATTTGACAAGGTAGTTATGTACTTTATACAAATACTTATTTTGAGTCAACAACAAGAACAGGTTAAACAAGATGTCAACATTTGATTAAATCTGACAAGTATTAGAATGTTTTTAATCAAATTCTTATCTAATGGCTGATCAACTGGTAAATAATACAGAGCTATATAATAAACAAATTAAAATGTCTTTAGTATTTACTGTGAGCCGCTTGACTAGGCATTACTCCAGAGAAGGAGGAAAAACAC
The DNA here is from genome assembly GCA_900490495.1 of Danionella dracula. Taxonomy (NCBI): domain Eukaryota; kingdom Metazoa; phylum Chordata; class Actinopteri; order Cypriniformes; family Danionidae; genus Danionella; species Danionella dracula. The sequence goes on along the minus strand of UELW01000178.1, from coordinate 2,385,455 downwards.
AGTCTCTCTCTAACACACGAGTTTTAATTAAGTTTCTCACTTCACTGCTCAGATATGAACCTAACAGAGCACGAAGCTGCAAACAGCAGAGCATTATCTCCACATCTCAATAACTGCTATTTGATTTGTTTGTGATGCTTTCCTTCAAAAGGTCAGGGATTTTGTTTCGCATCAGTTAGCTTCATGCTGCTACACCATGATTACTCGTACAAACACGTGAGGGAAGAAGCCTGTCTTATTCTTGAGGTAAATACTTGAAGATATTTCACATCTTCCTTCAAACCCCTCGATGCAGGAAAGCTTATACACTGCTGCCCCCTGCTGGACATCCTCCAGTCTGCCACTAAAGAGCCCAGACTGTGTGTTGAAAGACTCTTTGGATTTATTTCACAAGCATTTACTGACAACCTCACACGTTTGAGGCAAAACAAGAGCTTTTGATATGCAATACAAACTAAATGTTAAATTAGATAAATATTTTACTTAATTTAATCTACAGAACCTTTTATTACATGGATTCTTAGAAAGGTACAGAGAGATTGTAGCTTGTGAACACGATGATGCAGCAATAGGTCTCCTACAAATACATAAAACAAAGAGAGTTTAGTTTAAGGCTGAAATTAACAGAAATTGCACATTTGTGTTACAAATACAAGAAAATAGGATAAAATACCAGAATTAAGAATTTGATGCAGCAGGTTAACTTCAAACACAATTAAAGTTGTGAAAGAAGTCTCAATTTTAATTTAACTTAATTTCACATTATGAATAAATTATTAAAGACAAAGTCATGGGGCTTTTTTTTGGTTTAAACATTTAAAAGTAAAAGAATGATTTTCAAATTTGGTCTATAAAACACACTCTCACTCTGATGTCAAGTGTAATTTAACTTTCTAACTGATTAAAATACAACTCATTCTTGTTTTTCAAAATACAAAGTCAATTAAATGTGTTGACTTATGTATTACATACTCCATATTTTATTATATTAGATCATTTTAAAGAGTGTTATTGTTTGCAAATGTTTAATAGCTATTTTTTATATTTTTATTGGTTTATTCTTTGAAGTAAGGATAAGAAAATTAATAGGCTAATTCAACACAACACTTCATAGTTTTCCAACTCAAATAAATGCTTTGCAGTAAAACTTTTGTTTTATACATTAATGGGAAATTTCAGTTACAGAAATAGCAAACAAAGGACACCAACTTAATGAAGGACAGGCATAAGAAACGTTGGCAAATGTCTGTGATTTTTTTTTTTTTCAATGAATAGGTGGAGGAACTAAAAATAACAGATCTTCTAAAATGTATGATTCTAGGCTTTTTTTTTTTGACAGTTTCAGAACATAAAATATAAAAAGGTTTCTATTTTTACAAATTGGTTTACCATGTGTCAGCATGTTGTTCTCAGTCCTAATTCAGACAAGGTCCAGAATAAATGAAATAGCAGGTAAACAGTAGATATTAAAGTGAAATAGTATTTTAATACCTAGAATTTTAACTAAGAATTTTTCTTTTAACTCTTGAGAGATTGTATCTGGTCCTTATCTGTATAGAATACAAATAACACTCAAACTGAGGCTCTTTCATCATCCAAATAGCCATTTTTTTCCGCAAACACCTTTTACTTTACAATAAATGTTTGTATTTCACCATGTGAAACTCACAACTGTTTTTTTGTTGTTGTTCCTTGCAAGATAGTTATTTAGAGTAAAAAAGGTTTAATTTAATACATATTAAAGATCAAGTTGAGAGGTTCAGTATTAATTTAACTCTAGATAGAGTAGGACCAAATAAACCTAGTAAAGAGTAACGTTCTAGATTTTACTGTGTAGAGTTTACTTTTAACGGTCTGCAAATTGGAGTTATAAGAAACAAGTCTATTTGCTATCTCTATTTCTACAGTTGATGCTTTAACAAGATACGTACAATTTTGATGGAGGTTTTTTTCTGTGGCTGATTGTGTTAAAATTCTGTAATTTTTTTGGAGCATAGCATAATTAATGTGACTAATTTCTGCAAGAAAAGTATATTCTGTCAAAGCATGTCTTGGTTGTTGATATGGAGATTTAGTTCCCATCCTTTGATTAATCTCAGGGGTTCACTTCAATACATCTTTGAAAGGTTCACCATATACTGTTCATTTCAGTTTTCATGTAGTTTGTTTAACATTTAAATATGATAAACTCCATGAGTAAGCTCCAGACCCACATACCCATTATTCTAAAGAATGAAAATAAAATGCTAAATAAATGCAATAACAATGATATTTTGTGATGGCCATAGAAAAACAACAGTTCATGGTCACAAAAGATAAGGACTTAAAAAATTACATCTCTGATTGCTTTGCTGAGTGTCGCATACTTACCTGAAAGCTCTCAAAGCACATAGAGTTCCAGCAGATACTCCTTGGGTATGATTCCAATCACTCCTTTCATTTCCCCCACCCACCAGCCAAACATGTCATACTCCTGCAATAAAAAAACAGGAAATCCATAACCAGGGGTCATTAAACTCACTCACTGATCCAACCAATCAGAGCAGCTACACAATCAGCCAGGTCACATCTTATAGGTCAGCACTCTGGGGAATGCAAACCTGCCAATATCTACAGTTCAGTCACCCGATCCTCTGCTTCAGCCTCATTTTCTCCTCATACTGTCTATATTTGATCTTCATCTCTTCATCCCGTCTCCCCAAGGCCAACTCAAGGACAAGTACATGGGAACTATAAAGATTAGACAAGAGAGGCGGAATGGTTGATAAGTTTCAGATGAAACTCAACAGATCAGATCTTCAGCTCATGAATACAGATACCATAAAAAGTTAAGAGGCAGATAAGATCCTTCCATCAGTCTCTCGTTCTTTAATCCATAATCACAAACAGATAGTGCAGTCCCAGTCGGTTCAAAGCTGCTGAAACTGGGCTTTTCTCCACATTTCTCACAGACCCCAAATGACAGGGTTGCATTAGAGAGGAGATATTAGGAGCTGCACTGATATGTGTACATTAAACTCAACTTACCAGGATGCAAATTGCTGCTCATTCTAGCTGAAATTCCCACAGGAAAAATCCTGAAACTTCTTAATTCAACTTAACGTGCTGACATTTACAAGATTTCCCCTCTTCTTTGATCTTGGAAAATCTGAAGAGACACTTGGAGCTTTTCTACTTCATCTTTCACTTCATCGTCTCCACAGGCCTCGCAAAAGAGCAAAAAGCGAACAGTCGAAGCCCATCTGAAGTTAAATGTGACGTTAGCAAACCCTTGACCCTGACAGCAAAAGTGAATCCGGATGTTGTAGAATGTATGGTGCTCGACGTAAGCCATCGAAGCTCTTGTACTACAGTAGCTGCAGCAATAACACTTAATATAATATTTCAAAATAATATTAAAAACACAATAACACTTTATAAAGTGATGAATAGAGAAAGAGGGTGTCACCACATTGTCACCACATCCCTCACAGACAACACCTATACATGATTATAATTAATTAAAATAAAAGAATTGGGAAAAAAGTATTCTTTTCCTTTTACTTTAAAATGAAACCGATATTGTCAATGCATTTTTAACCTACTGTCTAATTTATTTCCTTTGAAGTAGATGAGAAGTGTTGAGGAGCAGGATTTACACACCTCCACCCGCAAAGACTACCAAATCTAGAGCAGTTGTTCAGGCTGTGAAACCAGACAGGAAGTGCACATGTGAAGGGGTGAAGCGGACACTTCCTGTTGCTGTCCTTTGATAGCCACACACCTCACTGACAGCACAGTGCTTGCTGTTTGTGTCTGCGAGAGTGCAGCGAGTTTGATAAATAAGTGTGCAACAGGAAAGAAATGTAGACCTCACATTCCGTCTGTAGGCCACACACAGCTCACACACTGACTGGTCCTGCCATCTTTGTCGGGACTAACCAGACACATTTATACTTTGCAAAAAAAAAAAAAAGAGTTGTTTATTTTTGTCCAATAAAACACAAACACTTTTTTAATTTTTTAAATGCTTGACAGTCGTCTTTGTATGGTATATTAATGATGTTCTCCTGTTTCTTTCAATGTTATATGAGTCAATTAAAATCTGTTTTACCATCTTTATGGGAACATTATTTATCTTTAAGACAAAACATGTTTTCTAGACAGTCTTAAAACAAATGCAAGTAAATTTCACAATTTTAAAACCCAAATTGTCATAGGAGTACAAATGTTGATCAAGAATTTGCAGGGAACCTAAAAACAGCAACAATGTTCAAATATTTTAACATCAAAAGTGTGAAAGTGAGCAAAAATAGATAATTCTATTATCAAAAATCAGGGAAAAAAAAATTTTTTTTTACTTTTATGCAGTTTTTCTAGAATTACTATACACTGCACTTTTGTATTTGTTTTTAACTGTGTTTTACGCTATTGTCATGGTTTTTCATCTAAAAAAAGGGTTTGTAAAGTCTAGATTATTCAACAGCAAGTTAACAATTGAAAAAAAATCAAAACACTCTTCCTGCACAGATATTTCGCCACTTATTGCTTAAAGCCTAAATCTCTTTGAAAATACAGGCAGAAGCATGTGGTCTGTAAGGTTTACGACGCCACTGGACCCCAGACGGACCATGTGATGCTCTATTTTGACCAAGCAATGTTTACAGCACATACTGGCCTGCTCTGAAAGAAAGAGGGCATGGTGTGTCTGCTTGTGATTTAGGGCCCTGACACCTCCCCCTGGTCTGATGGTCAATACCCTTTCAGAGTCTGGACAAGGAGGGGTAAATGGAGTGAGGTGATGGTGGTGGTGGTGATGGTGGTGGTGGTGGGGTGTTAGACCTGCAGCTGCTGCATGGCCAAGGGGAAGGAGGCAAGGCACTAATACTGCTCTGAAAGAATCCGCTGGACACTAAAGTCACAGCAGCAGCAGCTTTTACGGGCGTCCTACAGGCCTGGATGAGTGGACATGGCGCGGGGGCTGTGTAAAAAAGAAAAAGAGTGCCTGCAATCGTCCTGCTAGAGCAAGGCACCCAGCTCTCGTAAAAAGGCTGGAATATGAGGCAGACGCTTCTGTTCCCGCCAATTTTTTGGGCTCATCTCTGTGTTACATCAGCAATGAATACATGAACAGTGGACTGAAGTTTAATGCATTATTTCAGAAAATGTAAACTAAATTAAGCACTAAATTAATCACTAAAATTACACTTCTAAACAACTTCTAATATTCAGTCTGTATATATATTTACATTTACATTTAGACAATATGCAATTTGTTACACCGTCAAAGTATAATATTAAAATATAATATTAAATCATTGGCTACACAAACAACCGAAAACGCAGTGACACTTTTTTTTACCATACAAGAGTAGAAAAAAAAAAGACATAGCTAAAATAATTTAGTCCAAAGTTGCTTAACAATCTTGGCATAATTATATCTTTTGAATATAAAATAAATATAAATATAATTGAATATAAAATCTCATTTAAATTATGACTTCATTTTTAAGTCATTAAGTAAGTGAAAGTGACTAGTTGGTAATTGACAAAACTGTTTTTTATTCATTTATGTGCACACTTGCTGCTATCATTTTACTTGAAAATGTATTTATGCTGTAATTTTAAACATATTTTTATTACCTGTGTTTTGTTAGATGAACAATGATAAGAAGCAGTTTATTAGAAATCTGATCAATTTTTCTGTCATTTTGTCTGATAATACTTATAATTATATTAATTTTCTTTTTGTGGGAAACTGCTTCTTCCACTCAACGTTCAAGATATAATGTAGTTGCTCAGAAAAAAACACAAACACATTTATCTATTTGACACAGCATGATCAAATTAATTAAATAAAACAATGCTTAACTTATGATCATTTTTATTAAACAAATGCAGCCTTCAAAAGCAGGATATTTTACAGTTTTTACTGCACTTTTACTGAATTAGTTTTATATAAGCAGAAGTGTTCATTTCTATCCCCCTCACATACATCAATGCTCAGCCCGTCCACTAGATGGCAGCTTGTCCTTAAAAACCACAAATCACAGCTGGATTTAAATCGGAACGTATTCAGTCATTTTCTGACAGGCTGCTGACTTTTACCGGAATGAGATAATTTCCCCATTGGCATGCTTTATATATCCATTACAAATTATGGATTTTCAGCTGCCGCTGGTGAAATTGGGATGTCATCTCTTTTTCTTTTGAAGATACATTATCTTGCCTCTGCAGATTCCTGTGTCTCCACCAGTAAAATGAATATAAATAAACTGGGTAGAATTATGGATAGCTGTATTCAGCAGTTTTTTCAGTCAGCTTTAGTCATGTGCAATCGCTTCTCGAGACCTCAACTTTTAGCTCTTATTAATGGATGGCCTCAATGACACATACTATGCCATTATAGTCAACTCAACCCTATTTCTCTGTTCACATTTACACATGATAATAGTATCCAATCAAAATATGACTAAATATGACTACGTGTTGAATAAAAATACAATAATATTTTTGAAGGTAGTGTGTAACCAACCACAAAACTATAACACAAACTTAATTATCTAAAATCAAGACTCTGTCTATTGAATAATAGACTAAATTCTAGTCTATTTATTAACTAGAATAATTATTAGTGTTCTAGAATTATCACACATGCTCTTATTATATTTTTTTATATAATAACTCCAAGGCAAACTAGTCAGTAAAATTAATAACATACAATAACTGTTTTACATGCAACTAATATAGTCTATAATTAACAGAAAATCAACATTGACGATACACATTGCTCAATGGTGCTAGTACTTCTAAGTGTCTAAAATAATTTGACAAAATATTTAGAGCACTCTGACTGCAGTTAAAGTTCAGAAAGGCATGCCAGAAAAAGCAGAACATTTTTGAGTGGCCAATGTCACTGACTTTGGGTTACGATACTAGACTTATAAGTTTAGATTTTATTATAAAGCATTGTTGTTCGTTCCTAGTTTAGTTAAGAAGCCTTGTTCGGGTCAAGATTGAATAAATCTGCGTTATGGTTGAAAAATCTCCCCTCACGGTTTTCCTTTAACAACTCATCTCAAAGTTAAAATATTGCCATATTTCTCATTCTGTGCATCACTAAAGACCCTAATTTACACTACAGAACCATGAATACAAACTTTACTTTCTTCATATGGATTTAAGATCAAGTCTTCTCTTTGACTCTTATGCTATTTTTTTTCAAGAAACACATTAAATTAGAATTCTGACTAGAACATCCACCCTTAATTTCTGACTTTGATTCTATTAACCATGAGAAAACCTGGATCTCCAAGACCTTTTAAAACATCAGAACTGACAGATAGAGAACTTTTCACCCAAACTCACTTCTGTGTTGCACCTGGTATGAATCGAGAGGTGGATTCAGCATTTCCTGAGAACACGGCCAAGAATAGTGACTAATGTGCTAACAGTCTGAGCATGCTAACCCTGACTGAACATGGCACTGAGACTGAAATACCCTCACATGTGTGGTCGGCAGACAGGGAGAGAGAAGTGACAGAAAGCCACCGGCTGCCAACCGGCCCGGTTCGGGGCCAAGAACACTAAAGTGGCTTCCGCAGTGACAAGACTAATCCCATCACTAACACAGAGCAAGTGGATTTAGCTTCACACTGCACCAGAGACCAGGAAACACATTCAAGCATCTGACCCATGTATACTATCCAGATCCCACTGTATGTTTACGCAGCGTGCTCCGACGCTTCTTGCATTTCATCAAGTTTAATTACTTCTGTCCTAGATCGTGAGAATGCAGCAGTTTCCCATGTGTTCACTAAGGCACCCATCTTACCTTGCTGAGGATGTAGATGGCGTCCCCTCTCTTGAAGGAAAGCTCATCTGGATGCTCTCCAGTGCAATCCCAAAGAGCCTGGAAGTAGTTGGCATAGTCTGTGCTTTTGTTCACTGCTGCAAAGGACAGAATATGGGTTTATTAGCATGATTTGAAAGACAAATTTTATAACTGAAGTTGGAGCAGAGCAATATTGACATTCATAGAAGTCAAGTCTACTTTGCTTTAATGTCTCCTGTAGCTTATATCAAGTGGTTGGATGTGTAATGTATCGATTATATTTAGCAAAAATTTTATTTTGTTGTATATTTCTGTAGATTGAATCAATTGTTGACTAAAATGCAGACATGGATGTTCACACAGGCTTGAACAATAGTTGTAAGTTTTAGGTGATCCCAAATATTAATTTCTTTGAGCTGAAAATGAGCTAAATGAACCTAAGCACAGGTTTTCTCACTTACACTCAAAACAGTTTTTATTCAAATATTTTTGTCAGCAACATTTTCCTTAATTGTACAAAAAGTTATTTTATGAATTTAACAAATTATGTACCCTCCATTTACAAGGTTCTATAATCTGGCATATCTGTTACCATAACAACGCGATAACAATTTAGAGACAAACTACTGTAGGTCCAAGCTTCTTTATAGTATGAAAATATATTTTAACTGTTTTAATATATATTTACATGCTTTATATTTTACTTCTGCTGATTAAAGAGCTTGAATTTGGAAATGTAAACATTAACCTTTTCCAAGTGAAGGGTGATACACTGAACACTGTAACAACAAATATTGATATGGATTGCTTCTATAACTTTTGGTTCTATTTTCATTTTGCCGAAATCCTTACAAACATGCGATATATAACAAAAACAGCCCTTGAAAAAAGGCCATTATAGAAGAAAAATACATAAGCTACTTATAACTTTTGTATCTTTATACAGACTCAAAAACCTTGATCTCCCATTTGCTTGAGCACCGTATCATTTTATGATTAGAACATTAATTTTTATTTATTCATTCTTTAAAAAGGAAACTAATTGAATTATTATTTGTAATTTTTCACATTTGTAAAAGAAGTAAGCTACAAAACTGTGTTTATTTTATTTTAATTTTCTTTAGAAGACAGACATTAACATGATCAAACAATGAAAGAGAAAAAAAAATCACACAAAGAAAGTATTTAGATACAAATATAAGTAAATAGTTCTTTAAAGGTGTAAAATGTGAATTATTAAGTTTTATGTGAAATAAAAAGGTACTGGCAAAATTGTCACAAGATGTTACTATCTTGAATGATGATAAAATTATATATTTTAACAATCACATTTATATTTCATAAATGCTCTCTTCAAATTAGTTCCCTTTTTGACTTTTGAGCCACTCAGAGAATTTCTTTATAGGACCGTACTTGGCACTGATTGGGGTTGATGTCCAGTGCACAGGTTACAGATCTTTTTTAACACATGTTGCAAGTGTACAGGTAGCCCTTCCTGGTTCATTCCAGTCATGTAATTTTGTTCATTATGCAAATTGTAAAGAAAGAGAATAAAAAAAACTGTTTATAAATGCAAACTAATTGATTGGAAAATATGTATATTATTATTATTATTAATAATAATAATAATAAATTATCTTGAAACAGTGAAATCCTAAGCTTATTTGACAGATCATAACATTACCCTCATTTTTACTAGAGCCAATCAACTATCATCTGGATGATACTGAACCTGGTCCTGTTCACTCTGTGATCCCAACTCTCTCTGGTTCTCAAGCTGGCCCCTTCCTCAGAGCATCTGTCACAAGATCCTCTCTCTGCCATGCTTTCTGTCAGCAGGACTTCCTGTGCACAGAGCCCTGAGCAGAGGGCCACTGTGGGCCACAGTGCACCAGTGGAGTCAGCTTCCTGCCAGAGCCAATACTAAAACCTACTCGATGCCCAACAGAACACACTCTTCCCTAAAATGAAGAAAGAACTGAAAAAGCAGGAGCATTCAGAGATTGTGTTCAGATTGTGTTTAAAAATAAACGAAGCTCACCTGTTCCTACTACCATTTTAATAAATAATGTTTTAATGTTTTATTCTATTTTGCACGTTTGATTGTTAGAGTAAACTGAATGTTAGATGTTTAGTTTGGTTGGCATTCTTTAACAACTTTTAAATCTTTTAAAATTTGATATGTACAGACAGCAAACCTTTTACAGAATGAAACAATTGTAATATTTATTTATACTTTCAGTTTAATAGTTCTTGAACACACATGTAGATTATCTAAAACTCATGTCAAATGTTTTTCATTAAAATGTGGTTTTGACACTAGTTATGACTGGCCATGCTTTTGTTTTGTTTTTTATTCCATTGGTAAAAAATGAATGTAATTTGATTTACTTTTGAAAACCTTATTTAAATGTCATATGCAGTTTAGTGTGGTGCTTTAAGATGCTAAATGTTTAACAACTTTTAAATTTGAGTTGGAAGTCTTCTAAACTTTATAAAGTCATTTCAATGGTAAAACTACTCACAATTATCTTAGTAACTTTAATTCCTCAGAGCATCTGTATTGCCCGTGCTGACAGGAAAATCCAAAAGACATACCAACCAAATTAGAAGATTGTGACAAATTGAAAGCGCATTTTACCTCCTTCTCTCAAAAGATGATGCAGGTAAACAAAGTTGAGTGAAGGAAAGTGGACAGCCCAAGCCCTAACTTTCTATCCACATGAAAACCTGGAAGTGACTGCACTGTTTGAGGTTGCCTCCAAAAAGGGAGCAGATTACAATTAAGAGTCATATTAAAACTACCCAACTCCTCAATCCTTATAACCCTGGCTCAAAAAAACTTCTGAGTCAGCTCAAAAGAATGGACCTTAGTCACTTTTTTTATAGCTTTTTCTAAAAAAAAATGTGATTTAAGTAATCATCAATCACAAGGTCTTTCAACCTTGTCATTAACTTGATCTCAATTCTCAATTTAACTTATGCCTCTCTAGCAGTGACACTTTGCTAAGGAAATGGCTGCCATAAACACACTCCTCAGAAAACCCATGGGTGACGTCACACATCTTTGTTTTTTTTTTCACAGGCTGATGGTTATGGCTAAAGCAAGAAAAATCATGATAAGATAACTGTTCTCTATAGAGGTCAAGAAACAAGAAACTCGAACTTCAACGCACTGGTGTGAACTGAGAGAGGAAGGATGCCCTACCATAGGCACCTTTACCTGGTCTAAAGATATGGTTGACTGCACATTCACTGTTTTGCTCCAGAAATGTTGCTAGTATAGATGGCTTTTCAACAAAAGTGTGACCAGCAAGACATAGATTTTATGACCGGTTTTACAGGCAATACTATTTTTTTACTTTAGGGGGATCTTGATTTATTTGACATTGTACAATTTCTGTTTAAGTTAAGACTTTTTAAAAATGTACTGAAACTGATTTTTCTTAAACAAAAGGAATGATACAGGAATGGTAGGGGTGTGAAAACTTTAACTTAGTAAATAAAGTAATTAGAATATGTGTATAACAGTTTAGCTTATTACGAAATATTTTATTAGTTATTCTGGTTTGCAGTCATATAGATAGATTAGATGGAAACATTTCTGGAGTTTTTCCACCTATACAAGTATATGTAAAGTAGATCTCAAGAGTGGCTACAATTACAAAACCATATAACAAAACTTTATTATGACTATATTACATTTTATTTTACATATATTACATCTATTATTTATTTATTTATTAATAATATTTTAATAATATAAAAATAATATTACTAATATTATTTATTCATTAATTATTGCATGTTATATTATAAGGGTAAGCAAGACTTTAAGGAGTATTGAATCAGATGCAATAAAACATTCTGCATTTTGGTATAAATAATAACTTCAATTAAAAATGATTCTAATCTAGAAAAATCTATTCTAATAAAAGAATTCTAACCAGTTCTATTTGAGCTTCTTAACTTTCCCACATGTCTCCCCTGTAGTTATTTAGTCTACATTGTTTAGTTTGTCTTGTAATTTATCCTTAGAATAAAAAGCAGCTTTTGTTGAGACAAATGATGGCAACCCGGTCAGATGTTGGGTAATGGGAATGCAGGGCAGGTAGGGGATCGACAGACGGGGTGAACTGGTGGTAATTACCTGTCATGGGTGTGAACGGCGGAGGGGGTTTGTTGACCAGGGTTACTTTTGGCTTCGGAGGCTGAGGTACATCTTCCTCTGAGAGAGAGACAGAGAGAAATGGAACAAGCAAACTTATTTTTAGCATCTCACAAAAACTATGGTTCTCAAAATCTAACAGAGTTACAGGTCCTTTTCAAATGACTGATTTGAAGATGACAGGCGCAGTAAATATATTGACTGGTATCCATACAGGATTGATCTCTTTTTATGTCGAGATTTTACATCTAATACTCTGGGTAAAAAATAGCTGTTCTATCTCAGAAAGGAAGAAATCCCTCACCAGAACATTTTCATTCACTCTCACTGGCTGTTGGATCAATCTCACAATCCAGTCAGGAAAGCAGTAACATGAATAACTTTCAAAAAGCAACTAAAAACTTTTTCTCTCCACGAGAACTTAAAATCCTGAACTCCTTTTCTCAAACACAATTTTGCACAGGTGATCATTTATTAAAAATATATAGTTCATGTAAATAATAAAAATAAATAATTCATGGCATTCACTTTTCTAGACACTCAAAGCTCTTTACATTTAGAGGTAGGATCTCCTATTACACCATCAGAACACTCTCTACATGTTAGAAACTGGTGGACAGTAACTTAGCGATGAAGTCAATTAGAATGAAAAGGTTTCAAACACTCTGACAAAAAATGACCATCAAAGTAAAATCAGTTGGTCTTAAAAACCCAGAATTAGGGAAAAAAAGGTTGGATCTTTAAAAGGTTAAATCTTTAAAGTAATATACCCTCTCTCTTTCTTCTTCTTTCTCTTCTTTTATTTCATTATGATTAGAAGAATAAGAACATTCAAGGGATTTAAGAGCATACCAGGAAGTTCTTCATAGATATCCTCATCAGGGTGTATGGCCACACTTGAAGGGTTCATGGTTAGGCAGTCACCACAGTCTTCGTCATCTTCAGGAATGACTCCTCCCATGTCTGACCAACACATTCATCCCAGACAAAACAAGTCATTTACGAAAAACTAAACAAAGTAAAAATGTAAAAAGATGTCATTTGTCATTGTCATTACCTTTGATCAGGAAGTCAATATGTTCAACCCATTCTTTTGCTTCTTTCTCTGACGCAGCACAAAACTGTTGCAAATAAACCATTTTAAGAAACAACACCTGTACAAGTGTAAACTGTGCATGAATTTGAGACCCACCTGATATACACGCTTGTCTGGAGCAGAGACCTCAAAGCAGCAGTCTCGCTTAGCATCTTTCCGCAGTGCATAGTTCATTTTAACAGAGTATCCCAGCATATTAAATTCTCCTTTCTGCTGCTTATCTGAGGAGTACACAAATTAGTTGCTTCTATCAATTGATAATTTACAGGCGCTAGCTTGGAGTATCTGATTGTGGTTCAGTGTTTCTTAAATAAAGAACATGTCACAGAAGATATCCAGCATGTTTGAGTTTTAAATGTAAAAAGTGTTCGGTGTATCTAGTTATTTACCCCAAAATAAATAAATGAATCAATTTTGCATGTGCATATCCCAAAAATCTTTAGAGACTTGTGGAAACCATGTGGCAATCTTCAGGACAATGTAAAAAACTTAAGTTGTGTGAACACAAAAAAGCAACTTATCACAGAAAGACTTTCTCATTGTCACAACTAACCTTTTTTAGCATTTGTATTAGCTTAAGTAAAAACTATTTATAAGCTAACCTAATGATGGTGTTGCCTCAATTATGATAATCTTCTTACAAATAATATGTTTAAGTGATAGTGACAAAAAAAAATCCAGAACTTGAGCTTAGTTGTGTTCTGTTAACTGAATGAACAAAATTAAAGTGTTAACATTAGCTATTGTTAATTATCACATTATTATTTAGCAATAGCAACAGATTGGGATAGCACCCTTAGCGTAATTTAGCATATAACATTGGCTCCAATTACACCAGTAGCATTATAGTTTGACTAAAACTTGCTGAAGGATCACTGAGTTTCATTACTTTTATTGGACTCTACTAGTTTCATCACGTACTAAAACCAGGAGACAATGAAATAGTGTGCCAGACTGATATCGTTAGCAACAAAACTATTCCGCCAAAAAAATATCTTCTAACTTCCCTTGTCCAACTGGCACTTTTCTCATGGCTTTAGGCATTTGTGAAATACTCGGCATCAGCTGTTGCTTCAACATAAAAAAAGCTATTCTGAAAATGTTCTTCAATGTGTTACTAAACATTTAGGAGGTTTATGTTGAGCTAAGATGTATGTTTATATTGATTCACATTATTTCCAAGTACCTATAACAAATACTGAAATAGTAGTATTAGCTGAACAAATGGCAGTCTTATTTTTTGCATTGTGTGAGAGAATACAAAATTATGGCATTGTGTTATTGGGTTCTCATAACATGGTCATACCTGAGGGACATTCATTAGGGTTAAGTCTTCGCATCAACACTAAAGTGCAAAAAAATTTGTCCTGCTTTATTACATTTATAAAAATAGTAAAAAGTAAAATTATATTTTAGTAAGCTCATATGCCCAACTCTCCAATCCAGTGGTTATGTCACGTGGCGAGGTATATAATACAACCACAGTCCTGAAGCTGAATGTCTTTCTTGAACAGTTTAAACTCGACAATGGGAAAATGATGATTAGATGTATGATCCTTAATCTGCAATCTACTGAGATGGGCACATAATAAAGGATTTCATAATTTAATACAACCATAAATTCTGGCCTTCCTTATTTTGTGCTTGATAATTGGGCTGTTGTCTGTGACTACAAACTAACCACCCATGTAATCCCAACAGGTACAGGCTAAAAAGCCTTGATTGAAAAGGCCAGAGTAAAAAGGTGTGTGTGCTCATTAAGCAAAATGAAAAAGTTTATCTTTGAAAAATAAATTGGGAGAAGCTCCAGCATAGATGGAATAAGTACCTGGTGGAGAGTTGAGGCGCTACGATTCATAAGGGACTTCCTTCCTATAAAAAGCCAGCGCTACGGTTTTTTGACTTCTCCTCTAAGAACACCTAACATAGAATCTGATTCCCCACCTTTCTCGCTTCCATAGTAGTAGAAGATGTTGTTGCTCGAGGCACACCATCTCTTCTGCCATTCATTGCCAAAGAAACTGTGGTCTAGACAATCAGAAAGTGTTTACATTCATGTTATTCCTGTCTAAAGACAGAATTTATATATATTCTAACTTTTATTAACATACCTTTTCTGCGTTTTTCTAGGTAGCCACTTTTTGTAGAAATGGATTGGAGCTCCAAAGCAGCAATGGGAGGAGCCTGGTTAATTCCTGAACACAACAAACAGATAAAAAAAGAAATATATTGAAGGCAGTAAACATAACATAGTTTTAACAATTTCTTGTAGAAAACATAACTGTGCAGAGAAATGTTTACTTAAGAATCTATAAAAACATTTTAGTTTTTTTGCTGGTCTATTTGATTGCCTGTTTTAAGCAAAATAACTTGTTGTTTTAAATTAAATTAAATAAAAATGAATCCGTAACATTTCATTATCAAATTTATTTTGTCTCAGCTTTGAGCATAGATTTAACAATGACATTAAAACAACACCCTTAAAAAAATAAAAACAATAAAAGTCATTTTCATAAAATTCTGTACTTGGTTTAGAAATGCCTTCAGTAAACTTGACATTTGAACAAATTCTAGATTTTGATCAAGGTATCAATATGTTTTGTCTGATTGAACATGAAGAATAACTATTGTAAATCCATACATTTCATTAAATTTAATATGGAATTTGCATGAAATACATAATAATTACAATCTGTTGCTTAAATGTATTTCATCTAAGAAATTACCACATAAAACAGTTTCACCTGATGAGTCCCCATATCTAATATTAAGCTATTACGTTTATTTAAGTCTTGAAATATGTAAAACCAAACAGTATTCGTTACTGCCAAGATTGAGAGACTACTAATATTTTAACAAGCTATGCAGTAACATTTTTTCTTTTTTCATTTAAATTTTTTGTTATTCAAATCTGTTATTGCTCTGCTGTCTTTTTTCTTCCTAAATCTTCTATTTTAATTTTCTTCTCCTATAAGCCTGTTGAATGACTGATCTGCAATACAAATAAACTAGCATTGTGATGAAATCTAAATTCAAATTATGATGCAAAGTAATTTTCTGGTATGTTGTTAAAAAATTTTATATGAGGCTCATGAAAGTTTGCTTTTACCTTAAGAAATCGAATATATATATAAATACTTGTTATTTTTAAAAGCTGGGTTTATACTGGGTTGCTAACACTGATGTAAATACCAGAAACAGCTACTTTCAGAAACCCCAACAAATGTCAAAACTCTGTTCAAAAGCTAATTCACTCGCCTTAGTTAAAAAAAAAAAAATCAAAGCCAAGTATCAAGCGAGACTAAAGCTTGCAGACAGCCAAACCTGAGAAGACTGGCTAAAGTTTCATGCAGCACATTGTCAGGTGTAGAAGCATGTGAAACAGATGCATATGGTGTTTTCAAAGCAAACCTCCCGTCTCGTTTACACTTCCCCCACCTCTCTCTCCAGTGTACACACCAGCACTGTATTTCTGAATGAGTGTGAAGAAAGCAGCTATATGAATGACACAGGGAATGTTTACCACTATCTATAAAATTCTGTCAGTAGATTATGAAAGTAAATGTGAAACACAAACCAGTGCTAGATATTGGTTCGTCTCCAAGTTGCAGATAAATAAAAGGTCTGGAAAATAATGCATAAACTATTCATATACAGCACACTGTTCAAAGTTTTCAAATTAGAAGAAGGATAAGCTATCAGACTATACGTACATATGTAAATGTTATTATTTTGTTTATTAAAATATGCGCATCCTGTAGAGTATAAACAAATGCGCAAACGCACACCAACACATCCCTACTCATGTATACATGATATAAGATAAATGTTAATTGCGTGCAAATATTAATTTACATTTTAGCTTATTTCTTTTAATTATTTTCTTTCATTGGGAAGATAAGATGAACGAGTCACATTTCCAAGTGTTTAAATGGAATTGTGGTTCATCATTGTGCGTACACGAACACTCTTATGACAAAAGAATTTTGCTTTGTTCAACACAAACGATAAAATAAAACCACTAAAAATGGGATTTCACTTTGTACAAGTGATTTTACTTAATGAACTGAAGCAGGCCCCTCCTCTCATCACCGCTCATCTCAGACTCCCATTGCCACTTGTGACAAGTTCAAATCTAGATCTGCCCCATTCACCCTTCACAATCCTGCATGGTCTTCAGAACATCATGTTTCAGGTGCTCTAGAACAGTATTTTGTTGCGCCATCTCAGAAAGGAAGAAATCCCTCATCAAAACATTTTCATTCACTGTCCCTGGCTGGTGGAAGCATCACACAATTCAGTCAGGAAAGCAACATGAACAACTTTCAAACAGCAACTTAAAAACTTTTCTTCTCTATGAGAACTTAATATCATGAACTCTATCCTTTTCTCGCTTAGGTTTTGAATTGTTACTTTAATTGTTCTGTGAGAGGTACATATAAACTTGTTATGGCTCAACATTGTTATGGTTATGGCTTAAGCGCTTCATGGGTCAGGAAATTGAAAAAGCCACTGCACTTGAAACAGCAGACCAAAGCAGACACCAAAAACTGCACCAGGGAGAGCATTCAACTTTTTTTCAAAGAAATTATTGAGTCAGAGACCAATTAGGAATAACAAGTACACCACTTGCTAAAGGAACTCAAACCGGAACTCACTAAAGACCATTTCAACGCATAACCTGCCTGAGATATTCAATCAGTAACCTAACAAGTCCAACTTAACAAGCTACCCCTAAAAAATAACACTTTTTTTCCTAACAGTGCCAGATATCCCAAAAATAACAGTTTTCTAACAGTCTACCAATGACCTGTGTGGGTACAACATGGTCCTTAATGCAAGGCGGCTAAAAACTATTGGAACAGCAATGTAATTCCATGATTCCAGTGCATATGTGCATTTTCAGTCAAAATCAAAATTGTCTAAATCACATGGCAAGGTCACAAGAAAGTAGTGTGACGGTAGCTAAAAAAAATGTAATTCATCATTATTAATAAAAAATATTATCAAACAATCCAAAACAACTAGTGCATTAATGCATTTCACATATTGCATTGTAAATTTAATTGTCTAAATCAAAACTTCTAAATTTAACTTCTGCTTAACAGACCTTTTCGATTTAACCATGGTTCGTGTGCAGGAAAAACTAGCTGCAGCTCCTCATCAGGCAACCCCAGTTTGAATCCAGAACTTTTTGCCATTCATGTCAACCAGCCCCCTGACTTCCTGTCTAGCTCAACTGTCTTACTACATTAAATAATCTTTAAGATTAGTCTTGATACTTTTTTATTTTTCATTCATAATTGAAAATAAACACCCATAACACTATTTTGTGTTTATTTTGTATCTCCCTACAACACACACAGGATGTTTTTTAAATCTCCCATGACAATTTGAAGTCATACTACAATAATCACTTGTGCAAAATGTTCAAGCAATAGCACAACAAAAACTTTTACTAGTAAAGGTTGATGCCCACTTTCACAAAAGCACACGTGGGAACAAATAAAAAAAGAGTCCGGATGCATAACTTTTATGTTTCGCTATAAAGATAATTTCTTTTTTATGGGCTGAATTTAAAAAGAAACAGCTCTCCAACACATTACAGATGCTAGGCTCTAACGCTCAATAAATAAAGTTTGAGATATGTGCATATGACATCACATTTGGTTTCCATCTGCAGAAATCTCATCTAAATTCAAAAGCACCCCCATTGGTCACATGTACCCTTATTTAAACTCATTTGTCAAAAATAAACTGAATCAAAAAAGTTTTTGATTGATTTCTATGGGTCGTATCAATGTGTATAGATTCCACAGTGAGCACCAGGAGGCTTAAGTCCTATCTTTGAGTTGAACAGATGCTCTGTCTGGCAAGCACTGGGTGAAAAGGCCAGTAAAACACGCACGCAAGTGCTCTAGAGCAGTAAACCTCTTTCTATCATCTCCATTGCTTTCACAATAACTCAAAACAATTCGGCATTTATCCTCCTAAAACTGAAAGTAAAATTCAGAAAGTTGGCCATGATGCAGAAATAGCCAGATTTCATTTGGATGTAAATTCTTCTGAGAGCGTTCATTTAGCAGAAGCTAATAAAACAGAAGCCTGGACTGACATTGGCTGTGGGCGGCATTGTCTGAGATCCAGACCATAAACCATTTGCTCAAAGACAAAAGCGTGCTAAAGCCTTGACGTCTGTGCCTTTACACCGTTCCTGAGCTCGTTGCCAGGTTACATCTGTCTTTCAAGCACCTCATTCAGCTTTTGTGCTCTTCTAACTCTGCTGAAAACCATCCTCAACAGGACATGACAAACAATTGGCACAGTAACTCTGCGATATGAAGGTTCTTCCATACTGGATAGAAATGCAGTTTTTGCTACTTCATTTGTGAGTATTATTTTCACACCATCTGCAGGAAACCAAAATTGTATGTCACTGTTATAAACTCACAAGTAAACATGAAGCAGTTGCCCTTCAGGAGAGAAGCTAACAATATACAAAGTAAAATAATTGATTAAATATTGATATTTGACCGAAGAAGGTACACAAAAAAATAATACAGCAAAACTGTATTAACACAATAATCAACACTGTTGAATAATTTAGTTAAGCAATGATCGATTAATACTTACAAATCCTGATTAAATGATCTGGTGAATTCTACAGCATTTTAAGCTTAACAAAACAAAAAATCAAGGGGCTGCAATCAGGGAACAATTGCAGCTACTCTTCCAGCCCTGAAGGAAAGTATCTGGGTAACTATTGGTCATGAGGGTGATTGTCTTTCGAAAGATTGTCTTTCTTTTTTTTTTAAAGAGAAGACTATGAATATACTTCAAAACAGTGGCGATTCTAGACATTTTAAATTGGGGTGACAAAGTAAATTCTTGGGGTGACCAATACTAAGAGGCTTAAGCATCGGGTAATACATGAAAATTACTATGAACAGTAGTTACCATGGACGTTTAAAAATAGTCATTATAGAACCAGATATAGATTTTAGAAACTTTGAAATACCGCAGAACAATAAAAACACATGTATTCTCTCACTAAAGTATAAAATGCTTGATATCACTGCCTAAATCAAACAATGACTGTACAGACGTGTTTAAATAAGATGGTTAAATCAAGTAGAGAAAATGTAACATTAATTTGATGCTCTAAAGTAGTGAGTTCAGAGCGAGAAGGTCACATCATGGGAATCTCGTTACTTTTCTCAACAAACTCTCGCACTGCAGAGCTCGAGAGCAAGACAACTGTTTAAAAACAGTTAAGAACAATTTGCTGCCGAGCTTATCTTATGTCGATCAGGCAGCCTGTTGTAGCGCTAAAATCTTTGGTCGAAGACAACTAGATGTACTTTAAAATAAAAGTAAAGTTTGCTGCAGCCTGTTGCAAAGCTGTTCCTCTCCTATTGGAGGAGAATCATGGTGATGTTAACAATGCACGTTTAGTGCATGATTATAATGGTTGTATATGCTTGTTTGAGTTGTCTTTTGTAGATAGAGTGTGTAAATGTGTTTGTTGTGTATTCAGTGTGGTAACTTAAAAAAACAGAGTTTGTTTCACACACAATCCATGATTATGATCTGTGGTTTGATCGTGTGCTTGTGAAGCATTGATAATATTGGATCTGTGAGAAAATATGTTCACTTGTATGCAACATTAGTTTTGTTGACTCCTTGACAAAGGTTTCATAGGGAGAGCCTCTGGTAGCGTTTATAAGCTCATACTGCGCTAGATGAACATAGACATACATTTTTATTACTGATATTTTTTATAATTAGCAAATTCAGTGGTGGCACTTGAGGTGGGAGATAAAACTTTGGCGGTGGCACAGCCCACCCCGGCCCCGCCTTTGGATACACCACTGATTCAAAAGACTGTCTGGTTATTTTCAATGACAATTTTAAGAGTAACAGCTACGGACCATTTTGCTCTGCTCACACTTGGTAATTAAAAAGGTAAGATAATGAAACCTATGAGAAAGCAATGTTCTCAAGTCACCTTGAAGTATTTCATAATCAATACACAAGTAAATTGAATTAAATAAAACATTTTGGATCATCTAATTGTCAAAATACTCTTCCGTCAAAAATGCACCTTTGTGGCACATCATTTTGCAAGGGCAAGTCAAGAATTTAGCTCATTTCAACAAAAATAGTTTTGAAATGTTTCTTTGACAAACCTTTCATAAATAACCAACAAAAGCTAATTTTTCTGAATAGGGCATTTCACACATGTTTGGGATGCTCTACTCACCATCATAAGCATTTTCCTCATCTCTGTCAGTGTGTTCTGAGTGCAGGGATCCACCATCATTGGTGTCTGCTTCATCCGGCTCTGGGAATTCTTCATCTCCTAAACACCAGAGTCTACGGGAGTCAGCATTCTCAAACGAGACAACATTATTGATCATCCAGCATTAGACATATTCATTTACTCTAATGGAACAATTGTGGTAGACTCACAGAAGCTGAGTGATCTATCAAACATCCCTATGTATATCTACCACTCTGGCCCTGGTGTTGTTGTTATGAGGGTATTCATCTCCATCCATCATCACAAACACAATAAGCAATAAGCAAACATGAAAACTGAACAAAACTCACGTTTCTCCTTGAAATCTTGAACATAGCTGAAAAACACGTCAAGTAAACTTGTTAAAGGAGTCACAAGTTGAGAGGAGGCAGAAGCTGCGTTCCACAAGCAAACAGACAGTTCTACCACCCTTGCTTGTCGTCATTATACGACTGGTAGAAGGATAATTTACTCAGTATGACATGACAGAGAGGTATGTTTACTATCAAAGATATTATTACTCAGCTTGTAAAACTTTGAACAATGTAATCCATAAACGATTAGATGAAAGTAGGTGTGATTATATCTTTTATATCTATGATTTTTTTAATCAAATATAACTCTAACTTTAGCTAAATGGCAAACTGAACCACAGAATTCGTTAATGTTTACTATAGTTAAAATCTGCAGCTGCATACAATTCACATCATCATGGATACAATGCAAACTATATGAAAAGGCACAATGAAATGGCCCGCATTTAACATATAGCTTTTAATTACTTGTTTATATTCAATTTGGTACGTTAAAGGGACAGTATTATGGAAACGTTTTTGGAAGGTGTTAGGACATAAATGTGTATATAATAGAAATATACATTGAGTCTTTTTTCCAAAACTAGTAAGAAGCTAAATGGGTTGCAAATCACAAGTTGTTTTCAATTGATCATCATTAAATCACAATGCGAGTTCCCCAACCCTGAATATTGATTGACATTCACACATTAGCTAACAGTCATCAGTTTCGGTTTACAGGGATGTGTACCCAAGCGAGTCGTATGGAGAGTAGAAGCAATGTCCACAAAGAACCAACACTCTTGCTCTGTTTCAGAATATAAATCTCAGCACTGAAGTCTTCATCATTTACCCACAGAGGAACAGCAGAGGCTCCTACATGTATAGTTGAGTTACTCTCGCTCGTGTTTCGAAACTCACTATTTCTCATTATATCACAGACAGTGCAGACAATGGTAGGAGAAGTGAGACACCTCTGAACCAGTATGAAACTTGGACTTGCCCAAATTTGTAGTTTTATACTCATATATTATTTATACTATATATAAAACAAATCTGGGTTGTTGATTTGATTTGGGTCCATGTCCAGGAGAGCCAAAAGATCAACATCAATCTCTTATTGTATTGCAATAATATTGACATTTTAATTTAGATTTATTAGTAACCTTAACATTTTTGTTAGGGTTTGTGTTTCAGTTTAGCTTATGAATGAATATCAACAAAAGATATTGTATGTTTGAGGAAATGTCATTATCAGTTTATGTTTAATCTGGTACATTAGTGTAGTGCTTCTTTTAAGTGTCGCACAAAAAAAGCTATTGTTAAAAATGTGTGAGATGAATAGATATGGGTGCACAGCTTTCGCTTTGGCCATTCCCCAGAAACAGAAATGAGGACGTAAAACACCTTTTTTTTCTCCCTAGTGGACAGATCTGGTTCAACAGCTAGGGTCTCGAACTGCCTGGCTCCATTTTTGCAGCTTCTCCATATAGCAAACCTAGGAAAAACAAAAAGGCTACGTATGCCTTACCTTGTTTTTACTTCTTTAAAGCGCTTGATGAACGCCTCCCTTTTTTCCTTAGCTTTTTTGCTCAGATTTTCACCTTTAAGAACATCCGTCAGAAAGATCTCCAGATCTGAATAAAACAAAATATTATCACATTCATCGCTTTATTTCACATCCACAGAGACAACTTAAAAACCTGCCAAAAACAACTAGATTAGTGGAACAGCCTGGCGTGTTGGGTGCGTGGTGCCATGCACAAATTAGCACTCATCTCAGAAAACGGGATTAGGAACACCTGCGCCCCTTTAATGACATCCACTACACACGACAAACAAACATGTAGCTTTGAACATTGTAAAATAACAACCCCAGCTGAAAAGACATTTATATAAAAAGGTAGGCTGATTTCAAGTCCTTTAACCCAAAACAACGGTTACATGTTATTGAAAGGAAATGCTCAGGGCACCAAACTTCCTCTTTTTATCAAGAGAAAACAACGTAGACTCCTATTCCGTATTTGTTGAACTGTTAGCTACTTTTAGCAGCTCTAACTGGATCAAAACATCAGAGTTCATTTGGTAGCGTTACCTGAAATAAGCGTCGCGACGTCTTCTGGGAGAGAGCGCATTGTGTTCAAAATTCTTGACCCGGTAATAGCCCTCGAAACAAGGAAGTTTAAATGGACTGCTCGATGGTGAAACACGGAAGAGGTGATAACCTACCCTGAAACATCCACTATTCAAATATTTTCTGTCATTACCTGTCAGATACCATCTCAATTGAACGTTCTCTTCAACTCACCATTGAGTAGCATTGAGTTTACAACATTATTTTAATATCAACTTTTGAAATCTGTCATTTGCATTTCTTTTTTTTATGTCCCTTCACGCGCAACAATGTTGAGATCCATTTTTGTGTGTATTTAAAAACAATTGGACGTTTGTATCTTTGTCATTCTGTGTTTATATGATTTATATGTTTTGATGTATTTATTAAACCTATTAAGACTAATAATTTATAATAAAAAAAAAACATTAAAAAGTGCAAACATAAACCCTTTTATTGTAGGCAAACACATATGAGATTCTTATAGGAAATATGCCCTGTTTATTTGTTATTCTAAAAAAAAAAACTTAATATGTCCTAAATTATACCGCTGGGGTATTGAGGGATTTTAGTCAGAGCCTTTAGTCCTTCAGATGTGCCTGATGTTTGGAATGGGGCCCTCTCTCTCTGGAGGAAGACAGGTGAAGAATGGGGGTGATGCAGAGCTTTGGTTGGAAAACACACTTCGCTATCCATCTCCATCTGTCTCTGTGCTTCTCTGCGTGCTTCTCTGCTATTTCACAGAAGTTACTCTATTACCATCTCATGGTGTCGCAAACCAGACTAAAAAGTGGAATTTGAGTTTTTAAGAGATTATATTGTGGGGTGATGGGCTTTTAAAAGGGATAAACAGTTTAAAATGGTTGAAAATGTGTTCTTATTCCATGTCGGGTTAGAAAAGCTTAAGTTTGTGTGTGAAATGTGAACCAATAAACCGTTTAGCATACATTTTTGGTCGATCCATTTTATTACAGCAGAACAAATATATAAAATAAGTTTTAAACATATTCACTTACAATCAAAAATCCTAAAGACCACAAAGCACAAAAAAACTCTTTAGGCTTACATGGGTTTGTTTCCTCTTTGCACTTTGGTTTCCTCACACAGTCTAAATTGTAGATGTCAGCAAGATTGATTACTCTAAATTGCCTACAGGAGAGTATGGTTAGAGAGTGTGGCCTCGATTTTTATCCACAATAGGCTTGAACAGGCCCCAGAATAGAATTTATTAGGGGATCTAAAACTCTTTAATGTTCACTGTTACATTGTTTTAGTAGGTTTAACAGTTTTAAGTCAGTTTGATGTGATGTCATGCTGAAATCACTTATCAATAAAATTGGTAAACGAGACCAATATTTTATGCGCAAGACTCTAAGTGATCTTTACTTTCCTCAAGTTGGCATCCATCGCTGACATCCTGCTTGCTTGTTCTCTCGGCTTGAGCTCTGCTTGAACCTGGGGTGACCTGAACACAGATCCATCTGGTGTGGAGGGGGAAAGAGAGGTGAAGTGCCCTTTGACCTTGTGAAGGAGAGCCAAGTGGCCTCATATCTCCTTCTCATCCGCTAAGCATGTTTGATCTGGACTCACTTCAATTCACACGTCTCTGCTGTTGGTACCACCAACAAACCAAAGGAATGGCTAAAGGTAAAGTTTAAAATTGTAAAATTTTGTTTTAGTGTCTAAATAGTACAAAAATAGTTGTGTGTGATAATCCCAGACATCAAAAGTAGACTGTCATCATGTTCACTTCCCCCTCATTGTCTGTTTCTTTGTTTTATTTGCAAAACAATTCATTTATTTTATATTCATATCCGTTTGATGACATTTTCCACATTTCTCCAAAACATATGAAAACACATATTCAAATGATACTGAAAATCCCAATGGGAAGGATTTGAGAATGAGAAAGAAATCCACATTGCTCCAGTAAAGACTCACTGGAGGGAGAGGGTCTTTAGTTGGGTGTAAGGGGAAGGTTGACTTGGGCTGGGTTAGGATAAGTTTATTTTGAAGAAAATTGTTTCCAGCGACCAATTTAAAAAAATATCTCCAATTGTCATTAAGATGAGTTGGTCGTCTATCATTTGTTGTAGAAACCTGCACTTGAGAGAGGAGGAGCTTATTAGGCTCAAAAGCAAAGGGGAGCTTGCGCTCAAGCCCCTCCCACTGTCCATGGACCCTCTTCAAATTTTTGCTCTTCAAAGCAAAGCAAAACCATAGTCAATCACATGTCAATCACATGAGAACTTTATTGCCTGATTTCTGGTTTTCCTCAACTCTCAGTTCTCTTCAGTGGAGGAAAATAGATCAAAAGTTACCCCTTGTTTGAACATTTTTTAACAGTTCTCTCTTCATTGTTTTCTTTGCTGATTGTATCTATTTGTCACTCTTACTACTCCTTCCTGTCCTCTGAACTTTCCCTCTCAACTTCATGAATAAGTACTAGTAATAAGAAGAATAGGGTAATGTTGTTCTCTCATCAAAAACATGCCTCAAGTTGTATTTAGAGTGCATGCACCACAATGCATGTTTGTTTAATCCTACATTTTTCAGGGAGCTCAAACACATAGAGCCATACATTTTTTAGCACCACCCACTAACCAATTAGAGGAAATTGTCTGATAAATTTGTACTACATATTTGCCCTACCAAACAAAACTTTGCAAACCCTTAACCACAGAAATTCCATGATTTTCAACTGAACAAATTAATTAGTTTAATTGTAATTATTATAAAAGAGTTTTGAGTTGGGAATTAGTTTGATTGCACAGATTTTATGACAGCATATGTTTATCTCCAGTGGTGTGTTAGGACAGTATACATAAGATGAATTTGACAAGAAATCCCTAAACCTTTGAATTGTAAATATGCCGAAATGTTTTTGTTGAACAGATTTTATAAATCACTCAGTGAGAAGAGTGTCATTTTGAGGCCTGTTTGCCTTATTGAGTGAAGTTTATATGCTCATCCCATACTTGCATACAATAATTAGACCCTCTTATTTCAACCAAAGTCAAAAACATGCTTAATGTAAATTGAAGGCTGTCTCAGGATTTAATATGAGTATATATGGTCCTGTGTTGGACTGGGAAATTGCTCAGAGTGTACCTTGACTTACACAGTATGTACTAGAGATAGGGCAGCAGAAGCTATTAAACAAGAAAACCTGACTTCAATAAAGCTTCTTTCAGACTTCATGCCACCTATCATATTAAGGCCATTTTCAAAAATGAGACCCCTGTGAAGAATGCACACTACAGTTTTTGCTGTCTGCTTTGTGACTTTGTTTACATATGTGGGTCTATTTCAGAGTCAATGGATTAGTGTTACATTTGAAGAGCCCAAACAAACAAGTTTTTTTGAAGACCTCACAATCATTCCAAAGATAAATGAGGTCACCAGAAAACACTGACAAGTAAGTCATACCAGAATCAGAGCACCTGCACAGCCTCCAAACATCAGTGAGAAACAATCATGCTGCTGTACCACTCAGACTGCCTGTAGGGTGCAGAGCTTTCTGGGAGGTTCAGTTGTGTGATGGACGAGCTGGGGTTTGTGCCCCTCGGCCTCCAAGGGATTACCCTGCTCAGGTGTTGTTTTTAAAAGACTTACATTCAAACATTTAAACTTTTGACACCACTTTTACCACCTGTGTGGGAGGGGACAACAAGAAGTCCTGTCATGAGATAGAACTCCACTAAAAGAACTCAGGCAATGATTAACTTACTCTGAAATATGTTATATGTAATATAAATGTTATAACGGTGAGTATAAATCACCATAGATTTGTTAGTGAAGCTTTCAAAACTCTTGTTCGCTGAGAACAGTAACCCATGTGAGTCTTTGCTTTAGTTGAATTGTTAAGAGATAAAATACATATTTATAGAATGATGTAAAGAAAAGTGTAGGATGCTGACCACGACATTGAAAGTGAATAACTGCACACACCTGCATTCTATGAACCTGATTTTTAAAATAATATTATTATTCACTAATTTATGTTTGTGTTCTTAGTGGATGTTATTAAATCTAGATACAGACATGGTTTCGATGCCAAAAGTTTACCTAACAAAATCAATAAGAAAATGGCTCAATTATTTCATACACTTTTTGTTTCAGGAGACATTGATACATTTATTTTCGGGTGAGCAAATGTTTGGCACAAGTTCATTTCTCAATTAAATCTATACAAACAAATGTCATGTTATTTAATTAATAATTCTGCTTTTTTATCTTTATCTTATTTTATCTGATGATCCTTTATTTCTGCTTTACCTCTTCGATATCTGCATGAAGCCTACCTGCATAAGAATGACAAAGGGACCTACACAAAAATGTAATGTAAGGTTTCCATGGAAACAAGTTGAAGGGTATGAAAATGCTAGGTTAAACACTGCAGTCAGTGAAATAGCAATACATAAGCTTTGATTTTTTGTAAAATATATTGTGTTTTCCATTGTTAGTTCCTGAAGAGCAAGAATAAACAATAATACCCTCAATTGAAGGTGTAAAACCCATAAAATAAGTAGAAAAAAACTTGCACACTATACTGCAGTCATATGGTTTTGCTTTAAAACACTGTTTATTATCCAACCAAAGCTGTGTTATGAAGGAGACATAGCTTCTAAACTTTGAATCTCAAATATAATAGCTTAAATAGTATATTAATCAAATTTGGTTGCTCTAATTTACAGCAACTATAGAATATACATAAAAAACACTTTAAGTTGGATTCATTAATGAGTAATTAAATAAAAATACCTATTTTTTTGCATGAGTCTTTTGCATTGTACAACCCAGCAGTCATAAAGTAAAGAATAGCAATCAAATTCAATAATAATGTAAAACCGAATTAAATTGCACTTGCATATTCATTTATTTAGACTTCTATATTTATTAAAAATAAAACTCATTAATTAGCTGCTCTTAGATCTGAACCACTTGTGGGCAGATACCAAACCCTATCCTGATCGAAGAATGCTGATCACGTGATTTCTTTCTTAGGGAACGACATGTCAATCAAACTGTTTGTTTTCTCTCCATTTGGCGCAAACCTTTTTGAGCTTCTTTTTTTAAGTTTAGTTTTTTTAAATAAAATTCTGAAAAATGTAACACGTATTTTGAATTGACACGGCTGTTGCAAAACAAACGAGTATGTATTTAGTGAAATAAAATACTACATTTAAGTTTAAAACTTTGGAACACTATTAAATCCCAATTTGTGGGGAATCCTTTTGAATAGTCCGCTTCTCTAAACCTCCACGACTAGTTTACAGGCCTAAACATTGAAAAGCGCTTAAGGCTTCGTGGCCTCTTATTCCTTTTGATACTTGCATGGCATAACTTACTGTGCTTTCTCCCAACACTTGAATTGTTTTCATATATGCAAACCCTTCAGTATTATACCGTTGTAAGATCGTGTGCAACATGACAACATTTAGAAAAGAACCTATTTACCTGAAATGTTGTGTGTGTGTGTGGGGGGGTCCTAAATACTATTGTTCAAGTGTGTCCCTTTGGTATTTGACTAAATAATTGCAAATAAACATGTGATAATCTTTCGCAATTAGAATATACAAAAACTAAACCATGACACAATTAGCATTTAAATTAATAAAAAGTTTATACATATGACGAGAAAGTGAAGTTTGAAATTTCATACGCGGGAACTATTTAGTTGTTTTCCGTTATTTTGCTGCTCTCTGTTCCTTAAACGGCAAGAAAAAATACTATTTTAACTCGTATATTGTTAAATCACTCTTATATTGTTAAATCACAATTGTGATGGGCTCTTGTTTAAATACATCAATTCAAATTCCGCATTTAAATACATGAGTTAGAAATGATTTATTTGAATATAACTTCAGAGCAAAAGATTTATTTTAAAAGGTGGTTTGGCTGCTCAGTGGCGTGATCTGTCTTTCTCAGTGGCGCATTGAATCAGGAGGAGTGCTGCCTCAACACCAACCCCCTGTCGAAGGTTTAATAGGCAATAAAATTTAATTGCTCGGCTCCAAAATGCTGAAGCTCTTGGCCAAGAGACTCCGTGTCGTCTCACGCGTGGTGATGGTATTATTTGTGCTCACATTCAAGACACAAATCTCAGACGTTTGGGTCTAGCTTTGAGAGTCGACTTCCAAACACGCATTAATTATAGGAGTTAAAATGGCTTCGCTATATTCTACAGGGAAATTTGTAATGCTTTTAAAATTATCAGCAGTGTACTAAGTGTACACTATTTTTTCATCTGCAAGTAAATTCGTTATGACCTAAGAAAACACTCCGATAACGGCTATGAAGAAATGTGCAATTGAGTAAATAAAGATCACAGTATTTCCATTTGAAGTCTGAAAAAAAATTCAACAACATCGGAGCTACTTTCATTAAGTACAAATTTATTCTATGAAAATATGGTGATTTGCAGAATAGCGATACAAAAATAAAACATGAAAAATATCACTTTTCATATTCCTGTAACATTCTGTAAACGAAACTGCACGGGAGTGTTAAAACTTACCTCATTGATTAGCGTAAAGGTCTAGTGCTAATTTAAAGTCACAATTTAACAAAGCATCAGTGTGAGCCAGATATTGACGTCCCTATAATGAAACTTCAGAACGAGTTAGTAGCTCAAGTGTTGCAAGTCGATTGTAGTAAGAGTCTCGGAGAAGAAATCAAATGCCTCCGTAGATAAACCAATGGGACTGTCCACTGATTCGGACAAACTCGGGGAAACGTCGTCTGAGAGATGTATGCAGGAATCATTGGAAAAAACGTTAAAGTCCTGCAAAGAGACGTCCAGGGCCGAGGGGCTGCTATTGTCCCTCGCAGATGCGCAATCCTGGGCCATTGTTGAGCCACAGATAGGAACAGTGGGTGACGGGTTGGGAAAATGTTTCAGATGTTTGTCATTGCTACCTAAAGAAGGAACAGTCGCGCTTTGAGAATCGCTATTGTGTCCATTCTGCGACAGTTGTGAAGTTAAGGTATTTTGCTGGAATGGATAACCCTCTCTTTCCAAAAGCGCACCAGATGCATTGTTTGCCACTTGTTCGAAGAAAGATTTCCCATCAGCCCGCCCGCCTGTCTCCTCCATGTCCGATGGCAGTTTCGCATCGCCGTGATGGTTCTCTTTGCATTGCGTC
Source organism: Danionella dracula (assembly GCA_900490495.1). NCBI lineage: Eukaryota > Metazoa > Chordata > Actinopteri > Cypriniformes > Danionidae > Danionella > Danionella dracula. The sequence continues at coordinate 2,354,522 of UELW01000178.1, read as the reverse complement.
TGTCGCTTGTGTTTCATTCTCCGGTTTTGAAACCAAACTTTGACTTGGCGCTCAGTGAGGTCCAAGAGAGCGGCGATTTCCACTCTGCGTGGCCGACAGAGGTACTTGTTGAAGTGAAACTCCTTCTCCAGCTCCAGCAGCTGAGTGTTGGTGTACGCCGTCCTGAGACGCCGAGTTGCGCCGCTGCCCCCGTCAGAGGTCTCGGGCGAGCCTATGAAAGTATCAGTGGGTTATACGTTATTGATAGGCCACTAATTACAACTGTGGATTTTTACAACGCCACTGTGTGCATAGTATTCAAGCTGACCTCGCAAACTTGTCAAATATATTGCATTTCGCGGGGAGCATAAATTGTTTGTGGGAATAGAGCCACGGCGTTGGAATAATTTGTGTCCTCGTCCGCTATGCCAGAAATACACTGATGTGTCTGCTGCGGGTGCGGAGAGGTCCGAGTGAAGATTAATGAACAGGCCAGCTGCCGAGCTGAGCAATGGTAATCTATCATTCTTCATTACTGTCAAATAGTCAAATTCAGATCCCGCACGACAAGTTGCGAACGAACAATTTGGAAGTCGTTTTGAACAAATCATCCATGCAGAGACTTCAGCAAAAAAAGTTTTAGACGAAAGCTTGCTTTCTTGAAATCGTCAACGAAGCAGCAAATCAACTAGGTAGCGACAATGAAGAAAGAAAAACTAGTATACTGCACGGTTGGTTGGATATATACTGGGTAATTAAAAAAAGTAGTTTTACCTTCAGGGGAGAAATACAGCGGGGTTGGCTCGGCGGCGATCACCGTTGCAGTTGTCTGGTTCTTCTTGGAGGCTTTCTTCTCCTTCATCCAAGGGTACTCTGGGGGCAAGGATGCCGCTGGCAGCGGGCACGAGCCGTTGGGGTTCTGCCTGGGCCGGCTGTGGCGAGGGTGGCTGCCGGGGTTCAGGCTGGGAATGGTCTGCTCAAAAGGAGGAGGAATCAGTGTCGAGCGTGAAAGCGTCGAGCTCTTGATTGATGAACTTTGAAACGCATCACCGACAGGGGGAAAAGATGTCAGGCACTCGGCGAGCGACGGCTGACTATTGATAAAACCCGTCTCTCGCTCGAATTCGTAATTCATCTCCTCCAAGTCGCCGCTCACAAACTTGTGACCCGAGGAAGCTATAATGAAATATCGTGCCGACTTTAAAAAAACTATTTTGCTGATCACGGCCGTATGGGGACCGTGGTGCCATTAAACTATTGCTTTCTTGGAGACAAGGTTGAAATTGGACCTTAGTGCTTGTCACATGATTACCTCTGTCCAATGACAATTTGGAGCTTAATCAAAAGAAGCCACTGTCTGTGTGATTGATCGAAAAAAGTCGGAGAGGAACGCCTCGCGCGCTCTCTGGGACGGCCTAGTTTATTTACGCATTCATGCTCAGTTTTCCTGAGCACTCCTCACTCCGGGTCGATCAGAAGTAGAGCCTGGACCTTAACGAGCACCAGAATGTCTTGCTGTCGCTGGCGCCGCCGCATGCACTCACATCGTCCTTGAGTGAAAATCCCGCAACATACAATGCACCACTCTTGAAGCACACCGATAGCCCCGAGGAAGCATATTAATCCCGACTCCTGCCTTTTACCACTTTTGTGAGCACGCGCTCATGTGTGTGAATATGCGCGCTCACAAGGCGCGTGCACTCTTCGCGCGGACAAGTTCTTTAAAAGCTGGGACTCCGGCGCGCTCACGTTTGCAGTGACGCGCAAGGAGCAGCATTCTTCAGAAATTGACTCTTCGCAATGAAGCTTCCTGAAACTCAATAAAAAAATATTTAACTTCTGAATTTTGCTGACACTTTCTTATGGTCAAACAGCAAAATTGACACTTAAAGCAATGCCCCCAATGTCAACTGCAACAAAAACACATGTTTTCAAAGTTCAAGAGAAATGTTTCAGCTGAGTTAAAATGGGGTCAAAATACGCAGACTATTTTAGGCTATAGACTCTTTTATTGGAGGTATTTGGCCTGTATACTGTTTTATTGAATGTAATGGTTACACTAAATCCCTAGTCTTTTTGGGCAAGTTTATTTCAATTGCTGTGACATATAAATGAATCACGTTATACATTATGTTTTAGAATCTGCATGGCTTGTGAGTAGCTAGTTTGCAGCTAATACGTAGGCCTCCAGCACTTTATTGCTTATATTCCAAACAAAGAGCCCTGGAAGCCTGCACGCTATCAATCTTACACGCCAAACGCCCTGACAGCTTAGTGCCCTAAGAACACATTTAAAGCATCTAACACTCCCTTAGATCATATGTGGCCATGCAGGAAGAGGAGAACAACGTACTACTTATTGCAGAGGGTCTCTATTTTGTACATTAATTGTTTCAAATTATACTTTGCTATTGACCTTGATCGTAATAATTCCAAACCGGACGTGTTCGAAAGGACCACGCAGCTGTATTTGGACTAAAGAGTTGGTCGTTTTTACATTTTCGTTCGTGGAAAAGTCAACCTTTATCGAAAGGTTGCAAAAGATAGGATTTTAAGATGCTCGTTGAAAGAAAAGCCGTGTGTTTTACTGCAACACAGGAGCCATTGTGATCCGAAGAGCGTGGGCGTCGTATTCTTCTGTATCCCACTCATTCTTCCACTTCTCAATATATGCAGCTAAACATGCTGTTTAGCTCTCGAGCAGTGACTACATCTGTGCTTGTTTATGCTCGTTGTTGTTTATTTTAGGTCTTTGTGTTAATTTTGTAATTTACAACGTGAACTCATGGTCATTGATTTGTTTGGAATTATAAGGTTTTACGATCAATTTAAAGGCAAGTTGTTTTATTCATTGGAATTGTGAATATCAATCAAAAGTTTTCTCTGTCGTTTCTTAAACGGTACTCGTTTTGTCTCGTTAGATCTTTGTGTTGGTTAAAATCTGTATTGTGTTTATACTTGAAATACCATTTTAAATGCAATAATTTGATTATCTTTAAAGTAAATGTTAACCACATTGTTTACAATCTAATTCTTCAAAATGTGCTTTTTATAAAATAGTACTAATAATCAATTAATATTTTTTCGTTCAAAAAATAATTACAATATTCTATTTTCGTTAACAATGTTTGGAAAATGATTATGTTTTCAGAATTATATTTAAATATTTTATTGTTCTTGAAATAAAATGCATTCTTAATTTTCTTTTATTTCTATTCAGGGGGTTTCCTTTTATAAACTAGGCCAAACAACCCGCCTGTAGTCAGAAACGTGTGGGTCAAAAAATAGCTGGAAGAACAGCGTTGATTCAGCGTTTTGATACGTTGTTACCAATTATCATTTTATACCAGTTTTTTTTATTCTTATTTCATTGAACATTCAATTATTGAACTGCGTTAATAGGTTTCTCGAAAGACCAACATCTAATATTGTGCAGTAAAAGATATTTATTCTATTACTTTTTTATGATTTTCATCTCTGTTTACAATTGCATGATTTATTAACCGATCATTTGAGCAGATTGGAAATCTCCCTTTCTTTCTCTCTCTCTCTCTCTCTCTCTCTCTCTCTCTCTCTCTCTCTCACTCACTCATTCTCTCTCTCTCCCTCTCTTCTCTCCTTTCTCTCTCTTGTCTCCTTTCTCTCTCTCTCTCTCTCTCTCTCTCTCTCTCTCCTCCTCTCTCTCCTCTCCTCTCTCCCTCTCTCTCTCTCTCTCCTCTCTCTCCTTCTCTCTCTCTCTCTCTCTCTCTCTCTGTGGTGGTTGCGTCTGTCGCGAAGAAGGAAATCCCCGCTGACCGTCTGTTACAGAAATAATGAATTGTGACGCTCAGAAAACACGAGATACGAGAGAAAACTTGGACACGTCAGATCAGCGAGTAAATGAAGCGATATGAATGCGTCCAGTTCAAGCACTTTGAGGGACGGGCTTATCCACCTTTTCCACAATTCAGAAATCCACGTTTCTGTCCAAACCATTATTTGTGTAAAACAATGCATTTAGTTAGTCTGTAATTTTTTTGTTTGTTTAGGTTTTCAAACGTATTTTACGTCATTACTTAAGATGCAATAGTTACAATTGACGATGTTTGTCAATTTTGTTTATTGAATTAAAGGCCTTCGTTGAACATGACTGGTTATCAAACACAAGTTATAATTTCCCTTTTGAGTTTGTAAATGCAAGACAAATTGTATTTCTTTCGTTGAATTATATTATATTTGTTATTTAATGTATATATATTTGAGAAACCATCTATTCTGTTTCCTAGCATCAACTGACCGATCGACGAGTATTTTTTTTAATATTGTTTATCTTCCCCGTAAAAAAACCGTAGAGAGTACTTATGACAACGAATTAAATGCTTTACATATATTCAATACCAGGATGAATTTGTTATTCCATGGGAACTATCTTTTTGCATATTTGTTGCATTTACATCGAATGCGCATTCAGGTCTCCGCTGAACTGCTCGGATCACATAGAGAAGTATTTTTCTAAACGCATGTGATTCCCGCATTCAAGCACATTTAAACCCTGGGTTTATGTGGGGATTGCATTGCTGGGCTGATGTGTGCGTTTGTGTCTGAGCTGGTGTTTATAGAGGCAGCTCGCAGTGGCAGTATATAGCTCGACTTGATGGATGACCCTCTACCCACACACGAGCTCCAAGCTTCTTTTGTTCAGCTGGAGGTGGATGTCATTTCCGGGCATGCATGCCCTATAACTCTGCCCCAGAGAAAAGGGTGTTCGTTTTACTTGGGAGATTACGTTTTAAGGGGACGCGAAACACTATTTTGGTGATAAAGAACGCTTTCATACTTCATACGTTGCAATATAGTTATATTTTGATTAAACGAAAACAGGTCTTCTGAGAAAATATGCACAGTGGATATGATCGTTTACTTTTAAATTTTTTTATTTAAATATTTCAGGCTTCAACTATTTAAAAATGAGTGTATATATATATATATATATATATATATATATATATATATATATATATATATATATATATATATATATATTACTCAATGTATAGAATAAAAACCACAAAATATTTGAACCATTTCTCTGATTGTGAGCTATTTTGCCATTGGTTTGAGCAAAGGGTCCCGCAAACCAGTCTTGTGGGGGATGCTCCAGTAACAAAAGGTATAAGTTTAGCAGATAATCTGATAAATTTAAGAGTTCTGCAATTTCAGCAGAGGTATTTTGTTTTAATTTAATTTTCATTTCAGTTGATAAAAGTTTCGAATAAAGCAGTTAAACAAGTCAATAGAGTCATATCTTATTTTTTTAAACAGGTTTAGTGTGCATGTGTTTTTGAAAATGAAATAGCTGTTTGTTTTTAGATTATTTTTTAGGGGCCATTTTGGCTTTATTGGGTATAGTGAAGAGTCTGACAGGAAGTGAAGTGGAGGAAGCACTGAGGAAGGACCACGGGTTCAGGATTAACTATGTGTGTATTGTGGATACATTTGAATAAATATTACCTATAATAGCTCAAATGTCAGGTGAATGACAATGTTTTCAGTTTCACAAAAATACTTTGCCATCTCTGAATGGCTTAAAAATGTCTAATAAATACTAATATTCTAATTATTATGTCTAATAATACTACTATATTACCTGAATTAACTGAATATGTATTAGCCAGTAACCCTGGGTTAAAAAGCGAAGGAACAAATAACAGGCTGTGACAATTTATAAAATAAATACTGATTGGACTAGGGCTGATAATAAAAGATCAAACAAATTAGCTTTTAGGAACCCTGTCTGGCCATTGTTACCATTGTTACCATTATCTGTTACCATTAAAGTAAAGTGATGGGTCATATTTCCAGTGTTTTTTATTTGTTCAAAATAAAGATCTGCTCAAAGGTCTGAAAATAACTTGCTGGACACGGCATTCATGTTAATCAGAAGTAATAATGTATCAAAAACTCCACACTTTTTTTTTATGTTTTACTTTAAGGTGCAGAATGTTTGATGTGGCCAAACTTGGTACTGCAATAACATAAAAGGTACTATGAAGTGCGAACTCACTCCCCTCCCTTCCAGAATAAATGTTTCAAGCTAAATTCTTTCTAAACTATTTGCAAAGAATGAAAAAGCAGTCATCTGAATGAAAGGTAAGACATTCCATGTAAACATATAAACATGAACATTATTTCAGGACTTTAGCTATACTTTTCAAAAGTGAAAATCATGGCCGGCCTGGAACGTTATTGATGAATATGATATCTCCTGAAATATCAAGGGACACAAAAAATGATGTAATTTCAATACAAAATGCAAATGTGGACCGGAGTGTGGCTCGTTTATTACTGCTTGGCAGCGTTAAATACTAATAGCAGATTTGCTTGATGAAATGCAGCAGTAGCTTTTCAAAAAAGCTTCTGGTTTGCCCAAAGTGTTTTGAGCATTCCAAGCATTTCACCAAAAAACATTCCGGGTTTTTTTTCTTTCTTTTTTTCTCAAAACGAGATCCAACTAACCCAAAGTCAACACCTATTGGAAATCAACACAAGGGTATCACATGTTCTCCGTTGATAAAGCCAATCGAGTTAAGACGTAGCTCAGCATTGCCCCCTGTTGGCCCTCTTAACACCTGCTGGCTTGTTCTGATAGAATGTGCATAATATTATTAGCTCAGATATATGGAAAAGAATATTCACAGTTAGTCATTTTCACAACACGCTTTATAAATATATGGATCTTGCTGATTTGATGTATATAAGATTCATAGATGCCAACTAGAAATGTCGTTTATAAATGCAAAATAAATCACTCTAGAAAATGCAGTTAAATAATGACAAAGAAAAAGTGATGTAACAGTATCATTGTCAAATTACTTATGGGTGTATAAGAATGTAGGTGAACCTTAAGTTTGACAAATATTCTACCAATTGTGTTGCATTGTGTATTATCCTTTTTAAAAGAGAGAATTGAAATGCCAGCTTGTTTCAACCGATTGTTCTCTCCAGTTTCTTTAATTTATTTCGTATCCATAAGCAATTTGACAATGACACTATGTTTTGTCGTGTCGTCTGAGTTGTGCAAAGACTTTGTTCAAATGTTTGTCGAAAGTTATTTATAAAATACAAGGCAAATGGCATGTCTCATAATCTTTTTAATGAACACTGTCATTTTGAAGAACTTTATTGTATAGCCCTGCTTGAGTGGTGTGCACAAACAGTTTACATATTAAAGAATTGTTTTTTTTTTATTTTACATAGTTTGAAGCAGGGGTACTTGTCAAATTGAGTATTACAAGACTCATTTAATCTGGAAATCACAGGCAAATGTTTTAACCCTATACTGTGTCAAACTATTACTTTTAGCACAACAGCTATGATGTGATGACATCGAACGGATGGTTCAATGCTGTCTTCCGTTAACTTTGTTCTTGTTTTGAAACTGTCTCCATCTTTTGGATTCTGAGGGTAATGCAGCTTTAGACACTTAAAATGGTCTTAATGGTTTCTTTCTCCATACTGTTTGTTAGAAAGACTCCACTGCTAATGAGGTTTTCAGTCTGGTCTGTCTGTGTGCTTCACCAATCAAACAACCCACATGAGGACCAGATTTAATGAGCTGATTGACTGATCAATTGGGTGTTCAAATGAGGTATCAAAACCAAACAGGAAGTTCTTTATTTAGATTTTTTTTTAAATTTATTTAATTACAATTTATCATAAAATGATAAACGCGTATATCCATAAATGTCTAACTGGATTCTTTTTTTCTTTTTTTTAAGAAAACGTGTAATGCAATACATAGTTTTTTTTTGTTGCTTCATGCATGACATGGCAACACATGGAGATACTGTAACATTTCCTGAGGAAAACACATACAGAATGGTCTAGTCCTATTTAACGAGAGAGAGAGAAGAGAGAGAGAGAGAGAGAAGAAGAGAGAGAGAGAGAGAGAGAGAGAGAGAGAGAGAAGAGAGAGAGAGAGCGAGAGAGAGAGAGTGAGACAGAGGGAGAAAGAGAGAGAGAGAGATGAAAGAAGAGATAGAGAGAACAGAGAGAGGGACATCAGAGAAGAGTGAGACAGAGAGTAGAAAGAGAGATAGAGAGCTCGCTCGGCTTCTTATCGGAGCTCGCCTCGCGGCTCTCTAGCTCTCTCGAGACGCTCTTATTTTCGCCCCTTTCCTTTCTAATATCATATGTTTTGTGTTTTTTGTTTGTCCAACTCTCCTTGTATCGTTTTGCACCCCGAAAACACAGATCGGATTGGATTGTGTTTATTGGTCTGCGCGATGCTTTGGGTTTAGGCACTAATAGCATAAAACTGAGATATTTTACTCACTTTACTTGCATCCGGGTTGTTAACGAAACAGTAAAACGTCGAGAAGTGCACGAGCGTTATAAGAGCAGGAAAATACCTGCCATTTTGTCTCACCGAGTAAAAACACAACGTGATTGCAGTCATTGCATTCCTGTTCAGGGCCCAATGTTTGTTTGCTCATCCTCGAGCACACACTCCTAAACCCCTTTTTTGCTTTTTCGTTTATATTGCGTCAATTAATATTTTCAAAGTCCTTCAGAATTGCAAAAACAGTTCAATAACACCCCGCCACACACACGCACACGCACACACACGCGCGCGCACACACACACACACACACAAACAGATACACTACATACATAAAATCAATTATGAATATCTTTCTGATATAACCTTTTAAAAATCATTTTCGAGAATGCTTTTTTATACACGATTTAATTTGAAAACTTGGAACACTGTTGTTTTGAGGTATTGGTGTATACAACACAGGCATGTATGTTACAAAATTCACAGGAATATTTCACAGACAAGTACTGCTTAAATTAATTCATCTTCATACACATAGGTAGTTCAAAAACATCTAGGTAGTTAAACATTAAACATTAAGTCAATAAACATTGAGTCATCAAGCTAAAATTTTCGAATAAAAAAATAAAGAAAATTCATGCACATACATCTCCCTGAAATGAAACCTGCATAAACAGAATAAAACTTTTTTTACAACGTACACAACGTGAAATGCTCGAAATATACAACAAGTAAACTAACATAGAGGAAGAAGAACTTACACATACAAGCTATAAAGACTCGAGGACACCAGCAATTCTCAGATCTAAAGATTGTGCATTAAACAGAAATGTTTGAGCTCTTTGTGCTAGAGGCTCGTTCACGTGATGTAATTTCACAGCTTTGTGTTGCAATAATTAAATGTCCTTTGGACGCTCTTTATTGCATTTCTTCATCTTCATCCTACGGTTTTGGAACCAAATTTTGACTTGTCTCTCGGTGAGATTTAGGAGTCTTGCCACTTCGTATCTACGGTCTCGTGAGAGGTACATGTTAAACAGAAACTCTTTCTCCAACTCGAGTGTCTGGTGCTTAGTGTATGGACATCTCTTTTTCCGAGTAGACTTCGCATGCAGCCAGTTGGACGCTGGGTTATCTGCAAGAAGGGTCCGAGAGAGAGAAAGAGAGAAGGGGAAAAATAGAGCTAGTCATGTTGCCACTTGCAGAACACTGCGGCCATTTTAACTACAGGGCACCAGAAAAGAAATGAGAGATACCGATATTCGGAATTGTACAATAATTGCACATAATTTGTGGACACAAGCTAATTTTTGGTAGGATTTTTTTTACGACGAAACCATCCCCCTTTTTTAAATTGGGGTTAAACAAAGGCCTTGACGTCTAACAGAAAACGATAATTGCGGATTGTTTGACTGATGACGATGAACAATCGGGTAATTATATCGGTTTTAATTCGACGAAGCAAGCATAGACCTGATATCTTCATAATGTATTTATAATCTGATAACAGTAAAGCAGTACATTTGCTTGAGTGACTTTATTTAATGATTCGGACTATGCTAAATCAGTTTGGCCTTTGCTAATAAAAAAAATCATCCACGACTTTGGAAAATTGAACGAAAACATGTCTTCTATGCGTGTTTGTTCAACCTCTCGCAAAAAGATAAGTGTCTTCTTTAGTCTTTAACAAAAAAGTCTTATTGTATTTTTTTAAATCAATGATCTTAATTTTGTCCGGAAAACGTGAAGGCACCGAGTCTCACTTACTTGGATCTATCTCACGCTTGCTCTCGGAAGGCGTTTTCTCGTCCTGGGAGCCGCTGGAAGTCGTGTCGTCCGGTCTCCTGCTCTCTCCTGGGCTTGTGCTGGTCTCCGGCTCGGTTCCCAGCAGGGTTTGCGCCGCGCACTCCGCGCTCCCAAGCAGCGGCTCAAGTTTGATGTCGTGCCCAGCATCAGTGGCTAATCCCGTAAAAGGTAGCCCGGTCAGTGGCTCCAGTGCCCAGGGACGTACGGATGCTACGTCCGGTTCTCCGGTGGAACACGGGTGATGAATGTACGAGTGGTAGGGACCCGGAGGCTGCACTGGCACCGCACTCCAGGATGCACCAAAAATGGAGGATTTGGCTTGGAAAGAGTAGGGCTCCTGTTCGCCGTATTCAAGGAGCGTCAGTTCCCGATGTTGTTGCTGTTGCGGGAGCATCGGTCCAGACGGGAATCTCGGAGCCAAATGTTCGTCATTCTCGTGCGGAATGTGCGCGTCAGTGTAGTAACTGAGTGTTCCCAATGTCGACATAACCCAAAAGACGCGAAGAGAGGGCGAAGAGATCCCCTCAATGACATGCAGTGACACAAAAGCTGAATCCGTTCAAATCAAGGAACAAACTACTTGACTTCGTTGTGAACTCGGACCTCTGCTCTGTTGAATCGGGTCTGAAATCGGATTGGATGCGGCAAGCACGTGACTATTGAGATAAAGGGGAAAGCCTATAGTACTCAATGTTAAACGGCTTCCATTTTACAAGTCATATTTTTAACAGTATGACCATATGCTTTTATGAAGGTGGATTTGATTTTTATTCAAGTTGTAAAGTTTCAGCATCTAATAACCGAGCGGAACGAAAGCGTTTTAGAAAGCATCGTTTCAGTTTTCACACTGTATGAAGTCAGCTCGACCGACTGTTTGCAATATAATAAACTAAAACCCCAAACTCATAAAAACGGTCGTGCTCCTTATTATCGTCATTACTTTTTTACCCTGAGCATATTCTGTCAGATATTTGTGTGTGTGTGTGTGTGTGTGTGTGTGTGTGTGTGTGTGTGTGTGTGTGTGTGTTTTACAAACGCGTAAAGTAGTTAATGTGAAAAAACGGATTACGCCCATGTCCTTTGACCACCAGACACGAAATAGTTCAGACACTAAACGGATCTTTACGTGAGCCATATGCAGTCTTTATATGGCAGTAAGTGCCACTGAATGCTTGAGATATGACCTGCTTAGTGACCAGTCATTCAGCCTCTCATGCGAGTTAATGTGATGTACAGACAACTTAAACTGAATCTGAATCTGAACGTGAACCGAGAGCTTCTTGATTTAAAACTAGACTCGGGCTGGTTCAACTCTGCAGTTTAGAGTTCGAACTAAAATAAAGCGTTATGAATTAGAATTTTTTTGATCCCAGCTAATTTACCATTAAATTGGTTTGTCAACTATAACATGGTTATAAAAATTCTTTGTTTAGATAATTTCCGATTCCTCTCGAAATACAATCGGGAATTATCTGAAAAATAACTGTAACTTTCGATTTTGAATCCAATTTTCCACAGAAATAGTATTATGTGTCGAACTAAATAAAGTTATTTCTATGTTTTGCCCTCCCTCAAAATAAAAATAACTATTAGGTAGAATTATACTCGTATCTTGGTGAACAATTGAATGCTTTGCTGAAAATGTATCTGTATTTCGAGAGAGATCAAATAGTGAACGGATCCAATGTTGCTAAGTACCAATAAACCATCCCTTTGTTAGAATCAGATACATTTGAAATAGTATCTTCAAATTAGTGAACCGATATCTTAAACGGATATTTTAATTATGGATCTAAAACACGTATTATTACAGATGAAAAAGAAGTATACTGTGATTAAGGTTAAATCACTCACGTTTTTGCTTTGTGTGATCTAGCTTTATCCAAGAAGAATGTAAAAAACTGCGATAACATCTTACATGATAATGTAAGCTGTTACAACAGATGTCGTGTTATAACAAAATAAAACTAACAATGCAAAAAAACCTTAATGTTGATCAATTGCTTTGGTTTAACAAGGTGGAAATATTTTTCCACAGCGATGTAGAACTAATTTCCCAAATTCCTGGGACGGTTAATATAGTTTTCTTTTAAATAACCGGTATATGTTTTGAGCTATATTCATTTTAGGGAAATCTCACAGTTAAATGTTCGCAAACAATGTTTTTTTTTTTGTTGCTTCTATAAGCAAAACGTATAGTTTGTTGGGGTATAGCAATTCAAACTTCGTGTATAGGATTAAATATGCAATGTTCTCTTTTTTCACTGCAGCAGAGGTTTATTGATTTAGTTTCAAGTCTTAAGTTTTATCCAGCTCTGTGGCAATAAAAGATAGCCATGGACGACAGAGGCCTCTTTCTCTCTTCTGTTCAATAAGTCAGTGGTCTTGTTCACGGCAGAGTGGATCTCTGGGCACTTCAACAGACACCGTTTACAACAGGGGCTATTACACTGTTTTTTCTTCGGGTTGTAACTTGGCTGTCTGGTCTGAATATGGCCAATAAAGCCTTTGTGTTTTTCTCCCCCGGCTCAGCAGACGCATCCGGCGGCGCAAGTGGGCGTGCACTCGGTCTCCGGTGTGCGCGCGGCTTTGGCCAAAGTGCATTGATCATAACCGAGGCCTTGCTGTCCACACCTGCACCATAAACTGCACCGATTACGCTCTCCGCACAGCTTGAACTCGTTCAATGCAGCCGTGCATAAACCGTGAGGCGAATAAAGTAAACTTTCAGTAAAATTCACCAGTCTGTTTTAAATTCTAAACTTAATTAAAGTCGTCGCTTTTCGTCACAAGTTGTGGTGAATCTCACCGCGAGGCAATTAAGACAGTTTCGTGTTGTGGGAATATAAATAGAGCCCAACAACATAAAACTACCTAAATCACTCAGCAGTTGATGTTCTTTGTTGCCTGAGCAGATAAGAAGCGCCGTGAGCTGGTACCTTTTTATTTTCTCTGATTATTTTTGCAAACCAAAACTACCAGCCAGCGTTGGATCCAAATTTCAACATTTTTTAACTCAAAACAAAACAACAATTAATACAAATGACATCAGACATGTAAGTCGTGAACGTCTGAATATAGCAAATATTTTCAGCCTGAAAATGCACGATCCCTTTTCTAAAATCTAACTGGAATCCAGGACAGTAAAGAACAGAGCAAAACTCAGTAATTGTGTTTAAAAGTCAGCTGACTTTCACGCGCAAGCCTTTATTTAGTTCCAGCCAAATTTGAATATTCAATTGTTAAACATTTCTTTGGGTTGTGTTTGCAAAAGACAGCAAAACATTAAATGCGCGTTGTTCAAAATGGAGTCCCAGGGTTATAACTGAAGCGTACAAACTTCAAAAATTTGAGAAGGACCTATCCCATCGACTACAACGAACATAGGACTTTGTCCTTAATATAAATGGCTTCAAATGAATCGTTATTATTACAATAACATGCAATTATCACAGTTCTATACAATCAATGTACATTATTTTCTGAACTCTATGTACAATCAACATTAGCGTTCGACATTCTCCTCTCTCTCTTTTCTTCTACAGTGAGCTGCTCGTGACTGTTTATAAATAACCATGGCATGTTATGACGACTGGGATGTCAAATAAAATTATACACAAACAGATAAAAATGTCAACAGTCTACGACACACAATAAGTTAGCAATAGTAGCTCAGATATGCAAACACACACACACACACACACACACACACACTCTCAAACACGCTCACGCACGCGCGCGCTCGGACGGGTTGTGGAAAGTATAACTAAATCAATGCAGCTGATGGAGGAGGGCGCCAGAGATCCGGAAAGCAAAGGTAATGCTAAGTTGCTCTTTATGAGAAACTGAAGCTGGCCGACAGCTCCCGGATCCGGTTTTCCCGACTCATCTTCTTGAGCTTCATGCGCCGGTTCTGAAACCAGATTTTGACCTGTCTGTCCGTGAGGTGAACGCTGCGGCTGATCTCTAGTCGTCTCTCTCGAGTCAAGTACATGTTGAAGAGAAACTCCTTTTCCAGCTCCAGGGTCTGGTGTTTGGTGTAGGGGCAGCGCTTCTTCCGGCCGCTCTTCGCCGTCAGCCAGTTGGCTGTGCTCTCGCTCTTGGCCTCTCCTGCGGGAAGATTCCAAGCGTTTTCATTCAGTTCAACAATATTAACTCGCCAATATTTCACCAACAACAATATCCACCATTGTCAGGCTGTTAAAAAATCCTGAATGAACATTTCACACATCATGTACAACTAAAACGCCGGTGGTTTAACATGCACTTAAAAATACGTGTCTGTACATTCACACTTTTCAATTATTTTTCTAAATAAATATACGTAATAACTATAATTTCCTTATTCTTGCTAGAATTATTGGCTTGTTCAAATAATGCTTTTAAAGATTTGATGATTGCTTTCTGGTGAGATTAGCGTGAAGATTAAAATGAAAGTATTTGTCAAAAAGATTAGACAATGTTGGTATTTACCAAAAAATAAGTGTCTATTATTAAAAATTACTGTGTCTATGTAATAAAACAAATGCACACAGACTACAATTTATGTAAGTAACTTTCACTCCAAGCAAAAGGCCATGAGCACTGCCCCCCTTTTATTTGTTTTGTTTTGTTTTTGTTGGTTTTTCATTTGGAAAACTGTTATTTTGACAGTGCATATTTTTCCTCTACACTCTCAGAAAAAAGGTATAAAACTGTATCTTTTAAGGTACAATGGTCATCACTGGGGTAGTACTCTGAAGGGTTCATTTTTGTTCCTATGATTAGTCTTTTGTACCATTAAATGGGCGATTTTGTACCTGTATCTTTTTTCCTGACAGTGTATGAAAAGATGTATTTATTTGTTTATTTTTTATGATTCGTGTATGATTTCATCTGAAAATTTTCTAATTGTCATGGAAAGAAATTACTCTGTGTTTGCTTTTCTTTTCTTTTAATTTCTACTAAAAGTCTAAACCTAGCTTGAAGAAGCTGGAAGAAACAAATGCAAGCCAACAAGAATGACCAGTGCAAACTTATTATGCTGCCATAAAATCGTTTCAGGTCACTTACCGTATAATTGAAGTAGTTATTAAAAATGTTCCTATATATTTAATATCTGGAGATATTCTACACCATCCATCATTATATGTTATAATTAAGTGGACTATAATAAAAGCAGGGAACTATAGTGAAATATTCCTCTGTATTGGACTCGAAGGAATGCTGTTGTGCATAAAAGATACCACCATGCACTGAATTAGGCGTGTACCACCTTTCAGAAATGTATGTTAAAAATGAAAAGAATCTCGCACATGATCGTGCGTGTAGACTCAGCACAATCCAAAAGCTGTTGTTTACCAGCATCCTAACAATACGCTCATGGAAAATGTGCCGTGTTTTAATCGCGATGTAATCCCACACTGAACGTTATGGCCGGGCGACAAAACTAACCTTTAGCGACCGTGGCCACTTTCTCTGGGCTGTCCGGGGGTTCAGGGGACGAAGCGGTGCCGGTGGAGCCCTTTAAATCCTTGTTTCTTACCGGTGCGCCTGCGGTCGGCTCCTCGGTCTCATCTCGGCTCGAGTCCGCAGTGATGGCGGACAGGGAGCTGTCAAAGCGGCTCGAGCGCGGAGGTACATGAGGCGATAACGCCTGGGTTTCCAGGAACCCTTTAGAAGTAGCGCAGGTCTGCGAGAGACGAAAGTAACCGGGAACCGGAACGCAGCCGTTATCGCTCCTAGGACAGGAGTTCGGTGTTAGGCGCGAGTACGAGATGTCCTCTGTGATAGGCTCTTTCGGACACTTCTCAGACTCGTAAAGGCAGTAGGAGTTTTCCTCTTTTATGGTAGGGGAGAACGAGCGTGGAGCGATGTGATTGCTAGGTTGTTCGATGCGGCAGGACCGCGACGTCTCCAGCCATGTGTCCATGCCTTGGTAGGGCGCACACGGAGGAACCGCATCCTGGGAACCGGTCTCATTACGTTTGAGTCCTGAAAAATAGCCACAGTTGGAGAGTCCGTACGAGTACTCGGAGCCTGGCTGCAGATAGCCTCCACTGCTCTGGTAGAAGTGGCTGCTGGCCTCGGCCCGCGTATGGATCAGGGAGTCTACCAGAAACGAGTTTCCTGATGGACCATCGGAGCATGACATCTTTGAGCTATAATATGACGCTGGAAGAAGATTGCCCTTTCTGGATGACATTTCTTGTGCAAAACATTCTGAATATAATTACTGATAACTCTACAACTCGGTGTGAGCTAACAGCCAATTAAATCGCAACCAGCATCATTGACTCCTCCCCCTGTGCGCACGGAACCCTTGTGTCTCGTATCTGTTTCTTAAGCTACATTTTTAAAGTCAAACCTCCGTACTATTTATCTTGCTTTTCTGACAATGTAAACGGATTATCTTGAATTTAGCTGGATGTAGAGAAACCACCTCTTCGTTAACAAACTCTCTCCATCACACAAACCCAGCATTCCGTTTAGATCCGAAAGCAACACAGCATCGAAGAGAAGATCAAGTGCTAAAATAGTAAACCTTTATGATTCACTGTAATTGCCCCGTGCACCAACACTGTAAGCACATAAACAGTGAGTTAGGGAGCTGTGCTCCTCTGGTTTCATTCATGCCTCAAAACTATTTATTTGATTATTTACTGGACTCAAGTTCAAAATGAGACGATGTTTAGCTTCTCACAAACATGGTTTGAACTAATTTACCATTAAATGACACAAAGCTTATTTTGTTGATCATTACTTAGGCTTTGGGGGCTCTAGACCTATTAAAGGGAGGTTTCCAGATTCATTTTAAAAATTGAAGTTAAATTAGTTTAACCATACATGTGGCACAACGAAACTGTACATTTAACACGTCTATTACAAATATGAAGCAGCAGGCGTTTTGTGGAGATTCTTAACAATTATATTTGAAAGAATTTAAAAGATTTGTACACAAAAGTATATAAAGTACGGATTCTTTACAGAATCCTAATGTCCAAAACTATGTCATGTACCAACATAGCAAACATTTAATTGTCTTGAAAATTTATTGAGCGTTATTAAATACGGTAGTCGATAATTTTCTTTACTTTTATGTGACCTGAAATTTTAATTTAATTTAAAATCTTTTATGCATTTCAGTTGAATTTGTTTGCTTTCGAACTGGTGAGTTTGGTTTTGCCATTCAGCTCGCTGGGTTAAGAAGAAATAGCTTGTTGACATACGATATATAAACATTATTAATTTGCAGTAATGTTTGCAACATTACTTGTCATCGAGAAAACAACATTGTGAAAACCCAAAAAGCTCCAAACGTTTTTAATAGCGTGAAATCGGTAGTTAATTAAAATGTGTATCTGCTTGAAATGCATCTTTATTGCACGAGTGAAACATTTTATATATTTTTAAAATCAGACTAGCTAGAAAAAGGTAATGTTAAGAAATTGAAACGCATTTTAAATGTTACCCTTTTCTTTGCTTTGATAGACGAATTGTGTTTTTAAAAGAGAGTTCTACGTGATCAAATGCGATATAAAACATGTTCGTTTGATTTTAATGTTTTTACCTTTTTTAAAATAAGAAGATCGTTCCTTTACTGGGGAAATTACAACCAATCAGAAAAAAAGAACACAACAGGACGTGAAAAGGAAATCGCGAATCAAATATATATATTATATCTATATTATAAATATATCTTTTTGTTATTGTAAAAAAGTCAAACTTTTAAAAAACAAGCTTTTGGACGAACAGTTTACTTGGAAAGCAATATATCCAAAATAGAGGCCAACAGAGCCTGCTCTTCTCTCATTTGACAATTTCCTGAAACATGTACTTTTGGAATAAATAACTTCATCTAATTATTCATGCAGCTGATTGATACCAAAGTAGCTTTATAGCTTCAATATAAACTTCTATATAGTCCTTATACAAATTAACAAACAAATAAATCATAAAAAAAATAAACACCAACAATATTATATATATATATATATATATATATATATATATATATATATATATATATATGACAATAATATATGTTTTATAAAATGTATAGATATTTTGTATAAATTTACCTATTCTTCTAATGAATTAGCAATTTTCTGAGAATGAAATCTCACGAATTTTACGCACTGGATGTAATTTACGATAATCTAACGTTTCTTTTGACTCTAATTGTAAAAGAGTTGTCATTTTAGCCTGTTAGTTTTTTTTAGTCGCGTCATTGTTAAACTGCATTAATAAATATTTTTCTTTTGACATCTTGCAGACAAAGTAATGAAACGTAGTCGATAAAACGTCTTAGTTTCGTTTTATCTCCCGAATTAGATGCTAGCAATGCTGGCAGATACAGTCGATTGTAACATGGCTGTTTACCTGCATCAGTGTCTAGTCAGAAAGACGTTGTCCTTTGGCCCCGCACAAAGCAAACATGTTTGAGAAAAGATTTTAGGCAGCCGGCAATGACATTGATCTAAAGTGCGCCCCCCAGCGGACACGGACGGAAACGAAGCTCCCGAGCAGAGCGAAAGCTGAGCAGTCCAGCGGTGATGCCACGATGGAACAACGAAACAAATGATTGGCGAGAGTCCGTGAACACAAGCTTTCAAGGGATTCAGTCGTTGTTTTCGAGCCCTTGGTCACAGTTAATAACCTTGGTTCTCAGACAGTTTATGGCACCTCACTCCAATTCTACAAATGCTCCAGACTGGGACGCGTTTTATGGCCGAGTTGCTGGAGCAACGGGGGGATGTGCTGCAATTAGGGCCAAATTCCATCGAGCCTCAAAGGATGCGCAAACCGTCAGGGTCATCACGTAAAACAGTCCTTATTATCTTATATGATCGTCCTTGTTTTATTAGCCTTGTGAGAGGCGTTAGTTAGAGCGACGAAAATAGACTTGAGACCATACAGCTATAGCTTATACGCAGCACAATTTTATCCTTTCTTTTTACATTTTAAATTCGATCCAGTTTTAAGGCAATTTTTACTAATTTGAGGAATGGAATGATAATGGAAACTCGATGCTCGGTTTGTTATGAGGCGTTTGATTCTTGGAGACCTACAGAGTCATGGTTTTAGGACTTCCGTAATGGATACTGGACATTAATAACTGCACACTCTTGATCGCTGATTCAAAGCGAGCGTGGAGGTTGAGTGTGGCGAGATCCATCAAACATTTGATCCAACCCAAAGCAGGAAAAAGAGAGAAAACACACGATTTCAAGAGATTGATTTATATAGCACTGAATAGATGTAGTAAACACGAGGGGATTAACATGAACATGAAGGAGGTCTAGCAACATGGAGGTATAGTTTCAAATAAAGAATAAAGAAACAAAAGAAATACAGCCCAGCTTCGGGTTAATGAGAGACTAGTGCTCTGGGTCTTGTTTAGACATCGCTTTTGTATTTATTCCCAACACTTGGGACATCAAATCAAACGTCTCTATTGGATTCGTTTTAACACATTTCATCAAAATGTAACGCGCTTTAAAGACCATTTTACTTCAAACAGGCTTCTGGCCAACACAATTAAAGTAGAATTTCAAATGTCTTTTTTGAAATCTGCTTGAACGACGGAAAAATACAAGTTCCACTGTTATTAAACACCAAGTCAACGTCAAGTTAATTCATTATTGTTCAGCATTTCGTTCAATATGTAATAAAAAAAATTCAGGAATAATTCTCATTTCTGAAGAAGCACAGATTTTTGGTCATATAAATAAAATAATGCCATCATGTAAACGGAAAATAGAAATCATAGTAATAATAATAATAATAATAATAATAACGATAATAATAATAATGATGATCATCATCATCATAATGAAGATGATGACCGTTTAATTCTCAGAATTGAGTTTTCTTGATGTGGATGAGTCTGTCCGAGAATGTCACTGCTCGCCACCGAAAGCCACAATCAGCCACGAACTTGAAATGAAGCGTTTCTTCTCCTGGAGCTATAGCAAAGGGTTCGTGGTGTAGTACTGCAAACGGTCTCTGTTGAGTTTCTTCTCTTTCATCCTCCTGTTTTGAAACCAGATTTTGACCTGGCGGTCGGTGAGGTTGAGCATCCTCGAGAGCTGTAGCCTCTTCTCTTTGTTGATGTAAACACTGAAGAAAAACTCCCTCTCTAGCTCTCTAATCTGGTATTTGGTATAAGGACACCTCTTTTTCCGTGTCTTCTGTCCATCTGAAAAATAAAACAAATACTGAAGTAAGTTAACGCATTGTAAGCATTTTAAGAGGAGAAGCTAAAGTTATCCGGATACATGAAATTGTGTTATTTTCCGATGCAATAATATATACATATATAAATATATATATTGTAATATATATTTGCAATGCGTTAACAAACCATGTAAATATATTTGTGTGTCTATATATATATATATATATATATATATATATATATATATATATATATATATATATATACACACAAATATATAGACATGGTTTGTTAACGCATGCAGAGTACAATCATCTTTATATTCTCTGAATGCACCATACAGGTGATAAATTCTCGCATGCAGGCACAGGGTAGGGATTCTACAACCAACTTGCATTACATCATTACATTAACAAATAGCCAAAATTGAAGACTAGATGCATGCTTTTGAGGTCCCTAAAGGAAATGGCCTATCATTCACGGCCAATTTCAATTTCGAGCACGTGATCTTGCGTTTATAACAAAGTTTTGTAAGGGTAAATATACAGGGCCCTCTATAAACCTTATATGCTTATAAAACAGCATATAAAAGCTTTAACAACAGCACGTTAGAGCAGAAACTTTCTCCGGCAGCTGTTTTAATACGTACCGCCGGCGCTGCATTTCTCTTCGGTGTTCCCGGAAGACGGCTCCGGACTGCTTGTGTCTTCGCACCGGTCGGTCTCGTCTGTTCCTCGGCAGCTGTCACTGCCCGACTCCGGGGCCGGATGCGCCTTACTGCTCGCTCTCTCCACTGGGCTCTCGCTCTGTTGGCTTTCAACGCTCCCGTACGCCGTTTCGAAAAACTGGTCAAACGCTTGAGGAAGAACTCCGTTCCTCCCCACGCCGCCGTACACGCCGGACGCGTGGCTTGCGTTGGAGTGGTAGAGAACAGAGTTATTTTTCGATAACATGTCACCCAAAGTTCCGGGGCTGGAGAGGCAGTCCCTGTGCACCATGTCCTCGGTCCCGTAGCAGTGAGGCAGATTGGCCCTGGAGTGCCATTTGCTGGTCGGGTCAATGGCATAGTCCCTGAAAGAAACCTCTCTGACGCCCTGAACCTGTGGCAGGCTGGGCGAGGAGTAAGAGTATGGCACGGGGCAAGAAGAGGGTGTCTGGGGCAAAAAAGGTTGAAGGCTGGAAAATTCCGCTCCTGACACGTAATAAGTGCACCCGGGGAGATACATGTTGGAGCCGACGGGTACGCGCTCATCAAAATCCATCATGACACTTGGTCACAGTCATAGTAGAGGCTCGCATCGCAGTCGAGAGCTGCTCGAGCTCCAGTGGCTTTGAGAGAGGTCCTCTGAGCTGAAACTCACAGACGTGAGCTGACGTGGAGATCCATCTCCATCCATTCCAGAGAGCGCCAGTCATGTGACCAGGGGCAGAAATTGACATGTAGCTCGTAGAATATTGTATGCCAACATGTGCTAATGTTCTAGGCAAGGAGTGAGCGATTCTTTGATTGAAGAGCGTCTACTTCCAGAATGCTGAGCACAGTGGCTAAGATGACCCTCGGTTAGGCACTGGAGGAACCCTCCGCGGGGCTAGCGTTCCAAGGTCTCCTGACGTGTATGGGGTTGTTCTGTTGTTGGTCTATCAGATCTCTAGAAGCGCTTTATGAAACTATTCGTGCAAACGCACTTAACGAGAAAGAAACTATTAGCTACGCAAAGTTAGAATTTGTGTTGTAAAATAATTCGTGTTCAGCTGTTCACATTGTTCATGTTGAACATAAAAACATAAACAGAACATTGATTCGGCAGGATGGCGGTATTGCGCTGCTTTTTGAGTCGAGCAATTGCGCATACTGTTGAAAGATTATTTTAAGATAAAAAACAAAGAATTTGTATAAAAGGAGATCACTTTAAACTACACACTTTTAAGTTTTTCGAGACCAGTACGTTTTGAAGCGTTGGGTTCATAAGGGCTTTATAGTTTTACATTTTTGTGACACCGTTTATATATATCACATATATATATATATATACTAAATATTGCTGTCATGATACAGCAACTTATTGTTGTTTTTTAACATTCCGTTGTACCTGCGTTTATTTAATCTGATAATCTAATTAAATGTTTTCTAATTATATATATATATATATATATATATATATATATATATATATATATATATATATATATATATATATATATATATACATTCATATTCATATGGACAATACCAGTCATGCACTCACACATGTACTCAGTTCATTTGACTGTCGAACTTTTATTAAGTTATGGCAACCTAATAAAGTTTCATTGAATTAGTTTGATAACTTGAGACCGTTGAACTTGTTGGGATAATTTAATGAAGCCACATGCAAACTGTTATTAGTATAGGTTTCTAGTTTTGAAGTCGGGAAATTAAGGCTTCATGTTGCTTGGCTCTATAATACACGCAATATGTACTATTTTATTTAATTAATTAAGTAAAATGTGACTCACATACGTGTGTTCTAAATCCGCGTATTTTATTGACTCGGTCCGAACGTAAAGGAATGAATCGTGATACTTTCTTTAAAACACATGGGAATGTTTGGCAAAATAAAATATTAAAATTAAACACTACCCTGTCTATACATGGGGGAAATAAAAAACTGATTTGGTGCCGGCCGACACGTCACTACGTTTAGCATATAACATTTAAAAAAATACTCGAATAAAAAAATAACACCATCTGAAAATTGGCTGTGTTGCATAAACCTTTACGTGGTAAAATGAGTTTTAAAGAAAATAGAACAAGAACAAAAACAAGAAAATACAACCAGTTTACTATTTCCTCGGTGAAAGGTTTCAGAAATGATAAAAATCTCTTTTGGCAAACTTGCTGCTGTTAACTTCTTTCTTTCGAGATTTTCTTCTTCTTTTCGTGATTTAGTTTCGAGCATGTAATGAGTAATCCGGGGCTGTGAGGCAACAAAGATCTCAGCAGCTCGGGACAGACGTGGTTTTATGGTGCTCTTGGTGTCTTTCTGCAGCCATTGTCAGCTCAGAAGAGCCATGGCCGTCGCGTCGGAAAGGAGATGGAGACGCCACCTACTAGGAACTCGTGAACTTCAATGAGACCCGAAGTCACGGGTAAACCCATAGGCTGCCTCATACCGAGATCATTCACGAGCCATGGCGTAGTAGCGGGTGAGCGTGCTCTGCTGCGTTTCAGCACATCTTTCTTATAAAGTTTGAGATAAAGATGCAACTGCGGATTATTGTGATGGTTACTCAGAAAACTATAGGTTTGTTTAATAACCTTAGAAACAGAAGATGCTTAAACCCCGAGGGAACCCAACTGGAACACTGTAGACCATCTCAAACAAAATCTCACATTTTAGGTGATTTGGAGTTTGAGTTTTCTGGGGTACAAGACCAAGTTCGGAGAAACAAAGGCGAGAATCACTTAACCCTGTCAAGCAGTTCCACACGCGGCCCATGCGCACAGCGCGCGGGGTTTGATTTCAGCCCAAATACAGCACCAACCCGGATTGAATTATGGTTAAAAAGAGCATTTTGCACAGCATCAAGTTAGCACTTCTGAACGGGGAGCCAGATGTGATTGATACCAGCCAATTTGTCATCACGCCATGCGGTTAAATTGCTTACTCGATGTCCCTTTATAATGCTAGTTGTTGATTTGTTTTGTTTGTTGTTTGTTTATAGTTTTTTGAAAGCTTTTAAACGAAATATGACGAACTTCCTTTCGTTGTGCCTCTTTCGTCCATTTCAGAACGCAATTTTATTTTTGAAAAGATAGTTTAAGTACAAGTTCTAGTCACTTAGAAATTATTTTTTCAGCTATGCATTGTTGTGTTGTTTAATTGTTTAAATATAACTTGTAAAACGGATATCCTATCACAATGTAAATAATGTATTTTCATTATCGTTCGAACATGATTCATTATTCAAATACACAGAACACAAAATCAAAGTTAGTCTTTTAGAATTTTAAAATTATCCTAACTTCTGATCCAACTGGATGTTAATGTTCTGTCGGTTATACACGTCATTTTTGCTGATAAAAAGACAGAGATATATTGTGTTAAATAAAGTAAAACAATGGGGTAGCATATCGGGTGTCAACGGTCAAACACAAAAATCTTTAATCAGAGGTTTATTCAAACGAATAAACGTGCAAAGACCGATATCAGTAACATGTTTTTTCTCGGGAGAATAAAGGGACTGGTTGAACTGCTTTAATGCTTTACTATTTATTAGTATTATTACATTACTGCATTGAGCATTACTGCATTGTAAAAAAATCAAATACTCACATAATGGTTAATACATTTTTACACGATTAGATAAAAACATTCGGACACGAGACAGCTACATTTACCTTCTAATATTCAAACTGTTGACTTTTGTTCTGTTCCTTTTGAAGTGCATGCGTTGAATTGCAATATAAGGTTTGCCATCGCCATAGTAAACATGATATATATATATATATATATATATATATATATATATATATATATATATATATATATATATATATATATATATATATATATATATACACACACACACACACACAAATAAATACACCACAACTAGCGTTATAAAGGGACATCGATGAAGTTTAATATTGTTATTATTTTACTATCAATTGTACTATTTATGGGTACAAAAGATTGACAGAGTGTTAGGGAAATTTCTATTACGAGGCATCTTTGGTTATCTCTGTAAATCGTGCGTCAATATTTGTGATGCCAAAACTGTATATTCAATTCAATTTGTGACCAGTTTTTGTTCGCTTGTTTTAAGTTTAAACGAATCATTGTTGTAATAAATGCGACTGATGAGTTGTTTATATTCTGATAATTGGGAAGGTTATTTTTCAATGTTTCTAGAAAAAAACAACTAAAAACAACTTAAAACAATTTGTAAATTTGTTAAAACAAAACTTACAATTTGTATTATATATATATAGACTAAATGTTTTCTCAGAGAGTGCAACTGTAGTGTTGGCTGTTTAAAATATTGCAAAATAAAATATGAAGAAAAAAAGAACTGCTGGTTCTTTGTTAAAAGGTGGCTAGTTCGATCCAGTCAATAGACCTTTTTTAAGGATAGGTGCTTGTTCTCGGGTTGGTTGCATTGGTTTTCTTCTGCACTCATAAAGCAGGATTCCCTGATCAAAAAGTCCCTGCTATGTTAAATAACAACCTCTACTGGTCCGAAATGAATAATAATAATAATAATAATAATAATACGTGATATTTATCTTTCACAGTTCTGACCATGCAAAATAGGATGTCACCCAAACTATGTATAGTATAATTATATTATTAGCGTGTTGGTGGTGTGCTGACATACGATTGCTTTGTATTATATCATCTTAATTTTTTATTAACATGGTTTTGTATTTCTGTGGCATTTAATCTAAATTCTTTGAAGTGAGTTATGTCTCGTTGTGTTTTTTTTTAAATAAATAACTCCTTTATTCGTGAAATGAATGAACGAGGAAGCCCTCTACTGAAGATGAGTACACACTGAGAGAGAGAGAGAGAGAGAGGGAGAGAGAGAGAGCAGAGAGAGAGTGAGAGAGAGAGAGAGAGAGAGAGAGAGAGAGAGAGAGAGAGAGAGAGACGAGAGACGAGAGAGAGAGGGAGAGAGAGGAGATAGAGAGAGAGAGAGAGAGAGAGAGAGAGAGAGGAGAGAGAGCATGCAGGGGGTTCAAGGCAAAGGCTGAACCAGTCTAAACAAGCTTTGCGCTGCACTTGCACGCGATGTTTTGGCGTTCGTTTTTTTCACAGGGACAGGTTGTGCCACCTCTGAGTTTCTTGCACGAAAAGCATGTGATGTTACCTCTGCACAGTGAAACTCACAAAATAGCAAAATAGAAAATAGACTGATACCTGACAAGTGGGTTGTTTAAAAAAGTTGTTTTTGAATTCTTATTCTGAGTTCTTGAAAAAAAAAATCTAAAATTTTGCCTAATAAGAGTTTGCAAACAAATATTTTTGGATACAGATATTGCAGTTTCCTGCTGCATTTATTGATTTTACCTTGATCTTCGTCAGCTATGTGGTCAGTTATGAAATTTGTTCTTCAAACACATGTTGAACACGAATACTGCAGAATCTAAGCAAATGTGACCCTTTTCAAATTGAGAACACATTCTGAAAAAGGTTCCAAGCGTCTGTTTATTGATGTAGTTTTTCATGGAGCCTTTGGGTGGCAGCACATGATATGAGTTGAAAAGGCATTTGAATCCCATCCTCCTGGATTCCTCTTCCACATTTTCCTGCTAATCAACCCTTTTCCACACGGCACAGCAGCCTAGAGAACAACAGAACCACTGCTGGAGGTGATCTTCAGAGCCTTCAAACTCTCATTTTACTGTAAGAAAGCTGAGCTAGAAAAGAAGGACAACCCACAACCGAGCTGTCTTTCCATAAGGAGTTTAATGCACACCGTCCAGGAATATTCACACCTATATTTCAATCCACCGAAAGATTCTCAAGTATATAAAAGAAAAAGAGCCAGCCCATTAGTCCACGTTCAATCTCTGATATTCTCCATTATGCTGTTTAGTTCACTGCAATAAACACTTGTTTAGGATTAGCAACTAAAGGAAGCTGATGAATTTAATTACAGTATTTATGGTTAAATTATTCGTGTTGTAAATAATAAAAGTAAATTCCAATAAAAACATCTAACAAATAAATCTGGCGAAACTCCGTTAAGGCGGATTCTTGGTGTCCGCATGAATTCCATTTTACTATTGAAAGCATAAACGTTTTACAATAGAATGCCAATGTTAATTTGTCATCTTAGTAGACTCCGTTAAAATATTTATCTTTAGAAAATTGTGGCTTTTCGTCGGGAGGGATACTAGTAACAGTCCGTTTTTAAACAGCAGAAAACTGTAAAAATAATCTTTATTAAGGCATATGTAATCATTGGCGGACCATTTACCTTTTTGTTTGTTTTTAAAAGAATGTGTTGGTGAAATAGAACGTCTGTAGTTGTGGATAAATAACAGTAAAAACAAAACCATAGATGCAGAAATATACGAAACATGTAAAAACGTATAACTTTACCTTAATGTTATAGTCTTAAAAGTTGTGCAAATTGGCTTAAATTCAAATAACTTGGAACTTTAATAAATAAAAAAATGTGTTAATTAGAACAAACGACGGTTAGCCGGCGCGACTAAATGGGTTTTTTCCTCAAATGTATTTGGAAATATATGTGTTTCTATATTTAAGTAAGGTAAGTGCTTTGATTTTGAGTTTTGTAGTTTCAAATTTTTTAGGTAATATTCTTATTATTGTACAAACGTTATTGGTAAAAAAGGCAGGTCATGAAAAATAAATGATGTATCATAGGTTAAACAATATTCTTCATGAAAATTAATGAAAAACTTCACGAAAAATTACTTTATATAATGGTTTGAATTGTTGAAACGTTGCTTAACATCAAAAAGTGCACAACTTTTTGACAAAAACATTGTTTATATACAAATGTCCTTCAACTCAATAGGATAAACTAAAATATATTTCAATCGCGTTTTCATAAAAATCTTAATTCTGATAAAATGTTTGCAGTTTATTTTAATCCGAACAAGTTTACAAACTACATTTAATTAGTCATTATCAGGAGACCTCTAGCGTTGGATTAAATTGATCACAATTGTTACATTTCCCCTTGGGATGAGGAAATTTCAAATATTTAAAAAATATATATAAGTAATATCCTTTAAATACACGTTTAACTGTAAATAAATTAATATTTCGAATTTCAAGCCTTTTAAACAAAGAGTTTGCTATGAATATGCAAAAATGTAAAAATGCAACGTCAAACAGCTGAAGTGAACACAAATTCATCTTGTTTGGTCTAATTATACCTTTGTAGTATGGCTTAAATGTATTTTATTCAACGGTTTATTTTAATAATTTGGTTTCTATTTACTAAGTAAAATGGCTATTTTCTTGCTTTCTCGCAGTTAGCTAGACGTAAACTTGTTCTCTAGATAAAATCCCATTTGTTTTTTAAGAGAAGTAAAACAGGCATTGCTGTTTGATTGAAATAACACAAGCAATGCGTCTGAAATTTAAATTTCTATAAATGTATTTGCTTGCTAGATTTCAGAAGGTTGTGGATATACTGCTTTTTTCTGGTTATGATGAATCTGTGTCAGAACGAGCCAACAGACGCATGTGCTTGAGTGGCCAGCAGATGGCAGCAGCGCAGCGCACATGGGGAGCTCTCAACCTATTTCGGTTGGGCCTTATTGCTGCAGTTCTTTATACTTTCATTAGTTCTAGATATAATTATAAAATCCACATTAGACAATATAGTCAAAATGGCTTTAATGTATATTTTACTGTACATTGTTGCTGTTATTATAACAGTTTGTGTTCGCTGGTGCCTTGAACCCGTTTTGACAAGTAAACTAAACAGAAGCACTTAACACCATTGCTAAAATTAATTTCATTTTATATAATGAAATGTCACCCAACCCATAACTGTGATTACAGTAAATTAAGTTGTGCTGAATTAGATCCAATTTCAATTAAATGATTGAGATCACAACTCAAATAAATCTAACAACCCAAGACGTGACCTCGTGATGAAAAAAATAATAATAAGGTCATAACACAATTCTGCGTTTGCTTGGGATGGATTTAAAAACGTCTGATGCAAAATATCACTAAAGGCTGAAAATAGAGTGTTACTTTCAAATGATTGTATGTCCTTTAAATTATTTAAAGTACATTTCCACAGAGAACAAGAGGCGAAAAAGTAATTGAGTTACAAACTGCTATTTTTTTAGGCTGATTATAATCTCCGTGTTTTTTTAAGGTGACCAAATTTGTAGCACAAAAAAATGTTAATAGAATGTTTAAGTTTGTGACATGAATAGTGAAAATGTTCGACTACTTTGGCACACGTTTTTTTCCTCTAAATGCCTTGCTGGCCTCAAAACGCAAAACTCTATGTGTAGTTTGTAAATTTAAGTATCCCCAACTTTTTCTGAATTTATTAGAATGAACTTTTCTCACCTAGCCCAGTCACAGACTCATTTCAAATTAATTAAGATATCGGTCTATAGTAAGCAAAAATATGTTCAGTCCAATTACATTGGGATTATTGAGTGATTTTCTCTTCAAAACATTACACTTAAATAATCATCTGCCAACTTGTTTTGTCGAAGGTGTTTGATAAAATAATAAAGCATCGCGTGGTGAATAGAGCACTGTGTTCTGCTTTTCCATTCATCAACGACTTAGCAATAAAAGTCAAATGTACAAATGAGCCAGTAATCACGCCTCCAGCGCATCTCGAGAAGAGTGTGAGAATAAATAAGGTCGAAAGTCCTTCAGCTCCGTGTCCTCTCTTCTGTGGCTTTAACTGATGCTGCCCTTGTATTTGCTGACCACCTTCTTCTCCTTCACTCGCCGGTTCTGAAACCAGATGGTCACCTGTCTCTCGCTCAGGTTTGTGTGGGCGGAGATCCTCCTCCGCTTGTCTTTGGTGATGAACTTGTTAGTGGCGTATTCTCGCTCCAGTTCCTTCAGCTGAATCTTTGTGTAGGGGACGCGCTTCTTCCTGCCTCGACGCACCGAGGCTCCGTCGCTCCCCGACACCGGCTCTGAGAGGGCCAGACCCAACCCAGGGGACAAGAAGGGGAAAATATGTTATTCTGGGCCAAACACGAATCAACAAGAAAACGAAAGTCGTTATGAACCGATCATGCTCTTTCCTTTTTTTCTCGAGATCTTCATATTTTGCATGCAGGAAGTTAAAATACGTATATATATATTTTTTATTTATTCTTTGATTTGTTTGTTTGAACGGCTCATTGGTGAGGCTTTTTATTAAACAAATAAACAAAGAAACTAAAAGAGCAAAACACTCAAATGAAGAACAAATTAAATAAATATTGATGTTAGAAAGGCATCAAATAGCCTTTATTTGCTAATTACTAAAATATTACTTTTCAACACAGTTTGCTTAGACAGCTACGATTTTATTGTTTTAAACTTTTATTTTACTTCTAAAACCAACTAATAAAAACTGCTTGAATTAAGTCTGGCGAAAATGGTTGAGGAAACCAATTCAAAAACATTTAAAACTATGATTAAATAATTTGCCGTTTTTATTTTAACTTGACATTTCTGAATACCAAAAAAAAATCTGTTAAAATGTGGATCGTTTATTTGGCCGAACGAAAAAGCTAAAATAGGCTGCTCTGCTTCGGTTGAAGGTTGAACTGAGTCGCTTTTAAAGTACCCACACAGCTTTGAATTGTTATTATTATTATTATTACACTTTATTTTGCATACATCTTATTTTGGTATGTAACTCGGAGACAGTCTCATTACCTTGAATTGACGATTTCCACAATGTGTTCGTTACCGTCTGGTCCTTTGGACAGTACACCGGGCTGTTCCAGCCGTTGGTGATGGCCCAGGGCTGGTACGTTTCCACAGGCACCAGAGGCTCGTGTCGTGGCTCGGCGGTGGCGCTAAGCGCTGGAACCACCGGCACGTCCAGGTAACCGGGTACCGGCTGGTAAGGGCCAGACGAGTAGCCCTGGTAGAAGGCAAATTCCTTCGCTCGAGAAGGGAACTCTTCTCCTGAAACAGACGTGTCCATGTATTTTTCCCCATAAGAGCTGGGCTGCGTGCAGGACTTGGGCATCCTACAGGGGTAATAACTTCCGCCAAAATATCCATAAGGTAAAGAAGCACCTGGAGAGGTCTGCACGGCCGAGCAAGGACTGCACTGCTTGACAGATTCTCCCATGCCCGAGCCTGGCACCTCACTCGACGAGTAAGCGGTGCTCGGAGCGAGGGAAGACGGATGGGCAATGAGATTCCTGCACTGGCTCGCAGCAAAATTCCCTCCCACAAAGCTCTCCATGTTTTTGCTCATATCATCCACAGCGTTGTCATAGAGGAACATTACGGGGTCAATCCAGCCGGACTGGAGGAGCAAAGACGCGGTCATAGCACGCCCTGCATGGAGCCCGGGAGCTCTCTCCGAGTTCCCCAAGACTGAAAGACAAGCTCCAGAACAGAGGAGTTACCGAAACGGTGCGTCAGACTCCGAATCTTATTGGGCGAAACGTGCCACGTGACAAGCCAAGCGTCTGATGGACGTCTAAACTGCGGAGATAAGGTCGATCCAGCGCCGCAAATCGAACTATCTTAGTGCTGAGTGGACAAAGTGGAGATATTGATTTCTGATTTCAGATTGTTCTCGCAATGAACTTGAACGTGGTGATGCTATTCCACAAATATTTGTTAGACGTGTGATCGTGGAAAATAATCAAGAAACACGGTAAATTTTCGATATCCGATATGCCGCTTAATAAAATTGCCACCATGGAAGGCAAGAAGAGTTATGAAGTCATTCGAGTTCTTTTAACTAGTTTTATGTGGTTGGGTTCTCACGATAAAAACAAAGGCTTGGATTTAGTATTTTTCGATTGCAAATAATCCCCAAAATCATCCACCATCATTATCGGGAAAACATCATTAATGTTTGAGCCAGTAAAATGCTCAAAAAGCAAATCTCATTTTGGGAACAGCATTTTGTCACCCAGTCTCACTTGAAATTCAGCGGCACTTTGCTAAGACTCGTTTACATGTGAGTGGCACATGCTCGTTTGGAGGCCAAGGTCAAGTTGAAAGCTGTCTATAGGTCTATGGCCTCGCGCGCGCGGGGACCCTGAGTGTCTGGCAGGAAACGAGCGCGCATCTCCGGACGCGCAGTAAACGCGGGGAGCATCACAAAGGATCCAGAGACTGATGTACAGATCCACTGCTTCTGCTCCAGACTCTCTCTCTCTCTCTCTCTCTTTCATCAAGGTTATATTGAGATTGGTCAGTCCTAGAACGACGACATATATATTTAAACGAGTACTTTTTCTTTTAAACGCCAAGACCTAAATGTATATGCTAAATACAAAGGCTAAACCTGTTAAACTTGCTTTATTCGTCTTTAATAAATGAACACGAGAGGATAGTCTGTGCATCTCTCCTCCATTTCGGCTGGTAAGTGTGTCAGAAATACTGAGTAAGACATACCAATGCCAATGTATTTAATCTGTTTTGAAAAACATTGCATTTTGTGAAAGTTTTGTACATAGGAATGTGTTTTGCTTCAAAAATGAATCAAAACCAATAGATCTCACAAAGAAAAACATCCTTTCGTGTCGTGGTAATGTTTTGTTTGTTGTTAAAACGTCGTCGATCAAGCAGCTGCTTGTGTGTGCTATTTTACGAAAATAACCAGTCTTTTGAGACTATATTTTATGTGATAAACGTGCCACACCACGAACAACTTCCTTAATATGTCGAATTTTGCTGTTATAGATAATCGATAGATAAAAAATAATAGATTGTAATCAATTTTCCCTCATTTTCCAAAAAAATCTAGTGTGGCCAAACTGGAACCCCTTACATTGTTTGATTTGTTTAATAAAGTAATGAAACTTTTTTACATTTATCTTTTACATTTCAAATGTCACTGAAACTTTGAGGTTTTTTTTGGCGGGTGCAAAAAAAGACAAACATATGTTTGCAACTTGAAAGAAATGTATTGAAAAAAATGATTGAAAACATATTTGCAGTTAATTAGTTTGTCGGTTATAAAAGCATCTTTATTATTTATATATGTATTGACTATAGATAGGCAAATGATTTTTAAGTATGCATAGGCTAATGATGATTTTGGGATTCTATTTTGTTCAATTTCAGTAAAAAATTGCCAGAATTTTAACGTAATGAGAATGGGCTTGCATATTTGAAGTCTTAAATTGAGGTAATGTGAGGCGAATACGAATTTCAATGCCTTGTAAATTAATTTCAAATTAAACGTCAAGACCAAATATTTGGAATTTATGTTTCGTAGAAGAAAAAAAAGGATCAAAATCTATGTGAAAATATATGATTTGTTTAGTGATGCAATGCTTTTATTTTTTTATTTTTCATTTTAATAGTTTTATATCCACATGTATTTGATATAAACAATAATCGTCTTTTTCAAATAATGTGTTGGTGATAATGAAAGTCTTATGCGATTGTCGTATATTTGTAAGAAAAAAATGATTGTGTTTAGAAATGTAATTGTTCAATATTTTTTACAAGTATTATCGCGTTTACAGGTGAATGAAGCTGAATAAAATGCGTGTGATTTTTTTAATTGCCGGCCATTTTCGGTCATGGCAGTGAAATGGAACTAATGTTTAACTCCAGTCAGTAAATCCAGCACTATTCTAAACAAATATTTACACTTAATCCTTACGCAACCGTGTAAACTTTATTAGTTTTAAACGAGTGTTTTAACAGAAGAGGACGAGTAGTGAAACCCCTGTCGATTTTAGATTGAAGCTGAAATTTAATTAGATCGAAAAATCCTACCTTTGTTTTTTTTCTGCAAGAAATTAGATCCAAAGTTGCTTTAATTTTCTCAAACAAACTTTGTGAAAACAGCAAACGTTTAACATTTCAACTACCATCATACTACAGTCTACTGCTATCGAGCTTTTCTTCACACATTTAAAACCCTTAATTGCATTTAAGTATAGGGTCCAAATGAAAAGCGCGTGAAGGTCTTCATGCTAAAGTTCGCAGGAGAGGAAAAAGCAGTCGTGTCTGAAGGCGAGGGTCCATGTCTGTGTCTGGTGTTTTGCTCAAACGTTCATCCAAGACCCATAGCTCGTTAATAAAATGTGATTAGATCAACTAAAATGGTCAAACTATTATAGCCAATTAAGATGGTAATATATTTCACACAAATTTGTTGCCAATCAGCCTAAATAAAAAGTGTAACACGAAACTGAATAAATTAGTTGAATACAAATTAATTGATACAAATTATAACTGCAAGTTACATTTTTAAAGTTTAAATAAGTCAATTAAACATTGACTTGTTGTTAACTTTATTGTTAAAATATGTCGCACATGTTTCGTTAACTGGATAGTTTTCCCTTTAAAATCTAAGACAACAGTTTCTTTGATGTATAGTCAGTTTTTAAAATAATGTTCCAAGATCATCTCAAGAAGTTTAAACTTTTGTATCCATATAGCAACAACAGTTTTGCTTCGGGATTCATCTTTGGCATGGTCATACAAATGTTTGTTTCATTGTTCGTCTGAATCAACATGAGGAAAAGTGTTACCTCTTATCCACCTAAAAAAATATTTGACTAATATTCAATACAATCAATTGTGTTTAGCAGAAAACATGTAAAGCAACGTTTAACCAACTGTCGTTTCGAGACAAAAACCGTATCGTGTTTCATATATGTTTGTGTCTTGTTGAATGCACTTAAATTAATGCTAAAAACCCAAATGTGAGATTGACATACCTGCTGCGATTAAAATTTCTGGGCCAGTCAATGATCTGAGATGATTATTGTTTCGATGACGTCACTGACGCGTGAATGCATTAACGTTTGACGTCACAAACACACCTTGAAACGTATAACACTTTAATAAAATGATGTATGATTTTACTTTTAAACAAAGTGTAGGTTTAAAAATAATTTACTTTCAAATGTTCTAAAAGACCGAATGTGGAATGAGGAACCGATGTGACGTAGCAGTGACAAATATACCTGGCTTTCATTAGGTTAAAAAAATCCACAAACTTCTAAAATTAAAAAAAAAAAACAAAAAACAAGAAGAGAAAAGGAAAATTGTCGAAATGTTTAATTCCTTCAAAAGTTGAGAGCAACATCTTACTCGTTAAACCAGTTTCTTTTTCTTTTAGGAATAGTGACCAGTGTCATCAATAGCAGAAACCCAAGTAAGTTACCCTCAGTCTGGGTCTGTCTGAAGTTTAACTACCTTTAGCTCTTCTGTTTGTAAGACCTGCCAACTAGATAACAACACAGCACTTAGGCCTCCATGCTTAATGGACTTTTTATGGGTTCGTCCTGTGATCACGTGACTTTTAGTGAGGCATTGTGGCTTCTCTGTGGTGAGCAGACCCCAAACACAACACAGATTACGTTTAGAAACAGAGAAATTGTGACGAAAATGGAGACATTAGACAAAATAAAGTGGTGTAGGTAAGAGGAATTTTGAACAAGTGATGAAAATGAAATTGTGTTGAGTATAGCTAATTTTATGGAATGAACCTTCACAGGTTTGTCTTCCTTTAGCAGAGACTGTTTTTTTATTGTTTGCACATGTACAGTGATTTCTATAATGAAACGGTCTTTAAATTCAGCATAACATATGTTTGGTTCAAACACATTTCTTTATTCTAAGAGATGGGTTGGTCTTTACTTGACCATTCAATAACGTGTTAAACACATTTATTCCATGGCTGCTGTCATCACATAATAAAAAGTTATGATGAAAAATGTTTTATCTTTTAATAGATTCCCTATATTAAAGATTAGTTTTAGTTAAAGCTATTCACACTCTGCATCCTTTTTTCTTCAACCACTGATTCTTGGTTGAGACCAAGTAATTTTGCTGCCACTCATCACCAGTATATTTTAGCTAGGTATATACACCTTTGTATTTAGACAGAAGTTTGACAAGTTTACAAAAAATGCACTAAGAAAAAAATATCACTAATAATTTTTGATAATTTTACAAAAAACAAAGTGAACAAATAAAAATCTAAATAAAATCAATATGAAAGTAATTAAAAATGCTTCCATTCCATGGACGCTTAGAATCTTAAATGAACAAACAAAGCAAAAAAAAAAAAAATCAATTTGATGTCTTTATCATTTTCACCTCAGTTCCGATCAACTAAGATTTACCTTGCCTTTGTAACAAATGGCATCTCATCTCTGTCCCCAGTAAGTGACTTTGAATCAAATAGCTAGATGCATAAACATAAAATAAACAGGAACAGTTAGGGGTGTAAAACTGTACAAGGAACAGCTCAACCATGCTACAAAAGTTGACTGTTTCTTTTCATGGCAAGATTGAGCACAGCAACAAGACACAAGTTAGTTTTACTCCATCAACAAATTCTCCCACAGACAGAGATTTCAAAGCAGACTGGTCTAACAAGGTGTTTTTCAATGGTCTAAAATTTTGCAAAGTATGTTGTTTCCAATTTATTGCAGATCCCATATTAATATTCACCTCTGAAAACAATGTAAGACAATCCAGTGTTTCTGAAGGATGTTTTCCATGCTGCCCTGTGGACATCACCTAAGAAGAAAACAAAGCTACAGCCGCAAGTTTAGCTAACTTGGCTAAAAATGGATAATATAACTGTTTGCTGCTAAATAATGGCAATCAATTGAAATGTTTTTAAATAGACCCTTTAGCTTCAAAATTAAAATAGCCCCCCCCCAAAAAGTCCAAATGTGGATTGAAATAAGCAAAACTAATATTGGCAAGTTATTAAGGATGAATGTAAATACAAAATATGTTTTACTTAAGAACCATAGAGTTCTTTTTGAAATCATCAACTATAAATAAACTGAAATATACTATTGGGGCTCTGATACGTACAGGCCGAAAAAGCTGTAATAATTTCTGTGTTATACAAGTTTGATTTATGGGAAATATAAGATATCCGATTTATTTATTTACATGGTTATATGGTGTGGGAAAAAAATGAACATGAACTCTCCCCAGTGAGATGTTCCTCTGCAAAGTTGATGTAGATCAGGGGTCTCAAACTCAATTCCTGGAAGGCCACAGCCCTGCAGTTTTGCTCCAACCTTAAATGAACACACCTCATTCCACTGATGAAGCTCCTGCAGTTTTGTGTGAAGCTACTAGAACGTTGCTTGAAACAGGGACGCAACAAATACCTGCAGGGTCTGTGGCCCTGCAGAACTTGAGTTTGAGATCCCTGACGCAGATGGTGCACAGGACTCCACAGAAGGAGCTGTCTGGTACAAACCACATTACCATCATATGAATGGAAAATGCACCTGTAAACAGACTAGATCAGCAAAATAGCAATTTCTACAGAATGTTGTTTACATCAGTACAACAGTGCTTTAAAATTATGTAGATCCATTGCACAGCAATGTTTCAACAGCAAGTATGCATATACATTTCGGCACCGCAAGGGTTTGAGACACACACACAAAAATTCTTTCAATGCTTGATTAAGAAAAAATGTTTTTAATCTAGTCTAAACTCTGAGCGCAGCTGAACTCCAGTTCCAAAGCTTTGTAGCTGTATATGAAAACCTTTCTCTGGCAGATTTATTAATCTTGAGTCAATCTGAAGTCTTGTTTTTGTGATCAAAGCAAGCAAGCCGAAATGTAGTGTGATAATAGAGGCTAAGATATTCAGGGACTTAAAAGGTAGAACCAATATATTATTGTTAATAGAATTATATTTTATAGGAAATCAATGAAGAGAAGACAGAATTGAGGCAATGTATGTGATCCCATGTTTTAGCTGTAGTGAGGATTCTAACGGCTACAAGTACAACAATGTTTGAACAAGGTTATATACTATGTGAATGTAACTTCAAATTAGGTGATATCGTACCCATTTTTGTAGATTTGACTAAGCTAAGGTTTTATACACAACACTCATTTTTACACATTGAAGAAAAGAGTTTATATGTATGTTAAATCATTGTTTATATCATCTCAATGGCAAAACTGTGTGTAGACACACATAAGACTTACCAGCAGAAAGAGATATCTCTTGCTTTAATTTTCAGATTTTTAAACATACATGAACAAGACATAGCTATGACATTATTGTCTCAAAATCAGTCGACTGTGGCTATAATCCAACAAATATGTTATTGAAAGAAAACTTGAAACAGAAAATAATAAGGAGTGTAACAGCTGATCTGAGTCTTGCAAGTTTGTGATTGGTGTTATTCAAAGGGGAAACATCTTAACCATTAGCCTACAGAACAGCCAAAAAAAGGCAGAATAAAACATCAGTTCACAGCATTTCATCAATTAATAGGTCGATTGGTAATTCTGGACAAAGAACCCATACGTAACATGATTCTGACAGCAACTTACAGCCTTTTGCTGACATTCACATATAAAGATAATTCAGCCAATCAACTTCTTCCAGCACACTGCTGATAATGAATCCAAAGTGGGTTAAAGTTTTGCCAGTGGTCTCCTGTGAAAGGCAGGCAGTGCTGGGTAAGGCTGTAGGGGGCAGAGAGTACAGTTCTTCTACTGGCCCTCATCTTCTCTGAGGAACTGGAAAACCGAGGAGAAGTCTTTGTTAGCATAACCGCGAGCGCACATCATGCGGTAGATTTGATGTGCTAGGGAGCCCAGCAGCACTGGTGTCTTTGTGTTGGTCGCTGTGTTCTGAGCAAGTCCGAGATCCTGAGGAAAATATAGAGACAGGAAAGAAATAAAAGATTGGTTAAAGATAAGAGATAAAGCCGAAAGTAGTAGAAGTCAAGGAGTGTTTCAGCATGTAGATGATCCTTATTTAACAAAGCCTTGATTAAGAGGAACAAAACAATATCTGCAGCTTTGGACTTCAAAAGGTATTTCATGAATGCAAGTGATGTCTTATGTTTTATTTACTTTTCTGTATTCAATTATATTAAGAAATGTACAGTTTGAATGATTAAGCCTTATGTGTTGATGTGAAATTTTGTCCACTCTGGGGAGGACTTTGAGCCTTATTTGGCTTAACTTTCTCTGCGTTTCATTAAATGGAATGATTTAGATTAAGATGGAAATCTTATTTTTACGAAATTTTCATGAAAATACATAATTGGAAAAACTCAATCTATTAGAAAATAAAAAAAATAATCTGTGGGCAAATTCCTATTCAAATGACTTATTTTGAATATAAAATATAATTATAAAATCCCTTTTTAAACTTAATCAAGGTCTTGGACATGTGAAAGATTATTACCAACATTGGAGTTCATCCATTTTTATTCAGCATCAGATTGACATTTTTACTCCTTCCTTTACTGGTATTGCACCATTGACTTCCATTCCAATCACTTATTTTTACAATGCCATATCATCATGAAACGACACCATATAATAATGCATTCTCTTGTGTTTTTATTTTCCCTAATTGGAAACAATTTAAACTTTTCATATTGACAACTGTTACTGAAGGCAAGAAAGATTCAGACTAAAATAGACCTGGGTAGTATTTTTCTGTTCAGTAGCATGCCAATCAAGTGTTTTATCTGCTTACATTTTTTTTGTTTAGACTGATATGTTGTTCAACAACATATTGCTTCATTCATTATTTGTATTTATTCTAAATCATTATATTTTTTTATTTTATCTTTTGCTAATTTTTGTGTTGAAACAAGTTTTTTTGACAAATCTTATCTAATCTTATGTAATGTCTTTATATTTATAAAGATTCCTCTGATGAAGGAGAATCCTCCTGAGAGGTGGAGATGATGTCTGTGGCAGAAAACGAAGCATCAGGGACACCAAAGAAAACACCTGTGAAACAACTTGTGAAATGAACAAAACAAAAACATTTTGAGTTTATGTAAAATAGTTTGAGGTTCATTTCTGTAATCTCAAAAGTTGATCTACATTTATAGCTGTTTATAAAGAGAAACTTGATGAAAATTCAAATCCGTTTTATCACCTTTCTTGGTATTACACACTGTTCTGAGCCTTTATAACATAAACGTTCAAAACCTGTCAAAAAATTATTATTAACTTAATCTGAAAAGAAAAACATACAAAAAAATTATACAAAGAACATTTTATGACAAAAAGATTAAAAACAAGACTAGAATAGCAGGCGAACTGTTATAATTACAGTATCATTATAGGGATTAAAGGGTTAATCGATTACATTTTGACTAGAATACCCGATTACTAAAATATTTGATAGCTACGGCCCTAATCTTAAATATACTTACCTGGTTTTATTTAATTTACATATCAATCATACACTCTAATGTATTGAACAAAACATGGATAAAGGCCAACACTGTTAATAATCTTTAAAATGCCCAAGGGGATGATAATGTAAAAAAAAAAATGTGACAAAAACTGGAACGGCAATAAAATAAAATATATTTTAGAATATTGAATGCCACCCTCATTTCCTTTTACACACCACAGGTTTTGGGGCAGCCATGTAGTATAAATAGGGAAGTAGGAATGTAAGGAAGAGTGTTAAATACTCAGCCAACCTTAGCCATTAATGTAGTGCCGAAGCCACCTTGGTAGTTGTTTCCAGAGGGCACTCCCTCCATCACTCCTGGTACTGGGTTGTATGTGTCAGATGACCAGCAGCGACCTGAGCTCATGTTTAATATCTTCGCCAGAAGCTTCGGGTCAAGTCCTAGTCTGCCAAGGCACAATCAGGTTGGATACTGTTAACTCGTAATGCAAAACAATTTTTGTGTGAGCCAATTTGTTTCATTTTCCCTGCAACAATAAATTATGACAAAGTGGGTGACTTTTCAAGTATGTGTTATCTATATATATATAAAGTTCAAATAAATCTATTAGATAATATCAAACTCAAATGAGCAAATAGTCTGTCAGTTTGTTTTTGAAAACAATAAATTAAAGTTTTAGAAACGACAGCTAGGTCACAATTATAAATATACTTAGGATTTACATGGTGTTGAAAACAAAAAACTGAAAATAAATGTAATCTTTTGGTTTTGGTAAGTTTAGCTTGAGCTCACATGTGGAGAATGCGTTGAAATCAAGTCCACAAACACATCTGCTCTTGGTGTCTTTATGCCATTCAATGTACCACGCTTTACATGAAATCAAGCATTTAAAAACTATTTGGTTATTTTAACGTCACAATTTGACAAGTATAAAAAGTCTTATTTTGAGAGCGCAAAAGACACTTTGCACAAGCATGAGCTGCGTTTTGTGAATGAACACCTCTGAAAAAAACATTTTTTGAGCGAGCAAGAATCAATTTTGACTGTAAAATCAGACTGTGCACAGATGGTCTTGTTTGCTCCCGCAACAATATCCTCATACCTGCACTACGCAGCTCACGCACAAGCAAATTAACTTTTTGTGCTCAGAATTGATAAAAATTAAAATATAAAACTTTGATATTCACTTATTTTTTGTTATCAGTTCTTCTGTGATATGAAACTGAAGTGATATAAACTATGATGAGTTTGATTTGATCTGGAGATCATCTGTGAGGATGCAATTCTGGAGGAAATCCAAATGGAGCCTGGACGCTGGGTTAGAGTACAGTTGTCTAACTAATAATGCAAGCTAGTGTTATATCGGCGATTTCATTTAAATTTATGTTAACACCAATGTATTTATTCATAAAATCTAATCACATTTTTCGTGCACTAGTGCAATAAACATAGTAAAAGTTTTTTGAACTAATAAAGAAAGTAAATGAGCTGTTTTCACCTGATTCCCAAGTTCATGGTCTCTGCTGTTCCAATCATCCCAATGGCCAGGAGCATATTGTTGCAGATTTTAGCTGCCTACAGAATAGAAATACATGATGTATACTTCCAGTACTGATTCCAGGTATTTAAGGAGCTCCTGTTATTACTTGTCCTGTGCCAACTTGTCCACAGTAGACCACATTAGCACCCATGCAGCTCAGAAGCTCTTTGGCTGCATTGAACTCCTCTTCGGGTCCACCAACCATAAATGTGAGGTTTCCTGAAGTGGCTGCGCCAACACCTGAGATAAAGCAAACACCATGCATCATGGAAACAATATTGTATATGTCAGCTTGATATAGTCTCTAAAGTCTTCACTTCTGCTTCCAGTAACTGATTCTTTCATTTATACCAAATTACCAATGCAAGCTAATGTTAGCATCTATGAAAATTGTCATCTTTGTCCACACACACACACACGAAACAAATGATGAAACTATCAATTCCAAAAAAGAAAAAATCTAACCTGTGCACTGGTATGGTGATCAGCAGGTTGGGGTCCCAGGCTTAAAATTTTTTCCCAGCCCCACCCCCCTCTCTCTTTACTACATAACTTCCTGTCCTTCTCCACTGTCACAACATTAAAGGGAAAATAGCCTTTGACCTATGTAGGTCCTTGCATCCCTGTGGGGACCCTGAGATT
Source organism: Danionella dracula (assembly GCA_900490495.1). Taxonomy (NCBI): domain Eukaryota; kingdom Metazoa; phylum Chordata; class Actinopteri; order Cypriniformes; family Danionidae; genus Danionella; species Danionella dracula. Next base: position 2,312,249 of record UELW01000178.1, on the reverse strand, counting down.
TACACTATAAAGATCTCTGTAAGAACACAGCACAAATACAGTGCTAAATGTATGGAATGGTCTGCGTTCTTGATTTAAAGGATTCTTTGGTTGCATTTGTTTTCAAAACCCTCCGGACAGCTCGCCTGGTATATACACACCAAATTTGCCTGCGCATCCAAGGCTTCATTTGTGCAAGTGTGCACTTGTGAAACAATAATTAAGAAATAAAAATAAAATGAATGTTTAGAAAAGTTACAGAAAGAGAAAAATATTTTTTTTAAATCTTATATAATAGTGTGAAAGTGCACCATTGTCCAGATAAATCGAATCCCTGACTTATTGACAATCAGGATACTATCCCTTTAGAGTTTTTGATCTCCAAATGTTTAAAAGGTACAAGTATATTTGGAACAAATGATGAACAAATCCTGAACAATTTCTGTTTGATGATCAGACAGTCATAGAACTTTAGATTCAGACAATAAAAATACCAATGAGCTGTGAGTAAAAATATCCCAGAAAAACAACCAAACAGTGACTGGATGCATGAATAAGAGTGAATAAACAGATTACTAAGCTCAATGGTTGACTAAGAATTCAATGGCTTGGCTGAACGGATGGAAGAAATGCAGCCGTTTAATAACTTTGAGAGGATATTCGTATACCCATAAAGTGTGAAAGGGTGACGTCAGACATGGTTTGTTGTGGCTCATGTTTCAACAGCATACTTCACACAGAGCTGAGAATCATGTCTGGAGGGTCTAAACCAAAAAGAGCAAGGAGCTCTCTTACGACTCCTTCAAAAAGCCAAGAGCAGCTCCAGTAGCAAGCTAGCCAAACCCCACTGACGCATACAAACTGGGAGAGGCAACAATTTCAGGAAAGTAAACTAGAAGCAGATTGTTTTTATGTGCCCAGACCATAGGGAACAACTTCCTGATTAAAAAGAGCTTTTTCCATAAAGCAGAAACTAGCTGTTGACGGAGTTAAACGTTTCTTCTTAAGCAACAGTTTTTACAGCTCAGCCCAGTTTACAAGAGTCGAGCAGTGAGAAAACTGCACGTATTCTACCGAAAACAAATAAAAATCTGATTTTATAATCACATTATTTAATGGGTAATTTAACTTGGTTAACATCACTTTTTTATTTAACCAAGTCTTTGAACTTGTCTTTAGTGGTTGTGTCTTGTAAAATTATTATTCTACTTCCAGCTTACAAAACCCCTCTCACCCTAATTCAAGCAATTGAAAAAAAAACAATAATAATATTAACACCAAGAGATTGCATTTCATGAATTCTAAGATCATGAATCACTGTTAAATCATTTACAATTTCAATAAACATTCAAAGACACCTTAATATAAAAAGAAAAGAAATGTATTGAAAATGTATAGTTTATTATAACAGTGCTTAAAAGTAAATTATACTATTTTTCCTGCTGCATGTGAAATCAATGCATCTGAACACGAAATAAATAATTAACACAGATTAATCCTAGAACCAGCATCACACAACCTGATATTACTCTTTAATGTTAATGACATTTATGTCTATGACAAAAAATATTAGCATTAGCAATGACTAACATGTTAAGCTTCAGTCACATCTCTCTAAAAATACACAAAACTAAACCTCATGTGCCATTAGACATATAGCTCGTCACTTTGCTTGTATCAGTAGCTGCACCACGTCTTTCTGATATAACGCTAAAATGATATCCATTTCTCACAAGCTGGAATGATTGATTAAACTTTTTAAGAAACATCTTTAACTGAAGGAGTTGCAAGAGATAAAGTTACTACTAATGAATGTGGAGGAATTTGGCCGTAATAAATTGTAGAATTTCAAAATGGTGAATTTCATACATTTCTAAAAGTGGGATTCTGATTTCTACCTTTAAACAATGAAACACCTTTACTTTAAATTAATTACATCACACATGGTCTCCTGATTAATATAGAAACATGGAAAACTATGAATAGCGTCTTCAACATTTCCCATTCATTTCTGAAAAAGGAAACAAAAAAGTAAAAGTTCTTAGAGGTGCAGATGTAACGATATCATATGATGCCATATGGCAGCAAAAGACATGACAGCCATATGACAGCAAGGCAAGACCATATGATGTTTGCTTGTATGCGAATTTTGAGTTAAAAGATTTAGACGTGGTGAAGCCAAACGTAAGAAACATTCAGTTTGGCCACAGCCCGGATGCTAAATGAGCTGGTAATCAACCTAAACTGCTTCTTGATCATGTAGCCACACAAGCGGCCTGATAAAGTTTCTGAAAACAAAAAATGTAATTCTCTTCCTAGCAGGAGAGTTTAATGGAGGTCAGGATGTGTTTGTAAGCACACGTCTGGTTCTAGATGCTTGTGGAACTATCCAGGTGATTGTTTAGCTCAAAGATTCACATCAACATGTGATATTACTATGCCAATTCTCATATGTAACTTGTCCTTTTTAGGTTTATCTAAATGTTGTTGTTGTAATCTATTTCAAGGTGAAGTGTAGTGATCTGATTGAAATGTTTTGAATCATCATCTGACTTCTATTAGCATAACTTACATTCATTTATTAATAATAAGCCGGCATCAAATGTCTGCTTCAAACCACAATATGAATACAAGTTCTGTCAAGTGGTTAAATGTGAAATTAAATGGTGTGGCAATTGCTTTATTTAGTTTATCACAAAGGCATACAGAGGCTGCAAGATTATGTTTTCTATCCCTTTCTATTGAATACACACTTATTATATAATTAATTATTATCATCACAATATTTGTAGTGTTTTAACAATTCTAACTTTTTGAAAACAGAAATCCATTGATGAATTTTTTTTCATGAAATAGTAAAGTAACTGAATACAAATGATCAACATTTGATAGAGGCATTAAGGAGTCATGCTCAGTTAAAGACACAGCCCTTAAATAAGCTTTGTTTCAGAATGATGCGTTTCCTCTCATCTCTCCTCCAATCACAAAGTCAGCATCATCATGCCATCAAGGTCACCAATTACACTTACTCCGCTGCAAGTTGTGACCAAGTCACTTTGTGCAAGTAGCAGCCGAGCATTAGCTTTAGCTTCATATAAATGATTAGATATAATAAAATGAGAACTTGTAAATTTTTCCCCACTTTTAGCAACAAAAACAAAATACAAAATAAGCCAGTTACAATGATACTAAAATTAAAAAGCCTCATCACTGTTCATAAATGTTTGTATCAAAGAATGTGTATATGAGAAGCTTTTAAAAAAAACCAGACCATGAGCATGTTGGCTAACCTAAACACAGATTCCGCTAATATTCTCTGCTGTTATGCAAGTATGAAGTGACTTTTTCTCCAACGTTTGGTTACAGTACTAGTTTAGGAAAAAAAACGTATATACTAAACCTTCAAGAGTCCACAGTTTAAAAGTGTAGCCAAAAAGCTTCCATACCAGAAAAGTAAATTTTTATACACATTTTATTCCTATTTTAACCCCACAGTGGTAAACACATGAAGTCAAAATTACTTTTTCATAAAGGATCAACAATTTTACTGGCCAACCTAAGGCTCCATAACTGCACTGAAAGACAGCATGTAGTAAGCCAAAAACTGTGGCAGTGATGCTCAAAGTAGAGAAGTGGAAAGCTTACAGTTAGCAGAGGGTAAAAAAGCAAAGGTATAAATCTCTATAAAGAAACCCAAGCAACTCTTAAGTCACATCTAAAACACTCGAAGAAGAAAGCCTTACTCATTAGACAGCAAAGTGGTCAGGGGGAAAAAACTATAAGGCATGAATCATTCCCCGTCCAAACCCTTTCACCTTCCTCACAAATCTCTTTGCTGCCCATAAAGCCAGACCCCACATGTTTTCCAGCCGCATTCAAGGCATTTACAACAACATAGTTCTAGATACATCACAGTTTTAACCCCTACTACCACTGTTCAATCTGTGAAACATGATTGAGTAGATCATGATTACATTTAAACTACAACAGACTCGATGCATGACTACCTCCGTGTTCCATGTCATTTGTTCATCACCTACCGCAACTGCCATGGAATGTTACACTCGTGTCCTTATCTTGAGGAAAAGTATGGAAACAATGAGACACAGCAGTATAGCTATGGCACACCTTCACGACAGAAGATAAAGAATAATATCATGAATAGCTGTTTATCATGTAAAACTTTCTAGTCATCAGGTCTGTTGATTAATGCAATTAATTAATTATTTATTAACTTTACACCATCTTGAAAATTCTGATTAAATATGTAAAAAACCCAGAAATATTATTATTATTTTTCTTTATTGGTGTTATTAGTTGTTATTCAAAGGCAAACATTCTTTACATATGTGTTTTAGTCTTTATTTTACTATTTTAGGTTATGTATAGACTTATATTTCTAGAACTGTTTAATGTGAACAGATTCAGAAGCCTGCTGTAGGACATGCATAATCATTAGAAAGCTCAAAATGCTGTCATATAACAACCAATTAAAAAGCAAAGTTTTATATTTATTGATTAAACTGTAGTCACTGCCTGTTGGAAATCACTCAACCTTCAGTATTGAAGGTTGGATATTGAAAAATAACATTACAGGATTCTACAGTTGATGAGGAGGAAGGTTTAATTGAAGTAGAAAGTAACAATCTGAAGTCACGTTACATTAAAGCAGCCTATAATTTTAAGCACATTTTATAAAACAGTTAAAAAAAACAAAGAAACATAAGCACAGTAACTAGTTTAACTAGGTCATACTGATATAACAAGTGAAAGACAGGTGTTGCTAGATCGACAAAAAACATTCTCATTGCTTTTATGACATCAAGTATGCCTTATTTGGATTCTCCTTTTACACAATTGTACATTAAAAAGGCAAGTTGTGCATCCTTTAACAGCAATGAATATTACTAATCTTGTGCAAACAGCTATTTATGTGATCAAAAATAAAGTAATCAATTGTATTATTAATGATCATTGGCGGAACATTGTGGGGCTTTCCAAATGATTTAAAAAGTTTTCAGCACTTATCTTAGCACCAGACTGTACTGTACACTGAGGTCATGGGATCAATTCCCAGATGGAGCCTTTTGATTTGGTCTATAACTCAAAGAGTCCACACTAGTAGCCAGATTAAGAAAATGGACAAAATGATGTAGGTGCTAAAACTCTTCCTTTCAAACCCCCTCCAAATCAGCCTCCAAAGAGGATCAAAAATGACTCAAAGTAAGGTGTAACCGCGGTGTCCTGAAAATCAACTTTTTTCTTTTTACTATAAATCAAGGTTAGACATCAATCAGTCATTTATTTTAAAATCATCAGATAATAGGTCAACACAATTTACATACCACTTGCAGGATGATCAAAACTCTCTTGTGTTTGATAAAGTATTATGACTGAAATGTTTATTACTACTACTACTAATAATAATAATAATTACTTTTGTAGGAACAGTAAACATCTAGGGCACCAAAAAATCTGAACTTAAACCAGTGACTACTGAGAATATTTGCATCTCTCCCCAGACTGAGAGGCCTTTCATAAAAGAGACGAGACATGTGATTAACGACCCCTTTAAAACATGCGGCAACAAACTGTAATGATGTCTTTACCTATACATGTGGCTTATGGGCAATGACAAGCAAGCTGCTGTATCCATTGAATAAAAATGATGAGTCACCATCTCACCTCCAGACACTGGCGCATCCATAAAAACTGCTCCAAATTTCTCAGCAGCAAGAGCCATTTCCTTTGAGACTGCTGGATCGATAGTGCTAGAGTCGATGAGCAGGGATCCCTTCTTCACTTTCCTGTTGGACAATGATTGTGAGAAACGAGACTTTGACACGTTTCCTTTAAATGGAACATATTATGAACTCAGATTAGTAACTCTGTGCCCTGAGTGTTTAGGATAGAGATCATTGACCAGGCTAGTTAAAAATAGTAGAAAGCCTAAGTGATTCAAAACAAATCTACAAAGCTAAAAAATTATGTAACTACTTAATCTTGCTGATGATCTTCCAATTCCCATTGACACCCATGTTAAAAATGCATTACATAGACAGCTAAACATGCAACACAAAAATTAATATGACCTTCATGACCTCAGACCGGTGGAACACTCATGCCTGATTTAGCCTGATACCTGACACGCCATTTGGTCACTACAAAGAACTGTGAAGACGCTACGTACAAAGTGAATACAACCAATGGTTACACATCAAAAACAGCGAAACTCTAGTAGGGCTGCACAATTATTTTCATTACTATATTGCTTTCAGGTTTTAACAATCAAAAAAACTATACAATCAAGCATAAACGATTGTGTTTGCGTGTGTAAATGCCCAGTGTGTAAATGGGAAGCAGCGAGTTTATTTAGAGCTATTCAAAAATACATTGTTATTGTTTGGCATCATAATAAACACTAGAAATGATCATGTTAAACTTTGTGATTGACTTTTAAAACAGAAAAAAATAACTATAAACTCTCTGAATCACACCCTTAAATTATAATTCTGTTTATCTCAAGGGTTTCATGACCTTTAAAAAAAAAAATTCTACACTATTCTAAGGTGAATCCCCATCAACTGGTAAATGCTCATGAGCTGTATTAAAAAATGAGAGCAAAGATTACTTCACTCTTAAACAGAAAATGTTTGAGCCAATCCTATGCCTATTTTTTCCCCATATTATATTTTTTTAATTAAATGCTCCCTTTGCTTGTGTCATGTAACACATTTCAGTCAGGCTTTTATATATTTAGTTTATAGATGCTTTTTTGTATTATATGTGAACTATTTAGGATATAAAAGAAAGTCATCCTTACTTCAAAATTCCATTTGGTCCGGTATAGACCTCTACAACATTGGGGCTGGAAGGAAGCATTGTGATGATGCGATCTGCATTGTCTGCAACATCTGCTGGGTTATCCAGAATCTGAGAAGAGAGCAAAAACGGCAACAGAGTGACATCAAAGACAACACTCCAAGATTAAAACAAAGACTAAATCAATCATTTTAAGTCAGATCAGAGTAGTGTTTAACTCTATGCAGCTGTGAGCGACTGTCTCTTCCCCTGACCTGCGCTCCAAGCTCCTGAAGCTCTTTGCAGGACTCTGGAAACACGTCAGTGGCAATCACTGGATATCCATGTTTTATGAGGTTCTTTGCCATTGGGTTTCCCATGTTTCCCAGGCCAATGAAGCCCACCTGGGTTTTGGAGGCCATAGACCTGATGGAGACTATGAGACGACATGATTTACCTGATTATTGTCACATTTAGAAGCTCCAACAAAAGTATGAAAAATAATGAATAAAAATATGAATACATAAATACATATGTGGATGTTCAATCAAAGAAAATTCCCAACAATCACTTTGCTTTTGAGCATTTATGTACATTTTCCTAATCTCTGGCAACCCTTACAAACACAATAATTTTTTTTTTGTTTTTACATTTATTAGTTGTATGTCAATGTCTGGCAACCATAGCAATCCTAAGACTTTGAGCATTTATGAGAAATAATTATAATTAAAAAATAAATTATAAAACTATAAACTTTTTTATAATATTATTAATATATAATTTTTCTAGATGCTAAAAGACACTACTTTTCACTTCTCTGGTGGTGATAAGCTATCTTGGTAGCCCTCAGCTGCTATGGAGCAGTCTGACATGACATGGCTGCCAATCTAAGCCTTCGGCCTCCTGAACGCCAACAAACACACCCCACCAGTCACAAACATCCATAAAGGCCAATGCAGGTGAAGTGGCATGCCCAAGGTCACAACAGTAGAATGGACCTGGAGGCGATCGAAGGGCCAACCCTCCGGGGGTTGGTTACAGGATGATCAACTCAAACACTGCGCAATCTTTCTGAGTGTTCACAAACATTTTTTCGCAATCCTAACATCTTGCAATTTTGAGTGTACTGGTGCTTTTTTTTTTTTATCGCCGAGGGCCAATGTTTTTGAGAACTTAAGAATGTTGTCTCAAATTCTGGCAACCATAACAGTGACTTTTATGTTTTGAGCAAACTTTTAATTTGGGCTTTTCAATTTTAGAATTTTTAAAACCCTGCGGAAACTGATGTGATTCAATGTGCTTCAGTAGTTATGAGAAAACAACAAACATTACTCGAATCTTGTCTGGTGTTAGTATTACTTTTGCTTCGCTGTGATTGGATATTATTATGACAAAGATACAGAAAAATAGTAGTATTCAAGGTGCACAAAGGTACTTTCTTAAAACAACTAATTTGCTAAACACATACGGTTATTAAAAATACACAATAAAAAGATATTTCGAAAGCAGAGGACTACACTTTTAAAGAACACCAGTCATTGTTCCATACACATGACATGGTCTTAAAAGCAAAAGAGGATCCAGCGTTAAAAAAATCATGTACCATCACTATCATACTATGTTACTAGTGTGTTATGCAAGTTTGTGACAGTTTTTTCTGTAATTACTTTAAAAAATACTTTTAAGCAGGAATTCAAGACTAACCCTTTCAGACAAAAGGTTTCCAGCAATATGGAAGAGGAGTCTTTAGTCTGGGAGGTAGACCAAAACATAAATAATTATTTCAGGGTGGAAAGTCAGGTTCCAAAATATTAATATTTTCGAGTACTTTCAGTGATTGAACTGAAAAGCATCTTTACATACCAGGGTAATTGCATTCCTAATTGTGTTCAATTTTATACATAATACAACTTTAAGTTTACATTATAGAAATTAATCATTAATCTTGGTTAAAAACCAAACGGTAAATAGATTTACGTGAGCATTATTGGGAATAATTGTCATGTGACTGGTCGAATAAAATGTTATCAACGAAACGCTAACACTGCCCAATCAGATCACTGCAGCTAATCTCATGAGTAAATTTACATTCTAAATCTCTGCCATGTTTACGGCATTCCAGGTGCATTAACGGTTTTACTTGGTTTAATTAACTTCAGACAGATCCCTCTTTCAGATCTTAAAGAAAACGACGAGTAATCAATTTTTTCGGTCCTGCAACTCTCCAATAATTAGCTCAATTGTGAATAAATGCATAACAATTGTAGATATATAGTATATCTTCTGTTCGGGACATAGTGATTGACAGAAGCCTATGACTTTAGCCTTGTTGCTATAACCGAGTTCTCCCGGTGCAAAGCGTTCTGTCAGGTGATCATTTCGCGGCGAGAAATACGTAAAAATACGAACACAGATGCAGACAACAACAGATATTTTTAGGACAACATTACCCTGCGTGGTGTTGACATGGTTAAAGTACTTCCTTACAAGACACCGCGAACTCCTTAACAGAGCGGCCATGCTGCTTCGCTCTTGACCTTCGACTTACAGCAATGACGCTATTGGATAACAAATGATTGATGTTTGAGCCTCCAAACGTTTCTCTCATCTGAAAAAACCTTAACCAATAGTGTTAGAGAGAGGGCGGAACCTAACTTGTTATTAGATTTTACGTGTTATTTTTGTCGAAGTAACTTTTTAACTTAAAATATCAAATAAGGACAAATATTTATTTTTGTCTAGTATTAAAAATATACATAAAGATCTAGTTACACTGGTAAGGAAATGCTAAATAAATTAAAAAGAGAATTTTCTTTTATTATATTATATTATATCATGTTATATTATATTATGAACCACATTATTATTATTATTACTACTATTATTATTTTACATAATTTGTGTAACTATTAAGTTAACAAATAGGCTACACAATAACATGTGTTTTTTAAAAAGTCAATTACAATCAGTTTTGGCAGGTTTGTGACATTTATGATTTAGTTAGCCAAGTTAGTCAAGTAACAAAAAAATAACGTATTATATGTTAACCTTTTAAGTATGATTTTTTTTGGGGGTATGGGTATTTTTTATGCTATATGGCCTATAATTCGCTGTTTCAAGGTAAACGTAATCCTGATAAAGCCCCTAATTTAATGTCCAAAACTAAAATTCATTAGTTAATTTAAAGTTATTTAAAATTTGTAACATGAAGCATGTATTTCACAGAGGTACAATTGAAGGTATTGATCTTGGCTTACATGAAGCCAAGTTTTATGGAAAAGATTATCAACCTCCTGAGAAATTACCAACCGAGTAAATATGTTAGTTTATAATATAAAACTACAAAACATAAATTACAAAAAGGGTAGCCATTAAAAAAGTCAAACTTGACAATTTCTTATAGGAGAATTGCATTAAGGTGAGAGCACAATTTTTAACAATATTTTGTTGTGTATCTCCACATATACATTTTTCATTCCAGCTTTGCTTTCCTTCCCAGAAATGTTGAAATTAAGTAATACTTCACACATCTGCAAACACACACACACACACACACACACACATAATTTTTAATTAATGACAAACATTTATTGAGCATTCTGTCGTCTCTTTCTTCATCTAAGACTGGCTGCTACACTGCCTGCATCCATATGTAGCTCTCTACTCTTTTAGTGTCAATGTTGTGTGACACACGAACTATGACATTGAAAACTTGCCTTCATTCCTACTGTCATCTCCATCTCCTACTCCACCATCTTTATCTCATTTTGTTTAAGGATGAGTCTCTAAAAATTCTGGCATCATGTACATACCCTGGCCTTTTTGTTTCAACATTTTGGATGAGTTTGCAACACATTTTACCTAAGTTAGTGGAGAGAGTAAATTATCTAAATAATTTCAAAGACCAAGCAATTAATTTAAACATATCATTGAGTTATCAGTTGAATTATTAGAACAGTAAACGTGAGGATTTCCATCAACAAAATCTCCTCACTGTCAGGAGCTTAGGAATGTAAGAACCATCTGTACAGTCAATAGCATTCGGGAACCCTGAAATCTAAAGTGATCATAAAAAGTGACCATTTGAACCATGTCTTTAAAACGCTGTCTTTCATATAATTTGCATTAAAGAACAAACATGCAAATAGGTGGAATTCTTCTTTAAGCACCTGCTGAGGGTGGTACCCTGTAAACAAGAAAACTATAAGACCTGTTTCTACATTGCTACATTTTTACTACAGATTCAGTTTGTTGTATTAAGAATGTACACTTTCAAAAGGTTCATTAAATAAATTAACAAATAAATATACATAAGCGTTTTGCTAAATTAAATTAACGTTAAATTAGTCAACAAGAACATCTATAAAAGGCGTCACGGTGGCGCAGTGGGTAGCACGGTCGTCTCACAGCAAGAAGGTCGCTGGTTCTAGGCTCGGCTGGAGCAGGTGGCATTTCTGTGTGGAGTTTGCATGTTCTCCCCGTGATCGCGTGGGTTTTCTCCAGGTGCTCCGGTTTCCCCACAAGTCCAAAGACATGCGGAATAAGTGAATTGAATAAGAACTATTGCCCATAGTGTTAAAGTGTGTGTGTGAATGTTTCCCAGTGATGGGTTGCGGCAGGGAAGGGCATCCGCTGCGTAAAACATATGCCAGAGAGTTGGTGGTTCATTCCGCTGTGGCAACCCCAAAAGGGAATAAAGCCGACATGAAGATGAATGAATGAATGAACATCTATAAAAGGGCATAGCCTGTTCAATGACGTCACTGAAGAAAAACTTATTCTTTAACATACTCTGCAGTGGAGCAGGTTATGTTCAGAGAGTACGTTACCATGGTTACTGAACTAACCTGAAAGATACCTTTGTTTTTTGCACCGAAATCTCGGGTTTTCCACAAAATTACCCTCACACATATCCGGTTACACCACTTAACAAGGTTTGTGGAATACTCCTCTGGTTAAATTATTGTGTGTATAAAATGACGTTCACTTTAATGGCTTCACACGCTCTATTTAGTCACTGAAATACACTAATCAAATGACTAAGCATATTTGGCAAGATAATAGGCTACATTATGTATGCTGAAATACATTGTAACATCTAATAAGTCACTGCGAAGAATTAACGTAGACACTTTTTTACAAATGAAATGTTTTCAAAAAATGATGCACTTAAAAAGTAAAATGTATTCATTCAAAAGTAAAATGACCTAAATCATTTTACTATGTTTTTTTTTTTACTAGACTCATGAAATATTGTTTTGGAAGGATATGATGAGATGAAAGCACTGGTGAGTTGTGTCTGTGTGCTGGTAGTGAACGCACTGACGCTCTCGGTCCGGCTGGGGAGAGGATTCCCCAATGAATTAGTCCTCACTGCTGCTCTAGAACCAGAGCTGATACGAGACTGGAAAGTGCGTCAGACCAGCGCTGGGTTATTTCTGACGCTTCAGCGAGGAAATGGGGTAGAGTAACTTAGCGCTTTCTTTTTTACTTTAATTGTGTCTGATTTGTCATTAAATGTTCGTGTCTTTTAAAAATTATTCTCGACAGTTTTTACTATCCTTTTAAATCGATTTTATGTTTATGGGGATATTTCCTTTATCGTTGGCCCATAACTTTAATCTCACATATGCTATTAAACAATGTTTTTGTTACAGATAAAGACCTGATAACGTCAAGATTTTTGTTTAACTTACATTTACTGAACGATTAAGATAACTCGCGAGCTTTAGGAAGTGACACGGATGTTTGTTATTGTTTAGCACGACGGCTAAGAGGCTAACTGCTAGTGCTAGCACTTAGCTTCGCTGAAAAGAGGAAACCTAAATATTGTTGATGTCATCCTACATAGCGATATAATATGTTTCTTTCACCGTTTTATACATTTAGTTGTCACCCATGTTCATTTTGCTTTTTTCGCAAGCAATAAACTGTCACAAAGTGTCGAAAACAAGTTTGGGCTTTTACAAAGTTATTTTTAACATGTTTTGAAGAATGATGGAGTTTTATCGGAAATTTTAAAGAATGATCGACGTTTTAACGAATTATTTAGCATATAATATGTAGATCTTAAACGTAGGTCTAATTTTAGACGACCTTTGGATTGTAAGCCATAGAGCCATGGTAATTAACAAGATACTAAAAAGCCCCTTGAGAAGTTGATGTATTGGTTTCAATGTTTTCCATTGATACACATACATATTAAAGAATGTTAGAGTTAATTTAAGGTCAAATTCTATTAATTACCAATGCAAATTAAAATGCAGGTCACATTTCATTCAATATCTTGTTTTAAGAAACACGTTTTGTAATGCCAATCGGCCTTAAGGACGTTATTCTCTTCACAAGAGAAGTCTGAATTAGTTATCTTGTAATATGTTTTGCTATATTTATAATACATTGTGTATGCTTAAGGTAAAACATTACATTAGTGAATTTAAAAAGTATTTATTTACAAAGTAAAAGGATAGGTACATTTGAAAGAAACCGTGAACCTCTACTATTTGACTCATTAAACACTTTATTTTGAAGGTAATGACTATGTTTTTTGCTATTGGATGTCATCTATTCTGGAATCTTCCCATGAGCTGGCAGTTTTCCTGAGTGACTGAGAGAGTTATGTGATGGACATACTTGCATATAAATGAATTATTGGCGTCATGCAGCTACACAGAGAAATACTGCCTTGACACAACTGAGGCATTTTTTGAACATGACACATAGCCTTCATGCTGAGTGCAATATTTGTGAAGTTTAAGCAGTGCTGATCAGTTATTAATGCTTCTGAGCAGCACATGCAATATAAGTCAGGTGCTATATTCACTGTAAATAATAGCAGACATTTTTTTGTGGGGTTTCATTAACCCATTTTAACAAAGTCCAGCCGCAAGCCCCACCCACCATGATAGTTTTTTAGTGTGTAAAGTCTTCAGTCAATCAATGGTGAACAAGTGTGTGAGCGATAAACAATCTAAGAGCAGTTGCTTTGTTCACTGCGTCCACTCCCACATTTGTGACAAGGCAAATATTTAGACATTTTATTCTGATGTGTAAACGCTGTGGTGGTATATGCCACGTCTTCACATCTACCAATAATTAATCATTGCTTCATGTTTGAAGTGACATTAAATATTAACCAAACTAATTGTAGAGGACATTTAAGGATCATTTTATATACATTGGTTGACAACTGCTTACAATTCAGACTCTCTCTATTGATTAGTGGTGGACTCTGGCTGAAACTCTGTTTTCTGATGTTTATTTCTCCTCCTTTTCTCTTCCCACAGACGCAGCTGCTGATAGACAGATGGCTTTATTCCTGGAGGGGACAGTAGCAAGCAACGCCATGGAAACCTCCAATTTTGCTCATGTCATCTTCCAGAATGTGGGGAAGAGTTACCTTCCTCACGGAGCATTAGAGTGCCATTACACCCTCTCACAGTTCATCAAACCACACTCCAAGGACTGGGTCGGCATATTCAAGGTAATTTTTAGATATTTTCTAAAATGTATGGCTGGAAAGCCTAATTTATACATTTCATTATTTATGTTAAGGAATTATATGTTGACAATAGTTTGTTAGTTATGTTCCATGCATGCTTCAAAATGTATTTGATTAGTTTATGCAACAATAGTTTGCTGCAGTTCATAGGTGTTGAACTTGATAAAAATGTAAGAAAGTAGTATAAATGTCTAGTAGATGAAAAGAGCAATTTGTTGTTAAAGGGGAGGTCAGATGGCAAATTCACACGGGCAGCTATGAAGCAATTTATATAGTACAATACATGTACGTAACAAAAACTGATTACTTTTTTGCTGTTATTTTTACTTAATGAACTGTTTCAAGACTGTTAACTTAAAGACATTGCTTATTCTGCTTCTTTGAATGGTAATGCACCATCTTGTAATATCCCTTTGCGAATGGATTTACCAATGGCTAACAGCGTTTCAGCCATGTTTTACTTAAAATATTTTTAATCCAAGCTGTAGGGAATTTATTAGATTCTCCAAGGAGCAGACATTTGTAAACCCATATACACAGCATTAGCGCTCTCCAGACTATCAGTTGTTTATTTGATATATCAACTGTTTCTAGCCTTCTGGTATTGAGTATTCAGCTTTTAAGTTTACTAATTCAAAATTGAGTTTCCTGCTTTATAGTTGACTTCGTTGTACTGGTTAGACCAGTGTTTCTCAATTATTTTCTGTCACGCCCTTCTAGGAAGAAAAAAAAATCTCGCGCCCCCCGCACAACTATACATAGTATTAATTGTCTTTAAAATTGTTATGAGTACACCTCTGCATAACACAGTATCCTTATTAACATTCATTCATCTTCATGTCGGCTTTCTTCCCTTTGGGGTCGCCACAGCGGAATGAACCACATTGCGGATGCCCTTCCATCCGCAACCGATCGCTGGGAAACATTCACACACTCATTCACACTTTAACACTATGGACAATCGTTCTTACTCGATTCACTTATACTGCATGTCTTTGGACTTGTGGGGAAACCGGAGCACCCGGAGAAAACCCACGCGATCACGGGGAGAACATGCAAACTCCACACAGAAATACCAACTGACCCAGCCGAGGCTTGAACCAGCGACCTTCTTGCTGTGAGACGACTGTGCTACCCACTGCGCCACCGTGACGCTTCCTTATTAACATATAAGAGAAAAAACAAAGAAATATGGACCAACTTAGAACAAAGAATAGCTTTATTAACTGTAGCAGAAAAGATTTAAGGGTCATCTGAAACGTAAAAAAAAACATAAAATCCTTAATAAATCTATAAACATTGTTTGACTGACCATGATTGCTGGCAATATTCTGCGCATTTTCGCTGAAAAAACTCAAGCGGCTTATCAGCGTGATTGGGGCGTAATGTCTTTAAGTGACGCCTTAATTTATTTGGCTTCATGCTGTCCGCTGCCAACATTTTTAGACTCAGTAAGCACACCTGTCTCTTCTCATCTCCCACCGTAGTCACAGTGAAGCCAAGCGCTACATAATTGTCGTCATATTTCCTCGGCTTATTTTTTGGGAGACTTTAGTTTGTCTCTTTATCTCCTTCTGTCTCTGGATATCTTCTACACTTCCTGTCTACACTTCATACTCTGCCAATGAGAGCACCACTGTCCCCTAATGTAGTGGAGTGGATTCTAGAACAGTAAAAAAAAATAAAAAAGCATTTTTTCCCGATATTTTCCCCAAATAAGCTTGTCAAAATGTAACAAAAAAAATGTAAAATGGAACAAACTGCACAAAAACAAACTTTGTGAGCTACACCCACAAATCAGAAATATGGAAGGAACAAACTCACAAGATGTCGGATAGAACACTCAAGAATAACTCACAGTTTCCTTCTCAAAAGAGAAACAGCCCCTGATTGTAGCTTATGCAAGTGCTGAATCACAATCAAACATCTACTTAAAGAAGGTCCCTTGAATGAAACTTGACAGGCAATTCCTAAAAACTAGAAACTTCAAGGAAATTTTGAAATACCAAATTCAACCCTGAACTTGATCTCCAGAACTAATTTGAGAAATAAGTTATAATAAGTTGAACTAGATAATATAAAGGTATTTCTCTAGACATGAAATGACCCCAGATGTCGTCTTGGCTATAAACTACTAAGCAAAAAAAAAACATAATTTTGCTGTATGCATTACAGTAGAATACAGTAATAGATCCCTTTCCTGGTCAAACACCAGGAGAAGTATGAGTGATAGAAACCTTTTAAATTTTTTGTTAACTATATATGTACCTTTTAACTATGTAAAAATTCTGTATCTTTGAAAGGAGATGGTTTATTCTCTAGAATTACTTTTTTTGTGTTTACTGCCGAATTCAGGAGAGGTAAAGCAAAAAATATCAACAATTATACTGAAAGATGGATTTATCAACATTCAATTGTTGGGTAGTTAAATGTTTGTAACTCACATTAGTGCAATTAACTATATAAAAGCTATAGAATTAACAAAAAAAAGACAATTATTGCATTTATTGTTAACTTGATGCCTGCACATGTGCGTTAACTCACCCCTTAAGCTCATTTAAGTGCAGCGCTCTCAGTCTGAGTATATTTATATAGCTATAGAGTTTACTATGGAATTTCCACTTACATTATTCCCGGAGGCAGATAAACTCTTCTTACATATAACAATTTTGTGCGGCTCAAAAAGAGTTAGATGAGTTCTAATATGAGTAAATTCAAGCACTGTCGAGAAAGAAGTCTCTGTGTTTCATGATAAAACAATTTTTCAGTTGTAAAAATGTCTTTTTTAATTTAATCCTGATGTTCAAATGTATTTATTAATGTATATATGCATATACCTATTTGTAATTTATTGAAATTAAATGAACACCTTAAAAAACTAAATGTGTTTTCACTTGATAACCCACTATATTTTTTGTTTGTTTTTGTTTTGTTTATATAGAGACATAGAATGGTCATTAGATCATGTTAGATTTTTTAAATATGTCTTGCAAACTTCATTTACATGAATGCAAATGCAATATACTTACAAAGACAAAATTCATAATTTAAAATAAGTGTGATTTCAAATTTAAATAAGCATCCTCAATTCCCCCCCCAAAAAAGAGTAACTCTAACTCACATTAAATCTGTTGCATTTTAACAGTATGTGTAAGTGACAAAATATTTCACATAATAATTGAATGAGTTTATTATTTAGTTTAAAACATCGACTGTATAAAACTTTGAACGTCTTGCTTTGACTTCACCTGTAGGCTTTTGCAGAGTGTTTAATGCTCAAAGTTAAAGAATCAAAGACAAACAGGCTGAATATTGGTGGAGCAGAAATTACCAAAATCTAGAGGGCCAATCCTTGATTATGGAGTTTTTCAAGTTTGGATATAACTTTACCAAATTACAAATGAGCAGTAACTTCCTTTCCCTCATCAAAGAATTATCTAGCAAGGAAAACAAAACCAGAGTGTGCAACAGGGTTTAAACAAGTTATTTTTCTGTAAAAGTAAAAAAATGCTGTATAGTTTCACCACGAATCGCAGTTCTCTTCTGACAATAAGTAGTCAGTCAAAAAAAAATGCAGTTTCAGTCACTGATTATTGTGTATTCAGAGTTAAAAATGCAATATAAAATATAAAAATTGCAATTTTTTAATATTATATTGTAATATTTTGGTAAAATTTGCAAAAATGTCTTGCCCAACTTGACAACAACACAGACAAATTGTAAGCCTTCAGTTTTGGCAACATACACAGTCATGTGATTGTGAGGGTTTACTACAGACTTAGATACAAGACTGTTTTGAGTGTTTTTGCAACCTCATTGTAGAGAAACAAAAAACTGTATAAAATATGACATAATAAACTACCATCTGGTAGTTTGAGAGTTCTACTATGCTGGCAAATAGCCGCGTTAGAGTATACTGAACACAAATGTGGTCACAATGTTGTGCATGAGAATGAATTATATGTTTTAGTATGTACAAAGGGGTGTTTTGGCTATAGATCCTTTTTGGAGTTCCCCAGTTGCTAGTAGATGAGAGAACATAAAACAACCTGGATTACAGCATCATGGATGTGGCCTGGAAGGTGAGAGGAGACATGGGAGCACATCTGACTACTATCAGAGGCGTTGAGTGTGGTCACCATCAGTGTTTTATATCAGGGTCTGAATCTCAGGAGATCAAAGTCAATGTTTTACTCTGCACCTCCTGTGACCGGTCTGATGAAACTGTTTTATGGCTCGCTTTCAGGAGGGCTTCTGTTTCTCACAAGGTCTGTCATACTGGCTGGTGTTCCTGATTACAAAGAGGTTCAACGTTCAGGTCTTTGGAAGCCTTGTTCACATTGCTGCCAAATAGGTTCACCAAAAATGGAAGAATATACACATTTGTGGATCAGTAAATTCTTACATGAAGTAAATAGTTTATTTGTGTAATAATAAGAAAAATTTATTCTGAACCTGGCTTGTCTTGACCTTTTTGAAGTGCCTGAGAAGTAGGGCAAATATGGCATTTATATTATTAAATATTTAGATATAAACTGTTGTGAAAACCTAACATATGAAGGAACTGAAAGAATATCCCTTATTTATCTAATTTTGCCACAGCTCTTTGGAATTAATGAAAATGATGTGTTAATGTCAGGGCATGTCACTTATTCCTGTTGTTTCTCTGTGTCAAGTTTAGTTCAGTTTTTTTGTTAACATCTTTAGATAATTCAGGGTTTCCTAGTTTAATTTTTAGTTTTTCTATGTTCTGTTCGGTTCTGGTCTCCTAGATGTATTCTTAAGACCATCACACATATGTCCGAGCAATTGGTGAGCACAAACAAAGAGTTCAGCTATGCCATATCGGATTGTTTTTTGCAAGAGAACAGCCATTGAAGGCTGATTGTTTTGATGACGTGAATATGACATGAAAGAGCCTCTGGATGGCACTCGCTTCAATCTGAAGCTGAAGAACAAAAAAATGAGCAATTGAGGAAGAGACCGGGAAAGAGAGTATAAACATTCAGAAGCTTTTATTGCTGTTGTCCTACCATCAAGAATTGTTCAATAAAGCCTATAAAGATTATAAAATTGCTGGCGTGTGACTTGTCCCCTGGGTAGTAATGGGAAGTTTCGTTGAACTTGGTGATTTGTTCTTTTGATTTTTGTTCATTTTAAAGAGAGATTCATTTGAATGATTCAATTGTATTGTTCATATCTGGAAAAAGTCTGATCTAAATGCTAAAGATGACAACAAAGTTCCAAAAAATAAAGCAAAGTACACTATTCTGAGTAGATAAACATGCTTACCTGTGTCTTCTGATTATTAACAGTTTAATCCGCATGCACCAAAGAAATCGATTCATGCCATGAAAAGAGAGTTGTTAAAGAGTCAGATTCATTCTTTTCACAAATGACACATCATTACACGTGAGCACCAACCAATGGCAAGGGGCATCACTGCATCCACTTTTGACACGAGTTTGCACCCTGAATAGAAGCCAAATGAGGATTCATGCATATCTCAGTTTGGATAGTTGTATAGTGGCCTTGAGACTGCGTACCATGGCCCTTAACCATTACCCCCGACCCTCCTATTTTGCACAATCGCGTAAGCAGTGTGAGTGCTCCAATTCTCTTTTGAACAAAGGGGTTGGGCTTTAGGGAAAGGATGGTTATCACTTCAGCCAAAGTGGGATCAGGCTTGAGAAGGATTTCCCAGAATGCACTGTGCAATGTTGTTTAACAAAGATGGCTGCCACTGTGCTCAAGGGAAGAGAACCATAAATTTAGGTGGTTTCATGTTATTTATAAAAGTTTACAAATGTAGAAAACTATGGTTTTTATGTTAGTCTTCATGTCATAAGTATGCATATAGGTCATCAATAGTAATATTTGTGTAACTGTAACATTACACAATAGACTCGCTTATAAGACAAACAACTTTTTAAACCCAACATTGTAAGTTGTAAAATCTGCATATACAGGTCAGAATAAGTTACTATAAAACATATAAAATAATAAAGCCAATAACTTTTTTTAATAATAGCTACTTTTTAATTGAATTAATATTAATATTTCAATTAGCAATAACATTACATAGTTGTTCTTATGTTTGGTTATGTGTAGGTGTTTTTTTAACCACTTCACTATTCATACAACTTTCAGCCCTTAACCTCAGCTTCCTTTGTCAAAGGAAAGGTGAAGGCCATTAAGAGTTTTGGTAAAGGGAGAGAATTGGAATGCAGCCTTGGTGTTTTCTTATATTTTATTTTCATGTTCCCTATGTTAAATTTAGTCAATGTAGTCTTTCTAATTGTTTTCCCAATATGTTTTTAACTTGTTTATGACTCCTCCCTCAGCTAATTGTCTAGAATGTGTTCACCTGGTCTCTGTTTCCCTGTTAGCTTTTTAAAAACTTATTTAAGCCTGTTTAACCCTTTTCCATGAACCCTTATGGTTTTCCTTCAATATGTTTCTTCAAGTTTGTCTTTTTTCTTGTTTGTTGTTCTTGCATTTAGTTTTGATTAGCTTCAATAATTGTTGCCTTTCAGTGTTTATCTTTACAATCATTACTCTGTGGTCTGTCATGACAATTCATTATTATTATTGTTTATTTATTTATTTTTCATTATATCTCAGTGTATTTATGCACTCAAGATTTAGAAAATGTTTTTTATCTTAAGGCGCAAAGTAGTTTACATTTATTCAAACCAGCATACAACAATGTAAGTTGGCCCTTAAGAATATTTTTTCCACAGTCCATAATAGCGAGCTATCTTCTGAACTGGGGTTGGGTTTTATTTATTGTCATGTCGTCTGATGTGCCACTGAAAATCAGTGTCTCCTTGATACACCCTGAAGGGGAGGCATGCTAATCAAAGCTGAGCTGACGGACTGACTGACGCATATTTGTCTGTATTGAGAGACAAAGAAGAACCTCCGGCAGCGCAGGGTGCAAGATCATAAATCTCAGCCTGGATGTGTCCGTGTTGACAGACAAAAGGCAGCGAAGCCAAACAGCAGAAAATTGCAAGACCTGCTCCATGAGTCAATAGCCTGGAGCAACAGAAATACGGAAGGTTTCCTAGTACCACCTAGTGTACAGGAGATATAGTAAGGTTAGCATGAAAGCTTGTTTGTGTTTAGGAATGCTTTGAAAACAGAAACATTTTCTTATTATAAATAGCTGTTTTATCAGTGGAGATAAATCTCCCCAAGACCTAGCGTTGTTCAACCAGAGTATACCGTTAAAGCCAGCCAATTTAACACACGGTACACTGAAAGGAGTAGCTTGAGTTAATGGTTCTGAGAATTCTTTATATAAATGCTATTTGTTTATTCATCTCACTTTCCCCTTAGAGTCACTTCAGTATTCTTACAAGAATACCACGAGTCATCATTAGGCGCTTACATGATGACGTTTGTTCTAAGGGGCTCACAGGGAATGTGTCTTTAGTAGTTTAGTACTTTCAGTGCTATGTTTTTTATATCCATTCAGGGAAAGGTTGAATTGCTACACGAAGAGAAGACAACATTAAATAAACCAATTGAAGGAATTCATTGGTTAATTGAATCAGTGATGAATTGTCGCTCATCTGTTTTTGCCACTGCTTTAAGCAGCTTTGAAAAAAAATGGCTTATCATAATCATACCAATCAAGACCATGCATTTTTATTTGCATTTTTTTTTGTTACTCATTTGTGAGCATCATCTATTTAAAGTTAATGTTTTTAATAAGGTAATGCTACTCTTGTCATTTAACACCAAGAAGTTGTTTGGAATACGTGAGGTATAAATGCTTTGATTAGGTTTTCTGTCAGTTATACTTCTAAGCTATGACAAAATAAGTTGAATTTGGTTTTAAAAAGAGTCCTAAGATTGATACAACTTTCTTTTTGATATGTAACAGGGGTAGGCATTCCTGTTTGATTAATACTACTGTCATGCAGACTTAAGTTCCAAGAACTGTCAATAATTATACCAGAAGCTCCAAACAACCTAAGACAGCTTTAATTAGTGTTATCAGGTGTGGCTTGTTAAGGTTTAACTGTGCAGGGCTGTGGCACACCATGAACAGGAGTGTGTAATTGTGAAAAGTACACTGCAAACCTATTTGAAATATAATATTATAGTTTGAAAAGAAATATTTTATAGTGTAATAATTAGTTCCATTATGCAGTGATGTATTATTTTACAACTGTGGATTTCTTTGAATATTTTGCCATTATGGAGTGTAGTGGCACTCAAAATCAGCTTAACAAAAAGATGTTTTATTTTTCACATACAGAAACTCGTTTATCATTCAGCTCCTCGTCTCAATGGTAAAAGTGCTATTGCAAAATTGCCAATTATTAACGCTGAAGAAAAAGGAAAACTTTCAAAAAAGTTTGTTTGGTGTCTATTTTATAGTGTATCCTTTAAATAATTAAGTTAAATTAAACCCTCTTCTTGCCCCCTCCACATTATATACTGTATTGCCAATGAGATACTTGTTAATGTTTGTTTACTTATAACTCCAAAGATTAAACATGTTCCATGTCAAATTTCCCTTTCACCCATAGCTTCTTGTTTGAGCAGGTACGCTGCCTGTGGCTCTCTTGATGTTGGAATTGTTACAGAGAGCGAGTGTAGTTGAAAAGCTGGCGATCGTCATGTTGGATTGTTGGGACACGCCGTCAGACTCAGCATTGAGATGGTGATTGCTACTTTGTAATTATCTTGTCAGTGCAGCCGTCGTCTGCTCCACTGTGTCCTGATATATAGTCCCTCTTCATCCAATACTGCATTAAGCCAACAATGATACACAATCAGTCACAAGCCAAGCCTGTTTGATAATTTGTCCCAGACACTTGCACGTTCTATCAAATAAAAGGAGTAATGCAGGGCTGTTCTGTGTTTAGAAAATTGAAACCAGGTCTACTTAGTTCAATTTGATTTGACCAACTTCTGTCACGATCTATCAATTGGTGCAAACCAATACTGAAAAAAGTGTCCTTTGTTTGAAAAGTTGTAGGTAATATTGACTAAGTGTTAGTGGTAAGGAACAAATAAAATCCAGCATACAGAGAGTGTCACCTGGGATACCATAATGTCTTTGGATTTTTATTTTTGTATTTAGGAAGGAAGAACTAAAATGTTTCTTGGTCAGCCATTTCAGGTGTTTCGATCTCGTGTTGTAATTCATTGGACACTTGATCACTGGAGGTATTTAGAAAAAGACTGGGGTGGCTGTAATCTGCTATAAAAGCAAAAACTGCACATAGCATTTTTAGTGAATTCTAAAAGATGACTAGGATCGTGACTATGAGTATTTTTGTCATTTGTGGAGTTTTTTTTTCCCGCTTAGAGCTTTGAAGCCAAGTCCTACTCTCTGATGGGTTTTCAATTTGGGATCTACTAGCAGCCCTACATTTTTGTTTAGTACAAAGTGGGGGGAGTATTTAACATGCTGGAGAGGACGTTCATGATCTTTGAATGCTGGCAGCAAAATTTTATAACGATTGAAATACTTTGGCACCTAACTCTATCTGAAAGCACAATAAATACAGCTATAACAATTTGATAGCAGAGATAACAACAAGTATATTGTTGGCAGAAATACTCTGTGTGATAAACCTAAAGTAGTCTCAAACTGAAAAACATAAGTTGTTTCATGTTAGCACATATGAGGGCTAACAAGACAATAAAACATCTTCAAGTAAGTCATCAAAATATCACTCAGAAAAGGTGGAATTGCACTTGTATTATTCATCAGAGGATCACATGTAGTTCTAGATCTGCCATTGAGCCCCATCATTAAAATCAATTTGATTTCTTTATCCAACACTCATATGCATGATACTGTATAATTAAATTTAGTCACTCAGATTGTTTTTAAGCTGAATAAACAAGTGTCAATGTAAATCAAACCAGGCTCTGCCATAGAGTCTCCCTTTGGTTCCCTCTGCAACTCTAAATAAGAGACACTTAAGGGCTTAATATTTTGCCCAAGTGTCTCTAATGAGTGGAGTTTGGTCCAGGTTGTAATGACGCTCTGTATGGGCTATGTCTTTAATGGCTTCCTGCTCTTTACTGCTCCAGCACCTCAGGCTACTTTCTTGTACAAGCAGGGGATTTCTGCAACACTAATGTTATTGTGGACATGGGACAGCAGCCATACAGATCTTTAATATGACTGAGCTGTCGTGAGTGTGCAGTTTTACTCTCTGTGAGCGTATGCATTGAGTTCCCACATTGATCGTGGGTCTTGAGCTTTTGCATGTTCACAAACACAGCCCGTCTGGCGTGAGTCTGATTTTCTTTGACAGTTTTATGGCAAAGGGCTGAAGTTATGGATGTGTTTTCTGTAGCCCCCTCATCAACCATCAGTTAACAACACATAAAATTCATATAATTACATCTTGGTTTCCATTCTGAGGTGTGTATAAAATTTTCACCTATTTTCTTCTTCCTGCTGAAGCTGAGTTGTAGCCGCGCTCCCTCAGTTTAACATGTTCATGGTGATTTTGGTGGAAACACGTGGCAGACTGGCTGAGTCTATATTTTATGCTCTTTTGGCCATTGCGAAGGTCAGAAAAGTGCACAATAAATGCATTTCATGATTTGAGTTGTGAAGATTCAGCTTTTACAAGCTGTGCATCAGTGTGCAAGGCAGTGTTTCTTGCAGTATTTGTTGTTTTTACTCTTCATTTTTATCTGAACTAAAGTGCAGTAGTTGATCTAATTGGGTCTGAGGGAAGAAACCATACTTGAGCCAACAGCACTCAATGGTTACCACTTATAGTAGTATAGTCTCCTGACAGGTGTAAGTGTGTTGTTTTTTTGCCCAGATTTAATCCTTCATTTATTTGGCATAATCGGCAAAAAGATCCCACTTATCCCACAGTCATGTCTGCTGGCTTCAGATTAGGAATTAATTAGCAAGGAATTAATTGAATTGCAAATCATACAGAAATAATATTTTGTTGACTGTAATTAAATGTGATCCAATGTAACAATACACCCTAAGCAACACAAAATAAGACTTGATTGTTTTCCAAGGAAAACACTGTCAATCTAAGAACACATTCCGAATGAAACCCTTCTGGCATGCAATCTTAAAATTTATGAATCAGAGGTCAATAATGTACATTGTAAAGTTTTTAATCGATTTTTGAAATCATCTTCAACTTGATATAAAAAAAAATTACAAATATATCCAAAATGACTACCGTCTGATGGAAAGTATGAGTCTTTTCTGTTTTCAGGTTGGCTGGAGCACTGCCCGGGACTACTACACATTTCTTTGGTCCCCTCTTCCTGACAACTACATTGAGGGAACTGCAGTCAACAGATCTGTGGTCTTTCAAGGTAAAGGTTTTAATTGGCAAGGATTTCTGAAAGAGAAACCCTTTCTTTTATGCTTTAGGGAGCTTAAAATGTGACTGATGTAATAAAAAAAAACGAGGCTGTCTATTAGATTAGTGTTAATGGGGTAGTTTTACCAGAAGATTTGTTATCTATGATTACACTACTCTTGCGACATTCTTGATTCCTTATCGCATGGTTCAATTCATCATAAGGTGAAATGTTGCAAGTTAATATTGAAAATAGTTTTGACATTGCTCTCTTCAAGATCTGTGAGAATGAAGAAGGATTAAGTTTTAATGACTTTCCTGTTCACTAACCTCTGCTTCACTCTGTTTCTTTCTTCCTCAGGTTACTACGTCCCTAATGATGATGGTGAATTTTACCAGTTCTGTTATGTGACCCATAAGGGGGAGATCAGAGGGGCCAGCACTCCTTTCCAGTTCCGTTCCAACAGCCCCACCGAAGAAGAGCTGCTGACGATGGAGGATGAAAGTGGATCAGACATTCTGGTTGTCACCACTAAAGCAAGTTACCTGGAGGTGAGGAGAAGTTTTTTCGAAGGCTAGAGGTCACCTCTGTAGGGTTGTCAATCGAAACGTTTGACTGTAATGGGGTTACCTATATCAAGAATTTGTGCTCTACATTTAAGCCATCCCAATGTACACACAAAGCAGTGAACAAACACAATGTCAACACACACCTCGAGCGGTGGGTAGCCATGGCCAGTTGCCCAACGAACAGTCACGAAACTGGTGCTTTGCCCAAGAGTACAAGTGTAGTTGCTGAAGATCTGAACTGCTGTCAGTCTCCTTATCCACCAGGCCAGTGTGTATTACAACTTTAGGAACACCAAATATAATTATATATGTTTTATTTTTATTCAAATTCAGGAAACTGCTGGGCAGCCAGTAGAATTGAAAGATGTAGTGGAAGATATAGCTGATCTTCGTTGGAGTAGTTGTGCTTTAAGCAATGATGTCTATCAATGCAGCTTCATGCCAACAGTTGTTGGCATGTTGAAAAATGTATAGACATTTATCTGAATTTTGGTCTGAAGTTTTGTGTGTAAACAAGTCTCGATCAAAAATCATGGGCGAATCACACATCTGGCCAAAAGATGGGAACAAACAAACAAACAGGTTTGGTTCTGCCATACCGGCTTGTTTTTTCACAAGAACAACGACCCATGAAAACTGGCTCTTATGATGACGAAAATGGGTCATAAAAGAGCAGCCAAGTGGTCCTTGGTACACTCACGGGTTGACCTCACTACAGTAAACCGCATCACGAAACCGAGAAAGAGGAGAATATATACATTCAGAAGCTTGTCTTGTTGGTGACCAAACATCAAGAGTTGATGGATAAAGCCCTCAAAGATTATAAAACAGTCGGGCATGTGGCTGTTTTCCTATAAGTAGTCATGGGAAGTTTTGTTGATTTTGATGCTTTGATTTTATGACTCTTGTTCTTTTGAATTTTTTTTTTTAACGATTAATTTATAATGCTCATACTGAAAATAAAAATCTAATATACTTGCAAACTGTTACAACAAAACCCCCAAAATTAAGCAAAATACTAGAATCTGGGTAAATAAACTTGCTCACCTGTGTCTTCTTATTCTCAACACATGTAATCCACATGCACCAAAGTAAACAATTCACTTCCTCGAAAAATCATTTTGAAGATTTGTTGTTTTTCACAAATGACACATCACTACCCCTGAGCACCTTTCTAGGGCAAGGAAAGTCACAGCATCAACATTAAGCAGAATAGGTTTGAAGCTTGAGAAATGCACCCTGGAGAGAAGTTATCCTAACATTTGTGCGAAACTAATTTTGGATAGCTGTGTGGAGACCTTGTAATTCAAACTCTGCAGTCGTTGGAGGAGAATGTGTTCTTACTACAGTTTCCTGAGTCAACTTATTTTTTCTACAGCAAAAGATGGAGCAGATTCAACAGGAAAAGAAGGATCTTTTGGAAAGGCTGGAAAGACTTCAGAAGGAGAGGGACGAGCTGTTTGGGGAGAAGAACCGTCTGCAAAAAGAGTGTGAGCAAGAGCGAGAGAGCAGCGCTCAGCTCAGGAAAGATGTGCAGGTGAGATGGGACGAAGAGAAATCTGTTGATCGTGTAAAAGAGATTTCTGTCAATTCCCCATTTAAACCTGTAATGAATAATTTTAAGAGGCTGGCAGCACCCTCTAGTGAGAGTTTGTTTTCATACTCTTCATTAAAATATATAAAATATAATAATTATAATTCATAGACATGATGATCATAAGTATTATTTCCACTTGTTCCTTTTTAAGTGGCTGTTTTCGTAAGTGTATGAGCTGTGAGTGTTAAGATGAAAACAAGCGCACTCATGTTTCTGGCTGTTAACTTTATGACTCTACTTTTATATGATGTTTTATGTGCTGCTGAAAGAATTCTCAATATTCTGCTAGCTCCGGAGCGCAGTGGAAACCTGTGTATGAACAGTACTCATGTTCTCGTAGAGCAGGGAGGAGTTTTATTCTTTCACACAGCTTATGTTATGTCCTACATGTTTGTGGTTGGATACAGGAGCTACAGCTGTCCGCTCAGAGCTTGCAAGAGGAGAGAGAGGAGGTGAAGAGGAGGATGGAGGAGAGCACAGCTCGACTCCTGCAGCTGGAGGAGGATCTGATTGGAGTCACTCAGAAAGGCCTGCAGAAGGAGACGGAGCTAGATTGGTTTGAATTAGTTTTTTTAGCTTTTGTCTATGAAATACACAATTAGAGAAGGAGACAAACATAACATTCCGGTTATACAGCACGTTACATGCAATCTAAAGCTTACTCATAGAACACCAAAAAAGACAAACAGCAGTGCCTTGTTATGGATGATATGAGGGCATGTGTACCCACAAATGATTAAGAAAAGTTTCAAAATTCATATTGTAGATTTGCATATCAAAATAAAAACAAAGGAAAAGTAGAAGTTTTTAGAGTTTATTTGTTTCAAAGTAATGAAGTAGTAAGTTACTCAATTCTAAAACTCCTGCTACAATAAATTTCGTATATCGCCAGTTTTAGAACATAATGAACATAAGTATTATATAAAAGAATGTAAAATCGAATCGAAGCACATAAAATAAAATATTCAAGCACATTTTCTAGCAAATATGCAATTGAAATTGATTTACAGGTAAAAGATAAAACAGGATTAAAAGCTAAATATAACTTGTAAAATAAAAGCATCATTGCATTTAATAGATATTATTATGTGTCACTTCTGTTGATATAGTTCACCAGAATAATCCTTTTCTGAAATCCATTAATGGATGCTTGATTGTAGATGAAAGAAGATTTTCTTGATGGATTGATATTGAATGGTTTTGAATCGACAGCCTGAGGGATCGAGTGAAGAAGTTAACCCTGGAGAAGGAGGCTTTCGAGTGTCAGCTGAAGAATGAGAAAGATGAAAAGGAACTCTATAAGGTAACCTTATAAACAACCTCAAACTTTTATTGCATTGCTCTTTTTTATTGAGCTGAGCTGTTATTTTATTATTACAATATTCTACCTAAGTGATTGAAAATGGTAGTTCATTCACTGTTTCCAATTTTCCGTTATCAAAAATACATATCATGAAAAATAAGTTGAATCTCTCATCATTAAAAACGATTGTATTCAGTTTCAACGTCTAAAAATAGGATTTGATTTTTACAAATGTAAAAAGAATTATCTCAGTTTGTTATTTTTTTTCTCTACATCAATTGAAAATCATTTGATATTTAGTTAGTGTTTTCAGCCCTTCACTATTTGTAAATATAAGATGGACAAAAAATGATCAAGTCTGTATACTGTACTAAGTGAAAGTTAAATCGTTGATTCAAAAATTTGCACATGGATTGTTTAGGAACTGAAGCAAATCCTATTTTCAGTGCTATAAATGAGATCTCTTATCTAAATACAAGATAGCCCTATTTCAAAGCAATGTGTAAAATGAATAAATATTTGAAAATTGATTTTATGGGACTAGAAATATTTATGTCTGCTGTTTGGACGCAGGGAAACATAGAAGTCTGACATTGAAGTGTTTCCTTTAGACATTGGAATGGTTTACATCTGCTTGAAATGCACTACCTTGTGTAGACATTTAGAACGTTTTTGTAAAGAAGAGATCCGAAGCTAATATCACACATGTTGGTATAAATATTACAGGGTATACAGACATAAATTATGATAACATTCCTCCTTGATGACATGTTTTATTTTTTGTTTTAACAACACCATTTTATCTCATCAATGTCCCTTTTGTTCTAAAGTGGTTATTTTGATCCTATCAATACAATTCGATTGCTTGCCATGCCTCTTTGTGACCAAGACACTTGATTCTTTCTCTCTGCCGCAGAGCATTGACTAATCGCCCCAGTGAAGTATCATTCAAAAGGACCCTCTGGAAATGTTGCCACATTACTGTTCAAACGTCTGGAAAATGTGTGTTGAAAGATTTGGTCTGATGGTCAATATTTACAGAGTTTTAATTAATTTCCTAAACATTAGTGATTAATACATTTTCCAGAATTCTGGATATTTGTGTTGTGGCACGACCTTTTCTCCTTCTGTCAGGCATAATGATTGCGTTCTTCCTGGTCACGCAGAATACATTATATCAGTTTCCGGCCAGGACACTCCCATGGTTGATCCTGATTGGCTTCCAATGTGTAAACGTCATTTTAAAGCAGTCTTTTAGAAACAGAGGCTTTCCTTTGTTCCCTGAAAAGGGGAGAAACACCCATGACACATGGTTACATTCGGGCACCCTGTTGGTCCATCTTAGAGTAACAGATCAGTAGCTGACACACTAATCACGATCCTTAATTCACACAATTTAATGAATCATTTAAAATACTCAACTTATATAAAATGAATATGATTTAAATACAATATGATTACATATATGATGTAACCTTTACAATCAAAAGTGACCATTTGAACTAGTGCCATATTTTTTATGTATATTTTATTTAGCTCTCTATTTTAACCTTATTCCTGCTCCCAGATACAGTGGTCGATGAACATGACATGTAATGTGTAGCTACGCATTTTTTCGACCCCAGGTTTGAATCCTTGTCCTGTTGGCCTTTTCTTATATTTTTACTGAGAGACTATTATAGATTAAACACGAATTGACTCGAATTGAGCGAGACAGACTGTGCTGGATTTTGTACAAGGTCCATCAACAACAATCCTTTAGTAAATCCATTTGTTTGCTGCTAAATGATATCAGGGACTTTTTCTCAGTTGCTCTGTAAGTGGTAAATAGGAAGAGTTATAGAAATATATCCTGAAAAAGTGCAGCACTGATGCTTTTTCTTGGGGATTGCATCTACTCAGTGTAAACAATGGTGACCATTGCATAAAATTGTTAAAAGTATTGGTAGGGAGGAGCACCGTTATATTCATGTCAATTCTCATTGGTGGGAGGAGACTTGTCTCAAAACCCTTAAGTCTTAAACCAACTTGCCTTAAAACGGCTTAAAATTTTGGATTAGTTTTACTTATTTAACAAAATTGAGGCTATAACAGAAGTTTATTCACACATTTCATGCACAGAATTATCTCCAAACACCTTCCTAAATTTGACTCCATAATAGGCACCTTTTAAAACCAAGTACCTTTGACATTATTCTAAAATGTTCAGTTTTTTCTATGTAATTAAAGCTTTTGTACGTGTGTAATTTTTTCCATTGCCAAACCATGCATCGTGTACTCTTTTAATCCTCAATTTATCTCATTCACCTGGACCAAAAAATCATTATCAGCTGTTTTGCAAATTCCAGGTTGTGCATTTATCTGAGGAGAAGCAGAATATGGACCCTGTTCTTTTCTAATTACACAAACTCATGCTTTGTAATCCTCACTCCCCATCACTCACTCCATCTGCACTTTCTTGTGGCTGGCACAGGAACTGGGCGTTACCTTTGGATTGTCGTCAAGGAAACCCAGACAGCCCTCAATTCCCAGCGGTGGCCTGAGGCAGAGAAAGAGAAGAGCGGGGGGCGGGAGCTCTCTTTTGGCTGCGTTATAATTAGCTCTAGCACGCATACTTCCTCACCGGGCGGAAATACAGCTCAGTGTGGAGATCGGGGGATAATTGGCTGCTCGTCCGGGATCTGGCTTTGCTGAACTTCTAGTTTTATGTGCCATGTGCTGGGTTATTGCATAGCAGATGTGCAGAGGAAGTCCAACAGTCCCCCTTGAGTCAAATCTCTGTGTCTGTGTGTGTTTGACACAGATTCACCTGAAGAACCGAGAGCTTGAGAACACAAAACTGAGCGCAGAGCTGCAGATGCTGAAGTCAGTTGACGTGAACAAAGAAAACACCATTGCTCAGCTGAAGGAGGAGCTCACCAGGGTTAAATCTTGCCTGGCAGAGAAAGAAAAGCAGCACCGACAGCTACTCACTAACAGCTCGCCCTCGGTACATTCTCTTAACCTCTTGAGACCTAAGGATGGAATTTGCAGGATGAAAACACTGCAGTCCTAATCTTAAGAGCTTTTTTTGTATTAATCAGTTGCAAAGTGTGTTGCTAAATTACTTTTTTTCCCTTAAAACAACAAGACCTAATTTTAGTTAAAAGGTAACTTGATGACATAAAACCATTTCAGATTCAAAATATTCTTAAATAATTTAATTGATTACAAAAATAGTGAGACACATTTTCATGCAGAAAAAAGTCATTACAAAATTAAAAGACAGACAAATTATTCTATATTTTATTATTTGAAAATGAGAAATGTTCATGTTTTTTTTTAAGGGTTTATATTTTTTGTTTTCAAGAGGCAATTTACTGATAAATAATTTTTTTGGCATAAAAGTGAATATTTTGATGACTCCAAAATTCTAAAGTATTTGCATTTTTTAGATTACAGTTTCTATATGGTTAATTTGTTTCCAGAATTTTCGGAATTTAGCATAAATAAAGTAATGATTTAATTCAAAATTGTGAGAAAATTTTGTTACTAATGTGAATCATTCATCTAGAAGTACAATTTTAAGTAAATTTTACATTTAAGATGATGATGTTATTTGCAAGAAAATATTACATGAGCATACTTGAAAAAAAAAGGAAATACATTTTTCACAAGTGTATAATAAAAAAATCACACATACAAGATCTTAACACTTAAAAAAGTTTTTTTTTGTTATGTAAAACTATTCTTAAAATCCAAACTTTATTATTGTTTATTTCAATGCTTTCACTTTCACAAATGAATATGTCCATCAATGCATATATAGGATATATTTGGACTTTTCTATACCCAAGGCACTTCTGATCAACATTTGCCTCAGAAACAATTTTGTCCATAAATGAAGGACAGTATTCAGGAATACAATAAGGTTTGAATGGATAAGTTAAGGATACTGAACACCTTTGGGTTGTTTTCAGGGGGAAAGTAAAGCTCTCCGTGAGCAGCTGAGGCAGAAAGAAGAGCAGTTGCAGGCCACCCAGCAGGAGGCTAACATGCTTAAATCTGAACTCCGCGATTCGTCAAACGCTCGTGACAGAAGCATTGCTGATCTGTATCGCATCCGTCTGGAGGCCGAATCTTTGAAGAATGGGCAGGCAGAAGCTCGCGCAGAGTGCACACGGCTGGAGAAGCAGCTAGAAGAGATGAAAACCTCCACCCAGCAGGAGGCAGTAAAGAGACAGACTACCCATCACTCAAAATTTGATTTAGATTTTCAGTGTCCTGAAATTGGTTTGATGTGTTGCTATGGTTCTGCAGTTTAAGGATTCAGAAGTGTTGGCAGTGGCTGAGATGCAGAGAGAAGTGGAGGATTTACGACTCCGGCTGCAGATGGCCGCTGAACACTATAAAGACAAATATAAGGAATGTCAGAAGCTCCAGAAACAAGTTGTCAAGCTCAGTGAACTGCAAGGGGTGAGAACATAATTTCTGTTTATTTAGTGCTAAAAGCTCTTTTTAGATGTAAGCAACAGCTCTGTCCTGCCTCAGATGAAGAGAAGTGCTGGAGCTGAAGCAGCAGCAGGACCTTTATCTGGCAGTCCTGAGGCTTCTGCACCTGGTAAGATCACATTAAGCAACACCAATTAAAGCAAATGCTTGAGTAGACTTTGAAAGCTAGCTGTGCTTCTGTGAAACATTAACAGGGAGCCCGGGTACTTCAGATGCTGTTCTAGAGGCCATCATTCATGGAAGGCTGAAAAGTGCAAGCAAGGAGCCAGAGAAAAATGACAAATACAGAAAATGCAAGCAGATGCTTAATGTAAGAGTTTGTTAAATAAATGATTATAATATTTTAAAAGCATTTTATGTGACTTTAGAGAGAGTTGATGCTAACACATTATAACTTGAATGTTCAGAACAATTTAGTAACTTCTGTGAGCACAATAATAACTTTGAAACATAAAACAGATATAAAAACCCATTTGAAGTTGACTTGTATTTGAAGCAAATATATCCTGAACCAAACCAACTGAAACAAAAGTTTGGAAAAAGGGATTTTTGTGAATGCATCTTAAGAGTAAGTCTTCTCTTAGGAGGAGCGAGAGCGTTGCAGCATGGTGACTGATGAGCTCACAAAGATGGAGATGAAACTGAGAGAGCAGCTTAAGACAAATGAGAGTCTGCGACTGCTGCTCGCTGCTGAGGAGGATCGCTATAAGGTCAGCATCACCTTCCTTTTTTCTTTGAGATTCAGCTATAGGGATCTCACATTAAATCATAACTTTAAAGAAACTAGATCTTTGGAAAGCTTCATTTCAGTGACATGTTGACAAACTATTTCACTGATTGTTTACTGATTAAACAGCTTTTATGAATATTTAAAGAGTCAGCTCAAGCAACTTGAGCCGCAAATTAAATGAAAAAAATGTTTTCTCTCATGGAACTTGATGGAGGGATAGATGCTTTCCACAGTTGTTGGCAGATGTAATTCATCTTTCACCTCAATGTTTTCCAATGGGTGTAACCCCCCCCAGTTCATTGTTACACTGCAATAAAACAAGATGGAGAACGATTTATCTATTTTCTCTCTTTTATTCAAGCCGACAACTTGTGTAAATGAAACATATTTTTGATAAATGAGAAAGTTGATGAATGAACCAAGGAAAAGAAGCTGTAAAACAATTCAATAATCAATAAGACCCTTGTAGCATGTCATTATTTGGCCTGATTTTGGCCTGTACACCTTCCTTTGCATTGAATGTCAGTGTTTAAAAGATTCACAAAAAATGGGCTTTCTTTAATTTTAAATCACTTTAGCGTATTCAGGTATTCATATGACACACTCATGATCAATCATTTTGAAAACTCTCTTGAAGGATAACATCTTTGAGATTTTCTCCTGACATGAATCCTGCAATGGTTTCCTAAATCTATGATTGAACTATCAGAAGAGGCTTAACTCTAAAGGATTCGGATTTTCAAACGTTCAATTGTTGTGTAAAAATGTTGTCTTTCCAATATTTACTCTATGAACAGTTTTAATTGGTTATCACTCATTGTACCCTTACACTATTTCATGTTATTTTAAATAACCATAAAGCAACACACACTTATTTTTGAGGGTTTGATGTGTTCTTTGTCAACAAGGAAGGAGCTTAAGGAAAAGTTGTTCAAACAATCAGCGCCTCGCGTGACATCACCTAAAAAACCGCTTGTTTTAATAGTTGTCATTATCATTATTATTATTAGTAACAACTCTATATA
Organism: Danionella dracula; assembly: GCA_900490495.1. Taxonomy (NCBI): domain Eukaryota; kingdom Metazoa; phylum Chordata; class Actinopteri; order Cypriniformes; family Danionidae; genus Danionella; species Danionella dracula. The sequence continues at coordinate 2,276,931 of UELW01000178.1, read as the reverse complement.
ACTGTATTGATAGGTTTTTTTTGTGATTATTGTTATAGCACAAGGTATTTCACATTAACATTGCTGCTAAATGGCAAAACCCAGATGGCTTTGCAGCCCGTTCATCTGCAAAAGTGTTTTGTTTGTCTGCTTTGAGTGGATTTGTTTTAAATAATCTGCTAAGTGATTAAATGATACAGTAACTCATCAATGTATTCTCGGGGAAAAGATGCCCCTGGCTTGGATCGGCAGCTCTCCTTTAAGGGTGCGAAGGGTTCAGACAATTACGCACGTGAACACTTTGGCTCATGTTAGCGTTAAGCCTGATTTATACTTCTGTTTCAGCTTGACGAATTACTCTGTGAATGCTCCGTGTGCACCCATATGTAAATAAGCCATTTATAGTTGTACGATACGTCTGCGATGCCTATGCTCTGATCAATACTGGTATGATAAGAATGCCAACTGCTAGCAAACCAAAACACAACACAGATACGAATGAAAGACACATTTTATTTACCTTACCATAAATTGCTTCAATTTGAGCTCTTACAAACATCCGCTGCTGCTGTGGAAGCTTTTTCTCTAAACTGATCAATATCACAGCATGGAGTGATGACCCTGCTAACTTCTAGCTAGCTAAAACTCAGCACAGATAACAAAGAAAGGTTATTTACGTAATCGTCAAATTTTTATCGTCCATCGTTTAACTTGGAGTGCAAAGCCAGGATTGCTCTGCCTCGTCCAATCACAGAGCTCGTGGTCTCCGTAGGTCTGCGAAGTTCCAATTTTTGACATGTGCACATTGAGCTTCGCAAAAGAGTCAGCCCGAGGTCTGCGTCTGTACGCAGACGATGCTGAGGGCAATTCGTTGAGTTGACGCAAAAGTATAATTCAGGCTTTAGCAGTCATTTGATGGTGAAATTTAACTAAACACATTATGGTGAGCCAGGGACACAATTTAGATGCCATCTGTTATTAAATAAAGGAGCTTACATTGGATGGAAAAGTGGAAAAGGTGAAGTTAAAAAAAGGAAAGCTTTTTTTAGGTGATGCTTTTGTTGTTGTTATTTTATTAAAACACTTAGTTGTTTTATTGAAAACAACAGAAGGGAGTTCTGGTTTGTCATCCATTTATGGTAAAAATACTTGCATACAAAAATAAACCTTTGTATAATTTTATATATCATTTAATCTGAGAATGTTATTTATTTATTATTCTTTTTTTTGTGAACCTAATGCAGTCAATACCAGCCACTCAAAATGTGAACTCTATTAGAAAATGGCGATTCAGAAAATGTCTGCAGTAAAAAAACTGAGCCAATTACCGACACTTCATTGCCTGAATTTGTCAACTAACTTTTTTACGCTCAGTCAACATTTCATTAGTTGGAATTTTTATAGTGTAGAGAGGCTGTACTTTTCCTCTCAATTAAATCAAGGTTTAACGGAGTTTCAGATGTTCAGATAAGAGATTCAGGATGACCCTAGCAACATGGTCTCCTCAACACTGTTTATGGCTGCTCAGAGTCAAGCTCGGTATCTCTGCATTAGCACAGATACACTGTCAGTGCTGCTTTATGAGTGTGTCACAGAGGAGACAGACTTTTACTGCTGTTTACATCAGCCATGGAGACACTGGAGGAGGGACAGATGGGAGTCCTGGGATCAAGACAGGATAATGCATGTATTGGCGTCCTCCCTTAGATACAGGAGACAGACAGGGTAGAAGTACCGCTCGTTCCATTTTCATCCGCAAAAGAGGTGTACGCTACAGGAACACCCCTTCTTTTTGCCTTTGCATATCTTCTTGAGGCTAACCTACAATTCTAGTGGATAACAAGTGCTACTTCAGCTCATGACAAATAAGTAAAACTAAACGTTTAGCTATTTAAAGGAATAGAACAATAACAAAACTGTTAAAAATTATTTTTAACACTAAGTACCGTGAGAAAATGGTCCACCCTCCATACTCGCTTGGTGGCCACACTCATCCTGCACTTTATGTTCTGAACCAGAGCCAAAGGCTTGTTTAAACATATGTGTTTTGGATGACGTGTGATGATGACGTTAAAGGGGGGTTAACTAAAGAGCTAAAAAGTGCTTGATATTTTCACATGCAAGAGCTGAAGAAACAACAAGAAAAGACTGAAAGTTTCAGAGCTCAAAATGATTTGGTATTTAAATAAAACTATTTTCTTACAACCCATGATAAACAGTTTGACAAGTGACTAACCATAGCAAGCCTGCAGTGCATTTGAGAGTTTACAACCAACTTCAGGTATGAAACGCTATTACAGTCAGTCGGTCTCTGGACTTCCTAAAACTGCGAGTCCTCAAAAACAACCTATTCAGTTACCAAATACATTTAAACTTGCAGACCGGAGCACCAAGCTAACTATATTGACTTAAATAAGTTACCAGGAGCTAGACTTTGTGTACATAAGCTGAAGAACAGAAAATACAATCCAATTTGTTGCAGCTATACAAGAGATCCAAAGCAGAAGTATCTGTGGTGAAGTTCCAACTCAAATCTTCAAAAACAGCTCAGATTTGAGATTTTACACCAGTTGTCAAGCATGGTAAATAGCTAGAAGGAATTTCTCTTACACTTAATACAATTTTGGTCCTGAATATGGCTATAACGCGACTCTGTACACCAGCTTAGATTATACTTTTAGTAAACCAATAAAATACTTGACCGCCTTTGTGAGAAGTACCTTTTTACTGTGTGGTTCATAATTTGTCATAATCTGAGAAGACCTATAGCCAAATAACTATTAAACACTGCACATTTGTAGAAGATCAAAGATGTCCCCTTTACTTCTCTGTTGGATAACTGACAACTTCTTAAGCAGAGGTCTCAAACTCGATTCCTTGAGGACAGCAACCCCATCTAGTTTTGCCCCAACTTTAACTGAACACAGCTGAATCGACAGATTGAGCTCCTCTGAGTTTGATTGAAGGTGTGTCTCCTGAAACAGGGTTGGAACAAAAACCAGCAGGGTCTGTGGCTCTCCAGGAGTTGAGTTTGAGACCACTGTCTTAAAGGATCTCTCCATTTTAAATGGGCCCCTTCTCCATCCCCTCCAGAGTCAATATGTAGTGTTTTACCTTATCTATGTGGGATGGCAATAATTTTGCAAAGTATGTTGATTATAATTCAGGAAGTTATTACAGGTCATGGTAAAATCAGTGTAGAAAAGGTTAACATTTAATTTTCAAGCACTCATAGTACTCATGATTTTGTTTAATCCTAACCCTAGCATCTATTTTTGTCATATGTCATGGATCTTAAATAACGTCATCTATCATAAACAGATTAATACACATTATATGTCTGCAAAGTTGTCACTAAATAGAACCTTCTCGTGAAAACCTTTAAGGAGCTAATTATCATGAAAGTGGTCTGAAAGTTGCTCTTAAATCACTGCCATGTCTGTTCGCATGGAACTAAACTGAGCTCAAGATAGCCAAGTTTGGTGACATAAAGCAAGTAATTTAAATGGCAAATCACTGGTTTTACCTGGCAAATCTCTGACATGGTCAGTTCTCACGAGATTGCAGAGGACCTCTGTGTATATTAAAAATCAGCATAGAACCCTAGATAATGTTGATAATCTAGTTCAAATAGGGCTTTAAAGAACCTTTTTATATTTAGCAACCATGGAGTAAGGAGTGAGTAATCAGTGGGAACATTTTTATCAGAATATTTAAGATTAAGATATTAATTGGATTTGTATGTAATTCTAAAATAGTATTAAGTGATATGGGGTGCTACAATGGTATGGGCCAGTAAATATTTTTGTGTTGTTTTTCAGAGTCAGGTTGCAGAGAAAGGCAGAGAGTTGAAAGACCTAAAGGCCACTCTTCTCACTCTGAATAAGGAAAAAGAAAAGTTGGAAGAGGTTTGTGCCATCATTTTATTTTGAGTCTAAAAATGCAGTTGTTTTTTTTGCTTGTTGTTTTATTGTGAGGGGCTGTTTTAGCTTTCTCATATCTATAACCAGAGTGAGTCCCGATTTTCCATTAAATTACCCTGGACCACAAAGAGGGACTCTTAAGTTGAGGTACAGCACAGCCTGAGAAGCAAAACGACCCAATTTGAGGTTGAGACTAAATGAAATTGGCGCCTACATAAGACTTCAATAAAATGGAGAGCTCTGTCTGCCTTTGAAGATTCTGAGGAGTTTTAATGAAGGCCCTAATTAAAGTGTTTGTGTGAGGCAGGCAAGTTTCTCTATCCCGCTGCCTGTGCTTGCTGTGGTGAGTGAGGTATTGTCTGAATTCAAGATAAAGGGACGAGCCAAGAAAAAGGATGAAATACTAAACTTGATTCAAAAAGTATTAATTGATTATTCATGTCTATATATGTAACATTTTTACATTTTTGATTGCGATCGTCTATATATTTATGTCTTTAAAGGGACCATTACCCCAGACTGCTCATTTCACCTTACATTAAGTTTAAGCTAGAATGAAGATACAATTAGCCATTATTTACAGCTCTGTAAACAAATGCAATCCAACCCAGTTCTCCCAGTGTGGGCATGTGTATAGTGTGCAACCAAAAAAAAATATTTATATCTCAACTCTACATACTCTCAGCTCATGAAGAACACAAAACATTCTTTACAACACAGGAATTTCAACTGTTATATGCTAAATGAGCCACATCTAGTAATATTGTGTACTGGGACTGAAAAGTGACTGCAGAGGTTGTGAAAATTTGCCCAAAGTTTATTCAACGTGTTATATTCGGTACATTTCTCCTTTTCATCACTAGAGATGCCACTTTAATGTACTGTTGGTTCAGTTTCAAAGTTCTTATTGAATCAATGTTCTTTACACAGACACTTTTAAGATTTGGAATATGATCAGAAATATAGTTATTTGACCAAATATTTATGAGCCACTTCACCTTCTTGTTTTATTATGTCTCGTTCTGCTCATTCCTTACTACTTTTGTGTGTGTGCGTGTGCGTGCGTGCATGCATGCACACATCTCAAATTGATGTATTGATTCATATAACGAACCGGATGACACTAGAGTTTTTAAAGAACTGGACTGGGATTGATCTTGATCTAGTCAATTAGTGCACACTGAGGATGGTGGCTGAATTCATACTTAACCCAATGATGCGCACTAACTGAGAAAGCACAGCAGGATTTCTTTTAACCGAACCAAACATGATGTACGTGAACATACATTACTGAAAAACTGGAATTGAAATGGCATGAGCCAGGGAATCAGAGGAAAAATAATTTTGTTTTATGGCTTGTGGTTCAACAATTATTGTGGGAAACATTTGCAAGGTTTTGTAGAGGTGTAAAACCTGCACTGATTACACATGATTCTCGGATGCACAGTTGGGCCAAATTACCCACATTGGGATCATGAGCTGCCTTTGGTGCACCTTTAATACCTGGCCTTTAATTAAAACGATATTTGTGACTTAATTTGGTCAATTTAAAATGAATCATAAAATTAAATAAATTACTGAAAAAACAACATTTCCTTTTTCACTGTTTTCTCAATTATGAGAGAAGTAATACATGGTGAGAGTTTCATTTTTGCTCACCAAAAAGGTTTGTGTCCTAAAATAAAAGTAATGAGTAAAATGTTAGTTTTATTATGAGAAATTTCACTAAAAGCTAAACATAAACAAGCAACATTCTGTATCCTGCAGGAGCTACAAAGGATTGCAGACAGAGAAGAGGGGAATACAAACAAAGATTGCAGTCTGGATGCAGAGTCAGTTCTCATTCAGTACCCAGTGCCGTTCACTCAGGATGACTTGTTTCCACTGTTGGTCCCCCAGCGCCCAACCAACATGATGTTTGGAAATCCATACTCCTCTACTGACTCTAGAGGTAAATCGCCTGCTGGTTAATTTTAAACATGTGTTATCATTAGCACAACATGCAATAATTGCTGTGTTGACTTATTAAACTAAACATGGCAACCAATTTGAAATTCAACTAGTAACCATTTATTTTCTGCCTAGCTACTGAGACTCAGATAATATTAAAACTTTATAGAGACACATGTATTACTCATAATGATAGCACTGGCAACCATTTATGAAGATTTTATATCTCCTCTGTTATATCACTCGTAATGAGTAGTGGAACTTAATATTTTACTGGACACACCATAGCAACCAAAATGTTTTCCGTAACAACCATTAACGAAAATCTCCATCTCTAAACAGGTAAGCCTAGATAGTTTTCTTTCTTGATTTACCATCTCAAAATGAACAAATCAGCCCAATAATTAGAATTCTTGTTTTTAACCAAATTAAAAATATTTTTTATTTTTAGATTTTTATTCACATTTTTCAAACTACTGATTTCACAAGAGGCAAACATTTTTTGGGGGGGTTTAAAGGCATTTCTGCAGGTATAAATCTAGATATGAAGGTATTTTAGTACTTCCTTTCCTGACAGATGGGGCCGATGGAGAGTTTTCTGATGACCAGATGCCCCGATTACCCCCTGTTGGGCCTCCATCCTGGGACAGCAATGTGGTGTGCATCCAGCCTGCTCGGAACCTGAGCCGGCCTGATGGTCTGGAGGAACCTGAGGAGCCACAGAGCCCAGTGAGTCCTTTTACTTTCTGCTCTTAGATGTGTGATGTAGAGCTGGGATTAAGGATTTAAAGAAGCCCCTTCTGCAGATGGGCTTCTGCTCATCACACATCTCTTTTATCTGGCCTCTGCACTGCACTGGCCTCCGGCAGGGCTTTGTTGAGCTGGCTCTATTAAAGCTTTGCTGACCCCAGCCTCTGTCTTTCAGGAAGTACTCACTCTCACAACTAATCGAGCTCATTAGGTTTGCCTGAATACAGCAGGATTTTCCACATAACATGGAAGAGCTTCAGTTAGCTGCTATAATTATATATTATAATTTAGATATTATGTTTATATAATTATAATATATATTGGTTTAAGTTAGTGCATTCATACTTAAAATTAGCTTGAAAAGAAATTTTGAGCATTTCCACTTATTTTGGTGGAAGAAAACTAAACACAAAAAGATTTTTCTTGTGCTTAATTAGGCCTCAGTTTTCTTTTTTAGGAAAAGTATTTTTGAAGACCTTTGGATGCGAACCTGAATGCAACTGAAACTTTAACTTATAAAGTTGATGTTTAGAATGATTGCATAAAAAAGATGTATAGCCTAATTCGCTATGTTTCTGTTTCTGTTTTAGATCTAATTTAATCAATAATGAGGATTAAGAAATAAAAAAAAAGAATTTCGCCCCGCACAAAGATTTAAATTATAAGGTCTTAAAATCATGGATAATTAAGCCAAGTCTTTATTCTTATTCAGAGCAGCCCATGTAATTTCCTGGACTCAGTCTTTAAACATCACAATCTATTTAATAAGACTTTAAAGATTCCCTATTACGATTTTGAAAGGGTTATTATTTAATTTTTGGAGTCTCCAGCAGCAGGTTTATAAATATTTATCAAAAAAACACTTTGTAAATTTTCTTATATATTTTACCTTATTTTTGATGCTACTTTTAAATGTTCCATGCGCTGATATAGAAGCTGCATTCTGTTTTACACAAGTTATAATCCTGCAGTGAGGAAATAGTAAACCCTTTTCAAAAACTAACCAAAATTACTGTCTATAACTGTAATAATAATCATACCCACTGGTTGTGATTGGGAGGAAGAAGCTTAGGAATTGATCAATATTTGATAAAAAATCTGTTTTGTGAGTCCAGTATTATACTCAGTGTAAATTAATCTAAGCTAAAAAAAAAGTGTCAGGAACACGACAAAAGGATGATGTTATAAAGTACTGCTCTGATATGGCGGAAAAATAGAAGCTCAAGCACTGATTCCTCAGTCTCATCTCTTTGAAAAGAGAACAAAGCTACACAACTCTTCCTAAAGAAAACACATTTTCTCGGCATGATTTGACCGTGATACACAATTCCTTGCGAAAGCTTATAAGTGTAGGACGTTGGCTTTACGGATTGAATCCAGGTTGAATGGTCAGGTGGTTTTAGGAGTATGTTAAGGTCTGAAGTCATGACTTTTTTTTTTTTTTTTTTTTACAAGATTTGAAGCAACATTTGTTTTAATGATGACTTGTTTCAGTGACTCTGAGTCGACTCTCTTATTGAAGACAATGACTTGATACACAGAGTGCTTTCACATTTAAAACTCAATTGGCTGTTCCCCAAACTTAAAGCCATGTTACACACCACATGCAAGGTCATTTGCAAAATTCCTTAAGAGCTAATGTTTTTTTTTTTTTTTTTTAGCAGCTAACATTATTATCTTCTCAAGGAATTATTCCCCTAATTCAGGGGTGTCAAACTCAATTCCTGGAAGACCACAGCCCTGCACAGTTTTGCTCCAACCTTTACTGAACACACCTGATTCCACTGATTGAGCTCCTCTGGGTTTGTTTGAAGCTATTTGTGTGTCTTCTGAAACAGGGTTGGAACAAAAACCTGCAGGGTCTGCGGCCCTCTAGGAATTAAGTTTGACACCCATACCGTAATTGATTATAATTCTGTTCAGTTATTTTAACACTGCTCTCCACAGATACGGTTTTTCCCTGGTGACCTTAGAGAGATAACCAGGGTTAAAGACTTTTAAAGGTTTTGTTGATCAACAATACATTTAGGGTTTCAAAAGAAAACAAATATTATATAATAATTAAAAAAAATGTGTTGTGTCAATCAACTATAATAAACAATGGTCCACCAAATATAATTTCAATTTCAGTTTTTCTTTAGTTTCAGTTTAACATCTGGAGATATTGTTGCTCCCTTTTTGGATCATGTGACAGGAAAGTAAAACATATATACACAAGGGTCTAAACATGTAGCCTGAAGTCATTAAAAGCATTTATACTAGATACACAACTTTATACACATTTATTGAAAGCCAAACATGAGCGCTGAGCTGAGCAGATTCGCATCTTTGACTTGATTTGATTGATCAGCACAGGAGTGACAAGCTTTTGAAATGGTGATGCTGACTCCGCCCATTTGTGGCGGAGTGATACTACAGTGATACTTCACAGTAGTTGTACAGTGATACAAGTGATACTACATCCAGAGTTTCCCATCATCTATCATCCATTTGTGCCATTCTTTAACTATTTTCTTGTTTTCTCTATCACAGCCAGCCAATGAACCTCCTGCAGACAGTGACTCACCCGAGTTCCTGAACGATGGACAGGCACCTTTCTGCTTTGAACCCAAGTAAGAACCCAGCTTTGCTCCTGTCTCCCAACCACAATGCACAATTCTCACATTCTTTCCATTCTCTATCTCTGACAACAGCAGCAGCAGCGAGCAGAAGCGATGTCCTCTATGTGAGGTCATCTTCCCTCCTCACTACGACCAGGCCAAGTTCGAGGAGCACGTAGAGAGCCACTGGAAGATCTGCCCCATGTGCAGCGAGCAGTTTCCTCTGGATTATGACCAGCAGATCTTTGAGAAGCATGTCCTCACCCACTTTGATAGCAATGGGCTCAACTTCTAGCTCCTCCATTCACTTTAGACAGCATGTTTGGTTTTGAGCTTCAGGGATCATTACTAATCAAGGGGGAGGTTTTAATACTGGTGTGCAATGATTGATTCTGATGGAAGTTATTTCTAATTCATTATAACACAGTTAGCAACTTGGCTAAGAGAACTGAACTCTTCAAGTATCTTAGATGAAGTCAGGGAAAGTATGCTCGTCTTCGGTGAGAGTGATTTTGTTTCAAAATTCTTATTAAATCAAGCTTTTAAAGATAAATCCTAATGAACGTGTTTATTTTACGAGTGTATGTTTTTGGTTTAAATCTGTTCTTATTTGTATTATTATTGTTGTTGAGTTGCATGCACTCAAATCTTGAGCTTTTAATTTTCAGTTTCTTTAGCATATTATATTTTGTCTCATTCTGTGGGTCTGTCTTATGTATTTTAAACTAATAAAGATTTCTCTCAAGCAATATTTCTGCATCCTGCTTGTGCGAACAAGATAATTTAAACAAAAAATGCATGTTTAATAAGGCTTTAAATTATACGGTAACAGTAAGTAGTGTGAAAACTCATTGAAGCTATATAAAATCATTCTGCTTTTGACATGATCTAATCAAATTAAACAATAGAGATAAAAAAAACAGGGTTTTATCTCTGGGTTGTGGCAGGAGTCTTTATTCTAGTCTCTAGTTTTTTTGGTGTCTCTGCTCATGTTTAAATGTATGCGTCAGTATTTGTCACTTGGTCAGTGCTGCTACCAAACAAATTTGTTTCACTTACATATTGTGATAAACTGCTTTTGATTGTAAAGCAAGTGATTAAGGAGAAACTACATACCCTGAGGCACAGCTGTACTCACTGACCTGCATTGCCATGGCAAATGTATTGCTTTGTTTTCAGACAGTGCCACCTGCAGTGTGGAGGGGAAACTCCAGGATACAGAGTTCATCATGGACTGTAGAAAATATTTACCTTTCTGAAAGCATTAATTAGTTTTTCAACAATTAAAAGAGTTTAGCTTGAACCGGAACAGTCCTTGGGGATACAAGCATGACATTTCTTGTAGAAAACACATTTCTAATTATGCTGGTTGTGGTTGTCAAACATTCTGATTGGCTTACAAGATGGTGAGTCGAGCTTACTTATCGGTTTTTCTTTTAACGGTAGATCTGAGCCAAAACTGACATTCATGAATGCACAAGATGACATTTACAAATGCTGAAAACATCCGCAAATAAATAAAATCTATTTGTAAAACCTATTTTAATTTACAAGTAATTTTATTTTATTTGTGGATAATAAGCTTGGTTAATTGGACATGTAAAGAAAATATCACCCCTTAAAAATAATACAGATAGAGTTTCAAATTAAAATTTATTTCCTAAAATACATTAGTTGTTTATCTCTTGCTTAAATTTTTAAATTGAAGATGTTGATGCTTATGAAAATATAAAGCCAATTTATATGAAAAAGTTAGCATCTGAAAGTTACTAACCAAATCCAAATAAATATGTTTGTTTGTTACAATAATCCATTTTTTGTTATAATCAATAATTCTCCAAAGTTAAAACTTTTATGGTTTTATTTAAATTATATAGTACATTGACAAATGGTGTTATATTTTTAAAAGATGCAATTCTTGTGACAGCACAAATGACTATGAAACAAACTACTTTAAAAAGTCTTTAAAAAGGACTATCTATCTAAATTATCTAACTAACAGTATGTTGTTGCGTATCGCCTAACATCTTTGCTTTCTTTCCCAGAAGTACAAACGACATAACACTTCACACATCCACAAACAGGCAAACAGTTCAATTCAAATAATTTGACAAACATCATTCTGCAATCTCTTTCTTCTACCATGACACACTCCTCTACACCATCTGCATTCATATAAAAGTAGCTTTCTCCTCTTAGTGTCAATATTGTGTGACAAATAAAAATATGAACTGCAACACTGGAAAGTCCCTTCAATATTTCTACTGTCATCTCCATCTTCTTTTACTTAAGAAAATTTCTCTAAAACTGTCTTCTGGGATCATGTACTCTGCATCGGAGCAGATTATGTTCAGAGAGTATGTTACTATGGGTACTAACCCTAGCTTGAAAGATACTTTAGTTTTAGGAACCAAATCTACAGATATCCACTAACTTACCCTAAAACATATCCGGTTATATACCCCCCAGATCTAGAAGCAATGATGTAAAACAAATGGTAAAACACATCATATTTATTTAACAAGGTTGTTGTTTACAAAGCAGCTTTTTTTGTAAATATCTTATTTTATTTAGAAATTGTCAACAGTTCGCCTCCTTAACCAGTCTGTTTTGATTACATGAATGCAGGGTAATTGCAAGGAAACACAAGAAACTATAATTTGAAGCGCTCGCATCCAAACAGTGTGATGAGTACACAATGGTTCTCTCTGTACTGGCAATGGACTACTAGTCCTTAACAACATTAGCATCATCATAACATCAGGGTGAAACGGGATCAGCCTCAAAGTCTGGAGAATCTAGAATCAAATTCTGGAGAAATAACCCCTGTATTACCCCAAAAATGTTCCTATTAAATAAACACAAGTTGGTCTGTTAACAGTTTCTGCATTGAAAGATAAGATTCCCATAGTAGAGAATCAAGGCTGGTGTAATCTCAACCATTATATAGTCTTCTGGAATGCTGTGGTGCACTTTCAAGGCAACCGGTCTCAATAATCCCTTTGCAAGAAGACTGCATATAAAAGGAGTGAGTTTATCGACCGAAGCACAGGTTTTTAGAGGCAGAAATGTCGGGGAATACAAAATGCCCTCAAAATTTGTAAAGTCTTTATAAAGTGCTTAATGTTCTTCAGCAGGGCCCTGAAAATCATTGTTGGCATCTACAAAAGCAGCATTGTTTCCTCAAAAACATTAACAATTCATTTTTTATCTGCTGATATTGCTTACTTGTATTTGTGTTTTCTTTGTACTGTGATGTCTGGATGTGTGAGAAGATGCATTTGACAAAAAACATAAATTATGACCGTGTTTTGTTTCTTTTTAACATTAACATTTTGTTTTAAAGGAGTAATGTGATAACTCACATGGAGCTACATGTGTCACCATTACAGAGACCACCATCATTAAACATTGGTGGAGCAATTCAATTGAAGTAGTTCACCTGCGTAGTAGCACCTGTGCCTACGTTGTCATACACTCCTTGGCCTTGTTTTAATATGCTTACAACAGTTTGGGACAGTTTTAAGTCTTATTTGGCAACCCTGATTGGGCCTGTTTAATTTTGAACTGCGAACCAATTTTACCTATGAGCATGAATGAAGAAAACCAAAGGGTCATAAAAAGTGAAGCCATTTTTTTTCTTTGGAATATCATGTAGATATTATAAAAAAAGGTTTTACTTGATCATGTATGTGAAGGTAACATAAACTGTAGAAATAAGAGACAGTAAAGTTTAATGCTAAAATAGATATGTTTGGCACTCTCCTCACCCTTTAAATAATTCCAATACTTTTTGATATGCTATTGAATGTACGAGAAATATTGTAAAAATAATAATTCTTACGACAAATCCTCTAAAAATAGAGTATACAATTAATATAATTATAAAAAAACTACCAGAATCAATACAAGTAAATTTGTATTTTTTTGTCTAAAAATTTAATAAAGACTTAGTAAAATTCCAATTGGTAAATAAAACTATTTTATTGACACAGGAACAGTCTACTTGATGCATGTGTATGGTTTGGTCAGCTCTCAACTTGTGTTCACATTTATTGTATTTTGGAACCTGAACATAAGCTTGATTGGACATTTAAAGGTGTGGATACTCCAACAAGCAGAATAGGGGAGCAGAACATAATTTCCTGTGGCGTGGAGCATGCTTTCTTTCAGTGCTGGAAAAACTGAATGCTGCTTTCCCTAACCAATAGTCTGGCTATACATGTTATCTGGAGGGAAGTCTCAACCTAGTGGTGCAATCATAGTCTCAATCATAGTGGTGCAAATGAAAGTCGCAGAGTGCAAGCACCTGGTGCTGTTTCTCATCACATTAGCCATGTATAATAACCCTGCTCAGAGGAAAGTCAGTGAAGAGGCCAGAGATAATGAGTTTCATGTTTTTACTCATATCAAGCTTTATGTAATGACACTCAGTTAGCTTTATCCACTAAGTCAACAGTGTGCTGTTGAGTTGGTAATTATATTTGCAGTTAAAGGGTGCCAAAAAAGAGAAAATACTTAGTGACGCTTGCTTGAAGAAGAGGACACGACTCTCCTCCATGCACCTGCCTATTTTGAGTTTTCTGAAAGCAGATCATTTAAGAATGTTATCCACCTCAGCCCTGAACTAGCAATTTTTCTGCTTTTTAGTGTGAACACAATTTTAGAAACCATCAATAGATTTAGCATAAAATACCACAATTTCACAGGTTTGAAACAACATGAGGGTGAATAACTAGTTGTGCCCTAAAATAATTAAAGCTTTAACATAAGTGTTGTGTTTCGACTTTCCAGCATGGTTTATCTATCTCCCTGTGCTATAAATAAAAAAAAAACAACAGAATAAAGCAAATTTGCAAAAGTAAGGAATTCAAAGGCAAAAGGAACTAAATTATATAACTAAGCATGCAGAATGCAGTGAAGCATTTATCAGACCTTCTTCACAAAGGGAGACTCAAGATCATGTTACAAAAAAAAGTTCAGATGAGAATCTGGTCTGAGTCCTCAGACCTTGTGGATGCAGGTCTCTTCTGAAGCTTTATGGCTGGATCTTTAGCAGGATGTCAGCGCTAAAGGTTGGATGGAAGTTTATGGTGTGGTGGCGCAGGCCTTGAGAGCTTTTGTAGCTCTTCCCACAGCGGCACTTGAAGGACTTGCGAACACGGATTTGAGTCCGATGTCCATTCTTGGCATGGTATTTGATACCGTTAACATTCTACAATCCGGAAACAAGGAGAATAAGAAAAGAAAGTGTATTCAACTGTACACATGCAGCAGTAAACAAAGACAGTATAACCGTTTTTACTCAAGCAGGCAATCAAAGTGTTCCTGGGCTTAGAGCTTTCCAAAGTTACATTCAGACCGCACCCCAAAGTAAATAAAAATGTTTTGCCCTGTATCAGATATTTACAGGACAATCTGAGCAGTACAACTCCGATTCTTTTAAAACGAAGCAAGGTCCCTTTCATCTGTGGAACTGAATCAATACATATCCGAAACATAGTCACACAATCACCTCAAATAGCATTCTCGTCCATATTGGCTTTCGTTTTGATCAAAGCCATTTTCGCAAGCGAGTTGGATTGTGGTCATACACAGGACAGATACAAGTCGCATGTCGTGTGTAATGTGAACATTGTGTGTAATGTGGATGAAGTGTGTAATGTGTAATTGTGTTCATTTTTTAAAGTTCGTATGTTTTTAACGGGAACGATCTCTCAAGGTTATTAAAACATCTTTTGAACGTTCTCTCCACTTCATTGTAACTAATAATGTAAAGTTCTCAGAATGTCAGTTTGTCCAGTGTTTTTAACATTCTGGGAACATTCTCTCAAGGTTATTAAAACATTTTAAGAATGTTCTCTCCACTTCTGTGTACTAAAAAAATAATAATTAAAACATTAGTTTGTCCAGTCTTTTTAACATTCTAGGAATGTTCTGAGAATGCTGTTTAGATAACGCTTTTAGTTTAACATTATTAGAATGTTACTAGACTGTTCTTTTGGCTAAGGTTATGAGCTAACATTCAGACAACCTTTAAATAACAATAGCGAATGTTACGAGAACATTCCCTGTTAGCTGGGAAAATACTATTTTTATCTCTGCATTTGTACTTTGAGACCCCCAAGTGATTTATAATTCTGTCTGTCTCTACAACTCAAGAAACAGAAGTATGTACTGTATTTTATGGAGAATCGGACCATAAACGCAAGAGTGTTTTTCATTCATGAAAGTTTGTAAATGTTTATTGGTGCTTGTAATAATTAGCTGTGTGAACTTGTTTACTTTGGTTCCCATTGAACTAATGGTTTGAAAGCAAATGTCTTGTTAACAGTCAATAACATCACAGACAGAGAGGACAAGGATTTGTCTATATGACAGGATATTTCTACTATATGGGCTAAATTGGTCTGTGATTTATTGTTATACCTTAATATCGATACATATACATGACTTGTATGATTTTAAGTTATTAGTTATTCTAGAAAGACATAAAAGGAATGAGCAAAAGATCAGGCCCAGAGTGAAATTCTCAAATCAGAACCACATCTGAGAGCATCGGAACATGAAGAGACCCCCACTTGGCTGTCCTCATCCATTTCCTGTTCCTTTTATTGAAACCAGCCCTCACAGGCTGCACATCAGTTATCTCAGCAGAAGTCGGCAGCGGAAAACTCATAAAACACACAGGCCTGCTGCTGCCGCTGCTTGAGGATCGAATGGTGGCTGATAGCGTCCTACTCAGTCCTGCGTGATCCTCAGTGATCATAAATTAATCAGAGACAAGCAAACGCTAATGTATGAGATCTAAAGCTTTCAACAATGCTCCCTGCTGGATCACTAGGCACCTAGATCTCTAGTTTTATGTAATAAAACCACCATTCAAGTGCTGTAGAAATATCAGTAATGTAAAGATGGCGCAGTGATGGAGGCCTCAGACTGCACCAGGGCAACTGAGGGCTACAAAGGTAGTTTATCACCACCAGTGTGTGAAACTGGAATAAAAGAATAATGCACTAAACTTTGTAAAGCGTCTTTGAGTTTTGGAAAAGCGCTACATGAATTGAACACATTATTATTCGTTTTTTATTATAATGTCTTTTGAGTGATTGTGGTGAGTGAATATGTACCCCATTAAACATCTGAACTCTAAAAAAATCCAGATAGAGTCAAAGATATGTGACATGGTAAAGGGGCCTTGTTTTATACTACCATTGTAAAATTAGAAAGATTAATTTTGTGATATGGGTGTACTTATCCTTTAGTAAAAAAGTGCCTCTATGACGTTAACATTTTAGGTAAACAAAATGTGTTTTTCAGATAAAAGCCATTCTGTATATTTGTCATTTGAAATTTTCTGTTTCTTACGTATTTTTATGGACAATCATAAACGTTGTATAAGAACTATTAAACACAACTACTTCCTGTCAGTAAACTTACTTTTTTAATCAGTAGTCATGTAAAACTAAATTAAGGAAAATAAGGACTAAATCTTCTGTTATTATACCAAATAATGTTTCCTAGTATAACTTTTAACCATTAGTATTTATAGTTTAACCATTAGTATTTTTTATTTAGTTTATATTTATAATAGTTTTATAATAAGTCAAGCTACAAAATATAAATATTTGTTTCATTCCAGACCTATTGTGTAAAAGCAGAATATAATATGTTTAAAATTTTAGTTAGTATCATAATAGTTTAGTTATTATCATATGTCATGCAACAATTTGATGATTGACAATACAGGCAAAACCACATTAGTTTATTCATTAAAATTATGTCAAGAGACAAATTATAAGTTAAATAGTCTCCGAGAAAGAGTAATAGTTTCTGGTTCAATCTGGTAAATATGTTAGAGAAACCCTCCACTCCAACTCTAGAGCAGTTCTGATGTCATATGTTTACTGGCACTGAGTAGTTGTAGGAGGATAACTCATACCTTGTATCTCTTCTTGCATCCGGGCACAGGGCAGGCGAAGGGTTTCTCCTCGCCACCATTCATACACATTGAGTTGAGAATGGACTCAGAACGAATGGCACTTTCAGTGGTCCATGATTCGTCACTGTCTGACTCTTCATATTCAGCCTCCTCCTCGTCATACTCACTTCCTGTGAGAGAAAGGAGGCAGAGCCGGTGATTTGCCCAGATATTTCAGCATTTCCTATCAGATTTCTTTCCCAAGATCCTTAGCTGAGCACTGCACCCTGGTGGTAAAACATTTATGGAAATGAATCTGAGAAGGATAAGAACAAATCCCCTGTTGAGGTATGATGGACCAATTTGGAGAATATGTAGAAAATGCTCCAAAGCCACACACATAAATGCTGAGTGTGAGAGCGTGCACACATGCTGCGCAAGAGAAGCCATGGGAAACAGCAGTTCTGACTAGAACAGACAGAAACTTGACAAGTGAAATTATTTCTGTTATCTTTTACAGCATTGACATAATTATTTCAAGGAAATATAAGCATAAAATGATACAGCACAGAAAAGCAAGAGATCTAGAAAAACGAAAAGCTGAAAAATATCTCTGATCAGTTTATTCAGAAATAATATATCTATTTCCAAAACTATAATTGAAGCAACTTGACAATTCTAATATTTGGCCAGTACATTTGTTTTGCAAATCAGTTAGTTGAAAACAAATACAAGGATTTTCAGCAGTTGAAAAGATTCAGCTTGAAATGATCAAATCTAATACTTAACCTAATTTGGAGTTCTGGACATTAAAGCATTCAAAGCTGTCTTCCATTTGGGTTCTAAATACTAAAAACTTCAGTCTAAAATTAATTCAAAGATAAACATACTTAGTTTTGAGCTTAAGCACATTTTGACTTGTTTAAATTTTCCATACAATGGCATAACAACAAACATTATTAACATTATAACAACCCAAGTATTTGACCAAAAGAAAAAATGGTACTTGGAAAAGAAGTTACAGAAAAAAAAAATCTAAAACAAGAAAAAAAAATATCACAACTATAAATTAGCAAATTGTGGAGACAGTTAATTACAAATTTGCATGTACATCCTTTGTCCAAGGCATCAGATATATCAAAATTATTTTAACAAATCTCACTCT
This sequence comes from Danionella dracula, assembly GCA_900490495.1. NCBI lineage: Eukaryota > Metazoa > Chordata > Actinopteri > Cypriniformes > Danionidae > Danionella > Danionella dracula. Next base: position 2,258,643 of record UELW01000178.1, on the reverse strand, counting down.
CAGATATTGACAACAGCCACTCTCTTTGTATACATGGACACCGAAAAAAAATTACAGTTACTGTTAACTTAGGAAAAAATCAGGAAACATAATTATCATTGTTCAATCGACAGGAGCCAGGTAATATTAGGATTTGTATGTTGTAATGTATGTTGTGGGAGGAAAAAAAACAGAGCACACGAAAAAAAAAACACGCACGGATGAAGAGAACATGAACTCGCCTCAGTAAGAAGTCCTTATGTGACCTAACAAAACGGACCTGGCTGTGCTGGTCTTGTGCTAATCACCCCAACAGTATGATGCACGAGATGAAGATCCATCGCGTGAAGATAACTGGACAGGTAATGGAGTGTGTTTGGCCTCACCTGTGGGGGTGCTACTCCTGAAGGAAGATGAGGGTGTAATGGGCGGAGTAACTGGCGGAGTCAGGTTGCCGGTGGTGTGTCGAGGTGGTGTTGATACACTGTTGCGTGATAAGCTGCCAGGTAATGAAAGCAACAATTTTGGATGGATTTTCTTCTTCAGGGATTCTTGCTCACGTCGAGCTGTTTCACTCATAAACCTGGAGAGGCATTTAAAAAAAAAAACTTAAAAACTTGCTTCTTGCTGCTTTTTCCACATGTGATCTGTGGTGTCACACATTTTAGACAGATTCGATATGTTTTGATCTGTGGTTCTGTAACAAACAGGCTACACTGGAGTTTGTATAAAACCGAACCGAGGCCAATATTTTTAGCACTCTCTGTCTGGTCGAATGGTGCATACTGAAGGATGGCTGTTTTTATACACTGCCTGGCCAACACAAAAGTTCACATACTATAAAATGTATAGCTTTTATCTATGATTACGACATGCAGTTGCTGTGGCATTGTTTCAATAAGCCTCTGCACTATTAAGATTTAATTCCATCCATTGTTGCATTTATTTGGTGATGCTAAAGTATTACAGCTTCACAAAGCCTTCTCCAGCTGTTTGGTCTCTGTAGTTTCTGCAGTCTACTTCATGGTCAAATAATTGGCATGCATCAAGCAAAAAATTTACATCTTTCCCACGACCACAAAATGTGTTTTTCAAAATGGTTGTTTAAGAAATGGTTGTTTAATTTAATTGAAACAAACATGACATAAGTGAACACACCCTAACATCGTAGACACATTATGAAGAAAATTCCATTGACTTGAATAGCATACGATGGTGCAAAACAGGCTACTGGCAATTGGCAGTTCCTGCCAATGCATGTGATTCAGATTTTGCTCTGATGAAAATTGAGGCAAATTAAACTTTGATCTGAAATACCAAATCACGTGACATGATTGCAAAGCACCGGATTGGAGAGGTGAGAGCACAATCTTAAAGAAAGATTTTATTTTTTAGGAGTGTTGATGTGAAGTACATTAAACTGTTGCCATTGGGAATAATTATATTTAGAGCTTATTTTTGTTTAAACATGATGCCTAATGGGTGGGTACTTCACTGCAGCACAACCATGCGACAGCCATCTGAGCTCGCAAAAGCTAGCCTGACTTGCACTTTAGACTAAAGAGAGAACTTGTTGATTAATGGCTGTATAGCCTTGTTTACTTACTATAGCAATATTTATGATCAGAGGAACATGTTTCTGATTAGGAAATTGTTATGTTTGATTAACAAAGAACATTGGTTTACCTGTTAATGTAGCTGAGAGCAACATATGTGGGCTGTTGCAGTTCCTGCTTCTCCAACATACAAGGATCTGTGTCTAAACAAAGCAAAAAGAAGAAAAATCACATGACTGATGAGAAACCAAACCCAACAACAAGCTCATCTCAGACAAACTACCTCGAGCCCCCTGCTAAACAAACCTCAGATGCTAGTCTATTTTTAACGACACATCAACATTTAACTATGCTTTCAGTTTTTAATATGCTGTATGATAATTACTCAATAATTTATTAAAAACAATAAATTATTTTCATTGTTTATCTATGCAGATCAGATATGGTTACACTTGTGGATCATCCACATATATCTTCTTCATTCGAATGAGCTGCATTAGGACTTCATTTGATTGGTTTTGTGGGTAGTTCTTTGGCCAACGGGCGTCTGTACGACTATCTAGCTGTTTTAAGCTCCCAAAAAAAGAAAATGGGTTTACACCAATATTTTTTGAAGGGGAACAACACTAAAATGTGCAAAAACTGTCAAGCGTACATGATGCAGCACTTTTAAAATATGATGCTGAGTTTATGATATGAAGTTTTCTTCAGAACAGTATACTGCTATTGTATTCACAGCTATTACTAATAATTGCGATTATTATGCATATTCATTCATAGTCTGCTAGGCATTATGTATGTAGATCAAATCATATTTAGCAAGGAACATATTTTTCAGAGCATGATAATTATACATAATAATTACCAACTTGGTGGTCAAATCATTTTTTTTTCAGCTAAGTCTTTTGACTAAGTTTAAACTTTTTCTTTATTTTAAAAACCCGGGGAAAGTGATCCATGCTTTTATTTTTTTTATTGCAACTCCTTTTATGTTGGTGTTGTCCAATCAGCTCTGTTTTGGCTACAATTGGTCCAGAATGCAACAGCAAGATTTTTGACAGGTTCACGCAAGAGAGATTTCTCCAGTTTTAAAATCTCATCACTGGCTTCCTGTGTGCACAGCAGAGTGAATTTTAACATTTTAATGCATGTTTACAAATGCCCTAGTGGCTTAGCCCCAGTTTACCTCTCTGAACTTTTAATCAGAGATCAACCATGCAGAACACTGTGCTCCTCCGACTAGAGGCTGCTGGCTGTTCCCAGACCCTTTTCTGTCACTGCCTCTAAACTCTGGAACTCCCCTCCTCCCTCTCGAAGTCAGACTAGCGTTATCACTATCTTTTTAAAATCCAAACTCAAAACTCTGCTGTTCACCCAAGCCTAAGGTCTGTAAATTTAAAAAGTATTTTACTTGGTTTATTTTATGTTTTCTAAACTACTTTTGTTTGTTTTAATTGTTTTCACCTTTGTTGTATTGTGTTTTTACCACTCTTTATCTGTGTGTTTTACCCTGGTGTGTTCTTATGTCTTTCCGACTTTGTTCAGCACTATGGCCAAACAGAATGTTGTTTTTAATCTGTGCTCTATAAATAAATTGTAATTGTATAGTGTATCAGTCAAACAAGTCCTCTTTAAGTTTAACATGCAACCTATTGTCTGTACATGAGAGGGAACACTGCATTAATTTTTTTTCCATCTGTGTGCAGTACCAGCTCTGGCCACAAGCTTACATGTCGATTATACATATGCTTCTCAGACTGAAATCTCAGAAAGAACATTTTAAATTACATACTTGCTGTCTTTTTAGCTCAAACTCACAGACTGTATAAAACTATAGACTAAATACAGGTTTCTGATAAGAAAACTTAAAATTCAAGCCGAGCCACTTGTCAAAATCTTAACTGTGTGTTGGAAATTGCTTAAACAGACATAAGGATTGCAAGGTTCTGCTGTTGCAGAAAAGAGGTTCTCTAAAATGGATGGTCATTTTAATGTGCCCTTTTTGTTGCGCACATTCTTCCTCTATTATAAAAACATTGAACACTGCAAAAATTCTAAAAAAAAAATTAATAATAAAATAAAATTATATAATATATATATATATATATATATATATGCAACCCAGCAATGGGTTGCAGCTGGAAGGGCATCCGCCATATAAAACATATGCCAGAGAGTTGGCGGTTCATTCCGCTGTGGCGACCCCGAAAGGGAAGAAAGCCGATATATATATATATTATTTATTTATTTTTTTGTTTTTTTACCCCCCAGAATTAATCTGGGGTAGGTTATTATCCACCCTCTTTAGAACCCAGCCTCTAGAGATTTAGCCAGTGAATCAATTTCCTTTTGGCTTTACAGGGGAGAGAATTTGTATATTGCTTGTTCAGACTAAACAAGCATTCCCCCACACAATCACTGTTACTTGCAGATGGTAATGTCCTCCATTAATCAAGTTTTTTCATTAAACTCTACTTAGTGCTACAATAAAGTAGGCTTTCTGTATGGGAGAGGGACGGGCTGAATGAAAGGGGCTGTTTGCTAGAACTTCAGACAGACATTTGGTTATTGTCACACACACTCCGAAGCCATTCCTCCCAGATGTGCTCATTCCTGCTCCCCAGGCCACCATGAGCAAATCCCCAGCCCAAGATGAACTCAGGTCTGGTTTTGAAGAGTGCATGCTAAAGTGCTGAGTCTGAAACTGCTCTGTGTTCTAATTCCCAGCACCGAGATCTCTTACAAAGAGCTCTGTCTGAGATCATTGTGCTACAATGTCATCTAGTGGCCAGTGGGTTTAAAAGAACCAGTTATTAAGTAAACTATGAAAAGCTCCCCATTTAACACTTTCTGTTCAATTATAAAGTCACTTTTAAAAACAGGGATCAATCGACCTTGTGACTGAGAAGATTTTTAGTTGTAAATTAATAATAGTTTTTACTATTTAAGTGTAAAATTTGAGAATCTGTAAGTCTGAAAATCTGAGAATTGTAATTTAAAATAAAAAAAATTTGAAAAATATGAAAATGTCATGTGACCATCCCAATTATAGTATGTTGGCAATGACAATTATTAATTTAATTTAAAGTCAAATTTCATTTTATTGTTTAATTACATACATTTTACAGAAATTATGTTGTCTCAAAATATATGAAAAAAACATTTAGATTTAGTTATTGCTGCCGATTTTAACTTCTGTACATGAAAACTCATCAATCAATGAATTCTAAACCAATCCCTTATCTAGAAACAGATTGTAGACTTTCTCTGTTAGCTCCATCTCTCACAGTTTTACAAAGCGAGGCTTCTCTGTGCAGTAGAATGGAGAATTTTTCACCCCTGCTGTGAGTAAACACATTTCTTTCCTCCCTGTTTAATCACAACCATACTTGTCTCAGTTCTCAGTAATCAGGCAGCACCCTGATGAGCAAGAGCTGCCATTCCAGCCAGCTTGGCTTCACTCACAAAATACTATAAAAAAACTACACACTTCTCTCTGTCTTACACAATAACATAGTGTTGCTGCAGTATACTATTAGTATTATAGTGTGATAAAAGAGCTTTTTTTTCTTTCATTTATTAATGTAGCTTCACACAAACACATTTTAAGGACATATCATACAATATAATTAGTTCAGAGTTGGTGGCCAGTTTAGGTGCGTGTATCTCTATGAACAGTGCTCTTCAAAAAGGCAAGGTAGTTTATAAGTGCACTTCTGTCAGCTCATTGTTTAAAGTGTTCAGCTCGACCCATGCCTCCGCTAAAGTGTTTCATTAGCATTGATTTAACTACTGTGAAAAGACCCCACATCGTTATGCCCAGCACACACATGGTGCATTAGGCTGAGCTGGTCCAAGCCAAAAAAGACCAGTGTTTCTCACCCATGCAGGGGAAAAGCCCCTGCTGACGAGAAACAAGGAGACTGTAAATCAACATACTCGATTAGCCAGGTTTGTAGGTGCTTGAAGCCTCAGAGGAGCTGCCGAACATGGAGCAAGAGAACATTATGCTCAGCTAGCTGTAACAGGTGGTCCAGCATGGTGGTCTCTTCATCACACAAACACAATCCTAATTTATTTGCCATGCTTTAAAGATAATATAATATACAAAAGTACTGTAAGGAGAATCTTTAGTTTGAAACCAATCTTTACTGTACTAAGTACTGTATCCAAACTATTGTAAAAATCAAATACTGTAAAAGCTAGTAATTTGTGATTATTTTGGTAATTGTGCCATTTGTTAACAGGTGAAAAAATGATGTGAACACACTCATAGAGTGCTTTCATTTTAAGCCATTTTGTTTCATTTAGTAAAAATAAAATAGCACCAAAAAGTTTGTGACCAAGCCATCATAAACCGCTCTCCCCCGCTAAGCCTGCAAACCACTAATTGGTTGTACAAAGCAATGACTAAATAATGTAAACAATAAACTAAAATATCTGATGTGCATTTTGAACTAAAACATAGCCTGGTGTGTCCAGGACACCAATACCTTTATATTACATCAAGTAAAAAGGGCAGAATGGGTACCCTAAATTGTCTTTAATGATTTATTGTTAATTTAATAAAAAGCTATTTTTAATACATTTAATTATTGCTGTCTTTGTTTGTGTCTCTTTGTACAGTTTTTTTATCGCCACCTGTTCTTGACCATGTACCAACTGATAACAACTAAAACAAATGTCACACTATTAACTGAAATATTCCGACAAATTATTTTACCAACTGTTATCATACAAGAAACAAACTATTAGAACATGCATACAAAATACAGCTAATTTAGCAAAGTATAATAATATCCATTATAAAAAAATATTATTAGGGCCTTGCTAATCTCTTTACCTATTCAATGCCTTTAGCTCACACAAATAGTTTAAGCTAGATTGATTGAAGTCTGAAAAAGCTCTAGAGCCTCTTGAGGATAAAGCACTGTGCACAATAAGATATAGCAAAGGCATCTTTAAGTTAGTTGCCAGAATGCCTGAAGGAAACCATCAGAAGCTATGTGTTAGCAACATTTAGCAGCTCCTCTGAGCATGGGTGGTCCAGTACACGTGAAGCTTGCAACACTTGCACAGCAACACATCCAAATCACAGGCTCTAAATGAGCGCCAGCCCCCTGCCTCGGTTAATCCAGGTAATCTTGGTTCTTCCTGTCATTAGCAGGCCTGCGCTGGGGTTCGAACTCATTACCTTCACCAGGTGCAGCTCTGTGGCTCCAGCACCACTGCTGCTGATTGAATTTATTATTTCCGCACAGAATTTCAAGGGTTTTCGCCTTCAGGAGCTCAACGTGTGGTTCTTTATTCGAAGGCCTGCCGAGCTGAGAGCTCATAAGCAGAAGAGCTCTGGACAACATTCAAGTCATACTTGGAAAAAAATCTATAAGGGCGAACTGTATTGTCACTTGGTTAAATTAAAATGAAAGTATTCTTTATAATTTACAATATGGTTTATATGAGTCAATGAAAACAAATGACAAAGCACAGTTTTGTCCGCAAACAAATCAACTGGCAGTTAAATTCACGCAGCTGGACTAAAACTGTACAATTCTGGGTCTGTTTGAATTATGATCAGGATCTAACCAAATTTTTACTTTCCTAGCCTCGTCGAGTATAGATGATGGTTAGCATTTTTTAATTCTCATCTGTTCAAAAGAACCATACTAAACATCATGACTAACTCAAACGATTTCACCTGACAGAAGCATTCTCTAATATTTAATAAATAAATAAATAAATAATATAATTAGGTCAAACTTTGCAAGCATCCCAAATTTGGAACAGGGATTGGTGAGGAGTTGATAAAATTAGTATGACAACGTCAAGTAGTAAATTACAGACAAAGTAGACTGTAGAGGAAGAGAATCTGTCATCACACACCTTTGAATACTGGGGATTATGTTTACAGGAACCTGTTGCCAGCATCTTGTGATCAACACAGACCTGCCCACACTTGTGTGGATGCTAAATTGGCTTTTTTTGTGATGACTGACTATGTTCGTGTGGTTGGTTACTCCTGTTGCATTACATTTTTCAGCAGGAATCACAGAATTGTTCACAGACTGAACAACCATGTCGATTATTCATGCTTTTCATGTTACGATCCACGTGAAGAAAAACAGGAAGTATCATGTCACAGTCCTTTCATAATTTTAATTAAAAATTAAAGAAAAAATATTTTATTTCACTTTTTGAAAGCTAAATCTAAAGCTGTGTTTTATCAGGGAAAAATTGGAACTTTAAATGCATTTGCCATGTCCCAGGGTTTTCCATCATGTTAATTATTGTGTTTAAATAATTAAACCTTCAGTAAACTATAGTTGTAAGACAATTTCCAATCTTCAAGAGTATTTACTTTAAAAATATTTCAGAGGAATAACTCCTACCCAATATCATTGACATATTGACACTATTTACATGAGCCCCTCGGAGCCAGGAGCATCCCAGGTTTTTGCTCATTTCTAAGAACTGAAAGTTAATGGAGAATAGAAGGTCTTTTCACCATTGCTTTCTTTGTCTTTATGCACAATGTAACTATACAACTAAAATGAGCTTGAACAAAGAGGAAACATTAAAGGGTGATAACATATTACAACCCAGAAAGCTAAAGTTTGTTACAGCCTATTGTCAACATCTCTTCACCCACTCACAAATCACCCACCCCTTCCTCTGGTGGTGCACTATCACCCCCTTCTGGTCACTTCAGCAAACGACACTACCTCAGAAAGCACCCGTTGTTTAGTCGAAAATTAATTAAAGCAGTTTTCACTGCTGTTTCCCAGATGAAGAGGAAGAAAGTCCCCAATCCAGCGTTTGTAATTAGGTTTGCTCCAGGTATGCGTTGAGGCCATGCCAGATTTCACACCTCGCCTGGAGCAGGCCTTTAAGAGAAGGGGGAGCTTCCATGGGACACTAATTGCCTCATTACTTGGCAATAAGTCACTGTTGCCCCACTCTCTTTCAGCTAACACCCCGAACACATGTGGGAAACGCTCAGATCAGGTCAGTGTCCTGGAATTGATCAAGCAGCAGCTCGTCCCATCTGAGAGCGGGGAAGTCTGTGTTGGCATATTTTCTCAATGGTAGCATGATGGTGTTGGTGGTGATTTAGGTTGAGTAAAAAGGGGTTCCTGTTTTCATATCGACCAGTTTAAGTCAGAAACCATTTTTTTTACAAACTAATATGACTCTTTTAACATCAAACTCTCTTTATGCATCCCCTGAAAGCTTGCACTCTATCCAATTTCTGTAGCATTTCCTGTTCTGGTGGCCAACTTTCGTAGTCACTGACTTCTGTTACCTTACCTGCTGTTCAATAGCATTCCTGAAGATTCCTTACCTGCTTAGTAGTCTGCTTGTGTGTTCATTGTCTCAGTCGTCTATTCTTTTGTCTTTATCATCTGCTCCTTTGTCTATATCATTTGCTCTAGTATCTCCAGAGTTCACTCTTTTGTCTCCAGCATCTGCTCCAGTCTCTCCATTGACTCGTTTCCTTGTGTCTGTCATCTGCTCCAGTGTCTCAGTAGTCTGTTTCCGTGTTGGAGTCATTTGCTTTAGTGTCTATGTCGTAAGCCTGAGTGTCTCCGTCATCATCTCCTCTGTCTCCATCATCTACTCTAGTGTCTCAGATGTCTGCTTCAGTGTCTCCGTAGTCTGCTGTAGTGTCTCAGTCATCTGCTTCATTGTCTCCATCGTCTACCCCAGTTTCTCCGTCGACTGCTCCATTGTCCCAGCCGTCTGCTCTAATGTCCCCGGCGTCTGCTCCAGCATCATCTTTGTCTGCTCCAGTGTCTCTGTTGTCTGCTCCAGTGTCTTCATCGTCTGTTCCTGTGTCTCCGTAATCTAATAAATTGTGTCTCCGATTTCAGCTTCATCTCTGCTATCTTCTTCTGCTCAATCATCTGATTAATTGTCTCCGTTGTCTGCTCCAGTGTCATTGTTGCCTGCATCCAGTGCCAGTGTCATTGCTCCAATGGCTCTGTCATCTAAGTAATTGTCTCTGTTGTCTACTCCAGTTTCTCCATTGTCTTCATCTCCAATGTTCTTTGCAGCAGTGTCTCGTACGTCTACTCCAGTGTCTCCAACAACTGCTCCAGTATCTCCATCGTTGGACCCTCTGTCTATGTTGTCTGCTCCAGTGTCTCTGTTGTCTGCTCCAATGGCTCTGTAATCTGATTAAATGTATCTCTTGTCTGCTCCATTTTACCAGTCTTCATCTGCAATCTCTATGTCTTATTCAGCAGTGTCTCAGAAGTCTACTCCAGTGTCTCCAACGAGTATCTCTGTTCTCTGCTCTATTGTTCCTGTGTTCTGCTCAAGTGTCTTCTTCGTCTGCTTCATTGTCTCCATCATCTGCTCCAACGACTCAGTCATCTGACTTATTGTCTCCGTCATCTGCTTTAGCTTCTCTGTTGTCTACTCTAGTTTATCTGTTATCTGCTCCATTGTCCCCATCGTTTGCTCCAGTGTCTTCTTCGTCTGCTCCAGCTTCACTTTTGTCTTCTCCAGTGTCTCCATCATCTGCTTCATTGTCTGCATATTCTGGAAATTCAATTTTAAAGATGGCAGAAGGGTGTACACAAGATTATCTCAAACATCCTTACTGTTATTATTTCCAGGTCATTTGTGGTGCTATGAGTTAGCAGACAAGTTGTGTATATGTGGGCCACGCTGTTGTGACACATGAACAGATTTTGGCCATTCTGTGCTCTTTGGTGACTGAGTACTTTTAGAATCTCAGAAGGTTGCAAAAAAAAAAGCTGTATGCAAACAAAACATATTGGAAACACGCCCAAAAGCAGGCTCAAGTCAAATTTTGTATTGGAAATTAACAATAGATGCTAGAATTGAACATTTATTTGAGCACTGTTGCTATGAGGCTAATTATTGATACATATCAAGGCTTAAATCAGCCTCAGGCTGAAAGCCTCACCTGGCCATCCACTTGCCATGTCTCACTGAAACTATTCTTGGAATGTGGACAGGTTCAGTTGCCAGTGACTTCTTGGCAGGCCTTGGATTTGGATGCGGGATTTGTGAACCAAATACATTTATACTGTAAATGATCTGTTATTTTTTTGGGGAATTTTCCACAGATTCTGTAATATTGGATGACTCGCCTATATTTAGAAAATATTTGGTGAAACTTGTGTCTCTTTTGTATTTTACAGAATAGGTCAGTTTCAGGATTGGAAGCTGTTCTCCTAGCATGCCATCTGTGAAGTATTTTTTTCTAAAAATGTACAATGTTTCAAACTGGAGAGCTCCATTTTCAGTTGTTAGTGACTGATACAGTAAACTGTCAATCAGGAGACAAGAAATCCAGAACAGAGGAAGGTGTCCCTTCATAACTCCCATTACATAGAACGGTCTTCTTCTAAAAACTTAATGTACTTAAATACTTAAATTTTTGTCACTATAGACCAGAATAATTATGTACATGCTTTATGTTCCGCACAAAAAGGAAGCCAACACTTCTCCCCATGTTCATGTCACATTTAAGAGTCCCTCACTTATTTGATGTTTACTGTGGCTCCATTCCTAGATATCCTACAGTCCACAACATCAGATCGCATGGCTGATTTAGTGCAATGCATTTATTGTTTGCCAAATTTCTGCAACAGACACACACCAAGTCTTTTAGACCTCTTGTGATTTGCAGAGTGCTCAATTGGTGTCACTTATTGTAGTCTATTGAAGTGCTTCAGGCAAAGATTGAAAGCTATTCATGGCCTCAGCGAACTAGAGTAACAACAAATCAGACACCAAGAGGCTCCAGGGCAACATTATGACCCAGATCCGGGCTTATAATAACAAAACTCAAAGCTGGATGAGCAGGCCTTGATGCTTCGATGGAAAAGAAAACTCAACATTCGAAATGAATCCAGTTTTAGTAAGTCATGGGGCTTCAGGATCTAACTCAGCACATTATCAAGCATTACAATTCCAATCCAAATCCTCCATAAGTAAAAAAAAAAACTTTTTTAAGCCATGCCTTTAATGAATAACTTGTCTGTAAATTGACCTTCCATTGCAGTGCCAATTCATCACTCACATTTTCATATTCATTCGCTTTGAGGCTTAAATATAGCAGACTTTAAAAGGGGAGCTTACTTGAAGTTGAGAAACATGCATTCACTTTTAAATCTAAATGCTGAGATACAGTGGCTAGAGAGCAAGAACTTACAGAAACACATCAACTCTAATACACGAATACATATTTCAGTTGAAGAAAAAGATTTTTATGCTTAAGTGTTATTCTGTGGAGATTTGCCACTGCTCAATCGTAACGGTTTTACTGTGAACAGTAATTGAACACTAGATACACTATGAAGTTTATATAAGACGAACGAGAAAATGTATGACCTTTTAAGCCCGCTACCTTTCCACGATTCATGATCATTTGGCCCATTACCAAATACATTGTTGAAAACTTAAATTTCCATAATGTTATAACTCAAGCAGATAGTGTTTATGGTCTGGTTTATGTGGGCGAGAGAATTGGCATATTTCCGCGCGGGCTTTTCACTCGAAATAACATCCATACTCCAACACTTTAGCTAGCGTTTCACCTTTGTATGTTGTAACTACACCGAAAGGGCGCACGACCCCAAATAGTTTTCTACTGTTGCCCATTAGCACAGCAAAGCGTTCCTAAATCAGTCATGAACGCAGACCCGTCGCATGAACTCAGTCACACCTAGCAACAGCAGCGCCACTCAGAACGCAGGAAGTGAGAGAGTTCGCGCGCCCGCGAGCGACTCACCTATGTGCCTGTCCTCAATGTGCACGATTAGCTCGGTCAGAGACTCGAAGGGCTGCCCGCAGCCTCCGAACCGGCAGGTGTTGGAAAAGAAGGAGGCGGCGGCGATGCCTGTCATGGTGGTGTTTCAGGCTACATCGAAGAGCTACGCACGAACAGCTCGAGCTGAAAGGAGAGCTTCACGAGAGCGCGCACGGAGGCATGAACCGTTTTCAGAGAGCAAGAAAGGGTGTTTTTATAATATAATTTTACAATATTTATGGCAAAGACAATGGCACCTCTTTAGAGCTATTTAGAAAATAATCAACTCATCCTTAACCCTTTACTTTAACTAATAGTCAAAGTGGCCGTTTTTAAATCTCAAGTTCAAGTTTTATTTGTCACACAGTTATATCCAGAGTATAGAACCAGAAGTGAAATGTAAGTCAAGTCCGCTCCATAAATAAAAAAGTAAAAAATAAGATATAAGAATACAGTATAAAACATAATATAGATGTAGAAGATATAAAGAACAAAGGAACTCAATTCAGAGAACACCTACTATTAAAAAAACTTTCTTTTTTTCCTCCTCTGTCTTTATCTTTTTCCTCTACTCCCTCCCTGCTATGGTTTATTGATCAGTTGGTACAATTTCTATTATGAGAAGCTGAGATAGACGGTGTAACAAATTGCATATCGTCTCTCCCTAATGTAAGTCGCTTTGGATAAAAGCTTCTGCCAAATGCATAAATGTAAATTCAAAGTATAAAATATAAATGTGCAGTAACAGATGTGCAAAACATTATACTTGATATTAAGTACAGGAGATTTGTACAGAAGTACAGAAATTTGCCTGAATAAATATGCAAACTGGTTGTACATGATTGCAAATTGTCATAGCATCGATAGAGCACCGAAGTGTGGATATATCTCGGATATATATTAATGTTTTAGTAAAGGAAAAACAACATCATTTATTAGTGGAGGTGTTATGAATCATTTATAAATATGAGTTTATAATGTCAGTTTCTCAGCAATTTAGATTCAAATCCTGACAAATTAGCTTTAAGATTAAAAGAAACTCAGTGAATGCACCCGGAAACTGATTTATCCAATAAAAATGAAGTCCAAGCTTAATTTGATGTCATTAGTTTATCAGAGCAGACACATCTGCATGGTTCACATTCACATTTGTAAACTTCTGCACGTGGTTTGTTCAATCAAAAGAGCAACCAACCCCAAATCTGAATCCACACCTCATAACACATATTAAAATAAAAACTGACAAACATCTGTATTTTAATAAAAATGATGCGGTTTATTTAATGTTTTAGCCAAACATAGATCTTATCTGGAGGAACAGTGATAAGCATAAGAACTCTATTTTCAACCTGGTTCCCTCCAGCAGCAGTTTTATTTATTTTAATGCTATGGCTTATTAGTATTGAATAAAATAACACTGGTTGATAAAACATTCAATGCGATAAGTGTTTAAATGTAATAGGGTACTATAATACAAAATTATTTTACTAACTCTATAAGTAAGCTCTCATCAAACAACTATTTTTCAATAACCAAATTTATCAGATGCTGTTTTACTTTGCTTAGATGTTGACACGCTTAATACTGGAATTATGAGCATTAATTCACCACTTGCAGATTACACATTGTGGCATGCACATTCCCCAAAATAATTGTTTTTGCATTAGCATTTTATATAAAAATGATTGTTTACCACTTTGACAGGATTGCATCCTACCCGTCAAGGGTATTCACATCAGTTCATATGACTTCTAACCAAAGTGAGCTGAAGATGTTCAGGGAGAGATCGAATTGTTCACATGCTCACATTAAGGGAGTAAATTGCACTGCAATAAGAATCCACATGGTGGCAGTGTGCCTTCACTAATGGAACGCAGAGATTGTCTTCAAACCTTATGCAGTGTCAGAAAAATCAATAACAAAATGCTTTTATAATAATAGTCAATATATGGATTTATTTTCATTTGAAAGGTAATACGTTTTTAGTCAAAGGACATAAACAAACAGATTAAATAAACAAGATTTTTTTTAACTCATCCGATTCCAAAAAAAGTATACAGCATCCCTCTCCAAAAATCAGAGAACTAAAATAACAACACCTTAAGTACAAAAGTCTTCATCAACTAACTAGTGATTTATTTTATATTATTTAAATTTTTTAAAAGCATAAAAATTGCACAAAGCATTTAATTTGTGAAAAGCATGAAACATTACATAAAGTCATTGGTCGGAAAGTGTAAAATGAAAAGAGAACTTTCAAAAAACTTAAAGTAAGGCATGAGAGCAGATACAGATGTTCTGAGTATTACAACTCAGTATTACTGATTACTCCCTGTGTATGCCAACATTTTAATTATTTACAGGGAAGACAGAAGAAAGCCCCTAATTATAGCCATTTATTGAGAGTAAGAGCCTCACTTTATTCTTTCTTATTTTATAATAAGTATTGCTTAAATTAAAGAATTCCCTAAATAATGACACTTTCTTGATATCCAATACAATACTCTATTATATATATATCTAGAGAATGCTCTATTAGACTTGGATCTGGAGTCTATGATAGTATTCATACCTGATGTTCACATTTGATCTTCTGGCCTGGTAAAAAGTAGCTCTTTAAGATTCTCACATTTCCAGCAATGAAAAATGTTATACTTTGATTGATTTGTAATAAATCTCCTCCATCAATGAAGTGCTGGCATGAAACTATTCTCCAGTTGCTTTGAGTTTTGGACTCCTTATCAAGACTAGAATTTTACCTTTAAATTATCATGCTTCAAGGAATATTGTACATCTCATTTTATGATTTCCTTTCGCAAATATTGTTAAAGGCACAGGAGTCATCTACTGTGTTAATCTTAGCTTTGTGTATTTTTTTTGTAGTTTCTGTTAAACAAAATACATAAAGACATTTCATGGGGAAGCTAAAAGAGTCAGTTTATTAACTTTCACAAACGATATCCTGATAATACTCCAGCAGCTGTTTAAGTGTGTCTAGTTTCCCAAGAGCTCTGCATACTTATAGCCAGCTGATTTGCTGTGTTTTTCTAGCAGGCACTATGAGAACGGTTTTAACTCCGTTTCAGGATTTTAAACAACGAATGTTATTAATTGGATGTAGTTATTTTTTTAAAGAATTGATTATGGTACATTTAGTTCACATCCAGGGCCTTCAAGTTTAAGCTCTGTGAATGGTAATTCTTTTCTATTTTATTTTTTAGCTTGAGGAGGCAGAGAAGAAATGAAGAGTCGTGCGATTCTTCAGCCATTCTCTGTCAGTAACTGAGTGTGTGGTGGACTATATTGGGAAGCTCACTTTTCACATACGTGTGATTCACTGCTCTTTCACCACCGCTGGTTTTCAGTGGTTCACGTTTTTTGGCCGGAGTTGTTAGTGCTGGTGCTGTGCCCAGCTCTGTGTAATGGGGCATGAGCATTTGTGCACCCCAGTCAGCTTCATCCAGGAGTAACTGGAATAGTCTGAGGGACGTTAAGCATCTCAATGAAAGCATTACATCACTGACTCAGTCTGCCTTGAGTTTCTCCAGAACCCAGTTTCACCTTCAATTCTACTCTCCATCAGATTTCTGTGAATAGTCTCCTCAGATTGGTTGACCAGATGCAGAATTCTGATGAGACTCAGACATTTTTGCTCAGGAGTAATTTTAAATTATTTATTTCTAAGTGACGTAATATTACATTTAATAGAGTTATGTTTTAAAATCATTTTTAACTGGAAAAGTATCATTTAAAAGTTGATTTCTAGAAAAGCATAAACAAAGTGTCCAAGATGCCTCCCATTGTTTTTGCAGGCAAAATGATCAAAAAGCCCCCCACTCCTCAGTGTTCCTCAATAACTGCTACTCAGTAACCCCACCCTTAATTAAGTATGGTTTAAAGTGTAAATATAGGCTAAACAGAAGAGGAGTAAAAAATCTTCTTATTTTTGTTATGACTGTCAAAACTAGTGAACAGAAACCTTCTGGAGCCAGGCTTTAATAGGTTATGTTTTTTTACAATAACTTTTTGAGGTCTGTAAATGCATCATTTTTGGTTTCTTGGATTAAAGATGTTTTTGGAGACATTGATTGTAACGGTGAGGTATTGGTAGTATTTCAGCCTTTATTACTTCACCAAGTGGTTTGGGATTAAGTATGTTGACAACCAAAAACTCTTATAATATATACTGTAATAATATCATATGACCATGGTGACGACAAGAATTAATATAATCCTGTCTGTGTTTAATTCTTCTAGAACACGTTATACTCAGAGTGTCTGCAGTATTAAGATATTTTTGGGGACTTTTTAATGCCTTTATTCGATAGGACAGTTCAGATAGGAGAAAGGAAGAATATTTGGAAGAAAGATCTGTGGAGAAGAATCAGCAAAGGACTGGGGGTGGATACGAACCCCTGTCCCTTGATGCAGTCTGCACCTCTGTGTCATTGCACTGACCCCTGACCGCTATGCTGTCAGTGCTGACTCTCTACAGGTTTTTGATTTCAAATAAAAAGTGTGTCCTACCTAAAAACCAATAGTTTTATAGTGTGATCATGTGTTTTTAATGAAAACAAAAGTTAAACCAAAGTCTTAAGTATGTATTGAATCCTCATCAGATGTGAATCTAGTTCAGTCTAACCCAGGTCAACTAAAGTCAAAGAGCTGATTAAACACTCGATCTCTCTCTCATTTCTTTTTGTTGGTCTCAAGTCGTCAGTTCGTCTCAATGTCAATCAATACTCAGATGTCAAATTACAGTCTGGTTTCAGCTTTCTCCTCTCACATTCCAACTCTCAAACTGGACATCTTTAGCAATCATTCCAATCATTCTATTCAGGCAAACCAATCATAATCTTTGTGTGGTGATTAGTAATGATTAGTAATGGTTACCTTTAACTTCTAGAATAACATGATTAGCTGAGATCTGAGGATGTGTTATGGCACATTCTAAAATCATCTAGAAACTCTGCATGCATGAATTAAATGCAGGATGGAAATCAGAGCAGGTAAAAGTAACACATTTTGGGTTAGGCTGTAGGCCACTTACTATGCTGGAACCTTTTAACTGAAAGACCACAGTGCTATTCTTGGTCAAATCTTCTTTAGTGTTTAGGTCTACAGATATCTTTATAATTGATCTCGTACAGCAGACCAATTTAATTGCATATGTTTTAATGAAATATATCTTCCAATTGTTTTAAACATTGTTATATGTATGATGAATGTAGTGTCTGAAATACCCTTTATGGGATGGATCTCTTGCAGGTGTTTCTTACATTTTAATTTTATGTCTCTATATTGTATTTGAGAAATGTGGTTTCATTTTGCAGTGTAGAGGTTGTAAGAAACTGAATTATGTCGTTGTATGATCTGCTTGAAAAGACCAAACGAAGCACAGGAACCATTGCGAACTGCTATCTTTTCACAGGCTCACCATGCAAAACGAGCCAATTGAAATGACAATGCAAAGAGCCAAAAACCAGTTCAGGCTGTCAGAGTAATATGTGCCCCGCTGTGTTTACTGAATCTGCATATGAGTGTGTTTGATTATCAGAAGCCCATGGGACTAGCCCTAAATTTACACCTACATCTCACCAGCTTTGTCTCTCGATGAGCCTCACCTTTTCTCTGAGAGAGCCAATCCTGTGTGCCTTAAATATCTAAAACTCCAAACAGCTTTGGCTAATGCTCTCCTGATTCGCATTCCTAATTAAGTCACACCTCTCTGGGAGGAGATTGGTCTGAAGAAGCTTTCAAAAGTAGATAGCAGACTGAAATCCTGGCCCTTTTGTCTCTGAAATCGGCCCATGAAGGAAGAGCTCTAAAGCTCCCTTATCATGTAGTAAACTTGGAGTTAAAATGTAATGCTTTTTTAGAATGATCAATTCCAAATTAAGTGTAGACAATAACTCCTTATTCTTGGTTCATACTTGATAGGCTGTATAATGTAATGCATTGTTTATACACATCAATGATAATAAATGTTTGAACCTTTTTCGGTCATTCTTCTTTTACTGAAACACTTTTAAGGGTTAATAGGAATATTAACGTCAAGTGTGAGTAAATTTAAGGGTCACTGAGTGGGTTAAAACTTAATATCATCATCAATAATTAACATGCTAATTTATTTGGCCGTGACCAAGAATAACGGTAAAGATAAAACCTTTTAAATCAATTATGGAGTCAGATATATAAATTTATGTGAATTATTAAAAATCCTTTAGCACTGTTTCAAGACAGAACACGTGAGCCTTCAGTCCCGACTGGTATCCGTTTTTGGGCCAAGCACCGGGACCTTACAAAGTGGTGACCCCGACGTGATCGCCTGCAAAGCACAAGCGAAAAAGTCTTTATGTGCTAAAAACTGGATTTAAATCGAACGAGAGGTTTGAAGCTCCCTTTCCTGCATCAGCCATGGTGAGTGAAAAAATTCCCATTCCCATGTATTGCAATGTAATTACAATTTTGTAGCAGATTTTTGTAGCATGAGCCGGAATGCTCTTTAGACTGGAGACCGTAGAAATCCAGTTAAGAAAGTTTGACTGCTAATTGTGTAATATGGGTTTGCATGAGAAGCTCCGTGGCTGCGCAGAACAGGAAGTCATGACAACTCTTTCTTTACAAGTTAAACACCTCCTTGTAGAACTAAAATCTAAAGGGCTAGATTCTCAATGGAGTAATTCTGAGCTAATGTCGTGGTATTTAGCTGAAGGTAAATGGTTGATGTGTAAGACAAAATACAAGAAAATCCCAACCGCTATGGCTTATCTCCTTCTCAAAAACAACCTCGAGACTTTAGCCAGAAATGAGTGCACGTTGGAAAGCACCAGAGAAATAGAGCAAATGCGATCCGACGAGCTTGGAAAACTGAGAGCGAACGTCAACGCGTTTGAATCTGAGAATCTAAACTGGATGAGAAAAGAGGAGGAAACAATGCGCAAAATCGAGAACCTAAAAGAGGAGCTGCAGAATAGGCAAGATCAGATTTATGCTCTTGAGAAAACTTGTGATGAAACCGGAACCCAAGTTCCCGCTGTACAAGTAGCTGCAATCAAATATCATAGAGAGACAGAGGAGATCAGCACAACAAAACCAGCGTTCTTGAAAAAAGTTCCACCAGAAACAAACAGAGTCGCAGTTTTAAAAACAATTAAAAATGCAGACAAAGAAATCAGCACCATGAGTCGTCCTCTAACAATTGTTGAGTGTTCAAGACACACAGAGATTGTGGGATCGTTGCCAAAATCTGGTTCTTTCCAACCATACTGGGACAAATTAATGTTACAAGCCACAGTGTATCAGCTAGAGCCCCGAGATGTATGGCAGATAGCCATAATCTCTATTCCGGAGGACCTCAGATCACAGTTAACCCCTGAAATGAGGTCCGGCAGCATAATAACACAAAGAGAGGACGAGAGTGACGAAACAATATTTCTCCGTCTCAAAAAGGCATTATTAGACCTCAGAGGACCAGCGCAGACAAATTGGGCAAAGATTCTCGAAGTAGAACAAGAAAGCAATGAACCATTTGAAATGTTTGCTGAACGGCTTTGGGTAACTTATAAAGAATATTCAGGCTTTGAAGATGTACACCAAAATCATGTACCGCTCCTGGACCTGTTATTGAACAAGGCAGGAGTCCTCGTTCAAAATGCGCTTTTATTTGGTGCTGATCCAGCTGAACACACGTTTCAAGGCATTGTTAAGTGGGGATCAAGAATAGAAAGTAGATGGCATTCCAGATCCAAAGCATGTGAAGGAATTCAGACACAAGAGCGCAAAACAAAAATGAAGATAAAGAAATGCGTTTTCTGTCTGAGACCCAATCATCTTGTTTCAGGCTGCAACAGAAAACACAAGAGACGCTCTTGCAATGAAGTCCCAGATGCTAGTCCTATGAGACAACTAATAAACTTGATTGGAAGTGAATATTAAACAAACACAAATCTCCTCCACCCATAACTCACTTCGTAAATCATTCATAATTAGCTTCTCAAAACATCCATAATTTGCTCCTTACAATATCCACTATTAGCCTTTGAAATTGGACATTAGCCTTTGAAATTGGACATAAGAAAAAGAAAAGAAAAGCATAAGGCTTAAGATTTACTTGATAACTATGATTTGGTTCTGAGACATGGCAGAGACGAGTTTGTTTATTACAGACATTTAACAGTCTAATTAAGTCAACTGAAGTGTAAAGTGCTTCAGAATCTAATTATATTTTATCAGAATAAAAATGTTGGAATCATTTGTGATTAAAGTCAAACAGTTAATGTGCTAAAAGAGAAAGATACATGTATTATAAACACGCTGTTTTAAAGATCCGGTCTTTAAAATGCAGAGGTTGTGTTCTTTGTCTGTGAGTTTGAGTGCACGCAGGCTCATGGAACGGAGATAGCAATTTCTGCATATTTGAATAAAGGATATTTTTTATCAGCGATTCCTTAACCCACGATCAGAAAACAAAACAAGGACATTTATTACAAGTTTGATATCGATTGCAGTAAAAAGGGGCAGAATTTGTGCCCAGTCATGGAAAAATATTCTTTGTTTACTGCCATCGATTTACAAACTCAAACATTCAATTTTATAACTATAATTGAAGAATTTGCACCCATTCATGGGAAATATTCTCTGTTTGCCGCCATTATTTTACAAACTTAAACATTCAATTTTATAACTACAATTGAATAAAATGATCGCATATGTCTAGAGTGTGAATTAACAAAAATTCCCAAAGTAAATCTGCAAATCAAATAATTTTTTACCTACATTTCCAGAGCAAATAAAAAACTACAAAAAAGAAACTAAAATGAAACTATAAATTCCTATAGAGTAAAATACTGTAGCACAAAAAAATGGCTTCGCCTATCTGCTCTCTTTGAATGCACATGTCATAAGATGTTAACACCTCTGAACTGGCTTTTGAAGACAAAAGCTCTGTTTTCTCTCTTTAAATGCAAATAACAGCAGATGTTGACGTTAACACCTCAGAACTGCCTTTTGAAGACAAAAGCTTGCTCCCACTGAAATCAGCATAGTGTGAAGCCTAATATTTTAATGACCTTTTCAGAAACACTGAGAATTAAGGATATTGATAAGCTAACAATCTAGAAATAATCAAAGATTTTTTATCCTGTCATCGTGAGTGATTTCGCACAGATAATTGTAAGTCCATTGTCTGTATCCGTATGCTGCTGCATACTGTGAATCCCTTGGACAATTATAATACACCTCTGTGACCAGCTCATGATCAAGATTAATTTTTCACAACGATCCAACTTTAGTGCAACCTCTGAAAAACATCAACGAGTTATTAAGTTGTACGTAGGAAACTACGGGTGATCAAATTAACCTCTGATTTACAAATTATCAAGTTGTACGTATGAAAATACGGATGATCAAATTAACCTCTGATTTACAAATAATCAAGTTGTACGTATGAAAATACGGATGATCAAATTAACCTCTGATTTACAAATAATCAAGTTGTACGTATGAAAATATGGATGATCAAAATAAACCTCTGATTACTTTGAAGATGATATTCAAGTTGCCCATAGTTGCTTTGACCAGTAATGCAAAATTCTAAATTAAATATGTTTCAGTTGCAAGTCAGGAAAGAGAATTTTGTTGGACAATAATGAGATAAAAAACCTCCCCAGAACCTTCATGCATACTCACATGGAATTGAACCTAAATGGGCCTTTACATACTTCATGCACACTTCTAAAGTGGCCCTCTGTTTTAAAACAGCTTCCAAAATTACAACACAATTATAAAATTTCTTCCTCGTTGAGTATGCTTAAAATGAACACATAGTCACAGTTAAATACAAACACATAGACTTTGAAACACTTTTCTGTTTAACACATAGATCAAAATGAACAAGAGTGAGAGTGTTTCTCCCACAATTGTTCAATTCTGGAAAAACTTACTTTGAAAACTTTGAGATTTTTTTTAATTTTAACAAGTTTCAAGATTCACAATTTTTAAACTGAAAATCTCAAGATTAATCTGTGAGACCAAAGGCTCACAGTCTCTCTCTCTCTCTCTCTCTCTCTCTCTCTCTCTCTCTCTCTCAAATGCAGCCACATTTTTCATTTATAGTAAAAAAATCTATCTATCATACTTTAGATAATAGCACAATAAGTTTCTTGCATAACCTATGGTTACCTTTTGGGAGAATTCTAAAGTTAAAAAATTAAAACGTATTATAGATCTATTAACAACTTGTACTGTAGAACTCTGATTGTCCTCTCCCTTGGGTAGCTCAGACCAAACAGTCGGAATGCGATTCAGAGAGCTTTCATGGAAAATCCAAATGGTGTACTAGAAATTACTGATACTGGGTATAATTACTATGCTGTGATTTATTATTTGTGGTCATAATTTTCCACTCATTCACCCAGATCAAGTGAATGTAAAGTCTGCATAAATACAACTAAAAGGTTCAATGGTGAGAGATCAGATAATCAAGTGGGACAACCTAGTGGTCTACATGTCTTTAAAGGTTCTAAAACGTATTCATTAATTGAACTGATTGATATTTCCTTTGCCTGTAACATGCCATCAGGCCGTATCTTCGAATGACAACAAATCAATCAATGTACAATCAATATATGGACATTCAAATGCTACCTAGGTTTCTTATACTCAATGATGTATTCCTTTTTGTGTGAAAGTTTGACATGTGCTTGTAACCCTTCCCTTCATTCAATCAAGGAACACAGGATTCAGAGGACAATGAACTTAACCAAAGGATTACTTCCATCTTGTTTAGGACCAGGTGAAAAATAAACCTGGCCAGTTTTTTCTACTTGCTCAGCTTTGAATGTTTGCATTTCCATATTTGCTTTGTACCAAAGGAATACTTCGGGACACTGTCAGATCACAGAGGACATTGACCAACATTGTCCCTGGCATTAGTTCACTCCATGTGCCAGCTCTGCAATGCCTTTAATAATGAGAATGTAGCGCAGGTGCCACTCTCCTGGGCAGGTGTCTTCCGAGCATCATGAGACCACAGAGGGATACATCATCCTAGCTCCAGAGGTGGCCCCAAAGCAGCTCCAGCCAGCTATCAGTCCAGCTCCAGAAGTGAACTCCAGATCCAGCAATGATCCATCCATGACACCAGAGGGCCCAACAGTTATTGGACACGGGTTTCAGAGATGAGCTCCAGACACCTATAACGGTGCGTCTCCCCCTACCTGCTCGGTCCCTTCCTGATGTCATCGGCTCACCCATGGCTGCTGCTGACCTCCTCCATCCGAGCACGGGTTTCAGAGACAAAGTTCCAGACATCTACACCAGCGAGTCTCCCCGTACCTGCCGACAACATCCATGGCAGCTGCTGATCTCCACAGGCCATTCTTCAGTGTGTATACAGAGGGTTTTCAGCATCTCCCTGTGCCTGCCGGATCGCTTGCTGACATCAACCGCTTCTCCATAGCTGCTGATAATCACCACAGGCCATTCCTTCATCATCCACCGAGCAACCGGTATCTTCATCTGTTGAGCATACCTCCAGAAGCTTCTGCTCCATCACCTATGGGGTGCCCTACATCGAACCCATGTACATCATCCTGAGACACCTGACCCTCTTCCCTGAGCAACAACTAACTCCATCTCCCCTTCTGCAACACTTCCCAACCGGCACCTGTGGACGCATTACTTCCAAACCAAGACTCAATCCCCTGTGGCCTTCTCGCGCGATCAAAAGGGGTCGTCTGTAAGAAACTGAATTATGTCGTTGTATGATCTGCTTGAAAAGACCAAACGAAGCACAGGAACCATTGCGAACTGCTATCTTTTCACAGGCTCACCATGCAAAACGAGCCAATTGAAATGACAATGCAAAGAGCCAAAAACCAGTTCAGGCTGTCAGAGTAATATGTGCCCCGCTGTGTTTACTGAATCTGCATATGAGTGTGTTTGATTATCAGAAGCCCATGGGACTAGCCCTAAATTTACACCTACATCTCACCAGCTTTGTCTCTCGATGAGCCTCACCTTTTCTCTGAGAGAGCCAATCCTGTGTGCCTTAAATATCTAAAACTCCAAACAGCTTTGGCTAATGCTCTCCTGATTCGCATTCCTAATTAAGTCACACCTCTCTGGGAGGAGATTGGTCTGAAGAAGCTTTCAAAAGTAGATAGCAGACTGAAATCCTGGCCCTTTTGTCTCTGAAATCGGCCCATGAAGGAAGAGCTCTAAAGCTCCCTTATCATGTAGTAAACTTGGAGTTAAAATGTAATGCTTTTTTAGAATGATCAATTCCAAATTAAGTGTAGACAATAACTCCTTATTCTTGGTTCATACTTGATAGGCTGTATAATGTAATGCATTGTTTATACACATCAATGATAATAAATGTTTGAACCTTTTTCGGTCATTCTTCTTTTACTGAAACACTTTTAAGGGTTAATAGGAATATTAACGTCAAGTGTGAGTAAATTTAAGGGTCACTGAGTGGGTTAAAACTTAATATCATCATCAATAATTAACATGCTAATTTATTTGGCCGTGACCAAGAATAACGGTAAAGATAAAACCTTTTAAATCAATTATGGAGTCAGATATATAAATTCATGTGAATTATTAAAAATCCTTTAGCACTGTTTCAAGACAGAACACGTGAGCCTTCAGTCCCGACTGGTATCCGTTTTTGGGCCAAGCACCGGGACCTTACAAGGTATCACAGTGGGTAGCATTGTTGTCTGACAGCCAAAAGGTTGCTGTTCAAACCACGGCTGGGTAAGTTGGCATTTCTATGTTCTCCCTGTGATTGCGTGGGCTTACTCCGGGTGCTCCGGTTTCCCCCACAAGTCCAGACATGTAGTATAAGTGAATTGGGAGAACATAATTGTCCATAGTGTGAATGAGTGTGTGTGGATGTTTCCCAGTGATGGGTTGTGGCTGGATTATGGCTGGAAGGGCATCCGTTGCATAAAACATGTGCCATATGAGTTGATAGTTCATTCTGCCGAGGCAACCCTGAAAGGGACAGAGCCGACAAGAAGATGGATGGATGGTTCTTACTCTAAAAGTCGATCATTAACTGACGGTTCAAACAAGCTATATTTGTATTATATACTGAACCTTTCAAGGCTGTCATATATGCAAAATCAACCTTTAGACGGTCTTTGACAATACATGTGTGTATTTTTTGTCCATTTAACGAAAATAAAATAGTATTGACAATACAGAACTATTTAGGACATTTTTATGACATTTTGGGACGTTACAAAGTAATTATTGCTAATTAAACTAATATTTGACAGGTGCATTGGTTGTCTAAAAATGTGATTTACAAAGAAACCCCCAAAAAACTATTTTTTGTTTAAAGTAACTCACTCGTTTTTAAGATGACAGCAGATTGTAATGGTCTTACATTTTACTTATTTTTCTTTTTAAAATGTTAGAGTGATATTGCAATTAACAAACATACATTTTCTACGTTTGAAAATAATCATAGAATAAACAGTGGTTATCCATAAATGACAAGATGAAATGATTAAATGTAATAATAGTATGACTTTAGACCATATGGCTCTCATGATGCTCTGATCATACCCCTGAAAATATTTTGGATGATAAGGATCACATAGATTTTTAGGACTCTTAAAACTGAAAATACTATCAGACAAAAATTATGTAGTTTTACTTTTATTTATTTATTTATTTAGCTTTCTATGGTATGGTACAAATTTCAAGCTGTAAATTATTCAAACTAAGAAAGTTTAATATACCTTTTCGCAGTAGGCTGCCTAGAATCTTTTATAGGTTTAGCATGTTTAGGTGTTTAACATCTACTACATAATGGCAGAAAAATGTTTAATATAAAAAAAGTCTTAAACTTTTAATGTTTTAATACCAATTGCTCTGTAGTAATTAAGTTGTGAAGTTGTTTCTGTTTTTTGTTTAAGCTTTGCTAAACTTTACTGTCATAAAAAAACACACAAGTTGTTCAGAGTTGTGTCAATAAAACATTCACAAACATTTTAGTAGTAGGAATTGTTGTTCATATTTAATTTAGACTCAAATGATTGAGATTATCATGAAGGTGCCATACTTAATCTGTTAAACTGATTAATTGTTTTAAGTCACACATTTTCTGTGTGGAAATGTGGTAACACTGATAAGCGAACAAACACTGAACAAAACATAATTTAATTAAGGAATGCAATGGATCTTTGTTTCAACAAGAGGCTGAATACCATACACAAAAAATCTTAACCTAGTGATCAGTGGTGTAAATCAAGAGCTTTAATGTAGAAGCTGTAGGATAAAAATATCTGACTCAATTAGCACTAAGATGTAACTGACAGTTCAATCTCTTCTGAGAGGCTTCAGGGACACACCCTTGCCCTGCATTAGAGTCGAAGCCCCTCAAAGCTTTGGGGTCACTGACCTATCACTGACGCTGCACTTACACCACTCACTGCTGTGCTCCCTGCGAAACATCTCCTCAAATATATCGACCTGATAGAAAGAGGAGCGTCATAAAGCGTTGATTAAAATCCCAGTTAAAAGACAGAGGGCTGAGTTATGATGGCAGTGCAGGCTGGCATTATTGTCCGGTGACAGAGAGACGACCATTAATGGACCAAAATCTGGCAGGAGAAATCCCACTCTCCAAGACATGACTCTTTTTATTTTTGATGGCTGCATGCGATGAACCTTATGACCATTTACTTTGCTGCTGTCTCTTTTGTCTAAGAACATACTCATAAAATGACAGTGTTTTTGATTCATATGTCGACGGGTGTATTAAAGGCTCCAGCTTTGTTCCCATTAAAAGGGCTCATTATATTTTTCTTGCAACCAACACCTTATTGTTTTGCCCTCAAAATTTTACATAAGTTGGTTGTTTTTTATTATAAAAATTTATTTTATGTGGATTTGTTGTGTATAAAGTTTTCCATCAAATTTCTGTTCATTCAAATGTCAAACTTCAAGTCATCCGTCCATGACAAGGTCACATCACTCAGAGAGAAGTCTTAACTAGGCCTTGAACCAGATTGGGTCTGCTGAGTGCCTTCAGACCTAGCTAAGGAATTGTGGGTAAAAATTTAAGCAGCATTTTAAGAAACTCATGTTGGTATTCATAGATAGTAACACTTCTTTCTTTCTTTCTTTCTTTCTTTGTTTTTGTCTGCGTATTTCCTTCTTTTTGTCTATGTTTGTGTCTTTCTGTCTGTCTGTCGTTCATCCTGTCTGGATCTGTTTTGGTGTATTTCTGTCAGTCTGTGTCTGTCTGTCTGTCGGTCAGTCGGTCTGTGTCTTTCTGTTTTTCTGTGTCTTTCTTTCTTTTTTCTGTCTGCCTGTCTGTCTGTCAATCGGGATCTGTATCTTTCTTCTTTCTGTTTTTCTGTTAGTATGTGTCTTTTTGTCTGTCTTTCAATCTGCCTCTGCATCTGCGTCTGTGTCTTTCTTTCTGTCTGTCT
Organism: Danionella dracula; assembly: GCA_900490495.1. NCBI lineage: Eukaryota > Metazoa > Chordata > Actinopteri > Cypriniformes > Danionidae > Danionella > Danionella dracula. Next base: position 2,230,864 of record UELW01000178.1, on the reverse strand, counting down.
GTCTGTCTTTCTTTCTTTTCTTTCTGTTTTTATCTTTTTATTCTCTATCTCTTTCTCTATGCCTTTCTTTCCTTTTCCACTAAATAATATTTAAATAATTTTTTTGTTGGTGCTAATATTTTACACTTTTCTCCAGCTATTTATTTCAATTAAAACATTTTAATTTCAGGGTAAACATTTTATCATATTTGTAATAATACTATTCTTACATAATTATATCCATTTGCAGATGACATATTAATGTATTGTATGATGTTCAGACTTCTTCTTTTGCATTAAGCATTAATTCCTACTTCTTACTGTAACAGTAAGACCTGACTTGTAACAGTCTAAAGTTAACAAGCAATAATTTCTGCACACAAATCTGAAGTATCGTGTTAAAGCAATTACTTTTATTTTAAATAATAATAAAAAAAGATAGACTGTAGGTTGCCTTCCAATCATATACTGTACATTCTGTAACAGATGAGTTAAGAATCTGAGTGTTTGAAGGGTTCGTCTGGTCCTGCTGTTCTTTTTCAGTGTGTACAACCACCACCCAGCTGAAGGGTTCTCTTTACGCTTGTTTGTCCATCATCATGTTACATCTACCTGCAAAGATCTGAAGACAAAGACGTCTGAGCTGTGATTCTGTAACACCATCTCCTGAATCCAGCCAATCATTTATTTACCCCTGACACTTTCATTATTCAGTAACACAGATCGACAGGTGCGCTACGCACCATTAACAGAGCTGCTGCGAAAATTGAAGAGCTCTGTGTCCTCAGAGTGCCTCTACCAGACAGTCCAAGTCAGTCAGACAGCCATATGTGAATTTACAGAATAAGCCATTTATGATTGCTTTGCAGTTGTAACAGTGCAAAGTTAATAAATTGACCTGCAAGATGTTTTTTATTTAAAATTCATTGTGTGATGGGTTTCTTTATAATGGTTGAAGTCTTTCGTTATTAAAAAACTGGTTATTGGAATATAAGAAAGGCATTTTCCATTTTCCATGAACATCTCAACACTTTATATAAAACAATGTCAGCTCTGTTTGATGATGGGATATGAGACAAATAACTACCTAACATATATTGCACTATTATTAGCCTCAATCTTTTCAATCGGCCTCCCCTAATACATATAAAGTTTATAATAACTCTTCTAAACTGTGGTGTTTATTTATTTAGTAAAAAAAAATTACATGACCTTATTTGAGCTTAAATTGATTCTATTCTGATCATTGGTATTGAAAAACTTGCCATTTTATTAGCTATATGACTTTTTGCATATGTTACAGAAATTCTTGTAATCTTTAAAGTTATTGTTTTTGTGACGAAGTTCAAATATTTTTTACATTGCCAATGCTAAATCACTGTATTACATACATAACACATACATACTATGTCTATACTATATACTTAACACTAATTAATAACATCCGTCTTAGTAATCCATAAGCCAAGTAACTAATGAATTAATATTTGTCATCCTGATAAATTAATTAATAGTGTCATTATTTGTTCACTTGACAAGCTAAACAAAAAAAGTGGAGTTTTTTGTTTGTACTTAGTTTTATTTAGTAAAATTCTACAGAAACAAACAACATGAAAAGAGCACACAGCACACAGAGTCACGGGTAGATTTAAAAACATCGAAACAACATTTATTGCTGACCTGTTTTCTTTAGGGTAATCATTTTGAATACACATATATATATATATATATATATATATATATATATATATATATATATATATATATATATATTTATTTATTTTTTTTTTTATTTTATGTTCATCAGTTTTATTGCCTTGATGCTGTAGAAATTTAATAATAGAAATATATGATAATTTTCTAATGCTTCGAAAAGGCTGCAAAGAGGGGTTTCCAAAACGCATAACTGAGAACGTCACATTCAACAAGTAAAAATAAAGTACTTCATAACAAAAATCTCACAGTTTGGAACAAATCGCATTTTAAAAGAGTAAACCGAGACAAAAATGATGTGATGTCTAGTCTCCTCAGGCTCAGAGCTGAAGCGGCCACGCCCATCAGCACTGACCACGCCCCTCATCCCGCTCGACCCACCCCTACCGAGGACCGCAATGATTTAGAAGTTCAGGAATCCCACGTGACGTCACCAAAGGGTGATGTAATGCTTCTCTAAATAGATCGTATTGTAATCTCTGCTCAGTCCAGCGTGCTTCCTTCAGAAAGTGTGCAGCATCTCCTCCAGACATCAGCGGTGAGTTGCTCAGCTTGGTTTCCGCACGTTCCTCCGCGTTCAGACGCGCTGGCGACCCGCTCTGTCAGGGAGCGCTTCTCCTTGATCTCTAAAGAAGTCACAAAGTTGTTGAGGACTCCCCTGAACATGTTTCAGGAGTCTGCCTGAGCTGCTGAAGTTTGATGCAGACGGGAGCGGGTTTGTTGTGCGTGCTGGCGCTCCGCTCGGCGTCCGCTTTTCGCTCGGACGATGTCCATGTTTAACAGCGAGCTCCTCTCTGCTTCAGGACTCTCCACGTTGTGTTGTTGTCTTCTGCGATCTTCTCGTGGACTTGGTCGCGGTTTTTATTGCGAGCATCATGCTGTCAGAGTCGATCCGGGATCCGTTTTTCTGGGGCTAATGCGTGCATGTGTTTGTTTGTGGATGTCTATGGCAAGCCGAAGTAGCATTTAACCCTCTCTTATTTATTACCGCGCATCGTTAACGGTTTTGATTAAAGTTGGTAACAGACAGAGGCTTGTATGACCACACTAACAGTGTGTACGTGATAATTCATCCCAGATATGAACCGGATTAATTATACGTTTTAATCTAATTAAAGGCAGTGTTTTTGATACATTTGTGCTTGTTGTCACAAAAACAAATCTCATTTTTAATCCTTTAATTAGCTTCTTTGTGAAACGTGTATATTAAACCAACATAAAAGGTCAATATTATTAATATGATATATATTTACTTATTTCTATCTTATTTCTGTAGATATTACACATCCTTCACAAATGGATAACAAACTACTACTAATAATATTACAAATGGCTCGAGAATGATGTTATTATTATTAATAACACTGCTATATTAATATAAGTTGTGATGTTAGATCTTTTTCTGTGAGTTTTACATACTACTTTAAAGTAGTGATGATGATGATGTTTATTATTACTGTTACATTTATAACAATAATTTCTTGATCATCTTGGGAAAGTTTTCAACTCATAAAATTGAAATAAACATACATCTGATCAAAAGTTATTATCAATATCTTTTAATGACTAAATCTACACAAAACTAAAAAACCCCATCAAAAGTAAAAATTATTTTCTCACCAAAGATGGACAGCTTAAATTCACTCTCATCTTATTACATTTTTTTTGGTTATTAGTTTAGTATAAATTCATGTTATTCAAAAGTAATAAAAAAAAGTTATTTTTTATTCTCGGGGCTTTTCTTTTTTCTACTTCAATCTTAAATTAAGTGGTAAACTGAAACTAATATATGAATTCTGTAAAAATATAAAAGTAATATACAATTTAATAATATAAAAAATTATATATAATATTTGTATATCATTTTCAGTTTAAACATATGCATTGACTAATAACTCTAACTGTGTATGCAAAAAAGCTTTTGTCTTTGACGCAAGTGTTTTTTTTAATGACTAGCAGCAGACTTAAGTAGGTAACACATTGAAATGAAACATTACATAAAACAAGAGATTTATGTGAGAGTTTCTTTTGTGTCTTTAATTCCATATACAGCACATGTTTGTTTATTGTTGTAGCTATTTAGGGCTGCAGCTCCTTTAAGTGCAAACTATTGTTTCAAGTGTTTCTCAACTCAGCACTCTGGTTCACAATATTTAGAAGATAGAGGACACTGTGATTAAAACCTTACAAATTGTTCACACAACTTGTAACTGTTGAAGTCTGTGAACCAGTAGCTTAATTCACACTTCAATTAAATAATTTAAGACCTTTATGACAAATGAGTTCTTAGCATACGGGGTTAAGTGACGCACAAATATCCAGTAGCACTAATAACAGCTATGTGACTGAAAAAGAAGGGATAACAGGGAATGCAGAATTATCAAAACGGAATACAACTGATTAATGGAGCCCATTCTTTAATTAGATTTTAATTAATCCTAGTTAATAGTTGTAAATGACATAGCTTTATCATTGAGGAAATTGACCTTGACCCTTAAATCCATTATTTTGCTGTGATGAGTCTCTATAGTAAGAGAAGATCAGCACATATTATGAAAAGTCCAGAGAAATACTTTTTTCACTTTTTGAGAGATTGTGTATGCAGAGTTTAAAGCCTTCCATTTGTTTTGTTTTTGTAAACTTTACATGAATTCAGTAAAGCATTGTTTTACTTTGATCCATTTATTGATTTTCTTGTAAATGTTGGTAATTGGGCTTTTATCGAACCCTTTTTTCAGTCCCTGATATTATAGAAAACCATTTCCATAACCCTGAGGATTTGTCACTCCTGGCTTTAACCAATGTCGGTTATGATTCAAGAAACAAATACTTTACAAAAAAAAAGCTATCCACGATTTCTACCTAAAACTACTTGAGGTCATTTTAAAAGTACGAAGATGTACAAATAATTTAATTGAAGCAGATGCTACTTTTGTTTTTTGAGTTTCAACATAGAACAAGTTTTCATATTTGTCGTACATAATTTAACTTTATGTCCAGAAATGACCAGTCTTGTCCAAAACTTTTAATAAAAAAAAAAAAAAAACATTTTCATTCAATCTTACTCACGAAACTAAAAATTAAACAAATAAACGACCACTTAAAAAAACTCAATAACTGGAAGAAAAAGCTTCTCATATCATAAACGGTTTGCTAAATGTTAAGTGGCTTGCCATCGTGTGTTTGGTCCCGTTGTGGGCTGTCACACAAGAGTTCTGCATTGTTCCTCTCAAGCCTCCTCAAGAATCAGTCTTAAGTATTTCATTTATCAACAGGCTCAAACCAAGAGGGTACTGCCCCCACAAACAAGGAATGTCATTGAGCCCACGGATTTTATAAATGAAAATAAACTTTAAAAAGTCTTTAAAAATAATCTGTTTTAATTCAACGAAGGCAATGTCTCGGGGCATGACGTCATGATGCAGGCCAGTCAGACTGTTTGATTAACAGTGGAGATATCCAGGGGTTTGTGCTGACAAGGCAAACTCTGTCCTAAAAGCCTGGAGGCTTAAAAGATTTGAAGCCACAGACACAAAGTTTGTCTGGCTTCTGTTTTAACAGCACTACAACAATATTTATTGCTAGATATTGGCCTATACTTTGAACAAATAAGATGTAAATGCGGATCATCTTTGAATAGTGGAGATAGTAGCTGGAGGCTAAATTAAACCCAATTAATTAAGAACATTTCATTTATGGCCTGGATTATGGTAACCTGAGTAGTGTTCAAAATTCAGTATCAGTATTTTAAAAATTAATACTGCTGCAGGAGAACATTTAAAAATTTAAATAAATCCGTATATTCAAATGTTTACATATAGTTCAGATAATAAAGAGATTAAAAAGCCTCTGCTAATGTCCCAAATGTGCTTTATACAGTATAACTTTGATCAGGACCAACCTGATTTATTTTCTGTCAGAAAGAACCTTAGCTAGATCCTGTTCATTCCCAAATATTTGAGCATCTTAAAAGCAACAATGTGTTGTTTTTTAAGCCTTTTTTGAGCATCTGTATCCTCTGCATTTGCACTGCGAAAAAAGGTGATCCAAGTCAGAACTGGTACTCAATGCAAGGCAAGACAATTCTATTTCTATAGCACCTTTTATACACATTGGCAGTGCAAAGGGTTTTATAGAAGAATAAATACAGATAAAATAAACCATAAAAGATGTTGGGTATGAAAAATGCAAATGATTAAGCATTAACATAGTAGAATAAAAGATAACAGGTTCCTAAGTACTGTGCCAGCAATGCTCGGCCTCACTCATTTATTTTAATAGATGTGTTTTTATTCAACGTGACTTATATTTTAGCCCCTTTAGTCTCTTCTGGAAGCTGGATCCAGCTGCGTGTAGCTAAATAGCTGAAAGCAAACTGTGTTTGAAGTGAAATCGTGGTAGTTGTAACTGATTTAAAACACAATGCTCTGTTTTGTGGCTTTTAGATGAGCAGCAACATACTAAAATCTATTCCGAATCTAAGAGGTACTAGGGGAAGAACTGATCTAATTTCTAATATCAATGATCTTATCCATAAATAATGCAACTCATTGCAGTTGTTCACAGGAAGCATTTCATGGGGGGTAACCACCATTGTAAACAGGGTTTGAGCATTGTTAAAGTTGTTGCTGATGAGGTTTGAGAAGAATGTCTGCCTATCAGCACCTAACTAGGCATTAAAAGTATGATTGATATGGGGGATAGTAATCTTAAGTTTTCCTCCATCTCTCAGCTTTTCTGCACATTATTTTCACACTTTGAAGGTGCTTTCTGTCCATCCGGTTTCTTCTTGATTGAGGAAATGTTATCAGTTACAGACTTAATGTCTTCACACACACATAGACAAATGGAAATTCACTAATTTGCTCTGATGACTTCTCTTAAGAGGGCTTTTTTGCTAGCTATACAACGCTGCTTTTTGATGTTGATGCAGGGAGGCTCCTTGTCCTTGGATGGGGCTCAGGGGTAGTGAAGTGTCTTATTTGAAACAATGAATCTTTAAAATGACTCATGAGTAACGAGTCTTTTTGGGGAGTGAATCGTTTTCTTTGGTGTTTGCAGACTAAAAGCTTGATAATTAGAAGACACAGCTAAGCAATTTCTTTTACCCAGATTTGTAAATTTTGCTCTACTTTTGAGTCTTTGTCATGGCAGTTTGCAAGTACATCAGAATTTTTTCCAGAATTAATAAAATAAATAAACTTTTCAAAAGATTGATTCTCTTTAGAGAACAAAACACCAAAATGAATTAAACTTCCAATCACGACTCATGGGACAAAAGTGACACACTTTGTGGGATTTGTCGAACACCAACAAGACAAGCCTCTTAATGTTCTGCGATTTCCACTTTGGCTCTTCTTCACGTTGTTCTTCTTCTGTTTTGTTTCTTGATTTGAGGTTGAGGTGAGACCCTAACCCTGTATATTGAGAAAAACCCAGCAGATTTTTTATGTCCCAACAGCACACCGAACACAAAATCAAAGAGCTGACTACCATTGGTCGACCTTTAGATTTTGCATTGTGAAAAACCAAGGCTACAAGACAAACTTTTTTCTTTGCGCATGTTGTTCAGCCAGATGTTTGAGGTCTTTTCGATGTGCGTTGTTTTGGTGCGAAGGGCATACACGTGCAAACTACTTTCGACATAAAATTTAGATGTGGGGTCTGCTTATAACCTTAGAGTTGATTATGAGATATCAATGATTACCACAATATACATTTTCTTGATAAGACATAGACAGGACGATAGAGAGCTTAATAACTGCCTGAAAAGTGTGTCAATAACTGCCGAACAGTAAATTACACAGCTCATTGATTTAAACCACCACAGTCTATGATAGTTTTCAGCAAAAAAGGCTATATTCTCTCCATCTGCTGTGTTCCCGCATCCAAACACGTCTTGTTGATACAGTTACATGTCACGATCAACTAGAAAATCAATAAGAAGTCAAGATTTGGAAACTCTTGCTTCTGATTGGTTTAGCTCGTTGACTGACTTCTTTTTTTAACCACATAAGCTGACACTCACAGCAGAAGAGAAACTTGCAGTTGAATCTAGAGTGGTGACAGCTCCATAGTTTGTTTAAAGTTGAAACACGTGTAAGTTTACCACAGCAGCACATTCGCTTGAGCTCATCATGAAGATGCAGAAAACAAAACACCATGTACAGACCTGTTAAAGACCTAAAAATCTGTCCCTAATATATTTTATCGTAATGGCTTTAGTTTTAAAGTAATTCTATCTTGAACTTTTCCTGTTTAGAAAAGTTTGGCTTGTTTTTACAATAAAAAATTGTTGAAAACCTCAGTTAAAGATAAGGTTCGTACAATTTTCATCCTAGAGCAAAAATTGCTTTTATGTTTTCTAAAACTACGATTTAACAAAATTGTGATAATTATCAATATTTTAATATTTTATTTTTGGCTGCATTGCACTGCCCTAATGACAAATTAGAAGGGTAAGAGATACCAGAAAACTACGTAGCCTAAACATCTTTACTCAGGTTTTATATACAGTTTTTTTGTAGAAAACTTACCACTTTCAACTTTTTAAAGCATTTGTTATTCTTGAAATCGAGCTTGTACAGAAGATAAAATTTAGTTTGCTTCTCTTGGTATCTTTTTTAACTTTCCAATTTGTCTTTTATTTTTATTTACGCACACTTGGTTGCACTGGCTGAAAGAAGAAAGTAAGTTAAAATCTTATTAGTCTTGGAATATTATCGACGTGTTGTAAAATTAGTTTTATTTTTCAAATCCCTTGACTAGCTTTTTTGGAACATTTTATTGGAGCCTTTTGACCCTGTATGGTGGAGGATTAACAGTGTTCATTTTACTGTCACTTTTGTTGCACTAAAAAGAACAGTGTGAATGTAATATTTTATGTTTAACCTGAACTCTTAGGAACATATAAAACAAAAGAGTCTGATTGTTCTTGACACACACTTGATTTTAGCAAAGCTTTTACTGTTGTTTTTTTTCTCACTGAAAAAATCAACAAAAAACATCTTTCATACTTGAAGAGCTTCCTCCAATATCAAAGTCCATGTTTGAGTAGATATGATGAGTGACCGTGATTGAGGGTTGCTTTTGTGAGCCTCGTGCAACTCTTCTTTATGAGAGCTTTGGTATTTTTTTGAATGTGTCTGATTCCTGGCCTCGGGCCCTGAGCTGATCCTCCCTTGAACCTTCACTGCTGACAGCTGATGGAGGACGGACGACTGCTGGGATTTGGATTGCAGAGCAAGTTTGTGCTTGTTGAGAGCTTCATTACCACCCTCCTCACTCCTCAGTCTCTGCTCTATGCTGTTTAGGTTCAGGCGTTCTTCAGAGGCAAAGGATCCTAACCAGTTCCTAGTGAAACCATACTCCTGGCCCCTAATCCTCCGCTTTTGGAGCATCAGGCTGCTCCGGGTTTGAAGAGTCAAGAATTTTCACAAGTTAAATGAAAACAGAGATGAAATTAAAGCCAAGCCGTTGTTTGACCAAACACAGCACACCTGGCTCGATGTCACCTGGGGATATGGAGCGGTCGAGGGGGTTCAGAGACCCGCTGGAGGGTGCAAATGATACGCTAATATTAGTCATAAAAATGAATGAGGTGCATTTTGATGACAGGCTTTGTGGTATGCATGCTATAGAGAGAGAATATCTGTGCAGTGCACTGTCAGGTTTTTTCCTTTTGGAGTTTAGCCAGATGTGATATCACACATTTTTTAATATTTGAAACTGACATTCCATCACATCAAAAAGGTTGGCTTAAACAAAGAGAAGTCTGTGAAATGGAAGGTTTGATAAGGACCATGCTACAGGCTTTCCAATATTAGAGGCAATTATTAAAGTCAAGCCACGGCCTCTCTCTGCTGCAATTGATTTTGAGTTTGCAATTTAAAAGGTGATCCCTTATTTATTAGTTTGATTATAGATAATAATAGGTCATGTTTTGTTCCATTTTCCTTATTTTAAAAGTACTTTCTCTGAGAACCCAGTCAGACTGGGGCCAAAATAAGCTAGTAGCCAATCAGCAGGAGCTATTAAAATATAATTGATGTGTTCGTACGTAAACCATTTTACTTCCATTTATTCTCAAAAATTGTATATGGGTAGAAGTTAATGTTGTACAATAGGTGGTTACACACTTTTTTTTATCAAAACTGATATTTAGGTCTAGTTTATCAATTTGCAGTGGTTGTTATGTGGAGACTACGTAAATTGTTTTAAATACCAGAAAAAAACTTCTAATCCAAATGTTGTAACCCTAAAACTATTACGCTCAAAAGAGAATAAAAAAATATTAGGTTAAAAATGGACATGCTAATGCAACAACATGCTATTGGAAATTTCAAGTTTTTTTCAAACGTCAAAATATTAAATCCCAGAGATTTGGTATAGCACCTTTTAATGAATGGTTGTAGGATTAGAAATTAACAGGTAAAACAGAATTGTATATTACACTATAAAAATAAAAAATAAAACAAAACAAAACAGAAGGCCTCTTTTTTCAGAGTCTCAAAAAGATTTTAACATATTTTTTAAGCTACTGGATGGTTTTAATAATGTGGAAGACAAGACTGATGTGTTTAGAAAAATATGCTGGGGCGAGTCGCACACAGTCGTACTGCATCAAGCTTTTTACTAACTGGAAACTTGTAAATTTCAGACATAGTTAAGTACACTCACACAATGTTCTTTTACGTTGAACAAACTACAGCAGTGCATCACATTAAAATAAATGTATTGCTAACCAGGTGACACAAAAACAACATTTACATGAACCCCAAACAGTGGCAGAAGCAAACTGGTGCCTTTCTCTTTGTCTCCTCAGTTTAGATGGTGGACGTTGGAAGAGATTGAGTTTAAGTCTAGCTGAAACTAGAGATAGAACCAGCTTAACTGCCTGACGTTAAGCATCATGTTGTCCAGATGGAAGCATATAAAGGTGTTACTAGGTTCAAGCAAGCTATACAATTTTGTGTTCAACAGTTCCAACCCTGCATTTATGAAAATCTTCACCTTAACAAGCATTTTCAAATAAAAAAAATGTTTTTTGTTTTTGTTTAAATAAACATGTTTACTATTATTAATGCTATCGAACTTACGTTTACCAGGGGTTGTTCTGTTTGGAGGAAGAAGGCAGCTTCACTTAGTGTCTGAGAAGCTTTTCAAAAACATCAACCAAATCGAAAAAAAATGTGTGAGGGGAAGAATTCATCCTTGAAAGAGCTTAAAATGTCATACGTGATGGAGACAAAAATCAGATTTCCAGAGCCTATGTCCCCAAGGCCCATGTGTCAGGACTGGATCTGCCCAAGGCCCAACTGGAGGCTAAAAGACGCCTGGTTAGCATAACAGCAGATTTGCATGTTTTGACTGCATGAGAGGAAACAGTCTGTAAGACCAGCCGCTCTGGAAAAAGATGCATTTGCACATGATGTATAGAAGCGTTCACAGTTCTAGCCTCATGGATGAATCCAGGGCTGAAGCAGTTTAAATCAAACACCCTTCTAAGTTTCAAAGCTGTTTATTTTCCACAGTTTGTTTGGCGTCTATAAGCTGTGTGTTTGGCTGCTGTGTTTGAAGGCTACTCGCTCATGCGGGTTGCCATGGACTATTACAGCTGCAGCTCGTTAGTCGCTCAACGTTTATAATGCTGTTACTCTTTAGCTCAAATTTGGCATACATTTTATGTAAAGTTCCCTAACACAGGTGTTAGGCACACTGGAGGAGTTTACGATCACCTGTGATGCTGGACATGCTGCCAAATTCGACAACAGTGATTTCCCTGTTGCGATAAAATAGTTCGAAACATGTGCAGCAGGAGAACCTGTCTCCAGCTCTGTGTTTGAAATCAAGTACTTTTCGACAATTGTGTTTGGTTAAAGTTTTAGCCACAACTTTATTGTTGTTCCGGTGTAAATTTCAGTTCAATCTAAATATAAAATATTAACTTGCTTTTGATTTAGAACTTTTTTTATTGCAGCCGGAAATTATGGATTTTTTTTTAATAATTGTGGTTAGTGATGTTGTCTCCTTGTTTTTTAGGCCCATCCTCTCCATGCCAGCTCTGAGAAATGCTTCAAAAGATGCGCCTGAGGATAATCAGGAGATGCTCATTGCAGTAGGCTTCTAAACCAACTGTACTCAGAGGTAGCTCTGTGGAAACATGATTGTGTAGAGGTAAGTAACCCTATATCATGTGTCCATTATTTGAAAAGGCTCTAGGATTATTTTCTTTTTCAGGAAAACATTTTTGGAATCATGGCCAGACTGTACTCAAACAGATACAAATAGAAAATATGTGCTGTCATGTCTTAACTTTTCAAAAGAGTTCTGCTTGAGCTTGCTCTGTGAATAGAGGGTTTATGTTAATGTTACTTCCACACAGAGCCCCACTCAGCTCAATGAGATTTAGGGGCAAATCATGCAATGGATTGACTACATTTCATTGAAAAATGTATTTAAAAATGAGTTAAGACCAAGCTTCCAAGTTCAACTTAATAAGATTTGAACATAATAATAATTAGACATCAAGATTAGTCAAATTAAATATCTTTGTTTTAAAAACAACATGAAACCCAAGTCTATATACACAAAACAATTCCTGGATTTTTATAATACATATTTGAAATAACATCAGCCGTTTATGCTTTGCATTTATTTAGGTTATGTTTTTCAATCAGTAAAAAGCAATGTTGATTATAAACATTTTCAATTGTTTATTTCAAGCATTTTTTTCAAGCGTGCACTACAATACCTCCTTAGAAAGATAGTTTGAACAATCAGAGCTGTAAACAATCCATTCAACACACTTAATTTGATGCATGGCTTTAATTAACAATTAAATTTTATTGTGTTTTAAAATAACTGTGGTTATTTTAAATAACCGTGGCTATCCCTGAATAGTCCTGTCAGAGGGTTTAGCATTTTGTTGTCAATGTATTAAATAAATATGTTACCTTTTGTTGCTTGAAATAAATGAGAAATTAAAGCAGTACTCCAAACCCCAAAATAAAAATGACTACTTTCATCTTCTTAACACATTTTGACATTTACATTGACACTCCTGAGGTACAGATTTTTATGCCTTAAATCAGTATTTAAAACAGTATCAAATGTCTCCATCTGCAATTGTTGGTAAAATTTTTATTAATTACAAGAACATTGGCTGATCACATAAGAAATGAAATAAAGACATTAATTCACATTGTTGTTTTTTGGGTTGTGAGATACCTCAAGCTTAATAAATAATATCAAACAAACTATATTTACTTGAGCATGAATCATTTCACAGTGACAATCATGCCATTGGGAATGTGTTTAGGGATGCAGCCTGTGGGCTCAGGACTGCTTAGATCTTGATGGCCATGTGCCCGATGCTACATTTAAACTTGTGGATGCATAGTTCTGTGATTTTTACACACATTGCTGCCTCCTTTTATAGGCTTTTGCACTTTTTCTCTCACGTCCCCTTGAGGTTTTAAGATTTTTTCACTTTCGTAGACAGATCACTGACAGAGATGATGTTGGTCAAGCTTCAAACATAAGTGCAAAAAAAAACGCTGGTTTACTCAAATATCCACAAACAGGGTCATTATGTTTAACCGCAGCTGTAAGCAGTCTATTGGATTTACACATTGGAAAGAAGGAGGCATGTAAACAGTGTTGGTACTAGTAAAAAGTACTGGGCTAGATTTTAGCAATAGCGATTAGCTCTGCCGTTCTTCCATCTGTCACGGCAATGTGTGATTGCTGCTTCATGGGCCTCTGGGGTTTGCTATCATATAGCTTTAAAGGGTCATCAGATGTCCATTTATCAGAAGTTGATATGATTCTAGTGGATATTAAAGCCTATAACAGACTGATATTACAATCAGTGACAGAGAGATGATTGTGCACAATGTGCAGGTTTATAGTAATGAGCTATTAAATGTGAATTCACAGGCAAAGCATCTCAAAATTACTTGTGTTCAGAGGATAAAGGGAATTATTAAGATAATTTAAGAGGCATTTGTTCACAAACTAATATGCCATAATCATTGTTTTAAAACACTTGGAACAGTATGATTTCCATCTGAGGTCTCCTTTACAGTTTGCTTCTGTAACTTATAATTATTAATCAACTTAATGTCAAACATGTATAACGTAACTCTGTAGGCTTTATAAAATCCTCTTGAAAAACATTTTGAAGCCCTGACTAAATAAATGATTTATATTACAATCTAAATACATCCACACTATGGCTATTTCTTTCTGTAGAAGTTGAACTGTTTGTTAAGACGATCTGATGAATCCATTCAAAAATACTTTAGTTTCCAGTTTAGTTTCAAGTCACCAGGAGCTAATTGTGAGGTGTGATCGCTCCATTTGTTTGCAACATGTACAAAATACGTGATGAATCATTTTAAATCGTCACGTAAGGGTACACTCAAAAGCACCGTCTGTTCCTGACAAAATGGTTCCCATATGTCCAAAAATGAATTACAATTTTTCCCCCCAATGTGACCCCCCACCTGAAACACATGTAAAAAAACACAACAGCTCAAAATGAACAAAAGGGGTGTAAATCAATGCAAGAATAAATTAATTGATGTCAATGGAAGCAAAAAGGGCTGGTTTGGACTGAAGGAAATTGTTTCCTTGACATCGAAAGAGTGGTTTAGCTGCACCCTGCATGTGTGAAAGTCTTTGGTTGGCATACCATTCTTCTCAGTCCATCATAGATGGCATCTAACAGCAACATGGCACTGAACAGAGTTTCCAGCAGAGGGAGAGGGAGATAGATTCATGTGTCATTTTTTACAGCATTTGTCTGGGTTATGAAAAAAAAAAAAAAAAAAAAAAAATATATATATATATATATATATATATATATATATATATATATATATATATATATATATATATATATATATATATATATATATATCATAATCTATTGCTATGCTTCCATAAATTAGTTTTGTACCCTATGTATGTTTTAATAACGGTAAAATTCCTAGAAAAACTTAACTTTTATTGTCTTGTTTTAGTTATAAGGCATTGAGTAATCAACGTGTATGAAAGGTGCTATACAAATTGACTTTCCTTGGTTGCCAAACTATTTGTACGCAGGTGAATAAGCAGCAGTGGGAGTGATGAACTTGGAGCAGGACCGGCCATACGTCTGTAGCGCCCCAGGCTGCTCTCAGGTTGGTTTTTACGCTCAGGAGCACACCCCATTCAAGTCTGTACTATGCATACAATGAAATCTGATCTCGACATTATAAATACCATGCTCTGGAGGCTTGATTTCTTGGTTTTTCTTTCAATGACCTAGAATCATAATTGATCTGGAGAAATAGTTATAGCTGGAGTAATAGCACAATTTCTTTTGTAATTTTCAAAATAATTAGATAACTAAATTTAAGTAGGCGTCACGGTGGCGCAGTGGGTAGCACGGTCGTCTCACAGCAAGAAGGTCGCTGGTTCTAGGCTCGGCTGGGGCAGGTGGCATTTCTGTGTGGAGTTTGCATGTTCTCCCCGTGATCGCGTGGGTTTTCTCCGGGTGCTCCGGTTTCGCCACAAGTCCAAAGATATGCGGAATAAGTGAATTGAATAAGAACGATTGCCCATAGTGTTAAAGTGTGAATGTGTGTGTGAATGTTTCCCAGCGATGGGTTGCGGCAGGGAAGGGCATCCGCTGCGTAAAACATATGCCAGAGAGTTGGCGGTTCATTCCGCTGTGGCGACCCCGAAAGGGAATAAAGCCGACATGAAGATGAATGAATTTAAGTAAAAATAAATAGAACATTTACCTGTGTAGTAAACATACTTTAATACCTATTTTATACATATTTTAACCCTAATAAAACATTTTAATTCAACTGTGTTTGGAATAGCTAGAAGTTTCAATAGCCATTTCAAATTTGGGTTTCCCATTTATTATATATAAAATATAATCCAATCTGGTGTTGTATGCGTAAAAAAACACATTTAATCACTTAGACTTAACTTTTCATTCTTATTCATTCAGTGGTACCTTGCACTCAATTCACCTTTTATTAACCGTCCCATAATCAGATGATCTACACATTTTCAAGATGAGCTTTGACTTGTATTATATTCCTCTCATGATCTTTGTATACTCTGTTTAAAAAACAAGAGAGAAGGAGGCACTGCCTCTCTTTTTAGAGATGTCTATGACTGAAATAAAGTAAATTTTGGTGACTATTCCTCATTCAAATATCTTGGTACAGTGCTGTAAGGTTCTCCATGAATTCTGATAATCAACCTCTACAGACCACCATAATACTCCTCAGACTTCATCAATGATCTCACAGAGCTGATCACTGAGTCATTGCTGAGTTTATCTCTTTTATTATCTCAGAAGATTTTAATATTCACATGGAAAATCCTCATATCTCCGCTGGATCTGCTGATGC
Organism: Danionella dracula; assembly: GCA_900490495.1. NCBI lineage: Eukaryota > Metazoa > Chordata > Actinopteri > Cypriniformes > Danionidae > Danionella > Danionella dracula. The sequence goes on along the minus strand of UELW01000178.1, from coordinate 2,214,752 downwards.
TGTTGATGATTTGTTCAACTTAAAGGTTAAGACTGTCATTGATGACATTACACCTGTAAAAGTAAAAAAGAAAGCAGGCAAACAGAAAGCACATTGGATACAGTCCACAAAAGTACAAAGTATGAAAATAATGTGCAGAAAAGCTGAGAGAATATGGAGGAAAACTAAACTTGTTGTACACTACAGTATCTGCAAAAAGAATCTCAGTTTGTTTAACACCGAATTGATTGATATTAGGCAAAAAACATAAACTTTAAACTAGTCTAGACAACAGCCTTTTTCAAAACAGTGGTTAACTTTCTAGATTTACATTTACGTTTACATTTATGCATTTGGCAGACGCTTTTGTCCAAAGCGACTTACAGAAGGGGAAATCACCAATGCTACTCATGGAGGTGCTGGGGATTGAACCCAGGACCTCATACATGCAAACATGCGCTCTACCACTGAGCACACATGAGCTACACTGAGCTAGATACAGATCTCCTAGAGGGAATAAATGCCTCTCTTCTTTCAAATACATTTCCAATGCCTCTAAAGACTGCAGTAGTAAAATCACTCCTGAAAAAGAGAAATATTGACAACACCATACTAAATCACTACAGACCGATCTCAAATCTCCGCTCAAATACAGATTCAGATATCATTCTCCTTGATCGGCTGGAGAACTGTGTTGTTTTTTTCTGGGACAGTGCTGTGAATGGTGCAGGTGATATTTAATGGGAGAGCCTTCTATGTGAGTATTGGTGATCACATGACAAACTGGACACCAATTTCATGTGGGGTCTCCCACATTCTTCTTCCAAATTCTTGCACCCCTCTTGATCAGTCTGTACATGCTACAACTGCGTGAAATAATGAGAAGGTACCAGATTGCCTGCCATAGTTATAGACACTCAGATCTACTTAGCCCTTTATCCAAACTACTACAGCATTGTAAGATCTCAAGGTAATTGTCTTGAGGAGATTAAGAGCTGGACCGACACAAACTTTCTTCAGTTAAATAAAGAGAAAATTGAAACCATTGCTTTTGAGAACTTCAGATTTTTGGGAACTTTGGCAAATCAGATTAAGAACCTCAGGGTGATTCTGGATTTTGATCTGAGCTTCATCAGTCACATAAGAGCAATAACTAAATCTGCTTATTATCATCTCAGAAACATTGCAAGGATTAGATATTTTGTCCCCAGTCAGGATCTAGAGAAACTACCTTTTTTTTCACCAGCAGGTTGGACTGTTGTAATGGTATCTTAACTGGGATCCCAAAAAAGGCCACTAGGCTTGTTGACCTTGTTCAGAATGCAGCTGCAAGGATCCTGACAAAAACTAGAAAGTTAAAGCTCTCCTGACATTTGATTGGAAGCTGTGTTTTCTCTTCTTATTTTCCAGAGATTCCCGACAGAGGACCATCTAATGATTCATCGACACAAGCATGAGATGACCCTCAAGTTTCCCTCCATCAAAAATGATAATATGCTCTCAGGTGAGATATGAATGCTGGCTTGTTTTAAAGAAAATGCCCAAAAACATTACATTAAGAAAAAAATGCCACAAGAAAGATGCTCTCAGAGCTTGTTTATTACTTGAAAAGTTGCCATTGAGTTGTTTTGCACATTATTGATTAAACACAAACAGTTCTGCTAAGATGAGCAGCTGTAAACTACTGCAGACCATCTTATTAAAGTATTCAGTGAGAGAAATCTAAGGAGAATATCTGATATTCATCAAAATCATTATCATCAGGTTGATCTATATATTAAAACGCAAGAAACCATCTACAATGATTCTTGACTGTTCATAGGTTTACTATAGTATGTCATGAGTTTGTCTAACATAGAATTGGCCTAATATTGCAAATGTGTTTGGCAAAGTAAAAAAGTGCACTAGGATGGGCTCTGGGTCTAGGAAAGAGTGCAGTGCCTGAATTTACCCCCATCTAAGAGGAGACGTAAGGTTGCTAATCAGTTGTTGATTAAATTGAGAGGATGGCTTGTATACTAAACTGGAGATGAATTATGGGGGGGGGGGAGATCTTGATTAATTTATTGGCTAATTAAAAAACAAACCTCCTCCTGAAAGGAGTTGTGCAATATCACCTGCTGCAAAATATCCTACAATTAATTGCCAATTTGTAAAACAAAAGTTTATTAGTTATCAAGTGCTTCAGTACTTAAATCACTGTGTTTGTTGATGCTCTGTTTCCCCTAAAATATTTTTGGCTAACTTTGCAAAAGTGTTTTATAACAATAAACATTCTCATTATGATAACAAATGATGTTGATGGTGCTTACAGCATGTGATATGTTTTCAGTTAATTGACTTCACATGAGTATCCAAATCTAAAGTGTGTTACGAAAAACACCAGACAGCTAAACATGGCTCCGTGCAGAGAGTGGCATGGTGAGCCGAGTCATTTAGCATAGAAGGAAAGATTCCACAGAGTTCCAGTTTGACATGGATGGATCATTTTAAGACTAATAGAAACCAACCTTTTATTGTCAGATAAATGCTCTTTGGATGTTTTGTAAAATACTTTAGCTATTTGCTTTCTAAAACGGGGAACATTCATGAATGAGTTAGACTCCTCTTGTGGCTGTCTTTGATTAGGTAGATCAGCTGGACCTATGACTTTCTGAATACGAAGCTATAGTTTGCAATGCAGAGCGGTGTGGCTGAAATAATATTTGTACAGAGCTCGGCCTCACCCCCCTAATCCCAGTCATCGAGTGGTTCCACCAGCCCCAAATCAATTAGACCTGCAGCCTCTCCGGGGATGAGGGAAAGAAAATACGGCCCTAGGATGCTTATTTACAGATCCTAGATTAATTTACTCTGAACTTTGAGAAGGAGGACTGCTTCTCAAATACTAGAAAGTTTATTTATATTTTGTTTGTTTGATTTGAACTGATAAGTTAGAACTTTAATTTATTCAAGGAATAGAGAATATCTATTCATTATAAACATTTTTAGTTCATTCTTTATTTAGGTTTTTTGTTAATCTTGTGTAATATTTCAGCTTTGTAAAGAGTTCATTATTTGAAACTAAATATATTTTTTTGTCTTTTTGGTGGTGGTGGTCCAGTTAAAATCTGATTTGCAGTCTGGAGGTTTGTATTGGGTTTCATGGATTTTGCCATTCGAGATGCTCATTTTAATCCAGATATTGAACTACAAGAGTCTCAGCTCAAAAAAGGAACTGAAGTATTTCAGACACATAACTAGATTATTTATGAAAACATAAAATCACAAGTAGACAATATTTGCTTAATTCAATTTACTGATAAATAGCAGAGGTGTCGAATTTTTAGTCATCCTATATATTTTATATAGTCATTCCATATAGCATGTCTAATATTTCAAATAAATTCTAAATGACATGAAATTGTGTTTATTTGTGTATGCATTTTTAAATTTCTACTTGCATTTATTTATTTCAGTATATTCATGACTATGAAAACCTGTCATTAATAAGACCCGGTCTTTCTGTTCATTACTAAGGCATGTTCAGAACCAAGCTGTGCAGGTACTGTAAGCAGCTGTTCTCCCTATCACCTGGTAAAAAAGGAAATATATATTACATAAAAATTTTTAATATATATATATGCTGGTGATGTATTTTAAACACAGTGGATTAACAGATATATTTGCACATCTGCCAATGTACAGATCACTAACTTAAAGTAAACCAGATCAACTGTAACACACGGATCCACTGAGCCTGCGGTAGCCATTAGCTTGCTCTCTGGCACTTGCATCCTTTGGTGTTTCATTGTATTTGTCGTGTTTGCTGGAGGTTCCATAGAACTAAGAGAAATCCACCCAGTGGTATGGTTATATTGCACACATACAATCCTCATCACGTTTCCTAGAGTTCTCAAGCAATGTTTGTCTCTCCACAAACCGAATATACAGTAGCTGCATTTCTCTCAAGAAAGAAGCTGAATGATTAAAAAGCAGAAGCTGAAACAAGCAAAAATTGTGTTATGTACTCCACTTATTATTACACTTCCTAAATTTACTGTAAAGAATAAAGTATAAAACCTGATTTTTTTTACATAGTGTTCTCAGAATGATTCAAAGATTCATGACATCAATTTTTTGTGTGTTTTCAAACACAAAAAGTGTTTTTTTTTTCTTCTAAATGTGTGCAGTATATTTGTATTTTTTATTGAATGAAAAATGTTTTAATTAAATGTTTATGTTTTATTTTTGTCTTCAGAAATGTTCATATTTCTAGCTATATGAAATAAAAAATCTTGAGTATGAGTCGGCTTGTTGCCCCCTCTTTTACAAGTTTTAAAATTGAGTCCAAGCTGTAAACATAAAATTTTGGTTAAAAAAAGCTAATTTTTATAATTGCTTTCTGCAGTGAAGCAATGAGGAGTAGCTCCAAATGTTTAAGAAACTAAAAATATTTACCGTTATCCCTTTTGACACAATTACATTTTTGTCGATTAGTATTTTTTTTTTTACTGCCAAAGACACTTCTAACACATGTGTTTATCTGGGATATCTCCACAATGTACACTTTGAATATTAGTTATAAAGAAAGGAGAGTTTTTACAGCATTTGCAACAATTTGCTGACAATATGACAGTTTAATATTCCATCTATCTGTGTTGATCCATCATGATATGAGCATTTGTGGGTTGCTAATTTCTGGTTCTTTTCCAACAAGCAAGTCTTTTTACACAGCATCACATTGTCTGTCTCCCACATCTGTCAGGTGAATTGTCTTTTTTTAAAATACCCATGGGAGTCAATATTAAGGATGCCTGCGTCCCTGCTAATCCCTGTTCATCCGTCATCAAATCTAAAATGGGAGTCCGGGTGACTTTAACCCCCATTAATACTGTGGCTTGTAAAAAAACATTTGACTTAAAAACTTGTGAAAGCGTGGCCCCAGAAGAACCTAGAAGTGATCGCCTAGCACAAGCTCCATTAGAGGAGTGTGTGATTTCTCAGCGGAGTGTGTTTTGAAGGAGTGCAGCTGAGTAAAAGAGAGCCAGTGTGGAGTGAGGGAACCCATGCACACCTTTGATAGCTCATGTCCCACTGACAGAAAGGCCTCCGTGTAAAGCGAGAAACCAAACCCGACACTGAAATCTGACCTACACCTCTGACAAGAGTAAATAATGAATCGGACACAATCACGGGCAGAGTGGAGAGATGTGCATCGCAGCGCCACAGAACACACACAGTCCTTGCACAGGGGTTTTGGAGCTAATCTATGGCAGATTTGATTGAGTAAATGGTGACAGAGCTGTCTTCAGGTAGATCATTTTTTGATTGAGTGATGATTGTTTTTAAGAGCATTTTCAGTCTATTACTGTATTTTCAGATTTGGTTGCAAAACATAAATCATTAATTCAACTGTAAACTGTAATGCATTTACTTCTGACTATACTAAATAGAATTTGAAAATAGTGGAAGAATTTTGAATCAGTTTCATACTTAATGAGGTTAATTTATGCAATTTCAGGAGCTTTTTTTTATAATTGATCCATAACCAGGTTTTTTCACTTTTGCTCGTTACTAATCCAGTAGATGAGCACAAGCTAACAGGCAATCATCCACGTTCGTGCAAGCTATCCCTCCTTCCACCCCTTTAGCACACTCTTAGTACACTCTGGGGGATTAGTGCTGGGTCCAGGTCACTTATTTGCCCCAAATCTCGTTTGGACAGCTTGCCTAGTATTCGTCTTATTGCTCACTACATCGAAATGCTAGGCAGTTATCAAGAAACTTCATAAATATTATTGCTGAAAAATAGAATAGTTATAAAACTATTAAAAAGAGTTTAAGCAATTTTAAGCCATCCCCCCACATCTTGTTTACTGTGAAGCTTCCAGTTTGTAGTTTTTTTTGTGTGTTTTATTGTGCCGTTTTACTTTTTTGCAAAGGTCTTTGTACCTTTTGACTCTTTAACCAAAATCATCCTCACTCAAATGTAATGCTATTTACTTTTATTCACATTTCGTTTACTATTCTCAGCCATTTGTGATTAAAATGCAATGTTTTGTTATCCTTACCACCCAGACATGGCACTTATACTTATACTTATCAAGGCATTCTTTAATGGGATGGGTTAATACCATTTAAAAGTATTACATAGAGCTTTGCATTGTTTTAGTCTAAATATACAGTTAATAAACTGTTGTTGCTGAAAAATAAATTAGTAAAAACACAAATCAAGTTAGTCTCAAAAGGATTCGTTTTGAGCTCACATTAACCCGCTCCACATTACCTGTGAAGTTTCCGATGATTTGTGTTGAACAGCTATAATTTTTTTGTAGAAAAAAATGTGAAGTTTAATTTATAAAGTTTCTATTCATTCACCCATCTTCATCTGCTTATCCGGGGCCGAGGCGCCGGTGTAGTATTCTAAGCAAAAATGCCTAGACCTCCCAGGACACTTCCCCGGGGCCCCCTCCAGCAGGACATCCCTGAAACATCTTCTTACAAATGTTATGGAGGCATCCGGTACAGATGCCTGAGCCACAAGTTTTTTTATCTATATATATATATCATAAAAGGTGCGAGTAAATCAATGCAAGTGTTTTTTTAAATGGGCTCCTTCAAAAACAACAGTTTAAGCTACAGGATGAAATTTTGAAAAGTGAAAAGTTTACAGTTAACAAATGTTATTGCAAAAAGATTTAAAGTCAAATGTGGTGTCAAAAATGTATATATTTTTTAATTCCAGTGACATGTGCTATGTTTCATTTTATTAAAGGAGACATGACTTGCTCTGCTCTGTCTCTAGACCAGACTCCGACACCGACACGTTTCCTGAAGAACTGTGAGGAGGTGGGGCTGTTCAATGAGCTGGACTGCTCCATCGAGCAGGACTTCTGCAAAGCTCAGGAGGACGAGGACACCAAACAGGTCAGCTCGTGGCCTGAGTCTCACTCAAAAACTCCCCTGACAAAACAGCTGTTACGTGTTTAATTTTTTATTTAATCAATTAGATTTGAAACATCATCACTAAGTGTGAAAGGACTTTATAATCATTTTATAAAATTGCATTTAGTGTTTTTTTTAATGACATTAAGTTCACAATGAAACTTCCCCTGAAGTTCTCTGTGTTTTCCCAAAAGAACATTACTCTTCATGGACAGGGCGTCCAAAACCATCACCAGCACCAGCACCAGCAGAGCCACTCGAGAATGAGCAACCACGATAGCAACATCGTGATCCAGCAGGCCCTGCCCTCACCACAGTCCAGCTCGGTCATTACTCAAGCCCCCTCCACCAACAGACAGATCGGGTGAGTCCACAGCCTTCTCAAAACGAATGCTCTACAGTCAAATGTACTCAATCACCAGGGAGCACCTCCCAAAACCGTAGTTCTGAGGATGTTAGTAGGGGATATCATAGCAGCAGAGACCTAGAGTACAGGGGCAAAGCTATGCAGAGTTTAGCTGCATCCAGAATGAAACACATCAGAATGCCTTGTTCAGAAATAACTAAAAAGCTACAGATTTGTGTGTTGATATATGTGGGATTTTAAAGATGCAGAGACCCCTGGAGTTCAGTTAGACACCCCTGGTATGGTTTCTCGCTGGTTTGAGGTTTGTTTGTTGTTGGTTCGAGGAACACCATGCTGGTCTGAGGCACACCTCATTGATGTGAAGCTAGTTTGAGGTACCTCCTGTCAATCTGAGGCTGGTGTAATGTGCTCTTTACTGGTTTCAGATGTTGATTTTTTGTATTATAATGTACTTATGTACACAAGTTTAACACCTATTTCCAATGATATTTTATTAAAGTTTGGTTTTAACCAAATTATTCTGAAGCATCCAAATTGGTTTTAAAAGAAATAAAAATCGATTTATTTTTACCTATTTAATGTAAACTCTGGGAGAAAGCAACTGTAACAAAAAATCACCCAAAAAAAGAAGTTATGAATCATATCACATTTTATTGAATATCATAATGGGTTTTACTAAGAGAAAGAAAGTTACATTTATCTGAGTTTTGTCTTGACAATAAAGCATATATGTTTTATATACCTATGTATTTTTAAGGATTAACATAATATATTCATGAGGTTTTTAATTTTTTGTAAAATCTCTTTAAGAGGCTTATGTTTTTGAAAAAATATGATATATGTTATATGAAATATGTTATATGAAAAATCTAGTTTTTTTCAAGCATTCTGCAAATAAGGTTCACACACAAGGTTATATCCTTCATCCTCACAGAAGCCTCCAGTAACTTTGCTAAAGTAAGAGGTTGAATTCAATGCAAACTCATTAATCAAATCTGTTTACTGTGCAGCTCTACTTTGATGTAGTTATGTGAGGAGTGTTCTATAGTTCTGTTCTTTATTCAACCTGCAGTACATTTTGAAAAGTCAGTTCATTTAAAAGCATCAAAACCCCATCTTTTATTTACCTCTTGGAGATCCAGACTTGAATAACTTTCAAAGTAAACACAGAGATGTCTAAGTTTGGAAGTGAAAATGTTCCCTCACTGAAGTTTTAGCTCCTCACTCATCTTTACCATTTCACACTCTTTCATCCAATGAAAACACTTCTTTTTCCTTTGCATTTCTTGTGTTTTCAACTCTTCAAGATGTGTTAAAATAGCCTGTATTGTGGAAGAGAAACCCATGTTTTGAGCTAATTTATTTAAATGCAATTAATTTACAAAACTAAGACACAATTAATAATCATGAAAGAAAAGTCCATAACTTCCTCACAAATTAGTGACTATAACAAATAAATGGATTAGAATTTGAGGCGCTATAATAAAAGTAATTGTTCTCCCATTCTGGACTGATTGAAACACTAGTTGTGCGTGTGTTTGTGAAACTTTCCACTCGTCCCAGAACTGACTCTTACAGCGCTCTGTGTCGTGTTGCCAGATTTGGGTGTATCCCACTGTGATGACATCAGTGGTGAAGCTCTGATGGGATATCAGTTTTTGGGACGATAGCCTGCTTGCGCAAATGCATCCACTGCTGAACCATCTTTTTTCTCTAACAGTCTTTTCCACATTTTCTTTCACCATCCATCGCTGTCATTTTCTTTCTCTCTTGCGTCAGAGCGCTCCCTGTCTGGATCCTAATCACCCCCTGAACCGCTCTTAAACACACCCCGGGCCGCAGGAGAAGAGCTGTCATTTTCAGCATCGCTGGAGTTTTTGGACTGAGATTATAGAGGGTAATTTTTGTAGCTGGCTGCAAAACCATGGTTTACTATGTATTGACATCAGGTTTTAGGAAAGCAGATTATAGAAAAAAAAGCACGTTAACTTTTTAAGTTTATGTTAAACGTAGAATATGTCCATGTTTTTATGCTATTTAGTTATTATTTAATCCCTGAAATTCACTTTTGTATTTGAGATCTCAGGCAGTTGTGTTCTAATACTAGAAATGTCTAAGATTTAAACGAAAGGGAAATACAATATCCTTTTCTAAAGAACCCTTATGTCACACTATGAAAAAAATCTACTGACTTGAATGGGATCACATACGACAGGAATATGTTCCAGCCTATGCGCGCGATTTCGGATTCCGCTTCAGTGAAAGAATCAGAATCAGAAAGATCTTCATTGCCAAGTGTGCAGCACAAACACACACAAGGGATTTGTTGTTGTGCATGGATACTCTCCAGTGTTGGTACAAAAAAACAACACAATAACGTTGCACGGTAACACAGGTATCGCAACACCTGTTACACAGTAACACATTGACAAAGATTATGCCAGTAAATTGCTCAAATTAAAAGTAAATAGATTATAGTAGTATTCTAGAAATAGAGGTAGTAAAATATAAAGTAATATAACTATAACTATAGAAGTCCAAGGTGCTTAAGAGATGTGCTTTGGAGGTAATGTGCAGACCAAAGCGTAAAGTAAAAGTAAAGTGCAGCAACAGAACAACTGAATATGGAGTGACTTGAATAGTGCAAAGTCCACATCCGAGTCCTACTGTTGCTTAGTCTAATATATAGATGAATATATGAGAGTGTTGGTGGGGGAAATTATGGGTTCAGGAGCTGAATGGCCTGAGGGAAGAAGCCGTTTTTGTACCGGGCTGTCCTGGTGTTGGAAGAGGTAGTAGCCTGGAAGAGGTAGTTGCCTGGGTGAGCAGCATCCAGAGGGATTTAGAGATTTTCTTCTTTGTAAGGGAGCTCCAATGATGTTTTCAGCAGTCCAAACTATCTTCTGGATCTCTTGATGCCTGATTTGGTTGCTGAGCTAAACCACACAGTGATGGAGATGAACAGGACAGACTCCATGACCGCTGAGTAGAACTGGGTCAGCAACCTCTTTGGAAAGATGAACTGAGTTCAACTTTTTCCTGTGATACTGCATCACGTGACTCTTACTGAGGTTCTTCATTTTATTTTTATTGTTTAGCCCACTACTTTGATTACATTTTTTTTGACTGTGTTAAAATGAACTCTCTTATCATTTGAATTAATTCTATTTAGAGCGTGGAATTTTTTTAAGTAATTTTTTAAATCAGAACTCTCAAAACCTAGTGCAACCAGCGCTTTAGGTTGAGATGGAACAGAGTTAGAAAAAGCAGACAATAGGGAGCCGGTTTCTGGTGGCAGGCAGCAAGTGAGGGAGATTAGACAAGAAGGATGTGACAAGATAGGGCTAGAGTGGGCTGATTAGGGAATGCAGTGAAGGTGCAAACTTTTACTCACAGTCGAGAGGGAGAGTGGCAGATTTGAGCACATCAAAGTGAGCGCACTGTTCACATATGCAGACAAGCAGCTTCTGAGGGTGTACAACAAACAGATATACATGTGAGGACTTCACATGCCTAGTTACACAAAACTGACTAACACAGTTTTTTTGTCAAAAGGTGATGATTTTTCCACATGCTCATCCTGATATAATGCTAGCCCATCACCTCAGGCAAATTGTTATGAAGTGTATCGAAATTGCTAGTAATTTAATCATGGTGAAATGTGCTGTTGGAATGTTTTTTGGGGGATTTAATGAAATAAAAAAATAAAATAAAGACAATTAAAAGTTAATGTAAACTTACAACAAATAAAAACGTTTTGGCTGTTTTTTTTACTTAGTAAAAATAGTTTAAAGATACAGATTTTCACTTCTTGAGGCAGGGGATACATGTATTAAACAGAATTGCAAAGATCCTTTGGTCATTTTATTTTGATATGCCTGGTTCAGCCCACACCATGTTGCATTGTGCTCCAGTGTGCTGGGCTAAAATGAGTTTGATTGCAATAAACCAGATTAAATGTATAGACACACGTTTTTGCCTTTGTTTAGCTGTTGTTTGTTTTGTAAAATTTTATGTAACAGGGAAGATGCAAAAACAAAACATGTGATCTGATATAGCTTTAAAGGTTTAGGCGGCTGCAAAGTTTTTTTTATTGTTGTCTTAGTGTGGTCATGCTTGGTGCATACAATAGGCGGATTTAGGTAATTTCATAAAGACATGCTAGTGTTCGGAATAGAAATGGATTTGGTAAGCCACAATATTTGTTGGTTGCTTCCCACACATTTATCTACCTAATACATCAAACAGACTTGTTTACATGAAGCATTCTTTACTTCATTTAACAATGTCCTACTGTTAACTAATCCGTTTATTAATGAAGCTTTATGAGTCGTACGTTTCCTACATAAACATAGACTCAAAGTCGGAATTTTCTTTTTACGACAGAGTTTTTGCCTCATACAAATCCCCTGTTCCAGGTCTTGCTTTCTCAGGTGAATTAATGTAAAGTAAATGACTTGGGCTGAATGGAAACGATGGTTGGCTGGGGAGAAGAAAAGTGTGAGAGAAAAGGAGCAAATGATACTGTGCATTAGAAGAGGAAAACAGAGGAGACAGATGTTTCTCAGCTGATATCCCGTGAAAGAAGGATAAGAAGAGATAAAAACTATATGAAGCCATTTCAATTGTGTTTTTGTTTGCTCGTCTGCTATGGTTTTGTGTATTAGCATAATATTCTTTATATTGTTAGTTAGATTTTATTAGCAGTGGTTAACTGTAAATTTAGAAATATGCAGTAAAACACTAAGATTTAATTTAATTTGAAAATATAGAGTGAAAATATAGGTATTGATGCTCATTGTTTGCTTCTAAAAAACAACTCTGTAGGACTCCGCGTGTGTTTGAGCGATTGTTTTGTTACGAGGACCTTAAAGGTCAGGGGTCGCTCCATGGAAGCGTGTATCAGTGTGTGGAACTGTGCACCTCAGCAGGAAAAAAGGCTTTCAGGGCCTTCTGCACAGAAACTCCACTTCCTGCAGGAAGCCATCAAGGCCTGTTAGAGCCTTTGTCCACAAAAGTTTTAATCTTCACTTCCTGCCACAACGAAGCTAGGTCTCATGCAGGGAAATTACTAAAAAGAAATGGAAATGGCAATTGTAAGCAGTGTGAAGTTTGAATTTGGCTTAAACAGGGTTTACCATGCATCACTGTAGTTATATGACTCGATTAATGACTTAAATACTTTATATGGAAGCCGTTGTATTAACGGGAAATTATATTTATTGGCATAAAAAATCCCCTGCATGAGTTTCATTTCCAGATGCATTTGCTTTCCAAGAAATGCTTTGTTCTCTTTTTAAGAGAAACACAGTTAAATGTATTTGTCATTCAAATAAGTTTAAGTGCATTGACAAACTTAGAATGGGATGTAAATTTCCAAGGAATGTATTTATTATAACCTATAAAATGTAACGTTATCAATATTATTATGATATCGCTTTATATCCTCATTTCAGTATTGCATACATCTATTAGGTTTTAACTATTCTGTTGTATTTATTGATTTTTAAAATATATTCAGTATTTGAAAAATAAAACAGGGCCACTCACTAATTCCTCACTATGATTGGCTTGAGGTTTCTTGAAATATGAAAACATTTTCACTGTCATTTTCATTGCTTCATCATATTTACTTGTGTAGTTTTCAAGGTTTGGAATCAATTAAGCCTAACTTTCCTCTAGTCCATCTGCTTAAAAGGCTTCAGTCAGAGGCCACAGCTGAGAAAGCTAAAGATCCTCAACCCCCATCTTTTCCTATGCGTTTTCACAGTCTTTCTAAGCTGTTTTTGCTCACCTCACTCCTTACCAGCCTGACTAATCTCTTTTGAATTGAACTGGAACTCTATCCAGGACACTATTATTATACAGATATTATTGTCAAATTAATATTTTCATAATTTGTGTCGTTTTTTTTCTGCAGAGCTCCAAATAGATCCCAATAGTTCAAATGGTTAGTTTGAATATGAGTACTTTAAACTGGAGTAAGCTGTTTCTTAGCTAGTCTTGTGATGGTTTAAGCTGACCCTTCACTAGAGATGTGCTGATTAAAAATGTTCCTTCACTAGTTATTTGCTGGTTTAAGGTGGACATTCTCTAGTCTTGTGGTTGTTTAAAGTGATCTTTCACTGGAGATTTTAAGGATTTGGTGTTCCGTCATTAGTCATGGGCTGGTGTTCCATCATTTGCTCTTTGAGGTTCAGGGGGATTCTTATGTGATCATATGCTGGTTTAAGGTGTCCCTTCACTAGTCTTGTAATTGTTTAAGGTGTTCCTTCACTAGTCTTGTGCTGGTTTAATGTTATTCTTGTCTAATCATGTGCTGGTTTAAGATGTCTTGTCACTATTCTTATATTTTTAAAGGTGTACTTGTTCCTTAACTAGTCGTGTACTGGTTTAAAGTGATCTTTCTCTTGTCATGTTGTGGTTTAAGATGTTCAGCAACAAATTTAAGCTATGTTGTCACTTGTTTTTGTGCTGTTTAAGGTGTTCTTTCATTGGTCTTGTGCTTGTTTAAGGTGTTCTTTTACTTGTTCTTGTGCTGGTTTTATGTTATTCATATCTAATCATGCCTTGGTTTAAGGTGTGCCTTCACTAGTCTTGTACTTTTTTAAGATATTCCTTCACTAATCTTGTGTTGGTTTAAGGTATTCAATCACTAGTCTTGTGCTAATATACAATGATATTTACTAGTTTTGGACTAGTTTAAGGTGTTTCTTCACTAGTCTTGTGCTGGTTTAATGTGTTCCTTCACTAGTCTTGTGCTGAATTAAGGTGTTCCTTCACTACTCTTGTGCTGGTTAAAAGTTTTCTTTCACTAGTCTTGTGCTGGTTTAAGGTATCCATTCACTACTTTTGCGCTGGTTTAATGTGTTCCCTCACTAGTCTTCTGCTGGTTAAAGAGTTGCTTCACTAGTCTTTTGCTGGTTTAAGCTTTTCTTTCACTAGCCTCGTCCTGGTTTAATGTGTTCCTTCACTAATCAATTGCTGATTTAAAGTTGCATTTTTAACAATCTATATGTTTAGTAAATGTTTCCTTATTTTTCATTTGAAATATTATGGTTGTCCACATCAGAGTAAGGAATTGGTTGGGTATTTAGAGAGAGATGATTTGAAAAAAGCAGTTTGCAGTTCTTATCTGACAAAAAAGAAAGAAAAGATAGAGCACAGAGAATCTAAATGTCATGGCTTTTCAAAAGATAAGAGGTGAAATGAATGATGTGAATGCTGGCTGCATTTGAATTACTAACATCTGTTCTTGAGTCGTGTCAGAACTGTATATGTTAGACAAATTCTCTAGGCTATATATTAAACATTATGAGGGGTTCAAGTAATAACTGTTGAACTAGCAATTGAAAATCCAATGGTTATATCATGTTATGTAATTTTGTATCCATACAATCTAGAAAAGACTTATAAATTCCAGTTAAACTCTTCATATGTTCTGTCTATCTAGATAAGTATTGGTGTCAGGTTACAATTATTTACTGGCTAAAACAAACTGTTAGTGAACTCTTGATTTACCACCAGCCACTTTATTTTGACAAGCAAAGCTGATACTTATCTGTAATAAAACGTTTTTCTTTGTTTCTAATGAGCTTAAAAAAGGTTTAATTATTTTATTTCAATTACTAAGTTGACTAGGATACCAATCCAACAAATGGCGAGTTAAACCTAATCTATGAGATTAGTTCGTTTCATTCAGTAGTTATAGCTGGTTCAAGAGAGATCAAAACATTTCATCAAGTCTCTATATTACATTAAAATGTGTTTTGGAAAATTTTCACCTTGGAAAGAGTTTTAGAAAATGTTTTGTTTCAGTTGCATATAATTCAAAATCTAAACCACATAAAAAAAATTGTTCTTGTGGAAAGGCCATGCTGAAATAATCTTAAATGGGACTAGGAAACAGGGCCGTATTTCACCTATAATCACTGCATTGACCCCCTGTTTATATAAGAATCCAATTTAAAATCCTATTGGAGGTGTTTAAGGCTCTGAACAGGTTAGCTCCTGAATATTTGACATAGCTCCTAAGTCCCATTAACTACGTCATCAGGTGTTGCGCTTTTGATGAGTGCTAAATGAAATCTAAAGACCAAAGAAGATTTTTGAAGTTGTTGCTCAATGTTTGTGTATTGACCTTACAATTGGTATCAGGACAGCAAAATCAATACATTTTTAAAGTGGAACTACACACATCTGTTAATCAAGAAATTTTAAATAATTAAATTTGCTTTATTAGTCTTTAGTTTGTCGTTGTCTTTAAAATTCTTCTGCTTTTGGTTATCAGTAAATTTGATTGTAATTTTAAGAGTTGTTCCCCTGTTTTAACTCTATTGGACACAATTACCTATACTTACTTACTTACATTTATGAAAACTTTATTTAATATAGCTTTAAAAACCAAACTATTTTAATTCTTCATACAAAATAAAGACAGCACACTTTTATTTTTGAAGCTTTAATGTGTGAATGAAAAAAAGTTTGCCATACTTTACTATAAAGAGCTGAGTTGACCTGACGAACTTCTTCATTTGTGGTTTATTCAGTTGTTTTCACACCTCTAAACTTAAAAGCGGTGGGTTTTTCTCAGCAACAGGAAGCTTTTTCTGGGAAAAAAGCAAGATCATGATCTACTGATCATGGTCTATTTTAGTAGATGGAAACTTACTTGAAGCAAAGTCTCCAACTATTTCTTTTTGAACTGGTTTCTTGCTTGACAAAGTATATTTTGCAGATCTACAGGTGTGTAGTTTTACTGCTTTCACAGACATGCTTCATCTGCCCCATTAGCATTGTTCTCTGAACCAAGCTTTCTTTGACCTCTGACATATGAACTACAACTGTGAAAGTAATTGACTCCTGTGTAACACAAAATAACCCCCCAAAGCACATTTCATGCTACCTGTCTTAATGTTGCATAGCTTGGTTTAATCGGTATTCTCTCAGGTCTATTCTTCTCTTAGGTCATTATATGGCAATTTAAAAAATCCTGCTTATCACAGTTCATTTCTAAATGACTCATGATCATTGAGGGGCTGCTGAACTCCCCACCTCACCCCCAACATGTGGAATTAGTGCACAGCATCCTCTGAGGTTCTGTGGTTCTGAGTAATGTTGATTTTTATTTTTGTCTTTACACCCAACAACAGCACAACGTCATATATCTGATGTAACAAACTACTCATGGGAAAAATAACTTACTTCAGCATTTGGATGGAAAAAGACCAAAAGACAAAATGTATTAGAAAAAAAAACTGATGTTCAAAGATACTGCCACTGATGTCCATATGACAATGAAACTTTTGTAATACATTTTAGTAATATTGCTTTAAAAACCAAAATGTTTTCGTGTTATTATGTGACTGTATTCTAGCTGAAAGTTCTGACATTCTTCTGATATCCGAGTCCCCAGGCTTGTTTCACAGTTAATTTCAATTTTCTCAATCATTGAAGCCACCAAATAAATTAAGAAATTGATCACTCACCATAATTTTTAAATTACAGATTAAAAACTACATTTTTATTGTGTTTGGGTTAAATGCTAGCAATGCTGAAGTGAAACATAAAAGTGCAAATTGAGTGCTTTTTCTCTTTTCTGCTAGGGTTGCATCGTCTTCTCTGAGTCTGGATTTTTCTTCAAAGCTTAGGAACTCTACTATATTTATTAAAACCCTGTCTATTATAAAATCTGGTCACCGTGTACACATTTGGGGTATTTGTCTCAGATTATTCGATTTTGTTTCTAATCACTACTTAAAACCTTATGTTAGAGATTAAGATTAGTAATGTTCTATTTAACTAATATTGAAAGTAGCCTGAACAGACAATTATCTTTGGATAGTCTGTTTAATTATTCTCATAATCTACCCTTCATAAGCTGCCCAATCAATATGCGTTTCTAATGATAAAACAGCAAACCATGTGTTCACCATTTACATCACCTTCTTACAGTTTTTGTTTTATTTTGTTATTTTAGCTTCTCATCAGATGTTGTTTGGTGGTTTGAAATGTGGCAGTAATTATTTTGAAGAATGTATTATTAAAAACCAGACAGTGAAACGGCAATAGCACAGATTCGGATTCATTGGCATACTTCTTCTTCTTATTATTATTCCACCATGGAAGTTCCAAAACCAATTTGGGAGGAAACTAAAATTTGGCACAATGACAAATAAGACTTTGACCTACAAACTGACCAAATGTATATTATCTTACTTGAGCCCTGTAGCACCACCTCTATGTCACATTTACACTAACGATTAGTTTAATAACTTCTGAATCCTCAGAGAACCTTTTCAGTGATTTTAAATTAGAAAACTTCTCTTTTAACCTTTTTTTCTGAATTTAACCAAATTGAAACCACATAATCTCCTGAACATGCCAACTGAACATTATTAACAGAAGGTTGATTAGTCAAATCGTTTTAACACTACTATGGCTAAAATGGTTGTAAAACGATATACAGGCAGTACTTTGTTATATTGATATATGTTATAACAAGTATGAGCGGAGTATCTCATGGATGCTCTTTATGGGACTTAAATCAGAATGTATGGTAATCACATTAAATGTTTATATGTAAACGGAACTAATGATATGCTGTAAGATTTCTATACATTAGATGTTTAAGTATTCTCTTAATTTTTAGACTTGAAAAAAACAAAAACATGATGTAACACATTTTCTCGGACTTGGATTTTCTCACACGAATTTGCTAATTTGACCTGTCCAAATCAGGAGACTTCTCTAAGCCAAGGTAACTTACCTGTGCCAACTTCTCCGATAGGCTAAATCACTGATGTCAACATTTTACTGTGACTGCTTCATTCACATTAATTAAAAACATTCTCATGAGCTCATTATTCTTTGCTAAAATTGTTTTCTTGCTGATTGTTTTCTAATTTTGTCCAATAAAGAAGTCCATGTGGAGATTGTTCTCATCGAGGTGATGTGAATATCAGATAAAGTTAGCAAGGCATCTTTGGGATGTTTTAAGGAGAGCAAGAACATGAGAGGACAGAGTAAGGAAGAGAGAGAAGACAGACGTGTAGAATGTACATCTGAGCTGAATTAGAGTGAGCTCATTGTGTACGACGGAGGGTTTAATAGTGCGTTTGGAGAGGAACGCCCAGGGCCTGCTCCTCTCATTCCAGCAGCGCTCTGTCATCTCTGGGAGAGAGTAAGGGAGCAAGATGTTGTTCTTAGAGCGAGGATGTAAAAGAGTAGAGAAAGAGAGAGGAAAGGAGATGAATGCTGGAAAGACAAAAAAAAGAGAACATGATCGGATGGATACTTTATTGTTTAATGTCTGCACAAATTTCAAGTTCTACATGCTATTTTTGTATCAGATTATCATTAAAGTAGTTCAGTCTATAACAACTAATATTACCTAAGTAATAGTTCCTAAGAAAACCATCATGTTCTCTTCACTTTCATTGTAATTTTTTTTAGTGTAGTGTGCTAACATGAACATTTGTATCTCATGACTAAAGGTTAAACATAACCTGTAGGATTATTAAAAAAAACATTCAGGCGGGTTTTTTTACTCATTTTTAATAGTATTTTTAACATGTTTTTATGATAGTTGATTCGTATATTGAATGTCTTTTCACATAATTAAAATCGAGGGATAAAATCCTATAAGGTTATACATAACTATGTTTTGTAACGTTTGTTTCAGACAAAAATGTAAAAATTATTATTTTTCTTCAAAACTCTGGTTTAAAGCAAATGTTTAAAACTCTTTTTTTTAAACAAAGGAGTCAAAAGTTATGCAGTTAAAAAAACATATAATTGTAAAATGAAATTGTAAAATTTAATTGTAAAAAAAACTTAGCCAACATTTTTTAATTTAAAATTGTTAAAAACCATAGAGTGGGGTTTTTTTTGAGTGAGTTGTTTCGGTGGAGCAGCAATTTACTTTTTCTCTCATTTTAAGAGCTTGTTCAAATATTAGCTTTGAAATAAAACCAACATTTAATATAAAAAAGAAAATAACAAAATCACCATATACTTTAAAATCTAAGTAAGAGAATCAAAGATCAAAGATTGTATACTTGAATCATTCTTAAAAGATTTTATTTCATTCAAAATCCCAACATTATCAATTTCAATGAAGTCTTCAGAAAAGGTTTTGATTGACAGATGAGGGTGGATTCTGAAGCTTTTCTTATCACTCATGCAAGAGTTTTCCTCAGCATAGTTCCAGTCTCACCTGGCTATGAGCCAAACTCTCTCTCTCTCTCTCTCTCTCTCTCTCTCTCTCTCTCTCTCTCTCTCTCTCTCTTTCTCTCTCTCTCTCATAATCCCCTCGCACTCTGTTTCTCTCTTGGCCGCCAGCGATGAGAGATGTATCCGTCCATAATTGAGGCTTTGTGGTGAGTCGTGCCATGCTTGCTTGCCTGAAGGCATTTCAGGATCTAGGAACAAGTTTCTAGTCATTGTTCTCATAGACCAAGTCTCTAATAGCAGAGGAGCATTTCTCAACTCCATCGTTAGCAAAGCATGGTCGCCAGTTCCAGCATTACCAGCTCTGTTTGACGATTTAGCGTTTCCTGAAACGATCATTCAGCAGAACATTTGCTAACATTGTGGTCGGAGCTACGACTCAAGGCCTGAGAAATCCTATTCCAGATTCCTCCTAATATTTGACATGAATCGCACAGATCATAAATATGACCTTACATAGATTCTGTATATTTTATTCAATCAGTATACTCTTTTTATTTAAAAAAAAAAAAAAATGTAAGGATATTTTTTGTTGAGCATGCATACTTGACCCCATGGCCTTTTTTTCTGGATGCTTAAACTCTCATGTAAAGGCAGACTGAATATGAGTTAGAAAGCTGATGCCATTAAGCAAAATGCCTGTCAAAAAAGTCTTATTTTTTTATTCATCACGTTAAAAACAGACCAGCAAAAAAATTGTAAACATGTTTTGCGCAGCCAAAGTTATAGAAATTACTGAATGGTGGTGTTAAACACAAGATTTAATTTCATTTTATAAGACATTGGCAATTCAAAGTGCTTATTGCAGAGAAATAAAAACAGGTAAGAGATATTAAAAAAGAGAATAAAATAGATCAGCGAAACATTGTATAAAACACTAAAATTGATTGAAATTCATAGATTCGCATTTGAAGCTTAATGAAGTTGCAGTTGTTATCCGACCACCACTGGGAGTATACTGTAATATGGGTTTTTTTCCTTTTTCTTAATAGTGTTTACTACTAATAAAGTTGGCTGTTATCAGATATGTGTGCCCACAGAGACTCAAAAGTGGCCAAGCATTCTGGGGGTTGTAGTTACCTTTTCTGCACATGCGTGTCACATTGAAGTTGCAATTTAGAAGACGGATAGCAAATACATGAAGGAACGCACCCCCCAAAAAATAATTTCATACAAAAAAATCAGAATTGGGCATTAAGACCTGCAGTCTCAACGTAGCCTTAGTTCTTTGACTCTTAATCAGCTATATGATCAAAATGTTTTTACCTGCTAAAACATTTGTTATTAAACATTCTAAAGAAACTATCCCCCCCTTCCTCTCTCTCTCGCTCTCTCTCTCTCTCTCCATCTCTCTCATCCTCCTTTTTTCTTTGAGGGTGATTAAAGTAGTAAATCATGGGCCAGTCCCGTGCTGTGTTTACTCTTTGCGCCAGGCAGCTGTGAGCTGTTTCGCCTCTCTCTGTTTCTCTCGCTGTTTAGGCCCATTGCCATGGAGACCGCACCACCGTCTCCCAGCGGTTGGAGTCGTGCCTGTGGTTGTTTTGGTTACATTCTCACAAAAGAAAGAGAAAGAGAGAGAGAGAGAGAAAGAAAGACCAACTTTTTGCACTAGCACTGCTGCAGTGTCTGATCAAGTTTGTGTGGTGCACTGAGTGAGAGAACATGGTATTCAAAGAGAAAGAGAGAGAAACTTTGCAAATGAGAGAGATGGAGTGAGAGTTAGGGTGCCAGAAGCCAAGAGTATTACATCATTGTTGGAGCAGAGTCAGAAGGGAAGGATGTGAGTCAGTGGGCTGACTGCTGGGCTCTCTCTCTCTCTCTCTCTCTCTCTCTCTCTCTCTCTACCTCTCACACACACTCACTCATTTTAATTCACTCTATGGCTTTCGCCTATCTCTCTCACTCTGAAGTGAGGCTTAAGAATCGTTGACCGAAGTCACTTTGGTTAAACACTTATGAAGATGAATTAATTCCATGTTCTTTAAGTGGTGGCTTAAAAGTATTTATAACAGAAAAAGGCAAAGACAACTGCAGTGGAACCTTGGATAACTAATTTTGCTCTGTAATGCTGCTTTCTGTTCACATTTTAGTAACAGCATGACTCAGCTTGGTATTGCCCCCAACTTCCAGTATCAGTTCTGAGTGGAAATATTATAGATACCTCATTCAGGACGTGTCACTCGGACACATAGACCTAGTTACGCTTGATGAGATCATAGCGAATACAGCAGTAACACACAATATACCAGCATGTACAGTTTGACCAGCATCATGAAAGTCTTCTCAAAGTTTTTTGTGTGGCCGTTTCCGATCTGTCAACAATTTATGTGATCAGCAAGCTCTGAGAACTACTTACAAGATCCTCCAAGACTCCTCGCATGCAATTTTCCTAGAGTTTGAGTCACTCCTATTGGGGTGGAGACTACGTACCATGAGATTTAAAACCCAGAGGAGAAAGTCTTCCTTTGTCCCCAGAGCAATCCAGCTGCTAAATGCTGAAATATGTTAATACGCGTCTTACTTCCAGAGTTTTGATTTATTATGATTACTTGAATGATTACTTGAAAAAATTTGTAATTGCATTATTAAAGTACTTGAATTTAATTTAATTTAATGCTGTTTGAACACAACTTTAGTGGTATTCTTTATATTGTGTATGTGTTGACCTTTAACAATGAAACAAAATGCTTTGTTAAAAATGGAATTATGGCAGCAGGACAAAGAACTTACAAAAAGTGCAAGAAAACTCTTGTATTTGCAGCCCGTTTTTTTTTTTGAGGACACTGTAGTCACGCATGCAGTGATATTTCTTTCTGGCCAATCCATAAGCCTAACGATTGACCAATCAGCAATCAATAGCATATCACATCACACTTCTTTCTAATCACAGAAAAAGATCACTTCATCTTGACTAAGCTTGGTTTTAGTGCCTCCTCCAAAGTTTATGAAAATGTATAGGTAAAATTGGTGGAAAAGCCTACAAAAGCACACAAAGTTAAGTGTGACATTACAAAACAGGTTGATGGAAAAGTACATGAGTGTTTATAAAGTTTCTGAATTAACTGTGAGGTATATTATCCAGTTGGAATCTACATAAAGATTCCTTTTGAAACCATTTTGTATTTTTTTCATTTAAAGTATTTCATTCTTATATAAGTAAAGATGAACAAGTGTTTTACCTCACAATGATTTAAAGACAAGATAATATATAAACAAGAGAATATCAAATTAAAATAGGTTTGTAAGATGTATGAAAAATTATAAATTTAATTATATACTTAAACTTTACTTTGGCCATAATGAAATAAATAAATAAATAAAACTAGCTTCATACTAATTTATCTGTAAGTTCACAACTTGACCTCTGCATTTCTTATGTCTTGAGTCGCATCATGGTTGAGGTTGATGAGGATTTGCAGACACACTTACGAATCTGATTTCGCATTGAGGAAGGGATCCATTCAAGTGGATTGATATGTTTTCATTGGGTGGCAGAGGCTTTGAGCTGAGCACAGCTAACTAAGTAGACAAAAGCCACACAAAAATATTCCAATAAAATATTTGATTTAACTTACATTTAATTTTGATCTGAAGTAAAGAGAAAACACAAACAGGAAACCGAATAGGCTAATCAAGACTTTTGACATCAATGTGAGTGACGCAGGGATCAGGTTCACTTACATCTCCTTTTACCTCCAGACAAACAGCTTTTATAATGAAAAAATAATGAATGAAAAGTTTTAATAGAAATCAGGTACTAGTATCTTTTTGAAAATTCTGTTCTCTTATTGGTAGAATAAGAATGTGGGTGCTGGAAAGACCTGAGATCCTTTAGCGACAAGCATCAAGTAACTGTGAAGCCCCTCCTGCTTCCCCAGGGCCAATTCAAGCTTAATCTTTTTGTGTTGTTCAAATTACTGTTAATAATAGGAGATTTGTTGGTTAGTACCACTAACTTAATCTAAACCGTAATTGTTCCTTTGTCACCATCTTTAGACTGCCTCTGAAAAAGACTTGCTAAATAGTATATAGTAGGGACTGTTAGTCTGAATCAGTTCAGAAAAGATTTTGTAAAAAAATCTAATTTTGTTAAAAAAGATTATTGATTATTGATTATTATTTTTTAATTATTATTCCAGACAGTTAATGTCACAGCCTTTGAAAAAATTACTCATGTTTCAATTCAAATAATAAACACATATTTGTTTCAACCATATATTTATATTGAAGAAATGTATGCCAATATTATTTATAAAATATTCACATTTTGAGATATGAGTGAATGATTTTAAACAATCAAATAGTCTGCTACATTAGATAGCAATTCCTCTCTTTTGGTGCAAAAGTTATAATCTAATGTGAGTAAATTAGTCCGCTTAAAGTTACACATCATCAAATGGTACTTGCTTTTTTCTGACTTGTTTTGCAATTATTGTGTTTTCTAAATCTGATCAAATTTACTTTTGGATTGTTTTAAGAATTGTGATTTTGCTTTGCATAGGAGAGGGTCAAAATTTTTGTGAAAATAAGAAGCATGTGTCTCAGTCTGGGAGCACACCCCTCACCCTCTTGAGCTCTTATTGTATTATCCCTTCTGAAACCACAGCTTGTCATTAATACTCGATATACAGTAGGCCATATGCTCGCTAACCCCCACACAGTCCATCATGTGATGTACTGTACACCCAAAGTGTTTCGGGGTGTACAGAAAGGTTTTTCAGTGCTAATATTTAGCGGCTCTCACAACAGGGTTATTCTTTTCCTCGAGTTACACATGCACACTTGTGATTTCTCTCCTGCTGAGAAGCAGGTGAGTGAGTTTGACAGGGAACCTGTGTAGCATCTAAAGCCTCTTTCTTTCCCTTGCTCAGCTCCAGCTCTTAATTGGGACTGTTTCCTGTTCACTCAGTTTTAATGTGCAGTGCGACTGGCTCGGAGAGAGCTGCCCTGCTCTGTTTTTTTTTTAAATTTTATTTTAGTCAGGAACCAAGGAATTTTCTTTCTGGCCTGCAAAGTTTACCGCTTTTTATCAATCCCTATTTTTTTTTTACTACCATAATAATAAAGTAACCAAGCTTTGCCTGTATGATAAAAAAGCTGACTTTACAATTCATTAGTTATTCATGACGATTTATTGATTTATTTTTCTGAAAGATTATTTAAAGAAGTTGATAAGTTGTTACTTACTTTCTTTCAACGTCAACTTGCTCTGTTCTAATAGCAGAGATCAGCCAAGTGTAGTTAAGGATCTGATCCTTTAAAGACAAACTCAGATGCCAACATTAAAAACTCAGATTCCATTAAAAAACATTTACCATTTTACAAAGGCTTTTTATGTTTTTTTTTTACATGCCAAAATAGGTAAAAACAATGTAGTACTTTGTAAAACCTTCAATGATAGCTCTCCCGAGAACCTTTTAAATTGACTTTATTTTTCTCTGTTTTAAAACCCAAGGCTAATTGTCTACTTTGAAACATCTGCAGTATGTCATCCAGATGACAAACCTTCATGAGGAAGAGATCTGTACCAATATGTACCAATGTCATATTTTATTTCTTATTTGTTGCTAAAGAAAAAGAACATTCACTAAAGTCCCTGTTAACCCTCCATGGTAAAGTAAAGTTTTGTACAACACCAAGTGTACAAAACTTACAAAACAAGCTTACAAAACATCCAGTTTCCTTCTGCAGTCCCAAATGTTTCTCAGAAATGCTCTAATACGGATTGTTCATTGTTAGTGTCAAATGCTTAATGTGTGTCATCCAAGCCTTTTTTTCACGTTACGCAGTCTCAGCCTCAAATGTCATGCCAGCAGAACACTAGCCAAACATCTATCATGTTGACACGGAAATTTGGAGACACTTGAAGACTCCTGAAGTCGTGGTTTGATTAGTTTAACTTTTACAGCAGTAAACGAACATTGGTTACGGTCTAGTATCCATCGTCTATGACTTTTTTTTATATGACTAACCTCTTGCATGTTGGTCAATTGTTGTAGTAACATTTCCTCACTGCGAAACATGACATTATGAAAAATTACATGGGATTCGTAGTTTGTCATGTCAGCCAAAGGGCCTCATGACCGAGTCTTGACCAAAAGAAGCCAAAACCCAGAGATCTTCCCTGAAGATCTGGCTATGCAAGACTGTATGTTCTGTTACGCTGAATGTAGGATTAGGTCTCAATTAATTTAACTTGTACATCACTTATGCAAAAAAAATGCAAAAAATGCAAGTTTATTGGAAAATAGTGAGCCCCTTTGACAACTGGAGCTAAGTAGAGCTGGGGGATCTGGTTTTCAGTCAGAAAGGTTAACTAAAGAATTATTTTATCTGGCCACAGATCTTGATATTTGTGTCCATTACACCACATTTACAAATATTTTTCCCCACATTAATGAATTTCTTGTACAATTCTTGCATAAAGCAAGGGTTTCAGAGATGTGAGGTTGTTGAGCATGTGATGGATTGGAGTGCTGGACACAAATGACAATATGCCAGCATGTGTCGGGTACACCGTAATCATGGCATGTAAATGCTGCTATTTAGCCTGGATAAATGCAGGTGTTTGTTCAGGTGGGGACTCTGTGCTTTCCCTTTCAGCTGTCCATCAGGCCTCCAATCAGAGGCAAATAATGCTTGTCACCAGAGGCTAAAGGTTATTGAGACGGGCCGTGTTTCTACTCGGCCCTTCAAGAGGCATCGAGGCATTGTAGTTAGTGGGTGCTATTTCTGACACATTCAACCCACATATCAGTGTGAGAGAGGGAAGGTCTGACAGCACCCTGTAAACCCAGAGAGGAAGTGGTGTGTGCAAAGTGGGGATTGTGTGAGGTTTTCAGATGTATTTAGATGTTTATGCTGCTGCTCAAATGCAAGTTTGCAGGCTTCACCTTTTAAAAGCATTTAGTTATTTTTTCCTCCAAAGACTAAGAAACATATTATCCCTTCTTCTTTGCATGACTAAGCTTTAAAACTTCACAGAAGGGTAAGTTAAATATTTGAAATATCTGTTTATTTGGGTTAATTACTTTACCATAATTTAATTTTGAGTATGTTTTTGTTAAAAAAAAAAGTTTATGTAAAAAGGTATGTAAAAATTATTTCTTAAAAGGTCCTACAAAATTGAGTTATCATTTTATTAATTGACCTGAATCTTTATGCTGTCAATTCATGCTCTGACTGTAGTGACAAGTATTTAAAAATATTTTTTGTAAAGCCTTATTGAGTTAATAACTAAACTACTTATTAGGACAAGACGATTTACAAAAAGGTTAAACAATGTATAAAATCATTAATTTTAAATTAATGGATTTCTTTAAATTAATTTAAAGAAATGTACTTTTTCAAACTTTAACCACAAAAGTTATTCCAAAAATGTTCAGAAATATTGCTTTTATTGCATATGGGTATAAAACTATCTATGAGTTCTCCATAGGTTGTTGACAGCATGTGTCTACTGCAACCCATACAGTGTGTTCCCAACTATTGGAAAGTAATCCATATAGTATTTTCAACTTTGCTTTATTTAGTTATTCTGTGTTTTTTATGATTTGTAATACTTATTCAGGTCTTGAAGGAGAATTACTCCTTTACAGGTTTGATATGATCATATTTCTTGTTAGAAATCTAGCAGTCCTTTATGAAGTATCTGGTGTTATTTGGACATACAGTTGGATATAGTTGGACAGCACTTAATGAGGCAGATTTCTAATCATTATTTATTTATAGTTATTTTATGCCATTTTTCTTTAGATCTGATAAATTTCTTTAACACTTTTTTTCTCAGCCCAGTGCCTGGCTCTCTATCCTCGCTGCTGCACCTGAGGAACAGACAGCGCCAGCCTCTGCCAGCCTCCATGCCTGGCACTCTGCCTGACCCAACAATGCAAGGCTCGTCTGCTGTTCTGATGCCTGTGAGATCACACACACACAAAATTTACACACAGAACTCAGACCATTCCAGCTTACCAAAGCTTTTCAGGCTTATATCGTAGTCTACTTTATATGTATCCCATCTAGAGGACATTATTACTAGCCACTTTCAAACTTGGTCATTTAGTTATTTTTAAGATCTAACACATCCTGGTCTTGCGGTAATAAGCAAAAACTCCTGTATAGATTTTTAAAGCCATTATAAAAACCTTTGAAGGTCATCATTGGTCCTTGCAACTGAGCTTTACGCAGCGCAGGTGCAATAGATGTGTGCAATATACTTTATGTAGTTTGCAACGTTATTAATATTATTAATGATTCATATAAACTAGTTTAACAAAATGTAACCCCAAAAGCAAGTGAAAGCTGCATTTGCCATCAGGAATTTGTTGTCTGTCAACTTATTCTAACTGAGTGCACATTTAGAGGAACAGATAGCTAAACAGGTATTGAAAAGGCCACAACACTCAAACAATACTGTCAGAATAATCCCTAAATATTAAAATAAAAGTGGTTGTGCAGAGATATAGTTGATACATTTCTCTTCGGTTAAGGTTGAGTTTTCCAAGGCAGGAACAAAACTACATGTTTTCATGTCAGTTATTTGTTTATTTTTATTCCAGTTTCCATGCTGAATGAATGGTATGGTATGGCATTTTTCAAAAAGCTTAAGGGAGCTTGACCAAACCACATCAAAATTTTGACATGTCCTGTTGGTCTAGAGCCATGTTTGATGTAAAAGTTCAAGATTTGTTCTCAAAGATAATAAACAGGCTCGTTAATTAGTATTTTAATATTTGTTCATTTACATTTTTGTCTGGGGGTACGACCATGCTGCCAAAACACATGCGCAACCAGGAACAAACAAAATGGTAGATCCCAAGCACAGATGTAAAATCTATCTTAACATCACGTGTTTTTAATCAAGTAAATGTTAATATAGTTTTAAAGGTTTTAGAAAATGTTCATCTTTAACATTTTATCGTATTTATTAGCAATCTAAAATTAGCTATTCTCTGCATGGAAATAATCACAGAAGCTGGCATGCCATAAAAATAGAGAAGCTATACGTAGAAAAAAAGTGTATGAAGATGAACATCTTGCTTTCTCTCCTTCTTTTTTACGTATACGTTGAATTTATTTCTTCATCTGTAGCAAATGTAATTTTATTAATCGGTTCTAGCACATACAACCTTGTTGATGAACAACTGGAGTTAGCAATTGAGTTAGCAAGCAATTTCCCAGTTGGGTTTAGTAAAGTGTTTTGATGTTTAAAATCTTGAAATTGAAGTGTTGTGAAAATATGAAGATGTGCCACGTTTATGTTATGTTTATGAGCACTTGAGTTCCCCTTTAAGCCACCAAAAAACCAATAATATCTAAGTCTGATTTATTTAATTTAGCTATCATTAGGAAAGTGTGTGTGTTTGTGTGCTGCTTATTTTTGGGGTCTTACTGCGCAACACGTGTTCTCACTGTTACATTAGCCTGTCAGTGTTGGCTGTGAAGAGAAAAGTGAAGAGGTTATTCAATTAAAACAGGAGGTTTTCTCAGTCTAGATTGACGTCCCAGGAAAAAGGGTGGCTTTTGGGGTGGTATTTTCAAACTAAATATCCAGGAATAATTAGGCGTTTGGCCTGCTGCAGGTCATCAGGGGGATTGAAAAGGGGGGAGATCTTGGAGGGTGTAACAGGACCCCCAGCTTCACTCAAAAAGCACTTATGCTCCTACACACACACACACACGCACGCACACGCACACGCACACGCACACCACTGAAACCAGGATAAAACTAAAAAGTCTAGGAACACATTTTTGATGAGGGGGTTGACTTGATGAATGTATTACTTTTTTGTCTTCCTCCCTCTTTCTTGAAGATTACACTTTCTAATATTCTAGCACTTCAGAATTAGAAACTTGAGGTTTACTCTGTCGCAGATACCACTTTTTATATCAGTTTTTTAGCAGGTACATACCACATCAAGACAAATTATCATTCTGGATTTTAGACTCATGTGGACACACATAAAAAAGAATGTTATGAAATAACCTTGTTTTGTTTCCATATGTTTATAAGAAATTTTTTGTTTGATTTGTAATGTGTAACAAAGACTTTTGTGTATAATACTTTGTGTTTGTCAGAGGCCGTGTGGATGAGTTTTTCAGCTACAGCTGTTATTATTAGATTTAAAGCTATTATTAAAAGAAAACAGATTAATCTGTTTTAATCTGACTATCCTATTCAACAAAGTGGTTAAAATCTTTTTTTTAACTCTATAAACCCAGCTGTAAATATTTTTCAGCGAAATCCTGTTTGCTTTTATTTACAGGTTTTAAAACATGCACACACAGGTGTTGCTTCATACTTGTACAAAATCAAACACAGTAAACGAATGAATAAATACAACATGCTCAATTGTTGCTGCAGATGGAAAGGCAGATGTCCATGGGCTCCAACATGATGGGCATGCAAGGTCCCACCCACAGCAGCGCATGCTCCTCCCCTCACGTTCCCTCCATGCACTCAGAAGCAAAGCTAGTGAGTGAAACAAGCATGCTATTATCTACATTTTCCTGCCATTTGTGTTTTTAATTTTTGTTCACTGTTTCTTCTGTTTTTGTTCTCTATCTAGTCGTCCATTCAAACACACTTTCCTGCAAAATTTGACCTGTTTCCAAAACACACTATCATTCATCATACACAGATCCATAGAAGTTATTATAAAATTTTGATAAAAAATATTCCAAACACTTGCCTACTATAAAAGGCTTTTGTTGTCTAGAATACAATTTACATTATTGAAAAACAACAATACGTGTTACTACGAAATAATAAAAACCCCTCTCCCAACCTTTCTTTGGTATTTTGCTGTGTACATAAAATTAAAAGAAAAAAAACAACATCTTAATCTCAAACTTATATCCATACTGATTGATAGCACTAGTTGTACAGTGATGGAGATGATGTCATTAGAAACAAAGCATCTAGTATAAACTCAAGGACAATGATAGAGCCAGATAAGTGAAAAAGAAGAAACAGAAAGAGTGAAGGAGGATTGGTGATCAGTGCACTTCTAGAAAATCTGAAGCCATCTGCATTTTTTTTGCCTGAAACTTTAAAGGTTTGGAATTGTTAAAAAAAATTTTTAGTTCAATCCATCTGTCTGCATTCGAACGGTTGCTGTTGATCCTGTTTAAGCATATGTCTGCTCGCTTATGTTCTGTTTGCAGTTCATAACAGTTCAAAAGGATCGGCTTGACAGATTTAGCTAATTCAATTAAAATCCCCTAACGGTATCGTGTAATAATCCGGTATTTATGGATTTGGGAAGCAGGATAGAGGGAAGTGTTTTTCTTTGAGTGAAGAGGGTTTCCAGAAAAGACAAGAAAAACAATAGAGGATAAAAGAGAAAGAAAGAACAAGAGAGTGTCTGTATGTCAAAGCATGAGTGATGATTGGGATGGTGGAAAGAGCACTTAACTCTCTCTCCTTCTCTCTGTCCCACTGGAGATTGATCGCCCGGTGTATTTTTTAAAATCCTTTCCGTTGTTGCCATGGTAACGAGCTTGGGGAGCATAATATTACTTTAATGCATAGGGTTATCTGTCCACTGGCTGGACTCCAAGCACCCCTCCCTACATCTCTCCCCGCGCTCTTGGCCATCTTTCTAATTGAATTATAAATTCCCTCTCTTTTTTCCTTCTCTACTTCGACACATGGAACCATTCGTCTTGAGCTTTCAAGAGTCACTCAAACAATAGAATATGAAGAATTAAACCTGGATCACTCCACCTTTGTCCACTTGATAATTGAATTACACATAAAATGCTAACACATAACTTAGTTTTTTTACTCTAAAAGAAAACATAAAGCCATGAAAGGTGCTGTTTTTGTCTTTTGTATGGTATTAGATCACCATTGAAAGTTTTGAGAAGTTTAGCCTATTAATGACCATCAGGTGCCTATTGTTTTTTTCTCTTGTCAGGGTCCCCATTGTTCAGTCCTGTATGTAATCTTCCTGTGTTTCATTCTCTGTTTATCAAAGAGTGCCCTGCTTTGATGTATGTTGCACTTTTCTTTATTCATATTTTCCCATTTATTTCCTGTCCCTACCTGACCTGACCTTGTATTTTGTCTTGCTTTGACTTGATTTTCTTTTTCTTTCTTTATATTCTCTGGTACTCTTTTGCTTTATCTTGGTTGTTTGTTTTTTT
This sequence comes from Danionella dracula, assembly GCA_900490495.1. Lineage (NCBI taxonomy): Eukaryota > Metazoa > Chordata > Actinopteri > Cypriniformes > Danionidae > Danionella > Danionella dracula. The sequence continues at coordinate 2,183,098 of UELW01000178.1, read as the reverse complement.
TGCCTTATCTTGCAGTCTTGGTTTTAATTAACTTTACTTGGATTCTCGTGTCTTGCCAAATGTCGTCTTGTCTTTCTATTCTACTGTTTTTCTTGTCTCGTTTTGCCATTCAAATACTTTCCCTTACTTACTTGTGCTTTGAATTTGGTCGCCTGTCCATCAGTGTTGTTTTCATAAATGATTCTGACAATAAAATTATTTCATTGTCGAACCTTATCCTTGTGACGATAACGAGATGTTAACGAGCTAAAAATGTCTCTGTTTTGACAACAACCTGAAAAGAAGTTCACAGATTTTTGTGAGCGGACAAAAATCATGAGTGAAAACGAGAGTGAATGAAAACGGTAATGAGTGGACAGTTACACGTTCAAAATGCATGATGTTTCTGCTTTTCATGATTAGTTGCTGTAATCTTTTATTGTTGTCTTTGTCTGGTTGTTGTCCTTGTCTGGTCACGCCCTCCACCGTCTGCGCGCACACACTGAGCAGAGCACGAGGCTCTAATTTATACCAAGCTTAACGTTTGGCACAAAACTCCAGGCCAAAATAGGCTGCTAACTTTACTAGCTAAAATCTGTTTCGGTCTATTAGCTTACATGTGTGTTATTACTGCAGCTAATGAGTGACTGCCTAAAACACAGATGCAAACGCAGTATTTTATTTAGGCCGGTTTTCTGTTCCTGGTCGTGTAGATGAACAGCAGAATTGATGTGTTGGTGTTCTGTTAAAACAGGGTAACTTCATTGCTTATATTTTAAAAATAAAGCCACCTTTGCCAAATTAAAAATTTCTTTGTTCTTGGTTTTTTTTAAAGTAAGAAGATAATTCCATTGTGTTAAGACTTTATTTTACATAATCCTAAATTGATCATTCATATGCATCATTGTATTTATTATTGAAAACCCCATCAACAATCTCACAATGTAAAATGGAGCCTTAATTCATGAAATACAGTTAAATGCGGAATATCTGATATTTAAAAAGTTTAATCGAATAAACTTTTTATCAAATAAATATTAATGTACATTGACAAAAACATTTTAGATTTTTGTTGACTAAATTGTGACTAAAACTAAAAATATTTTCATCAAAAAGACAAAGACTAAAACTTTGTCACCTAGATTTGGTATTCTACTATTTTTCCTTGCATTATCTTGGCTAGTTTTATTCTTTGCTTGGATGTATGTTCTGCTTGTCTTTAAATGAAATAACTTGTCTTGTTTCATCTTTCCATTTATTTTCCATCAATTGTCTTGTGTTACTTTGTTTAAAGGTGCCATGTCATGATAACATGAATTTTTTGACATTCCTGGCAGCTTGAAGTGTCACAATACTGTCAACTGTAAATTCTTCATGTCTTATGCATACAATAGTCGTGAATAAACGTGTGCTTATGATGATATTTGTAGCATCTATGAGGTTGGTATAGTGATAACCGGTGCTAATCTGGTGACTTGTTTCTGGGCTGATCGGAGCCATGTGTTCCCCACTCGGTCTGAGCCAGTCTGTCCCAACCTAGCACAACCCTTGCGTGCATATCTAGCCCTAATCTCATTATATAGAGATGTTGACCGTAACCTCATAAACCCTCAACCCCTCCACTCCACTGCGAGAAAGAATAGAGAGAAGAGATAGAAAAGAGAGAGGAGAGAGAGAGAGAGAGAGAGAGAGAGAGAGAGAGAGATAGAGATATATAGATAGAGATAGCGAGAGATAGATATCTATCGTATAGAGAGATATATCTGCTCTCTCTATCTCTCTCTCTCTCTCATACTAGCTAGCTCTCCTCTCTCATCTCTCGACTCTAGCTCGCGATATCTCTCTCTATCATCTACTAGAATTACACTTTCCCCTGTTGCTCTACAGCGGCTTTTAATATATAGCATAAAGAAAGTGAGAGACAGATGAAAGTGCGAGACTGTGTACATGAGCAAGACATGAGAAAGCATGTATGAAAATGGGGTATAAATATGTATGTGTGTATGTGTTCTTTGACTGAAGAAGCTAAATTGATTTTGTGGTGGGGCAAGGGTCTCTGTTGAAGAAAACCCTGCTAAAAGTGCTCTCGTTCCCATGAGATTGCAGTTGAACCCTCTCTCAGATACTGGAGTGCCCTGCTGTCTTTGGTCTCTGTGGTTAAGGTGTCGTTTCTCTCTGGCCGAGCAGGCTCTTGTGTTTGTGACGGTTGTGGAGCTAGAAATGTATTATTAATGAAGTCACTGATTGCATGCCTCAGATATCCAGTTGTTGGATGGACTGACAGATTCAGAGGCTTTTGTTGGAGTAGTGGGGCTGAGAAGGACATTTTATATTTTGGTTTGCTTTTTTCTTGAGATTTTATGTGCACACGCATGCACGCATGCACGCACACACACGCACACAGTTACTTTGTATTCATCACGCATAAAACCCCAAAGGTATTTTGCTGTGTTTTTCATTACATTTTGCCATGATTCCATACCATCTACACTGATCAGTTATTTGCAAACTCTTTGTTGCTAAAACAAGAGTTTAAAAAGAAAAGTCCTTTTGAATAATAATGTAGTTATGCTAGATTTCTGTGCTGTCTTTGAAGCCCCTATAAAGCTTAAAAACATGTTAATATAATAAAAGGCTTAAAAAAGACGTATAGAATAGTTTTTAAATTCAGGTATTGTTGGTGCTCTTGGCAACGTTGCTTCTTGCTTGAAAAGAGAGATTGGATGCTGAGTTTGCAACATATTACCAGGTCAATGGTGTAGTTAAATAAAGCCTTTAAATGATATTTTTTTTTCGAGTCCCATGTAAAAGAGTTTACTTAAGTGACTCCATGGTTACATTTCAGAGCTCCTTCATGCCTCTGGATCGTTGGTGAGCAGATTAGCTTCACCTAACTATACCCTGCGCAGCGTATAAGCTAAGAGAGGAAGAGCTTTCTCCTTTGCAGCTCTGAAATGCTCTTTGAAATTCTCCTTCAAACTCACCTCTTTATGCCAGCTTTATTCAGCATATCGCATGTTCAAATCTCAAAAATCTGTGAAGCACTCTCTCTGTTGGTGCAACAGATGGCAACATATTTACCTTAAGGTCATGTTAGTCATACAGAATACAAAAAAAAAATCTCTATGTAATTTGCAGCTCTATGAGCGACAACACTAAACCACCATTCTCACCTTAAATTTCAAGACCAATACAGAAATACTGCAGATTTTTTTCTTCTTTCACCATACCTATACCTGTAATTTTCTCTTTTATCGTAGACTGTTTTCTGTCCAGCGGCTCAATCTTTTTGCCAGTGAGTGCTGAAAATAATCAGTGGGTTTTTTTTATCATGGGCTAATGATCCGCTGTTTGCTTTGTTACCAAGGAAGATAAATCGGTCACTAAGCATCAGAAGGCCGGTGTGGGTCTTTTTATGAGATAAACAATACTATATGTCCCTGCTCAGTTTCTCTGGAGTCTTATGCTGGCACAAACCGCTCAGATGACATAATCTTTGGCATGCTCTAAATGTGCTGAGAGTTTTTTTTCTAAAGCTGTGGAAAAAAGGAATCTTTCTTAAAGAAACATTTCTTTGAGGCAACCAGCAGTCAACGTTTTTATGTGATCGCTAGAGATTCAGGTTCATATCATTGTAATTACTTTCATCATCAGACTATTTGACCACATCTTAAAAGCGATCGTTTGCATTTAGGCACACTGTCAGCAGAACTGCTCTGCGGTTCAGTGAGGCATGGTGCTAGCAACACCAGGCTTGTAGCAAGAGCAGGAACCAACCAGATGTGTTTGTTCTCACTTTATGATGATATATATATATCATCATAATATCAAATCATATATAAAACTATAAATGTAAAACTATAAATGTAAAAAAATATACTTCATGCTTATCGTATTGAACTGTTAGTGTTATATTAAGTTATTTAAACTACTACACAATTACTAATAGATTAAAGTCAGTGTCAATGTAAATTCTTGTTTTCTTTAAGTGTAGTTATATGTTCCTTTGTTTTCATTTTTACATGTTACTTTGTTATTTTTGTTGTTAATTACTTTTCTTGTAGATTTATTTTTGTGTAGTTTATTTGCTCATTATCACTCCAGCGCTTAATTGTTTTTTTTGTTTCTCTAAGTTGATTTATTACTTCTGTGTTCCCTGTGATTTATATTTTTGTCCAGTATGGTCTGAGTATTGTACCTCGATGTTCATGTTTTATAGTGGTAGTTTATGTCTATAACACCTTTCACAGAGAAAGCTCACAAAGTGCCCACAATAAAACAAGTTAAACCAAACAAAACAAACCAAAGTAAACCTAAGACATGAACTGTACACACACATGCGCACGCGCACGCACACACACACACACACACACACACACGCGCACACACACACACACAAGTTTGTGTGTTGGATGCCGCCAGTGTGAACATGTTTTGGTGCTTTGTATTGACTGCGTTTCTTTCTCCCACATTCACTGTTTCCCCAAGTTCTATGTCCCCTGTGTTCTGTTCATTCAAATTTTTTAAAACTGTGTTTATTTCTGTCATTATCTTTACTCCAATGTCTTTGTTGCCTGTTTTTTCAATTAATCCAAGTTCATGCCATCAGGTCCCCTCGTTTCCAATATTTAATTTGAGCATAAAGACAATAAATACATGTATTATACATGCTTGTTACCTAAATGTATTGGTTGCACACTTTAAAATGAATAATTTTACTTATGCAAATGTTTCCTCTTTTTGTTTCACCATGTCTGCTGTTTACTGTAGGTTTGGAAGATTGATTATCAAAACATTACCACAAATTCACATCAACATACTTTTGCAAGATTTTATAATCTGTATAATTTATTTTTAGTCATCATGTGAAGTTTAGAACTGATCCCAATGCTCTCCTGATTGAGTTGCGATTCAGTCTATGAAGATCATGTGGATTAAAGGACTGTCTCCTCAGAGACCCGTGAACATTTAGTTTCTTGTGAAAAGCTCTGCTAAGCATGATCTCAATCTAAAGCCATAGTTTGTAAGCAACATCTGTTTGAATGGCAGCATTGTCATAAAGTAGTGAGCTCACGGCCAGCTGAAACAAGCAGAACACTACCTTCATGCTGACTTGCTTTCAGTGAAAAGCTACTGTACTACAAATATATCATTGCTGATGAAAAGGGTCATAATATACTTCTTTAAATGACTTCCTACACAAGTGTATTGAATGAATAAAGCTGTAGGTTTGGTAAAGAGTCATGGGCATCTGCTAAGTTCAAATGAACGGAATCATACAAGAACAACACAACTGAGTTACTCAAGAAAGTATCAGCAATGTATCTATTGCTAAGCCCTTAATATTAGTGATCAACTAGTCCCTGTTGAGTAGATGTCACATTTGGCTTTATCAGCTTCTGACTCCAGAGAAGTTAATTAAAAAGTTTAGTTATTGACATTTTTCAAGTAAAATATGAACAAAAGAACTAACCACAAATCTTTACAAAGTTTGATAATTAGTCACTAGATAATCCCATACTTTAGTTTAGTCTGCTTGAAGATTCAAACAACAGAGATAGGGGAAGATGAGCCAGCCCAGCACAGAGTAGTGGATGAAATTAAAACTTGGTAATTTAGGGATTAAGTATAGGGTTTTAACGGTCATACCAGCATCTTGGCCTGAGACCTCCAAGGGTTGCAACACACAAGCATGAGGTCCTCTAGAGAAACACAATGAAAGCATGCACACAGAACTTCCTCAAAATGTCTGATTTAAATTTATCCCTACACCAAAAAACAAGTGAATTTAAAAGACACTGTATAGAAGGTAACATGTTTGAAAAAAACCAACTAATTATAGTATATAACCATGTGACCAAATAGTCACATTATGTGATCTAACTTGCTTTTTTAGTAATACTGTAGTCCTTAAAAAATGTAAGTTTTTTTAAATAGTTATCATGATGCTCACACTTTCACCTGGTGGCTTGGGTGCATCACCTGATGCTATTTCACAGCTCAAAATTCACTCCAGCTGAAATGTATGTTGCATGTGTTTCCATTAAAGTGAAGGGATTTTATTTGGTAGTGTGACCATCTCGTGCATGCTATTCTATGAGTGAGCTGAAAATTGTGTGGGAATATATGGGCACAATGACCTAAAGTTTCCACATGAACCAAATAGGGAGAGCCAATGCTAGAACTTAAGTATAGGTTCAGTGCAAACTAAAGCATTTGTGCATTTTTGCTTTTTGTTTTGTTTATACTTTGTTTGTCAACATTTATAAAGATCATCAGATTATAATGAAGCAAAACAGGCTTCCTCCTGAAGCTTTTCCAAAAAAACAAACACAATTCTATGTCTCATGAAAATATACAGCATGTATTTTTCCAATTATTGTGGAAAATAGCTTGGTTGCCTTCTAATAATCATTGTAAAAAAGAGCTGTAGGGAATTAGTTTATTTGTTTGAATGTTGCATGTGTTAATGTGTTTTTAATGCTTTAATGCATTAACCTACCTGTCTTGTTGGCTTCAAAGTAAAAGATTATCTGAGCCAATCAGCTCTGTTTTTACAACTGCCTGACCCAGAAACGTTTTGCTGCTGTTTGTTGAAGGCAGCCTGTGGGAAGTTTGTTGATTGGCTAGTCTTTTTCATTTGTGGCTGTGTTGGTTTCAGTGCTGCAGTGATGGATGTTTGTGTCACTGCTAGCACTCGAGTTGATTAGCTCGTTTGTGTCTGCTTTTGTTAGCTGGTTTTGATTGGCTGCTCCAGTTATTGCCCAGCCTCCTGTTCACTGCTGGAATTTCCTTGTTCGTTTTCATCTGGTCAAACAGAGGAGGAAGGTTTATTCTGTAAATCAGATGTTTAAATGTAGCGCATTTGTGTTAATTGCTTCAAAACAGCTTCACAAAAGCTTACTGTGGAAATCCTATTGGATAATTCTATGGGGGGCTGAATACAAATTGATGGGGAAACTAATATGATAAAACACATATAAAAGGATGATGCAAAGGACAAATTTAGATCTACTGTGATTGTACGCAAGTGACAGCAATAAATACAAGTTTCTACTGCTACAGACAGGGGAGTTAATAACTGATTGAATGATAATCTCAAATGATAAGAGAGAAATATAAATGAATGAGCTCATTGTGCTCGTAAAGCAATAGTTTTCTGTACTTTAAAACATATTTTTTACAGTTGACAGAACTTAACTATGCTTTAAGTAGACTGATGCAACATTGTGTGCATATATATAACATATCATTATTAATTTATCACAATGTATGGTAAAGATTTTTTTTTCATCACTATACTTCATAGATTTGCTCTTCTAAGAGGAAGGTACATGATTTGTTTTTTATAAAAAGTAAGATGTTGGACATTGAAACAGGTATTTTTGATGATGGTTACATTTCATAATAAATGTGTTAGAATAAATACATTTATTATCTTAACTTAATGAACTGTCTTAAAATAAATGAAAGCAAGTAAGTGAACATGTTTTAGGTCAGTAAGTTATGACACTAGATAAATTATGCTTGGAAATGTCTTGATATGTTACTCTGAAAAATGAGTTGTTAAATCCACTGTTTTTAAACAGAACTGCTCTACTTGGCACAAATACAGATGGCACAAACACAGAATCTGCTAAAATATGTGTTCGAATTTTAGAAAAAGGTTTATTTGTGGTTTCAGCATGGTTATTATCAAACAGTTTATTTTGTTATAGGATTAGAATTGTACCAATTTATACTGATGAATTATAATTTAGGTGACTTTTTAATGTAATACTGTTTAGTCTTGAACAGTTTAGAAGCGGATCATAGAACTCTACCAACAATTAATTTTCATAAGGATTAGTTGACCTCATGTGCTTTTTCTGTGCAAGAAAATGTCATTACTTCTCTTGCTTCATGTGCTCGTATGTGTTTGTCTACCTACTGTTGCGATTCCAATCAACAACATTGTTTAGAAAATTCCAGCTTTGTGACAGAATGTCACATTAAGCCGAGTTAAATTGGTTCCAAATGATCAACCAGGCAACTCTGACTTGGTTGAGCCAAGTGCTGCGGTCTCTGAGAAACTGTCCCAGAAGAAGCTAGTTCAGTACTCCCTGAGATGTGAGGGGGGTTGTTAAAATGAGCTAATGGGCTCCACGAGGAAACAGTCATGCACGGTGGGGCACAGGAGGGCCTGGACCCTCATTGAGATTGGCAACAGGGAGAAATTGATGGCGTCTAGTTGTGTGTAGCCCACAGAGAGCAAAAACTGGTGCCAGGAAAATGACGGCACAGATTTATGCAGCTACGGAGAGGGAGCATAAAGCGGGGCTCCTGGGCTGAATGATTCTGGGGTTAGGGAGCCGAGACGCTGAATCTATGGCACTCTAAGGGAGATACGCAATACCTGTGATTTCAGACTCCACCAGCCAGGGACACCACTGTAAAACCTAACAGATGTGATTAATGTGGAGAGGTTTAGATGTAGGATCCCAAGATTAACATAACTATTAAATAAAGAAAACCCTTAGAAAATATTGTGTGTGTATGTATGTATATATATGTATATCATATATGTATATCATATCATGCTATATTATATTATATTTTCATAGTGTATATTTTTATTTTTATTTATAGTTTATTTATTTAAAGGATTTTTAAAAGTTACATTTGGTGTGTAACATAGCTTTAAGTTTTATTTTAAATATTAAATCAGAAAGGGCTTTGTGTAAAACGTTTTTTTTATATAATAAGAAAGAGTCGACTCGCTGAAATGAGTCATTATGAAAGTGAATCTTTTAGCAAGATCTTTAATCTTTTTATTCCGCCTGTGACGGAAATTTTTTTTTTTCTCAATCCCCCAATACCTTTTGTTGGGTTTTATGCATTTTCCTGATGCTGAATTCAACAATTCTACATGCATATAATGCTGGATTCATTAAACTGGTTTTTTTTAGAGATGGACCAGTTCCCAAAATATCACATCACAAATGTAGTGTCACAATTTTTATAATTTGTGTGTGTTTTCGGTTCCAGCGCACCCACTATTTCAGAAAGAATTCAGACTATGACCCTTTAACTGTTGTAAAAATATTGTTTTGGGTACTTGACAAATACATGTAAAGTTATTTTGGATGTTTGTTAACATTGTTAAAAAATGTATGAAGCAGCATAATGTTATTTCCATTCTGCATGGTTATAACTAAGTAACCAAATGGCATCATGGCAATCATGGTATTTCAACTTATTTTAACCGTACTTTAAGATCAAAATCTCTGTTTTCCTCCGGTTGGTTCCTGTTAGACGGAGAGTGAAAAATCCCACGGTTTTTAAAGCTTGATGGTTCCAGGCAGGGAATAAGAGATGTGAAGAGGAAAACGAAGAAGAGAATAAACAACAGCCTCTGAGACTGAGACAGGTGTGAGACAGGTTCAGCCGTCACTGATATGTTTTAGAGGGAACCCGGTTGGCAGACAGCTCTAGCCAGGGGCTCCCTCTCTTCTCTGACCTCATTCAGTCTGATTTACTCCCTCTCTCCTTACACTCTTTCAGTGATATGAAGTCATTCTTCAGTCAGCTGCTGCTGAGCTGCACCTTGATGCATGACATCACTCACACAGCAGTGTCATAGAGGAAAAGGAAATTAATAAACTCCATTAATGGGTGATTGTCTATAATGCCACAAGCTTTGAGATACTGGACCAAGAGGTCAGAACAGAGAGGCTAGAGATCTGTGTTTAAAATTAGCAAAAAATCTGAGTGAAACCGGATCGATTGTCGTCTGGGCTCTCTATAAAGTTTATAACGCTCATAATATGAGATGATTAAGCTGTCTTAGGAAATAAAACTTAGGAGATAATTTCTCTTAAGGGATATAATTTCTCAGCATTCTTTAGGGTTCCGTTAAAGAATTGCTATTAAAACTATATCATATTTAAGTGCAGCTTAATACAGTATTTGGTTAAGAGGGCATGTATCTTACCCAAATGTTTTGCAAAAAAATTTGTTTATTTAAAAAAAAATCTCCAATCCATTGTGTGATAGATCCCCAGCATTTCAGATCTAATGCTATTTTTGTTGTTGTTTGTTTTAAACAGACCAAATTTCAGCTAGTTTCCTCACATTTACCTGTTTCCACTCATGTGATGTGTGATGTTAGTAGATAGTATATTGGCCCAATCATTGTCAAATGACAGATCATCAGCATCTCAGATCTTATAGTATCACTTTAGACCATGTTCTCATGTACACAGGTGTTTTTATTAGTTTATTATATGTAATTCTTTCAAGAAACATTTTCTTCCCAAGAGAAACAAAAGCATGCTACTAATGTATGTCAAGGCATTCAAAATTACTGTTCAAAAAATCTACAAATGTGCGTTTTCCTGTCAAAAAAGTAGCTCATAATTTTTTACACGTTTTCTTTGCTGAACTTTGTTGAGAAAATGTGTGCTATGTTTCCAAAAAAAGTGTTCTTAAAACAACCACCTAAACGTTAATGTGGTATTTTACATTCAGCTTTGTAAAGTGAGAGCTTTTTCTTCAATGCTGTTTCTTAACAGGCTGACACTTGTCATATCACAGTAATGAGTGTTTTCCTCGAGCACTGCAGCGCCAGCATTCAGAACTATCATTACAGGTTAATCCAGCCACTGCTTCAGCTCCGATGGTTCAGTGCTAATGTCTCTTTATCCCCATCATTACCAGAACAGATGAGACTGCTATCAGCCATGATCTGAGGTCAGAGCAAACGTCAGCTGGGATCCTGTACACGTCACATGAACAGCTTTTATAAACCTGCTTCATTCATTCTGTTAAACATATCTCCAACATGCGGCTTAGAGATTTCTGTTAATGAATAGACTGTAATTTGATCAGTTTTAATAAAAACTGTTTTGTGATGTCAAGATAAACCAAGAAGACACAGGTTTTTTGTGATGGGGAACAGGAATGATAAGAAGACATGTTTTTTTTTTTTCCAGCAAATGCAATTCATAGGTGAGTAAATATTTTTGGAAAACACGAATATCAGGGAAATGCAGATACTTTTATTTCTTTTTCTAAAAAAAAAAAACTGTTTTTGAGGATTCTTTTTGAGAGGAAAGGGAATCAGAGATACCCACTTGGTTAAAGTTTTGCTGGTGCTTTTCTCCTGCGCACGTTGCACAATAGACCAATTAAACTGTTATTGGTCTTTTGAACACTAATGTGAGAGGATTCCATCATGTTGGCCTTGATCGTAAAATCAACATCTTTACAGCAGAAAAAGTAGCTTTTTACAAACTACATTTGTTTTATAGAAATACCCTTTATAATAGCTCAATCTTTTAAATGATATTATAGCATGTGTGGGACAAGTGGTCTCCTTTCTCCTTCCTGAATATGTGGAACAATAGTCTTTGAGGATGCCCTTTATCTTGTACCATTTCAAACTTTATTTATTTTTGTTTGTTTCATGCTAGAGTGACAAAAACAGAATCAATACAGGGCTGACCGCTTAAATTTCACAAATTTCTGCACTATTAGCAGCGATCAGTCAGTAACCATTAATTATTTGTCAAACCTGGCCGATATAATCTATTAATAAAAGCAGAAGGTGAACTAGCCCTTTTTGTGCATAGAATACTTTTTAGTACCAAAAGCAGGTCAATAAATTGCTTTAGTAAGACTGAAATCATCTGCAGTTGGAAGTGGAGTGGTTAATTGGTCACACACACACACTCAAGCTTAGTTCCAAGTTCTTTAAGTTCCAAAAAAATCAATGAGGACTAAAAAGGAATGATGAATAGATTTGTTCCCAGGCAATTCATCCAATAATGTATAGCTTAAAATTTTCTATATCCATACAGGTAGTATACATACAAGTAGTATCATGCTTGAAGAAATCTTGAAACCTTTAGCAGTTTTAGCTTATGGATTGTAAAGTGTATTAGTATTAGGAAACAGTTGATTTAAACTGACCAATTAATCTCTAACATATTATAAAAGCCAGATTTAAACCACTTTTGTGACAAAATTAGGCAACCAAAACGCTTGCCTTTTACAGATGTGGGGAGAAACCTGTAAACACCTGTAAAACAAACAAACATACAGTGGTTAGAACTGTGGAACACAAAAAACAAACAGGTGATTTGCGTGATAAATGATGGGGATAGGCTAGAGAAGTACCTTGAACCATACTGTTTTGTATGCAATTTGTTGTAGTTACAAACAGATCTTCCAAAGTATTACATTTTAGGCATTTAGTGTTAAAAAGTCAATTGTTGACAGAAAATATTTTGTCGTACATGATCTCTGCTGAAAGTGCGGAAATGATATAGAGTCAAAATCAAATTGTAGATTTCAAATGCTCGGGCTATGACTAAAAAGGGAAAAAAACGCTAAATTTTGTGAAGGCAGATTGTGAGGTATGATTATTTTTTTAATAGAATAACACAAACTGCATGCTCCGTGTCAGAGTATTTTCTGCTCTGCTCACAAGGAGAAAATTGCACATTAATCCAGTTAAAAATGAAGGGAATATGTGATCATAGGAATGCAAAGTTCCTCTTGAGAAAACTAAACAGTTCTGTGTCCCGAGGAGTGACTAATAGTTTCAGGTGGATTTTGAAACTCCGCCAGCAGCTGAGCTGATGTTAGCTGATGTCAACAAAAGCTCAAAGATTGAATTATCTGTTTGATGAATGTGCTGCTGGTGTTTATCGGCTCTGTTCTGGTTGATTATCAGGGCTCTATCAACTCTTTATCGCCGTTCTCACGTTTAGTTGAGTGTTTCATCACATAACTGGTGTATAGCGTATCAGTGGTCTGTAGAGTGGTTACTAGGTGCCTGATAAGTGTTTACTTCCTTCTTGTGCTGCGTCTCTCTGACGGCTGTGGCTGGTTTGACCTCTCACCTCATACAGCTTTCTGGGGCCCTCCTGCAGGCCCGACTGATTACATTAGAGCCATGATAGCCCTCGCTTTCTCTTCACTCCCCAGATGGATGATGCCCATTTCAGTGGAGTAGAAAGAAAAACTCCACATTTGCTCTCTTCCTCTCATGTAGAGAGAGAGAGAGAGAGAGAGAGAGAGAGAGAGAGAGAGAGAGAGAGAGAGAGGGTTTGTACCCACCTTTTGTTAAATCTGTTTATTGCTGGTGGGAGCGATAGGCGCACAGCTGCCCGGTTCTAATCAAAGTAAGCGTTGCGTTGAGTGACATGTGGAGCAATCAGTCCGGGGTGTTTCTGTGCACTCTGACCCTGCCTATGTCAAGCATGTTAATGGATGAAAGATGCTCCCTTGGCTCCTGTGGTTCTGATACAAGTCTTCCTGCTCCACTTATCAGAGACTAACATGTTTGTCTGTTTGTCTGTGGTAGTGTCTGTGCTTTAAGTGCTTATATAAGAAGTGGACAACTTTTTAGTTGAACAGCTGATTTTTGCTGATCTGGTTACACGTACAGTTGGTAAATTTTAAGTTATGTGTTTTTCTTAATTTCATCTGATTTCAATTATTTGACATATGTTGGATGTAAGTGCCCTATTTTACCTAACATAGTTTTTGTACAATCTACTTGTCAAAAGATGAATTTATATAAATATGCCTCTTCACAAATGTGGAAATGGATAGATACAGAGACTGCTGCTCCCACAGTCATACTTTAAGTTGTTACTTTATCAGCTGACCTGGAGTCCTTTGTCACTCGTGGCCCGAGAATTGTTTGCCCTGTGTGTAATACGTCCTCTTCACATAATTTTCTTGAAGTTTGGGTTCTGCTGCCTGCCCTGATCACTTGGTTTTTATATTTGACCTCAGCCTTTGTTTTTGATGCTGGCACTGAACTTGCTTTCGCCGTTATTATTAGCCTGATTCAATTCAAACCTATGTTTTTGCTGAGTTTATAAATTTGAGCTGCCTAGACATTATCCCCTCCATTTCAGGAGTTCGCTCTTGCTTATAATTACCTTTGGAGGTGTGTGCTAAGGAAGCGACCTGGGCCTGGAGAATACCTCCCCTTAAAGTAGTGAAGTGGTGAAGGAGGGATAGCTTGCACAACATAAATGTTCTCCTTTAGGCCGTGTCTTGTATTTTCGAATATTGTATGTGGGACCATATGATTAGATGGTTCCTGGTTAGCCAGACTTCTCCCGAACTTGTGATAATGAATGATTAAGCTCATTCAAATGTTTGAAAAAAAGTCTAATAGCCTTTGTCCTGATTACTTACTAGATTTTGTAGTCTGTGCTATGTTTGAGCCGTTATTTTATCCTCTATCGTCTTGTATTTGTACTCCTGAACAAAATGAGATAGCATGCTCAGATGAACAACTAGGGATGAGACAGTCTTACATTTTTGAGTGCTTAATTTCTTAAAGATCAATTTAGCTAACTACGCGTGAATCCGCAGTGCCCTTCTGATTCTTAACAGCAGCAATCCTTGGCCTGTTTCACTGGTACTCAAATCCCAGACACCAATATCCACACAGTGTTATATTCTAGACATGTTCGCAAATATCTGACTCAGTGGAACAGAAAACAGACAGACAGTCTTTGAGACTGGGTGTTTTCCTGCAGGAAGTGTTTTGTATGCAACAGCAGAAATGCCATGGTGAGCTGTTATTACATACATTGACTTGATTTAAAGTGGATTAAGATGCAGCAGATGGGTGAAAGCACTATTAATGCCTGATGTGGATGGGTAGGTTAGTGTTTGTGTAGTTGGCAGTCCCTGTGAGAGAGCAGAAACGCTGGCAGCACTCACAGTCAGGGAGGGACACTTTGGCTTCAGAAACAGAGAAACTCATCAAATCAGTTTGGGATTTGTTTTGGTAAATAGCAACTACGCTGTATATACTTCGGAATATTTGAGCTGCTTTAAACTTGTGTTTCTTTTTGTATGAAAATGTAGATTTAGTTTTACATTTAATTAGCTCGAAAACAACAGCTTTGCATTAAATTAGGCAGCTCTACTAACATAACTGGCATCGAAACATCCACATTTATACAGAGACTCAGTGTTGTGATTGATACCAGCATATTTGAAGTGGAATTTATTACTGTAACTTATTTATTTGCTGGTGCATTTAAGAACAAATACTATACAATAAAAGCCAAAGCTATTTTCACAAATGTCTTTCTCCCATTCTTCCACACTCATTAGCGGATATGGGATACAATCTGATCAATTCTTTCATAATTTGCCAACACTTTGCGCAATAAAAATGTTAAAATGTTTTTATTGACCTTTTATCTTCTATTTATCCCAGATTTAGATGTGTACAGGCTGGCCAACTAGACACCAGTCTTTTTCAGCTGTTAAATCCTCAGCCACCCAGCTGCACAGATAAACCTATTTCATATGCGGGATAGGTATGTTGTTTACCATTAGGAGATGAAGCTCCATTAACTGCATTCTCTGTCACTCAAAAGTTTCACCTCATATAATTTCAACTTAGTCTAAGGCTACGTTCAGACTTAAATTCTTAATGCTCAATTCTGATTTGGTAAATGAAATCAAATTTTTGTGTGTGCTCTGCACACAACATGTGACTTGTATCTGTCCAGTGTATGAATACCGTCCCGCTCGCTGTGAGGCGCACATGGCATTGATCAAAAAGAAAGTAAACATGGACGATAATGCAACTCGAGGTCATCCTTCAGCTTTATTTCAACTCATTTTCGAATTTGAAAAGTCATCATTTCAACTAAATAATAACATGAAAATACAACGAAGAAATATTTATTAGTGCTATTTCTTCACTTCCCTTTCACCGACTGCTTTCAGTTTTGTTTTCAGCCATCTTTGAAGTTAAACTTCCTGCTCACGCACAGAAATGCGATGTCTGTCACCGTACAATGAGGTAAAAGTCGGAAAAATCTACCCTGTTCAGATTGAGGCCGCATTGGAAAAAATCCGGATTCAGGACCACATATGAAGCAACCTGGATCAGACTTGGAAAATATGAAATATCCGATACATGTCGCAAATGAGTAAAAAAAAAAAGGATTTGGGTCACTTTGAGCCGGAGTCCAAGCGTAGCCTAAATTAACGGTAAGCATCGCTTTTGGGTTAAATGTGCCTTGGAGTAGGTGTACTTTTCTTGTGTATTAAGACAAAGCCACTCAATTTCATTAAGTTATGGACTGTATATTAAAAGGGACAAGATGCAAGTCCCTCACTGGTTGAGCTGAGTCTTTGAAGTGTTTATGAAAATCTGTAACATAATAAAGCTATATTTATGAATAGTTTAGAAAAATGTAAATAAGTTCTTCTCCTTATTTGTCAAAAGTTGTGGGTGGGACTTGCGGGTGTTTGTGACATCACAAATCCAACACTAACAGAATGGCTTGTCTTTTGAAAGTGACGAACTTATAGTGATAAAAAACTGTATAGTTTTAAACCATACAGGGTAGTTGTGAAGACACACTAACAAGGCACATTTCTGTTCAAACATTTAGAAGTGTGTTTTTCGTCTGAGAACCCATTTAATTTTAACATTCCAAATATGGGATTAACCTCATCTGCTTCTTATATTTGACTTGTTTTTGATACATTTGGTTTGCTTTCGCATCACAGTTCCATCTTTTATAAAGTCAGTCTACCTGCTCAGTTTGTTTGGAAATATACACCAACACTGTCCAAAAATACTCCTACATCGTTTGATTTAAAAGGGTTATATGCACTTGTTTGTGTTCTTTTATTTTGTCTACATGGCTGTCATCGGATCAGAGCCTCGGATATACTTTGGCTGCATCTGTGTTTGTACTTGTGGCTTTTTTGAGATCCCCAAGTTGTCTGATTGAGCTGCCCAGAAAAACAGCTCTATGAGAGAGAGTGCAATGGGTAAACATCTGCTCCAAACACAGGCATGCTTTGAGCCTCTCTAGAGTCCCAGACGGGGTGAAAGCTTAAGTAGACCACACACTTGAAGCATTGGTGCGTGGGCCGTAGGGGAAATGGGCAAATCGGGTGAGAGAGTCCAGGGAGACACTCTGTGCCAGGGCTATTCCTCAGATGACAACAGTCAGACTGTGGGTGTTTAAGAGAGTGTGGAGGTGTATAAAAGGATAAATGGAGCCGGCGTTATTTTTTCAGACATTAATGCATGTCAAAGAGTGTGTGAGCAGTTCTTATTGATTTAGGATGGAACTTTATGATTACTTTCTTGTGAACTTGAACAGTTCTTTGACTGAATCAGATATTTTAACTCGCGCATAAGTACTTCCAATATGAGAAATTTTTACAGTGAGTAGTTATTTCAGTCTTTCATATTTATTCACATTTTTATGAGTTTATAGATGTCGTTTCAAGAAGATTGTAGAACAATTCTTTCCATTTTATATTTGTTAATCTTAATTTTTTAAAATATTAATTTATTTTTTGTTACACTAGCACATCTTTTGTAAAGACCAGAGTTAAATACAGAGTCAGAGACAGTTTTAAGAGCTGGTAGAATGGATCTAGGGGTACAGACTGGGAATATTAACAATCAAGTGAGAAAGGTGTGGGAAAGCAACTATTGTTACCACAGTAGAAAATAAAATGACACTAGATTGTGATCAGTGATTAGTGATATCAAAAAAAAGTTTTTTTTATCAAAACAAATCGAAGCACTATGCAAAATATGTGATCATATTTAAGTAAAAACAATGAATTGTTTCAAATGTATTTATCATTTTAAAGCTTAAAAAATATTTAATCACCTCTGCTTACAGAACATTTTTTACAACTATTGTTAAGCTTGTTTTTCCCACTCTACTTCAAAAGCCTCCTTCTCGGCTAGGTCTCATTTAAAAGAAAAGCTTTGAAGCTTTGTTAAACACACAACATTTTTCTTTGCAGACATAGAATTGCTTTTTATCTTTCCTCTTGTGCAGATAAAAAAAACATTGCTGTTTTGGTGCTGTTTTTTTTTACATAAAATACAGTGATTTCTTTTTCCGTTGACTTTAATTGAGATGGGTCATGGTACTAAAAACTGAAGATAATTTATAGATTGTCTCATAGATTGTTTCACAGTTCAGACCATAAAAAAGGAACCAAAACTGGTCTATAATTTTAGAAATTCTATTTTGCTATATTTTTAGGTATGTTAAGTACAAATCTGATAAGCTCATAGACTGACCCGTTTTGTTTGTAAGGACATGAGATAACTAGAGATTTAACTTTCCATTTCCATTTCATTTTTTTCTATTTAGCAAAAATCTTTCAAATGTTTTTGGGCCACAGAGTTTATATATAGATCCAATTCCCTTTCTTTCTTTACCTACTAATATGAATGCTCTTTTAATTATGTGTTTTTAGCAATAATCACTGTTCTGTACTCTTGCTGTTCTGTTCTGTAAGTAGTTTTTCATACTCACCCTTTATTTTGAAGTCACTGAAAAATATCAAGACTGAAAATAGTATTTACACATATATATATATATTTATCTATATCTATATCTATCTATATATATATATATATATATCAAGTAATGTCATTCAGTCAGTCTCTACCAGTAAAAGTAAAACTAATTGTCTTGTGACTTTCTTGTGATTTCTTGTTCATCATACTGTAGGTCCAAATTAAGTTATTAAAATTGTCTTAATTTCTTCAGAGACTAAAAGCAGCCCTCAGCCATCATCCAGGAGGCATGGCGAATGGCAGCATGAACTCCATGGGTCACATGATGGAGATGATGTCATCAAGGCAGGATCATCCTGGGCACCACCCCCTACACTCTCACCCACACCAGCACATGACAGGTCCACCACACGGATACCCACACCATGCCCACCACCACCCCAGCCATGCCCAGAGTGCCCATCACCATCCACAGAGCCACGGCCACCACAACTCGCACGTGGGCCACATGCACCCTGCTCACGGCCATCAAACGTCTCCACACCAGTCCATGCACTCGACTGCATCACAGGTAGATTGGGTTTACACTGCATCTGCAGGGCATCTGCAACTATTGTGGAAAAATGGCTTGTATTCATGCATTAGCCATGTTGCAAAACAAGGTTATTTATTCAGGCTGTTATTTATAATAATTGTATCGATTTCAAATTTAAATTTTACAGGAGTTCTTAAAACAGAACAATGACAGCAAAGAAAAACAGACAAGAATACAAAAAAATTAACAGAATAAAAATAATCTTTAGTTAAAAGCTTACTTAATAAAGGAATTTTATCCAAGTCTTTACTCATTTGAGCAGTGTTTCAAGTCTTTAAAAACAAACACACTAATGTTACACTAAAGATTTTTTTTGCCCTGGAAATTTTATAGAGCACTGACAAGCCAAAGGTTTGTGACTTTAGAGAACACTTGAATCTTATTTCTTGTTTATTGTTAGTTCTTCTGGTCTCATAATGGTGCCAACTACTGTATTCTTTTAGATTAAAGATGCTGCAGACATTACTGCAGGTTTCCCACAAACCTTTGTGAATAGATAAAAAAACTGTCAATTGTCTCTGGAAAACTACAGTATGAGTTCATTCAACTTACATTAAGATTGAATGTAGTGTTATTTTGACTGAATAATTAGGTGCAGCTCTTACTCAACAGTTTCTGCATGCCAGGTATAGTAAAGAGTTTCCTTAATTTGCAAAAGAAAACAAAAAACAATTTGGTGTGCCTGTTTTGACCCTTTGTCAAAACCCATGCTCCTGAGCTCTAAATCCTAAATGTACTCAACAAATGTTAGCAAATGACCCTGTATCAGAGGCGAAAATTATAAAATTACATTAATCAACTACATTACATTAATTACTACAGTAATCGACAATATAGAAAATAGTTGAGTCAACATACAATTGCCAACAGTTCTGAAGTATGACAACACTCAAGTAGGTTTTTTTATTACATTCTTTTTTGTTTTATTTTATTAAATAGTTTTTTTTTTTAATGGGAAACATCATTGTCATTTTAAATCTGAACTAAAATTAACATGTGCTCTCAAGTTTGCTCACTGCTCATTGAATTGCATTCTGACCTGAACTTATTCAAGACATGAATACAACACCTCAGATTGAATGAACAAGTTAACCAACAACGCAGACACTATTCAGACAAATTTTTATTTGATTCTTTTTGTTGTTTAGCAATGTGTAAGCTTTACCTTCACTGATCAACTGAAAAGAATATGATAGCTGGCAGGTGTTCAGGGTACAATGGCTTTAATAATTGTTTTGTTTAATTTGAACTGTGAAACTAAGATTGTGACCGTATTTGTGCTCAATGTCAGTCATGCATATTGTACTTAAATATGACATTGTAAAAATGTAAGGTATTGTGCAACCACTGGAAAGTGGGTAGCTAACGAAAACAGCATCAATAAAATCTTATTAAAGCACACATTTATATTTAAAAACATTTCACCCAAAAAGTCTGTCTGTAGACAAAATTAGGTACATTAAACTTCTACAATAAACCACTCATCAGACATCTGATTCCATCACGATTGCGTCAGAAGAATGGACCCTGTGTACACACAAACCATCAAAACCAGAGCATTTTCCATCACCTCCAGAAAGCTGTAATGATCTGAAGACTCCAAACACGGCCCCTGCCAAGCAAATGTCAAAGAAGTTTTCTGTGGGCCTGGTGTGGCCTGTTTCTCAGGGTGTCAGAGAGCATTGGTCCGAGTGGACGTATGTGTGGTGGAAACATGGCTGGGACACCTCTTTATGAGGGTGGGACGCCTGCAAATTAAACAGCTACATGTTCCTCACACCCAGACGTCCATCACAGGAGCCACGTGTACAGGGCACATGTTTTTTAAGAAAACGAACAGATGGGAATAAAAAAGAGTGATGGGATGTTGAAGCCCATTTCCACCAATTATGCTGCTGTGTTTTTATCCTAAATTAGTCATAACCGCAACCATCTGAGTGACAAGAGTCCAATGGGAAATGTGGCCATAAAAGGACCATTGACCACAAAACTTCATCTGCCACAAAGTTGCGAAATTATACTTAATAACCAAATATTATTACTTTAATAGTTTTTTTTTGTCTATTACACAGATGAGAGATTTTACCAATTAACTAATTTAACTAGTAAACATTTTAGCAAGCCAAACTCATTTTATTGATGAACTGACATTAATATCTTTTGTTCAGCTAAAGCAGGTATGTGAAAGTGGCCCACTCTTGGCTCCTATGTGAATTGGGTGAATTTTAGGTAGTGACAACTAATAGAAAGTATATGGTACAGAGCTTGGGAAAAGAACCATATAAAACCAACATATATTAGCTTGAAGATCTTTATCATTAGGAAAATATCAGGAAGTCATGAGTTGACAGTCAGCTCAAAAGAAAAACTTCAGAATGTTCGACTGAATTGGTTTGATTCACAAGCTTCCAAATCAGAAGCTATCCTGATCTTATTACATGACATTCTTTATTCTTTTTATGTAAAAAAAGGTCTCCACTGCTATTTCCTGCTGTTTCTTCTTTCCATTCCATCAGCTCTGGGATGCTTGTAATCGTCCATTTATTTGTAATAAGTCACAGACAACTAACTGTCAGTCTCTGTGCGTTTTGCATTACTGCATGATAACGCACATTTACACAAATTCACTGATGATGTTGGCTCATTATACATCGAAAGCAATCAATTATTAACATCTAATTAGGTTATCATCAATATTTAATTCTGAATGATAAACAACGGTGTCACTAGTCATTATTATATATTACCTTTAGATGTCGGTGATCCACATTACCTTGTACATTCCCTCCTACTTTATTAAATAAATATCATTCACCCTGTTTAAAATGTGTTCAAAATCTACTGAATTTTGCTAGCTTGGTGAAACATCTGTAGACTTTTGAACATTCAAAGCTTGACCAAAGATCAAAAGATGGCCCATAAACTTTCATTTACCTGCATATGTACATCCTTGATGCTTCACTAAAACCCATGGGGAAACAAGGGCAGTCCACCGAGGAGCCAAAAGCAGGAAAGACAGTAGAACAGGGGCTCAGAAATCGATTGTTTCGCACAGCCCTTCAGTTGTTTTAATATCATAAAGAGATGAATTCTTTCCCAGCGATGGGTTATGGCTGGAAGGGCTATGGCTGGAGAGTTGGCGGTTCATTCCACTGTGGCGACCCCAAAAAGGAAGAAAGCCGACATGAAGATGAATGAATAAAAGAGATGAATTCCTTCCAGGAATTTCCCATAATTACACTAGTATAAGTGGCATTGTCATGAGTGTAAAAAATCAACTCAAACTGCAAGGTTTCGGGACAGATACATGTGATGTTGACACACTTGACAACAAACATGACAGGTTTATAATAATCCTGACTCATGCAGGACTACCTGCTGTTTCCATTTTTGGTGTTCATAGGGACAAACATGTATGTATATATGTGAAAAGGTTTTGATTTACAGAATATTAAAATGTTTTCCAGATGTCCCCAGCAGCTCAGCAGATGCAACCAACACAGAGCCTCCAGTCCCCAGCATCCAGTGGAGGCCGTCGTAGGCGAGTAGTGGACGAGGATCCAGATGAGCGCAGGAGGAAGTTTCTGGAGAGGAATCGCGCAGCTGCCACACGCTGCAGACAAAAGAGGAAAGTCTGGGTGATGTCTCTGGAGAAGAAAGCAGAGGAGCTTACTCAGACAAACATGCAGCTGCAGGTCAGAAACGGTCCTTCTCGATGTCCTCATCAGCCTCTGAGCTGAAGCGTAGACCTATTGCATCATTTCCCATACTTTAGATTGATGAGTGTTAATGCTGACCCCCGGAAGCGAGAGGGATTGTACTAAATACAGTGTGTTGAACATCATTCAGTAATATTTTACATCTCAACAGTTTTTACAGGCTCTATTCCTGACCAATGGAATGTAATGGGTTAAAGCGCACTTGACTTCGGCAGAGAGGCGAGAGGTGTTTTGCACAAGGCCTCATATTTCACTCTGTATTAGCTTACTCTAGACCACAGAAGCTCATAAACAGCCCTCATGTGACAGCTGAAGCTACTGTAGACGGAAAGCAGACGGAGATGCCTGCAAGGAGGAAGGGTCAATGGGTTATTGAGGTCTAGAGTGTAACCCGAGCACAGGCAGCTGAATGTGTGGTTTGGAGGCCAGTAAAACCTCCAAGCATCACCACATCTCCTCCAGGAGAGCTTTCCATTTGGACACAGCCATTTGCACTCTCAGTGGAGCTTGAGTTTTAAGAGGTTTACCTGAAAGATTGATGCTTTGTAGAGCACTGTACCGAAAGAATGTGCTAAGTAGAGTGTGATGAGGTATTCAGGAGTCCCTTCATCTGATCAAAGTGGTATTGAGATGGTCTCAGAATGCCACAAGTTAAAAACCTCAAACAAAACAAGAAACCTGAGAGCGCTTGGGATGGTTTTAGGTGTGGTTTTTATACAGCAAGCTGAATTTTTAATCAACCACCTCATAGCCTACTTGTTTGCATTAAACGGATGTCTTCTTCATTAGTGTTGGTTATAAATCAATGTCATCATTTAAAGGGACATGTGAGCTGCACTTTTCAATGCATGTGGTTAGTCGTCTTTTTGTACACTTTGTAGAAAACAGCTTCAGACTGGCTCCAATAGAATATCACGCCTAAATGTATGAATAATTAGGGTGTGGCCAATTGAGAAACAGTGAGGTAGCAACGGTGAGCAGATTATTTTTACTTTCAGTTCTGCCATCTTAGCTTTAATATTGGAGCCTTTCAATGTTCAGGGAGTGACAAATTAATCTTTCAGGATGGGCCTGGTTCTGATTTCAAACTTGCTTCTCCTAAACATGCCTGTTCTTTTGTACCATCTGCATTTAAGAAAACTCTTCATAATTGATACATTTTAGGAAAACATTTCCAGATTTCACATTTATTTTCCCATTGCTAGCCAATGCTTTTGGTAAATATTGAACAGAGTGTGAATGTGATACTCATGTAGTGTTTTCTGCAGGCTTGATTAGACTGTAGTAACTGTCTATAGCATGGAAGTAGTAGGTGTGAAGTCGCACAAAGGTTTCAGCAGAAAGCAAATGAAGCTTGCATTTTAGGGTATTCAGCCTTGTTAGAAAAGCAGCTCTACCCTTAAGTCAAAAATAGGAAAAAGACATGATTTAATAAATCAGAAATGCTGAGAATGAACTCATAAAGTTGGTGAAAGTTATCTCTTTGAGTAGCCCACACTTAATTATGCAAAACTTTAAATCTTAATATAGCTTAATGTAGACAAATGAATACTTAAAATTCACCCCCTTAAAGTTGTTATGAAGGTAAAACTAAGCAATATTCATCAAAAAACCTAATGGAGTCAGAAGTATGAACATATTTTAAGCCGTAAAGTTGGGCCTTTTTAACATTGCTGTGTATGGGCACCTCCTCTCTTCTGCCTCTAGTGGTCAGAACCTATTAGAACAGGTTTGATGAGATTCATATGCTTCCACAGTAACACTCAGAATTAATTCTTCACCCATTCACTCAATGTTTTCTAATGAGAACCAGATCTGTCATAACTTCTTTGAGGTTTGTTTCCAAGCTTTAGATGTAAAAAAACTATTTTAATAACTCAATAACTGCTTAATTAATTGAGGAAATTTATTTAAATTGGAATAATTGCATCTAAATATTTGTTTTTTTGTTTGCGTGAGAACAATTTTAGTAATACTTTAGTATAGACCAATATTCACATTGGGTATGTTTTGCAGAATGAAGTCACCATGCTAAAGAATGAAGTGACGCAGCTTAAACAGCTATTACTCACACACAAGGACTGTCCCATCACCGCTATGCAGAAAGATTCTCAAGGCTACCTCAGTGAGTACCCATTTTCCTTTACTTAATATTAAATATATATTGGGATTATTGGGTTCTATATGGTACAGATCATGAACGACTGTGCCGATTCCCCCAGGTCCAGAGAGCAGTCCTTCAGGAAGTCCCGCCTCTGTAACCCAGCAGCAAGTCATCCAGCACAACACCATCACCACCTCCAGCACAGCGCCCAATCACTGCACAGATATCAACCCTATCCACTAGAAACTCTGGACTGACACACACCTCTGTGCCTCAGTAGCAGCTTTAAAAAGAGCATCATCTCACATTGCGGATGGAACACATCGCTATCTCTTCTTGGACGCCTACTGGACCACTGCCTCTACAACAGAATCAGGTCTCTGGGGAGCTCTTCACTCTTTCTAATACAAACAAGTTTTGGGTGAATTTGAATCTCCATGCCAGACACCTCATAGAGGGAATTCTTCGGGGAGAGGTTATGTTGATTTTTTTTTTACTCTGAGTGGTCGGATTTATCCTTACACGACACAAAAACATGCAAATACGTGAACTGGTTCATATACATTGTCCGTAAATTTGGCTGATATAATACACAACTGAATAAAACTAATTATTACTTATCTGGACCCCATTATATAATTTAAACTTTTTCCATTTCTAGGTATATATATATATATATATATATATATATATATATATATATATATATATATATATATATATATATATATATATATATATATATATATATATATATATATATATATAATAGGAATTCTTATTAAAAAATACATTTTGATTGTTTGACTCAACAATGACTGCCTTAACTTGGACCAAAATCTAGATCAGAACAAGTTACGCCGGATAAATATCTCCTTGACAAAAAAAAAATGTATCAAGGTCATATCAGTGGAATCTTTATCAAGCTCGCACAGGCTCCTGCGAGTCAAAATGTGGGACAGGTTTTAGAGTATGTGAGGTCAATGTTGCAATCTTGTTAAATCAGAAAGAATGTTTTAGAAACGCCACCAGCTCATTTGAGTTTAGACAACATATCTTGTTAGACTTAACTCATTCCCTGGTTTTCAAACTCTTCATTTAAGAGTCTTCTACAGATGTATTATGATGTATTAAATGCACATATGTGGGGCATCTAATAAGTCTGAAACACTCCATAAATACGTCATCAACAGAATGCCACGGAAAATGTACTCAACACGTGCTTTACCTGGAGCTATGGAAAGTGTACACTGGAGCCAAATGCATAAAGTGCTTCTTAAAATGAGCTTTCTTTTGGCTTTCAGAGCAGTTTATTTATTCCTCAAGAATTCTGACTGTTAGAGGAATTAAGAGGAGGGTTATATTTTGATACTTCAGTTCATTTTGTGCCTAAATCATTCTTGACAAGATATATCATGCACTAAATCCCTACCAAACCCTCATCACAGAAAGCCATAGTACGCCTAAAATTCTCAGCAAACTCAGTAAGCCCATGCCTGACGTTGTGGTTTTTCTTGCCAAGTTTCATTGTCTAACTGTAACTAATGCTGTATCTGTATCTATCTGTGCTTGAATAATGTAGCATTTAATATATCTATGCAGGTACTGATTTAGATAAAGCTTTCCCAATGTCACTATGTGCCTGAATGCATCTGAAACTCACATCTGAAACAGAATGTCAGTATTTAGTAATACCTTGATAGCATTGCATTGTTTTAAAATTCAGGTTGAAACTTAAGGCCTTGGCATTTTTGGTGTCTCTTTTCTGTTCTTTTGGTGTAAAATACATTTCCGTACTACGTTTGTGAACCGAGGAAGCCTGTGGTGAGCTGGATCTGTGTGGATCATGTGCAGAGGTACACCGAATTATTGTTGTAAAAGGACCTTTATTCCAGCAGCTAAGCTCTGAACTCTTAAGGGTTTTTCTTCAACCCTCTACATGGAGTGTATTGATTCCCTTCCCCACAGCACTGTGTTAAGAACCCAATACATAGAAGTCTCACAGCTTTCTATGCACTTTGACTTCTGTGTTCAACAGAGGATGGAATAGCCATACAACGGACAACTCAGTGAACCCCATACCAGCAAGAGCCAGCCAATGTCACCCTGTGGGGAAACCAAACAACCCAAGGAAAACCTGGTTTGAACCAATGGGCATGCATTGAGTAGAGTGCTTCTGTAGCTTTAAGACTTATGACTGTTCCTTAAGAGAAAGCTTGTTTGTGACTGGCTGAAACCATGAGTGTAAGCTTTTAGTCGTTTCTCAGAAAATTCCTTTACACAGGATTCAATTATTTTTGTATTTTGGTGTTTTTTCCTATGCAATAAGTAAGTGAGCTCCAATTAATCAATTAATTAATATTGGTTTAAAATAGTAAGCTAAAAATCTAGAAGATATCCTTGATTTGCGCTTGTCTTCCTGAATTCCAATTTTTGCACCTATAGGCTTCTTTTGATGAGAGACACCTGCTTTCATAAACCCTCATCAAGTTAACTAATAAGCCTCACCAACTTTGCAAGTCTTCAAGCTGCCAGAACGAGTCACTTATTTACATGAACAGATTGACAGGGGTTAAAATGTCTATGTAGAAGTGAAGATGACGAAATGAACTTAAGCTTACACTCTTACATTGCTTACGTTAGAATATTTAATTAATTCACAGCTGTGTGACCGACCACACAACTTCCAAAGCAGACATCTGTCTTGAATACTTTTTGTTACACAGTGCAAGTGTCTATAAATTTTGAATTGACATTGTTTTGCCTTAATTAAACAAGAACATTTTCTATTCAAGTGGATTCACAAAACTATGCTAATAAACAACATGGCACTTACACCTACCATTTGTTAATATATCAGTTGTTAATTAGTTTTGTTTGTTTCAGGGAAAGGACTGTTACAGTTCCACAACTTTAGTAATTTTAATATTGATGGATGTCAAATTGTGGATTGGTGACCAAAACTTAAAACAAATCTAACTTTTTTTATTAAATAAAAGTTTTATTTTGAGCATGATTTTGGTCGCTGAGTGAATCTGTGATCTTACCGTCATTAACACCATGTAAAAACATTCTGCTTATAAACCAGTGAGAGGATGTGAATAACTTCTTTCACCTAAATATACTTTTTGGAGCCCAGTGACTGTCATTGCATGAAGAAAGAAATTAAGAAATGTCATTTACAATGAAAAAAATAAAAATCAGACCAGTAGAAGGCCATGGCAGTGTTGGGTGAACAATTGCGTATAATTACATTTTTAGAATAAAGGAATAAGACTCTGGTGAACTTTGTCAGTTTTCTTGATGGGTAACTGTGTGTATTGGAGTTTTGCTTTTATTCTCGCTGGGCCTAAGATCTTGAACTCAGGAGTTATGAGGTGTTAAACCTCAAAGTACAGTGACGTCAGTTATATGGTCTGAATTTTCTAAAGAAAAGTGTCAGGATCACATCTACTATAGCCTGCAGCGTGCAACATACAATTGATTACATGCATTTCACAATATTATCTGAACTGGAATCATTTCAACTGCCGTGTCTGAGTGACAGAATAGTCTCGTGCTTATTTAATGTTTGGCTAAACAGATATCTTTTTAATTAAATAAAGGATGTGTGTGACACGGTTTTTTTAAGGATGGCAATGCATGTGCCATTGCAAGGAAACGTAAACTATTGTAACACTCATTATAAATTTTGTAATCTTGTTCTTATAATGCAACCACCTTTCTTTTTGAAAGGAGAACGTGTTTGGTACTGTTTTGTAAATAATGTTTGCATAGCACTTGCAGTCTTCAAACGATTGATTGGTGATTTGGAAGCTGAAAATGGCTTTGTTTGTTATTACACATATTGATTTCACGCTTGCATAACTTTGTATATTTTATATGTTTATTAATGCCTTGAATAGTTTCTGTTTATGCAAATGTACAGATGTGACATCACACAGCTATATTACGATAAGAAAATAAAGCACTTGTTCTGTTACAAAGCTTTGATCATTCTTTGTTTTGTCTGGACATTTATATTAATCTAAAATACAACATAATATAATAATGTAAATGAGTAAATATTACAGGTGATTTGTAAATTAGAGTTTTTTTAAAGGAATAAAGTCCATGTTGTAATACAAAACTTACTACTTAGATTAGTTCATGATAAAGCTTAACATTGTAGGTTCTGTGTGTTCCTTTCTAAACAACTATGAAGTTCTCCGCAGTCTTGAAATTGAACTATTTTAATAGGCTTCAGAATCACTCGAAAGATTGCTAATTATTGTCAAGATCATAACTGAATAGTCTCATTTCCAAAAGAAGCTGAATGCTAAGCGAGCAGAGTATTAACGTATATTAACAATGTTATAAAAAAGGGAAAAATAAAGCTGGAAAAGGTGCACAAGTGACACTGATGAGAGCAGCCTTGGGAGAATTGTCAAGCAAGGATAATCCAGAATCTGGCAGATAAGGAGTCTCCTTTATAGCGTGAACTGAGACTGGTACAGTGCATCTAAAGCCACCACATACAGACGTCTAGCATGGTATGTGCTACAGCTGTAGAACTCCACATCAAGCAACTCTTGAACCAAAAACATCATCCGAAGTGTCTGTTCTGCACTCTGGACGCTGTTTCTCAGTCCTCTTCTCAGATGAAAGATACCTGTACCTGTAGTGTACATCTTGGCTCAACGACAGCTGAGCAACATCATGTGAAATTATTAGCTTTTTTTTTTACATCCTCTTGGCAAAAGTTTTTTTTTTACAAACTGTAACAATGAATAAACTTAAAACTCTGAATGGTATGTCAGTATCCAGCAGTTTTTAGACACAACCAATGCTTTTGATGAACGATTTCAACTTTAGGCCGGGATATATAGGAATAAGCAATATTAGGAATCATAAATCATAATAACATGTAAATAATCTTCAGCACTACTTCCTCACAATGAATTAGTAGTTCTTATTTCTAGGTTAACATAATGGTTTAAAGTGAACTTACACACGCAAGGCTAACAAAAAAGGGTGTGGAAGAAGAGTAAGAAGTAATATTTCTCATTTTCATCATCCAACTTAAATGTTTGAGGGTGTACAAAAGTATTCTAAATAACGTTGGACGACCAGCGTTTCAACTCATATTTTTGTGACAAAAAACTGCACTTGGCAGAAAAGAGCTTCAACTGTAAAAGTTTTGTGAGACATGGATTATTGAAGATCACTCTCGCCCTCTAGAGGACACGTTGGAAATATATTTCATTCACGCACCAAAGAAACATTAGCAAAAGACAAAGATTAAAGTCTTTACGGAATAAAAATCTCATTAAATAACGTTGACTGCTTTTTGTGTCACACAGTTCTTTAGTAATATTGTCTACAAAACACAATTTTACTATTGAAACTACTGTTTTAATGCATGTATGTGCATTTTAAAAAGAGAATGACTTGAGACAATTTTATAATGTAATTTTTTCCAAACGTTAGAGGATACACACAAAAAACTATTTCA
Source organism: Danionella dracula (assembly GCA_900490495.1). Taxonomy (NCBI): domain Eukaryota; kingdom Metazoa; phylum Chordata; class Actinopteri; order Cypriniformes; family Danionidae; genus Danionella; species Danionella dracula. The sequence continues at coordinate 2,152,888 of UELW01000178.1, read as the reverse complement.
AGAATACTACACCAGAGAAAAACTAAGATAAATTATATATTTTAGACAAACTTTAATCAAAAAATCTTCAAATCATGGGAAATTCAAACAATCTAATAAACAAATATATCATCCATCCTCATCACAGCACTGTAGATACAGCCTTAAAAATAAACAAAGATTCATTCAGATATCACTAAATATCCCGTTTAATCCCAGATGCTCTGTGAGATGAGAAACCATCTGTAGAGAGGAATCTGTCAATCATATCAAACGATCGCTGTGGTTGGTCGTAGGGAAGAATATGCCCACCTCCTCTGACAATTACCTGAAGGAAACAAGATAAACAGATATTCAGTTAGAGAGATTTTACACATTACTTAAACTGAAATAAACCTTTTGTCCATTTTAATGATGGCATAAGCAGTATTTGTTTTTTTATTCATCGTGCAACCCTTTATGAAGCTCAATGAATCGACAAATCAAAAAATCAAAAAAGAAAATGAAGAGGGATAACAACGAATTCTACTTTATATTACTATTCCTATTTAATCCATGTATAAAGACAGTAAATGTTCTTTATCTGTCAAATGGTCTCTTAGATAAATGAAAGCATGTGAGGGTTTGTGTGAGGAATCTTATGGAATCCTGATTATACTGATGGTAAAAAATCATGTAATTTTAATTTTCCAACTGCTCCAAAACCAAGAGATTTTGAGGAATTAAGAATGACATGTGCATATATACATTATATTATGTTATTATGTTTAATTTTTTTACCTCCCATTTTATATGCATCAAGACCTGTCAAAACGATGTACTTATGTTTTTTCTGGTATATCCTTAAAAACAATATAAATATTTGGAATAAAAAAATCATGTTTATCTAAACAGCATCAAAACTGATTAAATATCATGTTTCTTTCGAAGTATTGTCTGTTTTGCGTTTGCAAACTTGCTTGTGCAAGGTCTATTCTTGTCATGAATTAAATAGTTATGTTTTTCAATATAATGAAACATTATACAATACAAAAATTTTGGTTAAATTAATAAATGTGCTGTATCAGTGAAAATGACTTCATTAAAATTTTTGTAAATTTATGGAAATTTTAAAACAGAGAAAAACTCCTTTAAAAAAGTCTCATTCCTAGTCTCATAATTATTTTAATTTTAATTCTGCATGTTTCCATAATTGTAAATAACTCCACAAGACAGTCATGTTTTTGTCTACTCCTCACCTGGAAGAACTCCCGGACCTGTCGAACATAACCTGCCACCTCAGTGTCACTGGGCTGAACCTTCCAGGGGAAGCGCTCCGTCGACTTGTACTCATCCGCCCCGGACCAGTTCACAGTAGGCAGGAAGCGCTCTGTCAGAGGGGCAGCCACGATCACGTCCAGCTGCCCACTGTAGATTAGCACCTAAGGGGGAAAACAAACACTCATATGAGATAACAGAAAGCAATATACTAAAGCAAAATGTTTTCTAAATTCATGAACGTAATTTTTTAAAAATCTAACCCTTTATGAATAATATTGTATTAAGCCTGTGATGAGAGCAATGTGACGAAATGACGGCAAATTTTTGGCTTACAGTAACTATAATTAGTCAGTTACTTTGCTAACGGCTCTGTAATCAGTAGTTAAAGTTGAAAACTGACTAGGCCTGTCTGAAATAGACTATTTCTCTACTATGTAGAAGGTAAAACGTACTGTAGTATGTGAGCTGATTTATGTTTGAATGTTTGAATTAAATTATGTGAAAAGCAGTAGTCAACAAACTCTTCTCATCTGCTCTACAATGGAATCTAAGAAAGTGAAGTATGCTTAGAAACAATTTTTCTTACATTAAATTGACTTAAAACTAATTATATTTAAACAGTTAATCTATGTTTGACATTCATTCCCTGAATAAAATTCTATACCTTGTTTTCAGATTACATTTCACATACTAGATTACATGTGGTTCCAAAGTCGGGACATAAAAGTATGAGGAACAGAGACTTTTAAATCTTTGGCTTTGAGCTTGGCGTCATGTGGTCCTTTTTGTGTTTTATTATTGTGTGTATTGTTTTTATTGTGCTTTAGTCCTTACCATCCCACTCTGTTCCCTGCATCTGGACTATCGCACATTTCATCACCTTGCATTTTGCACTTAAGCACACTACACTTTATATACTTTTGTTCAATTGTTTACGTATAATAACTCTTTACAATATTCTACCTCATAGCCCTTATGTTAATTGTTAGTCGTGTTGCACTTTATTTATTCTACTGTCCTTATGTTGTTTACACTGACTGCTCTATTGTACCACAGAAAATTCCTTGTGTGCCCATGCATGCACGCACACACACGATTATGATTTATTCTATTTATGAAGTTAAAATGTGTAAATCGTGTTAATTTATTTATTATTCCAAATTTAGTCAAACTGTTTAGTCTACTGTTTTATGCAGTATTTTGGAAACTTTCCATTATTCTTTTATTTTAAAATACTTGCTAAACAAGTAAAGTGGATTGGAAACATTTGAAATACCTTTAATAAAAAAATCTATAATAAAATAATCTGGGACTTCAAACAGATTAAACAATTTAGAAAAGAAAATATTGTACACAATGGTCTTGGACAGAAGTTAGAAATTGCATTAGAACTTCTGAGAAAGTGACCCTGTTTAGATCATGATTCATATAGGTGACAGAGATATGTTTAATTTCCAGGGATAAATTACTAAGCAAACCAGGCATGCTAACATGTTTGACAACATATCCTGTCTTAGTAAATGTGTTTCGGTTTGTTTGCAAGTTGAATTATCATTTACGAAATCGGATACTGCCTTTGTTTGGGAAAAGAGAAAAAAATGGACCCATTTTGAAGCCCTACATTCCACTTTGAAAAAGAAAAGATTCTTCTCACTCACTCTATAGTTCTCCATCAGGATTCCCAGCCAGGGCTTAATGGACTTCATCACGTCCTGCATTAGATGCTTCTCCACCTCTGAGCCATCATGGAAGGTCAGATTGCCTACATGGATTGAACGTCGAACATCCAGAAGAGTCACAAATGCTGAAAAATACTCTTGGTCTTCAGGTTCCTGTCCAGAAAGAAATAAATAAAAGCACAGCACATCCACAAAAAACACTCACATCTAGATCCAACACAAGTGTGAATATACCTGACACTGCATGTAGTTGAAATAGTTGGTGCAGCCAGTGACGTTTTGGAAGAATGAGGGATACGGAACTAGATCGCCGTTCAGTAAACTGTCAAAGACCTGAATAGAAATGGGTTCACTACAAGAAAACTATTCAAACATGAACATCTTAACACATATCGAAGGGAATTCTAAAAGCAAAGAGAAGTTTGAGTTCACTCCGGGAACACAAGACTGACCTGGAAAGCTTCCTCCCACCGCTGCTGCTGGATGAGCTTGACCCCGGCGTCTGTCTGCATTTTCACATGCTGCTTCTGCAGCTCATCGACCATTCCCGTCTGATAGAGGAAATCTGCATAACCTCCCAGCATCTGAAAAACAGTCAGCTGTGTTAAACACCAGTCTGGAATGAGAGGGCGGCTACTCTAGTTTCCAAGGAGATTTGTTAGCCCAGATTACTAAGTGAAATTCCCACCTTATTGTAGTTTATGCATACCCACAATGCATGCGTGGAATGTCTCAAAGGCATCCCATTCAAGTTCTGTTCGAATATATTTTTTATTTTATTTCTATTAAAACCACTTAATTTATCTGCATTTTAATGCCAAGAACCATATGAACCACATCTGAATCGATCTCATCACACATCTGGTAATGGTGAATTCTTTTAAACAAAAAATATCAGTGTATGTATGTATAATTTAATCAAAATTTCTTGAAACACTATAAAACCAGCACTAGACGTGTTCATGTAATCTTATTTTGGTTATAATGAAAACAAATGAATGAACATGAACTTCACAATAGAGCACTGAGGAGTCACACTGAGCTCGGTGCTGGATGTTATTGGTCATTTACTCTCGTAAACGAGTTTATTCTCTTTAATTTTATTCAATCATTCATATATATATATATATATATATATATATATATATATATATATATATATATTTTTTTTTTTTTTTTTTTTTTTTTTTTATTTTTTTTTTTTACTTTTTTTGCATTACACAAAGAACTTTGCAATTTGACTAATAAAATTTGATCAACCATAGCTTATTCACAGCAACCAGTCAATTATTAGAAAACTATACAACTATAAACTATATAAAACATGTATTATCTGCGTACTTCTCATTTTAAACTGTAAAATTGAGCGTATAGTGTTTATTTGAATGCAGAGTTAAACAATCAGGCTTGTCACAAATGTGGATTGTATTTTGACAATCTTAAAATTTGACACAAGAAAAACAAGTCTTCTTTTAGAATTAAACTATTTGGTTAAATTTGTTGAAGAATAATCACTTAAAATCACTCACAAAGATTTCAACAGACATAAATTCACTTGATTTGCAAGAATAAAAATAGTTCCAATTCAAGTGACAATAAAGTTTTTTTCTTTTTTTTTTAACAGAGCAGAAAAACCAACATAAAAATGACAACAAACGATTTAAACATTTTAATATATGAACTTGGCTGCTGACACACTAACACTCCTTTGTCCAACCTTTCACCAAAATAATTACTCGTGCTTGTTTTATACCAGAGATCTCACATGGTAAGATGCTACATGGTCTCCCATGAAGATCAAGCTATCCAAATGTGAAGGTTAACACAAAGCTAACCATGACAAGTAAATGATATGAATGGGTTGTCTTCCATACTAAAGCAACAATGCACTGGAACAAACACAATTCTTATGATCACACACAAAACTCAAAAACTCACCAGAATGTTTACCAACATCAACTGCTTAATATTAGAGAAAATTTACCAAGTCCTATCCCAATCTACACTGATGGATGTAAATCTGGAAATAAAGTGGCAGCAACCTTCACAACAAAACACCATCAACATGAAATATGAACCAGATCCCACAAGACATATCTGATATTGTCTGACTAGAAATCATGTCTGCAACCTCTGAAAAACATCCAAACTTATCAACCAGTCATTACGGAAATATTTAACAAATAATCACACTTGAAAAGCAAGTCATTTTCCCAGGAAATAAAGAAGTGGAACGTATGGCTAAAGAGGCGATTCTCCACTCTCATATTAAAGAAAATGGCCATCAGAATGTGACCAACGTAATGACAATACATTACATAAAATAAATCCTAGAACTGGAGACAATCCACTTTAATGTTTCTCATGTACAATGTGACTCTTTGAAGAATATTTTAATTCACTGTGATTGTTTTATTCTGTTTTATTAGAAACCAGTTTTATTTAGTTTTAACTCTGAAAAGTGATTTTAATTCAGTGATTTTAAGATCTCATCTAGTTTAATAGAGTAATGTTTTAAATTATTCTCCCTTTGAAAATAGCCATAGAAGCTGGCCTGGTGTAAAAAAAAAGAGAGAGAGAATGAAAAAATAAAGAAAGACGGAAAGCGCAAGAGAGAAAGAAAGAAATAGGGAAAAAAGATAAGAAAAAATAAGAAAAGAAAGAGAGAGAAAGAAAGCAAGAAAGGAGGGTTTTGTTTATACGTACCCATAAGCATTATTTGGAAGAAATATTTAACTCTAATTGCAGTCTATGTTGTGTGATCTGCCTTAAAGAGTGTCATTTACCAGTTCAGGGTCACACAACCCGTCCCCGATGGCCACCCCTTTAAAGTTGATCTTGACCTTGGCTGAAGGATTGTTCTTGTGGATGTAATACCCGATCGCTGGAACGTACTTCCCTGCGTACGACTGAGAAAAACACTTTCAAACTTAAGAAGTCATTCTTTTGAGCATACGTTGAGAGAAGGAAGAGCTCACCTCTCCTGTAGCGTAAAAAGGATTGGACTGGAACTCATAGAAGATCTGGAAGAACTGGATCAGGGCACTGCAAAGAAAAAAGATGAGCGAGTCAAACCACAAAAAACAACAACAACAAAAAAAAAAACAAGATTGTTTCATTGTACCTGTACAGGTCTCTGCCCACATCATCCTGGTTCTGAGCATACCCTCTGTCATCCTCGGTGAAGCTCCATCCCGTACCAACCTAACATGGAAAAAAAGAATGAAAAAAAACTATAATTGAATACTGGTCACATGCTAATGCAGACTGGGGATGCGGAAAATAATTAATAGTTTAATATCTTATAAAACTCCAACTGACATTAGTTTCGCTTACGTTTCATTATAGTTTCATTAACGTGTTTATTGCATTTTCAAAGCACAAGCAGCATGGAATGGTTTAGAAGAGTGATCAGATAAACCGTATCATATTTTTATCTCCCTTAAAACTTGTCAAGAAGCTTCTGTAGAAATCTTTTGTGTAACTACCTCAAGTCGGTAAAATGGTGTGAAACACATGCACTGCATACACAACTGTTGAAGTGTGGAGTGTGAACATAGCCACATACGTTTAACAAATGTTTAAAAAACTTTGATTTGTACAAAAAATATTTCAAATATATTTTTGAGACCTCGCATACACCTTTTAAGGAACACTGTGTAAGTAAGGTCTCAAAACTATTTTTTGAATGTATTTTTGTTTTGAGAATTTTCAATAAAATGTAATGAGCATAAAATTACCACACTCAACGCCTCTGATAGTAGTCAGATGTGCTCCCATGTCTCCTCTCACCTTCCAGGTCTCTGAGAAGCTTCGGTTGTTATCATCATCTACAGGTCAAATCTCCTTGTTTTTGGCTGTGGTGCAACTGTGTGGTTTGAGTCTAGAAATGGCTTTTCTAAACAATTAATTTAAACTAAACTCACCGGGTTATCAATGTAAAGAACAGAGTAGCGTGAAGTCCAGGGGAACTCTCTGTATCCCACTAAAAAGTAAAGATGAGATCAGTTAACACAGTTAGGAGAGGATAGGTCATTTTCATCTTGTGGCTTCCGAATACAATGAGAGAGGATGATTCAAACAAACTTTTATTACTCATTTGTTCAAGTTAAATTCAGATTTAAAGTTCTGTGTAATTCAGGCTGGGGTTACTCGAGTAAAGAGAATTATGTTTTTTCTTGTTTGTTTAAGATGTACAAAACGTAAACATCCAAGCAACCAGGTAAACAACCCGCCTCTCCATACTCATATTTGATTACCAGGAAGTGATTAACTTCCACGAAGGCAGTGGTTGGCTACGCCCATTTTTAGCTTGTTTCACTGGTCATAATAAACGTCCCACTTGCTACATCCATGTTATATACAGTCAATAACTAAAACCTATGATGCCACACCTAATATTCTCAATATTCTATCACCAGTACCCACTTTTGAAGGAACTAAAAAGAGCTTTAAGAAGTAAATACACAACACAGCATTTAAGTTTTGGAAAAAACTTAAAACGATCAGTTCTGGAGGAGCTATTTATTTGAATGTTTCATCATTTAACCATAACCAGATAAGAACAGATGAACCAGGTTGTGTATACATGCCAAATGAAGAATTTTAAGCTAAATGCTATCGAGCTAAATGTGTTGTATTTTAAGGTAATGATAGAGAGATCTGGAGCCTCATGAGAAAATGTTTGTATTTTTGGTGGTTAGTGTATTTTAAAAGCTATTTGATAATATTAGTTTCTTTAACATGGTCTCCTGAAAATCTGGTGAATGTTCAGGATAAAGGCAAACTTAAAAAAAAAATTATGTCATTAACCTGTTCTTTATATTTTCTAGACTGGTACTTAAAGATGTCATATCATGTCCCTTATTAAATCATATATAATAAATATTTGAGGGTTCTAGTCTATCGTTGCACCCTTAATAACCTACAAAAGGCAGTATTTATTTGATTGGTTAGTGGAGGGTGCTATGGGCAATTGGTTTTCAATCAGCAAGTTTATACGAGCAGCTAGATGCAAAAAATTCGAACTCACTCACATATCACTGCAAGGTTAATGCAAGTCTTCGTTCTTTTGTTTGGGACTCCTCACAAGACACTCAATGTGACTTTTCTACACAGAAAAAGGACTGTGCAGGATTTATTAGAGTTCTCTCTTTTGACTAAGCAATCCACCAGTCACTCAAAGTGAGTGCGCCACAGAGGGAAGGTTCTCATTTAGTTGCAGAAATCGAACATCGAGAAAAGTTTTTCCAGACCAGTGAATTTGAACAGAACAACTGCGCTTTATAGTGAAAGTGAAGCTACACTGGATATTCAAATATATTATGTAGGATCTGTTATGGGGCTTGTAAACAGACTGGACAAAGTAAGTTCCCAACAATGACTTATTTTAAACTCACAAGTGAGGTTCTTATGCACAAAATAGGGTCCATGCTCCACAAACAAGCCAAACATGGAGGTTCCTCCCGGACCTCCCTGCAGCCACAGCAGCACTGGAGCATGTTCAGGCTTCTCCTGAAACAGAGAAGAACATGCAGCAAGAAATCAGCTGGGAAACAAATCGAGCTGATGCTAAACAGGAGTCAGCTGATCGACCTTATCAACAGATTTAATCACCTGAGCAGGGAAGAACCAGAAGAAAAGGTTACTGTTGTAGGTCTTGTTCACGGTCAGATAGCCAGAAAAACTCTTCACATTAGCACCAGGAAGTCGTCCCACCAGACTCAGCTTCTTTGCTGCACATATCAAATGAAGAGCTTTAAACCAGTTTTCATGTTTGATGTGTTAAAAACAACAGTGTGGAGCATGTGTAGACCTTTATATGTTGGTTTTTACTGGACTTAATTTCTTTAATCTAGAGCTTGATCTTTCAGTCCATGCTGTTTCAGCTGATTGACTTGAGATTAGACATTATAATAGACCATTAACGGGGAGCCGCATTATTCTTTATAACAAAACACTTATTTTTATTTGCACACCAAATTTCTAATTTAGTTATAGACCTCAGCAGCTGAAACACTATATCAGATATGAGTAGAGTACATAAAAAAAAAACTAAAGCCCATGAAATGAATGCTCTTCAGAGACATGGAGTAGCATCTTGAAAAGAGCTAATTTGGTTAATAAATCTTGTTTAAACACAAATTGAAACAAAAGCAAGCGTTAATTAGTTAATTAGATAGTTGGTAACTTAGTTCATGAGCATGTTCATGATCTCTGCCACCTTGTCCAAAAAAATCTGAGAGGAGGTACTGAATACAGAATGGAAACAGGTACCTGGAGGGATACAGCATAGCAGTAATCGCTGTGATCTCCAGCACAATACCAATCTACCTTATCTGTCTGATTTCAATCCCAAATAAAAATGAAGGGGGTTATAAAGGTTAAAAGTAGCGATCTGAATAAAATCATTATACAGCACCGAGGATATAAATGTGTTTTTATCAGCTCAAAAGTTAAGCAGTTTTAACATGGGAGTAAAGGAGAACTTGCGGACATGGAAAATATATACTTCAATCCTTCTCATTTTAATGTAAATTTTATATGAATGAATAACTTTATAGTTCAAAGACCATCACATTTAGTATAATTTTTAATGAAAAAGCAAGCGTACCTTCATCTATCTTGCCTTGCTCCAAATAGGGGGTGAGCAAAAGAGGTTTTCCGGGGTCAGCTCCAGGCTGGGTCTCGCTCACCCGTTGTGATTTTCGGCAGAAGAAGGAGGAACATCCCTTGGTACATACGAGCTCCAGAAGAGCCGTGAGGAGAAGCAGCTTCATAGAGAACTTGAGCATAGTGAGCTGATAGGAAGGAAAGAATATATGATGATAAATGACTTGAGTTACCAGCTAATGTAACTACTTGTCTTACTAGGACAAAAACAGAGAGCATAACTTAATAAAACCAACGTCAGTTTATAAGCGGTAACAGTTATATCAAAGTACATGCGACACATACTCAGTTTCAGTCAAACTATTGCCCTAATTTCGTTTTATTTGTTTTGTCAATAAACCGAGCACCCAGAATGAAACAGCTTAACTTACTTGTAGTAAAAATACCGCTCAGGCTGATTTGTGACACATGAAATAAATTAAAAGCCAGACTGAACTGGCTGCTCGTATTTTCACGCTGTACATTAACAGTCACATGACCTCTCGGGTGTCGTGTCATGTGATTGCTCTGAAACAGGAAGCTTTCCGAATGACACTGACCCCTAGAGGGGGATTTATTTATTTATTTATCTAGTATGCCATCACATAACTTTGTTGGATTTTAAAGTTTGTTTATGGTTATGTATTTGCAGAAAAGACGCACAGAGAAAGCGCTGGAATCTGAAACACAAAGCCAGAGAAATATATACAACCATAAAATGTAGTACAAAAAGTGGTATATAAAGTAAATAACTATACATTATAATATATAAAACTTTTTGTAAGAAACCCTTGTTGCATTAAGTGAAAATACAATTAAATTTTTTTACATATGAATGACAATGACTGATGACCTTTTGATTATGGCCTGCTAATATCATGTGTATAATTTGTTGTAAACAAAATGCAACAAACTGTTGGATAATTTGGAATTAAAATATAAAAACGAAATGTATAAAAAAAATGTTACAATCTTACGTAAAATCCCAAACAAAGGTTACAATAAAACGTATAACAAACAGAAATTATCATCAAGCCATGCTTAAAATAACAGTTTCTACATGGTTTCTGAACTATAAGCATTGAATCTTTTATGATTCCATACAAATTGCTTAATCACAACATCAACTTTAGAACCTGAAAACATGTGACAAATTGCTGCAATAAAACTCTTGCTCTCTGAACTTCAACTTATGACAACACGAAATAATATCTCATGTGCAATCCCTTTCTTTTTCTACTTTTATTCAAAACACAATCAGTCTTAGCCTTGATTCTCAACAATGAAATATTGATTTAATAAATAAGAAATACATTTGCTTTTTACTCTTACCTAAAACATATTTTAAAGCTTACAGGTTGGTGAGGAAATATTTTCAAAGCCCTACCATATTGCAATATTACTGTGCATTAGCAGAAGGCAAAATGAAAGCTATGAGATAAAATGATTGAAAACTTTCTGTTTCAGAAAGGATGCTTGATGTTTCTCGAATTACCCTAAAGAGTAACTTGATGCTTCAAACTCTTGCAGCTTGAAACAGTTCAAAACAATCTCCAGAGACATTTGGCTCCAAATGTCATGTATTATTTCAAAAGCGTATTGTGTGTCACAGATGGTCTGTTCACTTTCACTCACTGTGATTTAATGACTATGATATAAATAAAATACAGTGTTTAAGTTCATTTCCAGTTTTAAGCACATTCAGTTACTTTATAACCTTACTATGGCAGGAATCGTTGCTGAAGGAAAGGTCACCAGGTCACCAATCTATCTCAACCTAAAATTATTCATGATAATACATAAAGGGCTCTACGTAAAAGGCTCTCAGGGTCTATTATTCTTTAATATTCCATTATTTTGTAATCTACCTATATATGTATGTATGCGCGTGCATGCGTGTGTGTGCGTGTGTGTGTGTGTGTGTGTACATAGTGTACAAATGGATGAGTCAGTCAGTCGGTCAGTTAGTTAGTTAGTTAGTTAGTTTGTTAGTTAGTTAATTAGATAGTTGGTTAATTACTTCATGAGCATGTTCATGATCTCTGCCACCTTGTCCAAAAAAATCTGAGAGGAGGTACTGAATACAGAATGGAAACAGGTACCTGGAGGGATACAGCATAGCAGTAATCGCTGTGATCTCCAGCACAGTACCAATCTACCTTCTCTGTCTGATTTAAATCCCAAATAAAAATAAGGGAGGTTTTAAAGGTTAAAAGTAATGATCTGAATAAAACCATTATACAACACCGAGGATATAAACGTGTTTTTATCAGCTCCAAAGTTAAGCAGTTTTAACATGGGAGTAAAGGAGAACTTGCTAACTTCTGCCCCCCCCCCCCCTCCTTGTGGCCGCTCGTGGTACTATCTGCACAGACAGAGGGAGGAGGAGGTTGCCCCTTGGTGCAACTTCACTATGCTTAGTGCTTTATTTATTTCATTTAAGACGTGGTGTAAGACTAACATGCAAACTGATTCGCCCGATCACAAGCTTTATTTTAATGGACAATATTTATTTTAATATTATACATTTTGCAAATGACTGAAACACAAAACATGACAATTTTTTTTATTAATTATAAAAATAATGAAAGCTACAACTCTCTCCACCATTTTGTATGGTCAGGATGAACAATATGCACCAGAAGTGAAATGTCATGACCAAACATCCCCAAAGCTTACTTTTTAAAATAAAACATTATTCAGAAAGGTATTACAAACTTAAAAACAAACAAAAACACTGTAATATCTTTATAATTTAATCCCAACAAGCGGCACAAACTAAATCCAGTTCTTGTGCCCTTTAAAGGTAGATTATAATATCTGAGTGTAAGAGAAAAACGCTTCTCAAAACTTCACAACGTAAAGCTGTGTTCTGAACGCCACAAGCATGGCTGCGCAGATTAGACCTGCACCTGCTTTTGACGTCATCTACTCATAGCGTACCCTAATAGAACAAACCGCTAGCTTCTCAATGGAATTAACTTATATAGCCTGAGAGAATGTCAGATAGTTGAGACAATCTAATTTTCCAGTATACGCTCAGAAGGAATGTGCTTCTTTCTCTTTAAGAAGGCGGATTTGCTCTGAGGCTGCACACAGCTAGTGCTTATTACCAAGCGGCACATGGACGAGATTGAGCCCAAACCTATGGTCACCGACACCTCGCGGAGTGACCAGGAAGTTTGTGACAATTCAGCATAACGTTTTGATGAGGACCCGATGAGCTGGCACGGTTTCTGAACCTTTGCCGAGCATGTTTTAACTAGTTGTGGTGCGGATACGCGCGCCTGTAAATGCGGCAGCGTTGACTCCAGTCAATGGTTGAGTCCCGTTAGCTCTCACGATCAAACAGAACTCTGGAGACCGCTCTGGAGGACTGAAGCAGGTCAGGATATCTCAGCGTGAGATGGAAGAGCTGTCAAGCCCTTACAGAAGCGCGTGAGTGGGAGAATTAGAGGAGATGGCAGCCTCCAGTAACTCGAGTCTGTCGGGTTCCTCCGTCTCCTCTTCGGGTGAGTAGCGTTTCGTTAACCGCGTGAGGTGTTCTGCATCGTGGAGACGTGCTGGATGAACGGTGTTGACTAGTGACATAAATACACTTTAGTCTGGGTTTTGATTAAAATTGTTTCCAGACACGACGCAATATCACGAAGGTGTGTCACAGCACTGAGCATGAAGTAGATTTGATTTTAACTTCCTTCTGTGAAGGAGCATGCTGTCTTTAATATGGTTGTTGTGTAATATGTCTAATTCTAGTTTTAAAGTATAATAAATGAGTCAATCAGGGCTTACCACTCGATTATTTTCTATAACCCTAACCAAAACACTGCACGTTTATGATAATACACACTTATGATAATTGAAATGTATTTCATAACTCTCACATGGTTATAAAGAAAATGTGAAGCAAGTCAAGAGTTCACGAAGTAAACACAGGATTGAAATCTCGTGAAGTTGCTTGATGAGCAGCCAATGACCAATTAATATAAAGACCTGTCAGCCGTTAATTTAGGCTCGACACACCTTCATCCTAACAAATAAAAGGTAATATTGTGACGTGTTGTGTGAAGTCATTGGGCATCAGGTCTAGTTGTAGGTTGACGAAACAGGCAAACACACCTAGTCGCGTTTTTGCGTTACCTGTTGGTCACCTTAAACAATTAGTTTTATTTTTTGCAAACATGACCTTTAGGATTTAAATATCACTTGTCGTTTATATTAAAAAATGACGTTAATCAGTAGAATAATAGATTAGAGTTGGTTTTTGGCTGCTTACTTGTCACTAATATTTTAATATAATCTTCACCTTTATCAAGAGTACATGTTAAATTAACTTCATGTAATGATAGACTATAGAAAATGAATGTTAAAGGAGTATTTTTTTGTTTTAAACAGCAAATTATGATTCAGTTCCTCTTTGCATCCTTGTGCTGCGGAAGCCAAGGACTGGTTTAGACACATCTTTAGCAAACACACTTCCCACACATTTTCTCAGGGTTAAATAACAACACTCATTTATACTTTATCTGTAGATTGTTATTGAATCTAAAATTACTTCTCAAACATTTCAGGAGCATGTGTGAATTATAATGAAAAGTAGAGACCTGAAGGCTGTTCCTCTCTCCAGTTCTTCACTTGAAAGGTTTCAATTATCCTGATCTCATTATAGCTGTGAAATTATTGATGTTGAGAATGAGCTTCTAAAACCTGCTTTCTGCTTCCAACAGTGTTCTGGCTTTTTGAGCTGCATTTCCAAATATGTTGCATAACTGATAAAATATGAACCCCCTCAACAACCCAAAGATCTTTGAATTCATGTACCTTTTTTAAAGTGTTTAAGCAAGCATTTCCTTGTGTTTCCTTGATACGGGAGAGTCAGTTCATCGTTCAGTACAAAGAGCCGACACGTCACTAAAACCCAGCGCCCAACTTTAAAATAGATTAACAGCATTTTAGAGTTTTATAAAGAAGGTATCTAAAATAGTGATCTAAGGTCCACTTATTAATGTTTAATTATTACCAAAAAAAAAAAATCAGTTGATGTCCTATTAAGTGAAAATACATCTAGGTCTAATGTTTATTTAATTTAAGGAATTTGTCATCTGGATCAAATCAGAACGTAATTTTACAACAGGTAAATGATTGTTTTATTTTCAAACATGGAGAGTACATAATACATTTCTTTCGTACATTAGTCTTAAGGCCACCACACAAGGCAATTGTAATGCCGCACCAACTTCTCTGCGGGGTGCTTTAACACAAGCATCACACCTCTACTGATGCAGTGATCCTTGCCTTTGGGAGGTGCTAAGTGTTCAGAAAATACCAAGAATTGGTAGAACAATTGGTAGAACACAATTGATCCTCAATTCTATGGCAAAGCCAGGGCATACTTCCATAGGACCTGGTCCCTATGACGAATCAACTGGGACCACGACTGGGCCAATATAAGCCAGTCGTCCAGGTACTCCAGGATTCAAACCCCTTCCTGTTTTAATTGTACTAGAGCCGCCTTGATCACCTTTGGTATGAGGGGAGAGAGAACCTAAAAGAAAGGACGCAGTAATGATGCATTCAATGTTCAAGGTCAAACCTAAGAAAGAGTATGTGCTGAGGGATTATGCTCACGTTAAAGTACTTCCTTCAAATCTATTGTGGCGAACCAATTCCTTGGACTGACTGAGTGGACCTATGTCTCAGGAAATAAACATTAAGAAGGAGCAGATAGAGGATTGGACACAAACAGCCTGTCTCTCTGGGAACTAGAATGTATGGGCTGTAAACTCTTTCCGTGGTGGCAAGAGGTACCGGGCTCGATCGCACCTGTGGGTCACTCACAGGAGAGTCAAATGCGTTACCCTGAACGCCACATTCTAGATGATGTCATAGAAGGATTTTCTAGGCTTTATTCATAACGATATCAACTATATAACTAACTAAACTTTATTTAGGAGAAATTTAGGTGACAATGATGATTAGCTAACGTGAGGCATATTAATTAATAATGTTACATTTTGATAAGCTTTTTCGAACTTAACTAACCTAGATGACCGTTTACTCATTTACGAGGTGTAGGCGCCACCCAGTGGCAATAAAGCAATAGGATTATCTTGATTTGTGTGCTGTACTTCGTCTTTCACTAAAATATGTACAAAAATTTATTCTATTCATCTGCATGTAATTGAATATCTTTATTTCTAACTTTGACACCTATTTATAAAGTGTTTTACAAAACAGTTTTCTGTAACAATTTGTTAAAAGAATGAGACTTCTGTGTAAGATGTTAAATACTGAGTTTATAGACAAACAGCTAATGTAACAAATGGATTGTTGGATTTGCATTGGATTTTATCAGTTTTTTGTGTGCAAAAAAACACAAACACATACAGTATCTGGCAGTATGGTGGAAGAGTCCCATAATGAAGCACCTTACGACATGCAATCCCTCAGTACCATTTTGCCTAAAGGTGTATAAACCTCAAAAGGTTGTGGACGTGTTTAAATTAGCTGAATAGCTGCTCTTTTTTGCTACTCTGATGAATCCCACTCCCTTTCAGATCCACACTCAATGATCTAATGTTATTCTGCGTGGCTTTGAAAGAAGAATAGGAAATGTATATGATCAGCGGGACAGGGCTTGTCTCAAGAGAATATGTGTAAAGGGAATTATCGGGCTTTGTTGCATGGGCGTATAAAGGATTGTTTTTAAGAATACATGCAGGAATGACTTTGGGAATCTGGCATAAATTAAAAGTATCAATATGAATAGAATTTTCCATTGTTTCCATTAAGTAAAAACATAAATGTTAAACAATCTTCAAATTGGTTAAAGGTGCTGTGTGTAATATTTAATAAGGCATGTTAACTAATTTGTCTGGTCAGCAGGTGCTACCTAAATCAGTAAAATTGGTCATGTTGTCTAGAGACATCTTTGTTTTGCTGATTTAAAAAGTCAACACCAGGTCAAATTCAAGCTAAAACTCTGTAAATCATGATGGGAGACTGATTTTGGAAAAGTAACATGCCCTTTGGCCTGTATTTATGCAGAATATTTTGCTAATTATAATGTCAAACACTGTCTTATTTGGAATAATATCCTTTGTTGACATTCTTTAAAAAAGTCTGATTTTGTGTTGAAATTAATAACCTAAAATAGGACACTTTTGGTTTTCATATTGAATCAGATTTAGCAGTCTAGATCAGTGGTTCTCAAACTTTTTTCACCTCAGAAATAATTTGGCACTCCAAGCACCACCATAAAGAGCAACATTAATACACACAACTCCACTATAGCCACAGCGTTTAGAGCTTCCTGTTCAGCTACAGTTATTTACAGTTAAAATAACAGACAGAATTATGTATAATATAAAAATTATTTATTTATTAAGAATATAACGATTAACATTTTTAAAAGTATCAAGTTCAATAGCAAAATATTTGCTTTTTAACTCTCTCTTGCGCTCTCTCTTTTTCTCTCCCTCTTTCTCTCTCCCCCATTCTCTCTCTCTCGCTCTATCTCCCTCCTCTTTCTCGCTCTCTCTCTTCTCTTTTTCTCTCCCTCTTTCTTGGTCTCCCTTCTCTTTCTCCCTCCTATTCCCTCTCCCTCTTTCTCTCCCTTTCTACTCTTTTTCTATCCCTCTTTCTCTGTCTCCATTCTCTCTCTCTCCCGCCTATTCTCTCTCTCCCTCTTTCTCTTCCTCTCTCTCCTCTCTCTCTACTCTTTCTCTATCTTGCTCCTCTCTCTTGCTCTCTCCCTCGTTCTCTCCTCTTTTTCTCTCCCTCTTTCTCTGTCTCCCTTCTCTCTCTCTACCTCCTATTCTCTCTCTCCCTTTTTCTCTTCCTCTCTCTCCCTCCTCTTTCTCTCTCTCTTTGTAAATTAAGGGCATGTTACCACTGCTTTTAGGTTTGCTCAATATAATCTCGAGATCTTGAATCACAACAGTTGTAATATTGTTATAAGAGGTGATGAATGTGAGGCTGTGTTTAAACTCTGATCTTCAGATAAATGTGATCATTGCTTAAATCTCATATAAATTGTGAATGTCTGGGTTAAAACCAGTCAATTTTGAGATAAAACCCATCTAGAAACATAAAGTCTTTATTCCAGTTGCAGACATTAAAGATAAATGAAGTTTTACGCTAACTTTTGATTAACTTCAAAGAGAACTTCCCGCTTTTATGAGAGACAGACGCACATAGGTCAGAATCCTCGTTTACTTTTATGAGTAGGACTTTCTCCTGAAACCCCATGTGAGATTGGACTGAGGCGAAGCGTGCTCCTGGTTCTGCAGCAATACTGCTCCGTTATCAAACGCGATCAAACACATTCTTGCCTCTTCTCAGGAGGGTCAAACAACAGATTTACTCAGAGGCTGGAGGGAGGGGCTTGTGATTTCATTGGACAAGCCCAGTGTCCTTAAAAAAAGAAATCAAGCAATGGGCCAGACCCCTAAGACACATAATGTTTTGTCTGACATCCATGCCCACAGTAATGACAGCCGTCTCTGTTTTTTTCCCTTTTTTTTTCTTCATTATTTAAGACAGCTACTGGTGTTGCGCACCACCAAGAGGTCTTCAAGTACCACTAGTACTTGCAAAATGGTGCTTACGAAAACGAATAAACAAGCTGTTAATTCAAATTATAAGAAGCAGTGTTTTAAACATTTTAGTGTCAGCATTTATACGATTTAAATAGTGCTATGACTAAAATGTAATGATGAATGGCAAAAACATACCAGTATAGCAAAGTGAAAAAATAATTTATAAGCTTCTACAAATAGAAGAGTCAAAAGATGGGCTAGTTATCTCAGGTATGCTCTTTAAAGTCTTTAAAAATTCAAATGATTCATGAAAAATCCATTACAAGTACAGCATTTATTTAGATTTATCTAGCGTTCATGAAAACACTGCAATCAGATAGTCAATCATTTAAGTTTGATACCAATTGAAACAAAACACCTTTCTCAATGTAACTACTATCCACAGATTTTATTTTGCAGTTATTGAAAGGCACATACTAATTTTCAATTGGAAAAGGTTGAGCACTAACATACTAAAGGTCTACCATCATATTTTTGTTGGTAGTCATCCATGTTGCGAAATTACTGTAGTCTCCAAGTCATCTCGCAGAGACCTCCATTCCTCCCCCACACTCTACCACAGACCCTTGAAACACTTTTAAGGGATCAAGCCATGACTCCATGGTCACCATCTATTCTCAAATAGATTAACACATGTGTGCTGCTGAGGAAGCAGAACTGCCATGGTGCAGAAGGCTTGGAGTTTTCCACTGCGGTACAGAGACCTGTCTTTAGCTCCATGCCCTCGGTTTAATCATCCCTTGCCATGCACCACACCATACCAGTTTTACGAAGGAGTATCATTATGTCTGAAAAATGCTTTTTTGGCAGGAAGCTGGTTTCTTCTAGCAAGCTCCTTTTTAGAGTGCGCTTTAGCCAAGGATGAGGCTGTAAACATGCAAGGGCAGACTGTATTCAGATTTGCTCTTCAGCTTTGATCTGTCCCTGAAGAAAAACTGGATCAGAGGCTTGGAGCCAGAAGCTTATGATGCTTTCCAAACGGTG
Source organism: Danionella dracula (assembly GCA_900490495.1). Taxonomy (NCBI): domain Eukaryota; kingdom Metazoa; phylum Chordata; class Actinopteri; order Cypriniformes; family Danionidae; genus Danionella; species Danionella dracula. Next base: position 2,133,735 of record UELW01000178.1, on the reverse strand, counting down.
ACGTTGAAAATATATGTGATTTCATGCATCTGTGCTTCTAATCAGTAGGAATGGTGCCAGCTTAAGCTTGGGGGAGTTGAGCAGAAGTTCACTGGTTTAATCCCAGTAAATAAGAACTTGTCCTGTTATGTGAGATAATTAAGTTAGTTTCCTGCAGACGGATTGTCCTAAGTATTATTGTGCTTCTTTAACCCTTGTGTGGCCTTCGGGTCAATTTGACCCGTTTCTAATTTTTACAAAAATAAATGTTACAAGTGTATGTTTTTTTTTTAGTAGGGACTGGTTGCAATAATTCAAGATATGTTCTCTATATTGTTTGAAATTGAGAAGTTACATATGTTAATGTGTTATGGAGTAAATTTTTTTTAATTTGTAATTTCTTTTAAAATGGGAATACTCCACAAAGGTTAAGTTGCTTTGGTAAGCTACATAAGAGGAAACATACTTCTGAATGTTTGTTTTTAGAATTTGTTCTTTTAAGTGAGGTTGTTCTTCAGGTGTGTGCAGAGAGTCTCATGGTCTATGGCATCTGTCAATTGAGTGTTTCTGAAATTTAAATTGAATTTAAATCATTCAGTATAATATAAACAAACTGCATGTCTAGGGTGGAGTGAGCCGGTGTGTCAGGTATTTCATCAGAAAATTCTAGTGCCTAAGGCCTCTTGGCATTGTCTTTCTGTTTCAACCCATCAATAACCTCAATCCTCATTGGGATTTTGAGGTTAGAGGAGTGGTCAATGACTGAGGAGACAAGAGATGCTCAGGATTGAACTATTTGCTAAATAGGTTATGTTTTTATTTCCATTTCTGCTCAAAACTATGCTTTCAAACTTCAGCAAATTGTATATATTTAATGTAAATATTTCTCTTACTTTTCTGTTTTATATACTATTTATACTTTTTGTGTTGGACGGTCGAAAAAAAACATTTCACTGCATGTCATACCATGTATGTATATATGACAAATGAAATGTTAATTTCTATATATACTTTTTGAATGGGACTACTGCAATAAACTTTAAATAAACATGATGTAATTACCTGATCATAATTTCCATAAGACTTGAGAAAGACAGTTAATTATAATTATTAAACACACGTGTTACCCAAATAAACTAATGACACTACCCTGTGTTCTAAAATCTCCCAACACATAACCAAACTTAAACAGACATTGCAGAAGAGTGGGGTTTTAAATAGCAGCAGGCAACTTGTAATTTGATGCTGCCTGCAGTATGGTGATTGAGATTGATTGACACCATGAAACAGTAAAGACTTGTTTCAGTGGCGATCCATATTTGGCTCGTTTTTCGATTCATTATTTTAATACGTCACAGTTTAACTCATGAAAACATCCATGAGTTTTTCAAGTGAGAGCTATCTTGCTCACCCTTACTTAAAATAGTCATATTTTAAAAAAATTATAAAATGGAAAAAAAAGATTCATAACTAACTGTCAGAAATAAAAGTTTGAAAACATAGTGCAAAATACTTTTTCTAATTAACACACATCAGTCTTAATAAAGTATAACCATTACTAAAATCACATGCCCTAACACATCACAAAGATGTGTACACTTCATGCATCAAGCCATCTATACTTTACGTAACGTAAGGAAGAGATATCCAGTTTTATCGGTAAAATCAATCAACCCAAGCAGACTTTTGATGGTCAATAAGGCGGAAATGTGATATTCTACATAAACCGAGAGAACCCCCCCCCTTACAACCCCCTGTACACTCTATAGACACGCACACACACACGCACACGCACACGCACACACACCCACACACACAAACACACTTAAACACACACATACACACAGTTGAGTACACAAAACATCAATAGCTGGAGATCCATTGTTTCTAATGTGACTCCAGAGGGTGATGGATGACCAAGGGGAGATCCACAGAGGTGATTAATAATACACAAGCACATAGATTGTATATCTAGCACAAAAAAAATCACTGACTGAAAAACTTCATAAGCATTAGAAATTATCTTGGCAAAATGATGGATTGGAATATTGATAAAAAAATTAAATAAAACAAATTGACAATGAATTGCAAATGATGTGAAACTTCACTGAACTGATCTGAAAAGAGGAAAACATTAATGATGAAAGAATTCAGTTTTAAATGTATATTCTTTTGATACCAATACTTGCAAAAACATTAGTACTTGAACTGAACATAATTCCTTTATTAGTCTGGGACACATAGGGCATTCTCACCATTTAATAAGTCCCAGTGCATAAATAAAAACTAAGAAATGTATTAATACTTTAACAAGTATTTAAATTCTTCTTTTGCACAATTGTTTAAGTTAACATTACCCTGTGTGTCTAAATGGTGTTCTGTGATGCATCTGTCTGTGTAAAGATTCCCTATTCTGTTAATGTTACTCTAGCTCTGGTCAGAGATTTCCAGCAGCGCTTTGCAGGTTTGTCCTAATAATGTTCATTGTTTGTCAAGTGTTTAGCTTCATGGGCCAGTGTGAGTGTTTACTTTGCCAATCAGATGGAAAACAGTATATGTTTTGTGCTCACTCATTCTTAAACAAAGGCAAAGAGCCTTACAGGAAAATACCCAACGTGAGCAACAATCACATGCAATGTTACAGGATTGTACTGTACCTTCTCACCTTATGCACCAACGTGCACATACTGTAGCTAATACCAGTTTAAATAATTCATCACAGATTGTAGGTACCAAAGATTTTCAGACACATAGGCGTTTTGTTAAGTGATGCTATTTTAATACGTTATACTGTACAGATGGACTCTCCACAGGAATGGCCTGGAACATTTCCTAAAAACACTGGATCGAAACCAATCGTGTGTGTTTACTGAAGTAACTGTCATTATGTGTTCTACAAGCTTTTCTCTAGATTCCTTTGGAAGGAGACCTCAGATGACAATTTAACATGAGATCATTAGTTTTTTTAGGGTATATATATGTAATGTCTGTAACAATCTGAGTTTATATTTCTGAATGGTTTTGTAAAAAACAAAATTTGTACCTCAACAAAACAGCTTCAAGCAAGAAGTAGCTGTTGTGGGTGTTCTGCCAAAGGATTCCCCCCGCCCCTCTCTGCACAGAGGTGTGTTTAACTACTTGATGTTTTCATTAAGCAAGTTAAGCGGAAGCATGCGAGAACAATATAACAATAATACATAGTAACATTATGCAATATTTATTTTTCTTCATGAGGTATGTGCGGCAACATGATCTCTTGTAAGAATGTTTTGAATAGTATTGGTGAAAAAAGTTCACTTACTTAATTTCAGTAGATATTTATTTATTTACTTATAAATACACTAAACTTTACTCAAGTTTCATTCTCAACTTCATTGCATTTCCTGTTTTGTACTGATGATAAGCAAAATGGCTTAAGCAAACAAACACGCGTTTTGGTAACTCTTTCTGTGCATTTATACCTTAAATAAAAGTTAGCCACTCAGTCCCTGCAGGTTGCTTTGAGAGGAGTAAATGTATACATTTAAAATAATTTCTTTATAACCCAAGACCTCCCAGACCTTCAAAGCCATGCCTACTCATATAACCAAAATTAAGGTCGATTGCATTTACAACCAGACACAGAGGGCAGAATTTATGGTTATCAATATGAGGGTGCCTCACAGTATTTTTGAAATCATTTATGGTGAGTTTCACACACCAGCTTGTTCTGAGATGGTATGAAGCAGTTGTTTTGATTTAAATAAAAGACTTGGATAGATTTTTTTTTACGTTTTACAGGGATTTGCACACATTAATGAGCCACATTTCTGTCCAAAAGGCAGGAAAGTTTTCATTTTCATTTCAGGTATCCTTCAATGATTATTACAATGTCCTTAGAAATAGGAATTAGAAAAAAAGATTTGGAATCTACTCAGTGTTACTTGTTCTAACATAACTTATTGTAGATCGTGGAATAAAATTAAAGCCTTAATATTGCTACCAGTTAACTGTACCATTAAAAGTACCAGAACATTAAAAGAACTTTGATATTTTTTCATAACTTGACTCTTCTATAATGGAACTAGATCCCTTTTCTCTTTGTGAACATGTCATAGCAACAAAACTTGATTGTTACACCAGATTGAGGACTATTCCGACCAGAATGCTCAAAATTCTATCCATATATGCCTAGAAAATTACACTTTTCAGTTTCTAGTTGGAAAAATTATAAAATTTTTGTTCATTATGGTTCTGCTACTAAAATGAAAATTCTACTGAACTAATTTGATTCATTAATGCTATACTAAATCAACTGATCAGGAGTTGAGAGTAGTTGAATAAATTCCTATAATAATAAAACACTATTTTTACTTCTGGGGCAGAAAAAAACTGTAGTATACAAAATGATATTTGTTTGCCAATATTGACAAAGCATTAAATTCATTTTTAATGTCAAATGTACATGATCTGCTAAAGAAAGAATGTCACGTGTTTGTTTAAAAGGAGAATTCTTATGTCTTATGCTAAAAAAAGAAAAGTGCTCTTTTCTTACAACTGTGAAACTGTGCAACTTCACAACTCTACAATACCAGAGACTTTGAATATCAAGGCTGCTTGTTTATATTCTCATGAATATCATTGTGAATTAAAATCTTTTTAAAGTATTTTCTTGTAATACCGTTACTTACAACTTACTAAGATACTTACTAAGAGCTAATACTTAGTTCTGTTCAACTGCCTCCATGCAAATGGTTTCCTTCTCTCGTCACCACAAATCCAGAACTCAGATGACAGTTACTCACTAAATTATACACTTACAGAAAGAAAGAGACAAAAAGCACACTATGTTCTGGCTAAAGATTTTTCTTTGCAATCCCATGACAGCCTTGGAAAAAAAACACACCTTTTATCCTTTCAAAGAAGAAAAAAGTGCCACTTCTTTAAATTAAAGTTGCTTTACATTATATACAACTCTGGTGTCATAAACAAATTAGACTTTAAATCATGATAGTTTTAGGAAAATGCATGCATAGTTAGTTCCCTGTGTCTGCGCTTAGCTTGGTAGCTGCTCGTGTTGTGGTTTGGACTTTGAGCTGGTGTTAGGTTGTGAATGAGTGTGGATATAGACAGGAGTAAACGCTGACTTGGCTCAGTAAAGTGCTGACAGTGAAAGAGACAGAGGCTGAAATAAGACCCGGATCTTATGAGCGCCAGGAGTTTGTTCATTGCAAGCCTTTGTAGATTTGTTAACCAGTGCAGAGGCAAATGTTTTGGTGAGATTGTTGAAAAGTAACACTGTAGTGTCTTTAACTCCAAAACTCTTTCTAAAACCATACAATTCCATTTCATCAGTATTATTTAGGAAATTGGTTGATTTTTAAAAATTAAGAGCTGCAGAGTTATGGGTAATCTCCAGAGACCTGAATGGATTTGATTGAAGGAACACTTATAATCTTAATAAACGCTTTGTAACAAATTGCATATTATCTCTCCCTTGGTGTAAGTCACATTCGCTTTGGACAAAAGCGCCTGCCAAATGCGTAAATGTAAGTCCTGATAGATGATCATTGCAGTTGATTAATCAAGATGGGACCACATCCTGATCAAGATTTGAAGGTGGTTACTGCCTTGCTATTTTTATATTATTTTAGGTTTAATTAAATTCTATTTTCTCCTGAAACCGAAGTCCTTTTTGTCACATCTTCAAACCTGTTTCTGTATTTTATATTTAAACCAATATTATAAATTATATTATTCACATTTTTCACAAATATGTCATCCCATCTGTATCTGATCTCTGCCATTTGGTCAAAATTGAGTCACAAAAATGAAATGAAATGCAAAAACTTTGAATTTCATTATCTCCTTTGAACGCTGATAGTTAAATCCTAGGGAACCATATGATTATCTAACCTAAAAAAATTCTTTGCGTTTTCTCTCCAAATGTCTCTTTCATAAAAGTGTAAGTGCCCAAAAAAGAAGCTTTTCAGTACAATTCCTCTGTAGGGAGACGTACAGTAAAGTAACGGTCATAACAAAATACCTAACCGGAACACAAAACATAATAAGACAGAGAAGTGATTCAACTTCATAGCAAGTGGAAGAAATCTTGTGAAAATGGAGATCTCTTTATTTAACAAATACATCTTTTAGAGCCTAGAATCAAAAATATAAGACTGTTTTTGTATATATTGTTTTAGATCCTGAAGATTATCAGCCTCCGATATGGAAGTCCTACTGTAAGTATGGTTTTTATATTACTGTATACAACGTCACATCTCTTTATTCATAAGTTCACTCCTGTCCCATGCTTGATATTGTAACGTTCACTACCTGAGCCAGTCAGTTTTAGTAGCATCAATTAAATCCTTGTTGTCTTGCACCTTAAAATGTTACATTTGAAAAGATTACATTTTCAGAGATGTATTGTTGTTAATGTATTGTTTTTTTGTTTTTGTTTTACAAAACAAGCAATGTTAACATCATAGCCCTCCATTAAATATAAATGGAGATTGTTTTCTTTTTTGGATGCTGTGTGGTTAATTTGGTTATTCTTATATTATTCTTGTTATTGGTAACTGCTTTTAATTATACTTAATTGCCTATTAAGCCTAAATTTCTCTTATTTGTCACTAGAACATTTAGGCCTACTACATACATGTCTGTAAAGCTAAAAACTGTAAAGTTCATGATTTAAAACTCAAAATTTTTCTTTGGTAGAATCAGCTAAACTATTACCCTTGTTAAAAAAATAGTTAAAAAAGGGATTTCAGATAGAATCATTGTACCTTTTAATTGAACACTTGTTTGTGGTGTAATGTCCTTTGTCATTTATGGACTGGTCTTGGCCATTGTTTATTATTAATAACCTCTCCAAAATGATCCAATCCACTTTATGGCCATTTAGTTCTTAGGACCAAAAATTACTGTGTTTATGTCATGTATCAGAATATTACTTTGTTATTTTCACAACGTAAGATGCAGGTATACTGTCGTTTTCTCCCTACTGCTAAATGTTTTCTTCTTCTTTTATCATCAGTGTACCAACTTCAACAAGAAGCACCAAAACCGAATAGGATCACATGTCCTCAGGAGGTAAGAGCAGAAACATATTTGTGAAATTTTCTCACAGTTTATCAAACAGTGCTCATATTGATGTAGTCAGCTTATCTTCTTCCAAACACTACAGCAGATGTTCAGGCTTGCTCTGAGTTACCAAAAAAGGAAAATGAATGTATTAATGATTTCTGAGAGGAGATCTTCTCACAGGACTTGCAATTATCTCTACATTTCCTCCAGTTTCTCTGCCATTTACATCAAATGAACTGTGAACTTTTCTTTGTCAAGTGTTAATCACAGCTATATTGCTATTTTGTACAGCGTTTTGATCCATACTATAAATGTTGTCCCAAAAACATTAATGTTGCACAATAGGTGTGTGCAACCTAGCAGTTTCATTACATTAAGATGACATTTTAACAAAAGACAAGAAGTAATCAATTTGCTGATCTTTCTTAACCATGTGGATTATAGTCCTTCTCTTCGAGGTGTCAATTCTTAGGTGTATATTTTCAGGCCTACCTATCCTAGCTCTTATCACTCACAGACTGAATGGAGTAGATAAAGGAATAGAGCTTTGTCTATCTACTAAGGATGAATTTATAAAACATTTTTAAAAAGTCATGGAGGTTCAGGAATAATTTTGTCGCTTTCTTTTTTATTATACTGAAGCTCGTTGTTGAGAGACACCTTCCTCAACTTTCAGGGCATACAAGGCCTTCATCATGTGCCGATCGGAAGCACCGATCTATATTGGAATCCTAAAATCCAGAATTTCTTCAATGAAATCATATTCGACTGGTCTCTTCAGTTCATATGGTCTCTTGTCAGCCTAGCTTCCATGTGTATGTGGAGTTTATAGAAATGCAAGAAATAAAGGGGCTACTGCTAATACAGTAGTTTTCTATATACGTTATCTAATCACTTTTTCTTGATGCCACATAGGCGCAACATGGAGCTGATGTTACTCTGATCAAAATACCCTCATCTAAATAATGGATCTAATGGTTAGATAAACGGTTATTTAAATGGATAGTGTTCAAAATTATTATTTAGTTAAGTTAATCGTAAAGTAGGAAGTATTCATGTTAGTGAGTGAAAAAGTATGAATTTGGTCAACAGGCTAGAAACTCACACACCCCCTACATCCTTTTGGAACCTTAGACTTAAGGCCAAGCTATACTTGTGCGTCAAGTCTACGAATTGCCCGTTGCGAAGCCTGCCTCACACCAATGAAATTTTCTAACTTTGCATCAAGATTGGTTGAAAGTCATGGACTTTCAACTTTAATGTAGACATTGAATAATTTAATACATATATTTTAATGCTGATTCATTGCTAAATAATATTTTTTATTAAAAAAATAAACAAGCTGTGCTTTTTCTTTTTTCTTTTGGTCATTTAGTTGATTTATATACATATGTGTTCATATATAAAACTCAATAAAGACATATGTATTGTTTTTATTTCTTTCTTTCCTCTCCTCTGTGTTTCTCACAGATGGAAAGCAGACCCAAGTTCTATGGCAGAGAGTGAGTGTCAGCTTATAGTTACTTATATTGAAAACATGCATGGTGAAACATTCTAATGTTATATTTTCCACTTATATTTAAACTGTCTGCATGTTTTTGTCTTATCCATAGAAGCAAGTGTTTGTTTTTTGCATAACTTTTTCTTGATTATTTGTCTAGTTGTATATTTGTTATGCCTTTCTGTCTTAAGGTCCCTTATCACAACTATGAATCTTGTGTTTTTTAATGTAATGAATTGTTTTTCATTTACATTGTCTGCATTTATTACAAAAACATTTTTACATTGTTTTTAATTATTATTTTGTTCTTGTCTATTCTTCAGCCATTCATGTTAATCACTATCGTTCTGTTAATCATTATATACAGAGTGATTCAAGAAGAATACTTGAACTTGTAAATCTTTATTTACTCAAAGAAAGATGATGGAGCATTGGGTTATTAATCAATGTCAGCAATCAAATGAAACTTTAAGCTTCCTTAAATAGATGACAGAAAAAGCTAAGTTCTCCTTTTCTTCTTTGCAGAATTCTTGATTTTAAAAGTTGTGGTATTTTTTTAATAACTCTGTATTATTTATTCTGCCCTTCCTTTTTATTCAGTTCATATGTATTATATATCTATTTGTCTTTTATTGTTCATCAATCCATCTGTTTAGCATTTCTTTGTCTGAATAATTGCGTTTGCTCTTTTATATTTTCTAATCATCCAAAAAATTAAGATTAATTTTAGCTTAAGTCTGTTGACTGAATTGTGTGCATGTGAATAAGTAACAATAATGTTAGAAAGTCTCTGTAATGTATGTATGTACAATACTCTGTGAACTCATTGATGGTTTATGTGGAGCTAGCACGATTAATCCTGAAGTCTGTCTCCAGGTTCCATGGTCTGATCTCCAGAGAGGATGCAGATGAACTCCTGACTGAAACAGAAGGTGCTTATCTTATCAGAGAGAGCCAGAGGCAGCCTGGAACATACACACTAGCTCTCAGGTACACTCTCTAATTCTTCTTCTCCTAACCCACTGATTATTGCAAACTATCAAGTCAAGCCACATGGTCTACTGGAGCCAGTCCCAGATTAGAGCATGTGTACAGTTACTCTTCACACATCAGCAGTTCACATGTCCTCAATAGCATTCTCTTTACTCTTTTATCAAAATATTCAGAAATATATACATCTCTTCTTTCATAAAATATATTTCTTTGAAGCTTCCTTAATTCGATGCTGATAAGTTCTTCAGAACAATTCAACAAAGATATTTGTTTTATTTGAATTATATAATCTTTTTTACCTCTTTGTTTAAGTCTGTCAATTGAAAACTGAAACACTCATGAAACATGCTTAAAATGAAATGTATTTATTTAGTGGTATCATATTTTTTATATATTTATATATACTGAAAATAAATTCTGTATAGATTCTTCAATGGTAAATATGTTTGTGTAAAAACATGTGAATATTGGGGTAATGTCTTCATTTCAATAATTTACTTCAAAAATGGAAAGTTGTAATTCACTTGGTGTATATTATACTAATTTAACAAATTGGTTAAAACATCTTTTTTGTTTGTTTCCATTTAAAAAAGAAATCTGTGAGTATTTCACAAATTTTGAATATTTTTTGTGACTGATTAAAAAAGGATATCAAACTGTTGCTCTTCTGAAAAGTGGGTCTACGACATTTTGTGCTTTTGCACTAATTAAAGCATCAAGGAGCCTTTAAGAAAGTTGAGGTGTTATGGTTGCCCAATTTGCTTTGATATTGATCTTTGGCTCATCTGAATTTTGGGGTCTCTGTTTCTTCATCTTCCTCTTGACAATAGCCAGTAGTTGTCCAAAAGGGTGTAAGTCACCTGAGTTTACTGGCCAATAAAGTACAGTCAATACATGGCTATTATACCAAGTACTGGAAGCTAGGTTTATGGACAGGTGGCAAATCCTGCTAGAAAATAAAATAATCATCCAAAAACAACTTGTCATTAGGAAGAAGCTTAAAGTGATCTAACATGTCCAGGAAGACAGCAGCATTGATTGTGTATTTGAAAAAACTAAACAATGGACCCACCCTAACACATGAAATAGCTCCCCAAATCATCACTGACTGATCACTGAAAACTTCACACTGGACTTTACGCAACTTGATCTTTCCAGTCTTCCTCCAGACTCTGTGATCTTAATTTCCTCTCCCAAAATGTGAAACTTGCTTTTGTCTTAGAAGAGTACTTTGAACGACCCTCGCTCAGTCTAGATACTGCACACTGTGAGCGTTCAGCTTTTTCAATGCTTTTTGAGACGTTTCCTCCTTATGGTGGATGTCAATGATGGCATTCTGCTCAACTGTAAAGTCAATTTTTTTTACAAAATTTGGAAATTGAGTTTTCATTGATATTCAAATATTTTGCACATACTTCAACAAAGAGAGCTTTCATAGAAGTCATTCATCTCTGTGCTCTATTTTGAAACTTTTGTTTGTCTCTAAGATTTGGAGGCCAGACATTGAACTATCGACTCTTTCATGATGGGAAACATTTTGTGGGTGAGAAGCGCTTTGAATCTGTTCATGATCTGGTTACGGATGGGCTCATCACTCTCTACATTGAGACGAAGGCAGCGGAGTATATCGCTAGGATGACTACAAACCCCATCTACCAACACCTGGGTTATAGCTCTCTTCTGAGGGACAAGATCTCTCACCGACTGCACCGGACCCACTCTGAGCCCAAAAAGGTTACTTTTCAGCATGATGGAAAGGTAGACTTCCTTTGTGTTAGTTTAATTGATGTTTGATTAGGTGATGACCGTTAAAACTAATGTTTCATTGTTTTGTTAGTCCCATTTATTTTCAGGGAAACTGTTTAACATAATACATTTTTGATGTTTGAACATAATTGTGTGTATGAATGGTGTGAACGCACTCAAGTTAGAGTGATTCGCTATCATTTGTATGTTTAGAAAAGGTAAAATAGCATCAACTTCAGAGCTATTTTGATACCAAGTTGCTTATGTCACAAACTGCTTTACCCCTTTAGGTCTGCCCACTACTAATGATTGACAGATGCATTGGTTGTCCAAGCAGTAGCCAGTTAGTGCCTGTTACATTGTCAAAAATAAATTGGATCATTTAAACCACTTTTTTGGGGGGCACATTTTCATATTAATCAGTCAACCACTTTCACATACAATTCACTTTTAAAAGAGTAGTTTAAAATCATCATACATTAAAAAGGCAGCTCAGGGACTCTTCAGTTACATTTACTATACTTGAAAATGTTCTGTTTCTTTGTAGAACTTCTATTTTGTTTTGATGACTAATCATAATGGATTTACCGGTACTATTGTAGAGAAGATTAATGTATTAATATTAAATGCAATAGATTTAAGTATTTGTATATTGTAATGGGCCTATTGAATGCTTACAAGTAAGATTAATTTATTTTACTCATCTTTTTGCAATCTCTTTCCTACAATTATTAAGTGCCACTTATAAAAATAGTATATGATAGTATATAAACTTGCTCCTGCAGCTTTTATATGCCCAGATTAGGTTAACCGTGTGAGTTACATCAAGAACGCCAAGAATTGAACCCACCAACGAATACGTATCTCTTATCAGTCATATCTTAGTAGATATTCACTAGAGGGCAGTCTCAACAAGCTAATGGCTGAGCACGAGAATTCAGACTGAACCAGACCAAAGTAGCTTGACATTTCACATTTCTCCAGATTTTTAAAACAATTATATGTATTTAAAAGAGAGAATACTCAATAAATATATGCATATGTGTATATGAATATGTTAATTATCAAAGCTCGACAATGGCAGAAAATCAAACATTTTTTAAAGCATTTGAAATCGATCTTTAAAAATGTGTTTATATTCTTCAACAATATTCTCATTGTTAAAAACAGGACGTAGCCCTCTTCGATGACCATCCGGCTGTTAAACAAATACCATAACCTTAAAGCTCACATGTCTCCTCCTGCTAAACTATTTTATGTTTTAAAAAAAAATTTAGTGGTCGTCATAACATTTAGCTGTATCAAATACTTATTAATGCCTCTTTGCATCTGTAGTGATGCAGTGTCCTCATTCTGTTGTTTCCTCAGCTGCAGGCTCTCATCTGTCAATGCAGCACTCCCTAAGAGCCAAGGCCGTATTGTTTCTCTTTTGTGGCTCTTTCTTTTGGAGGCAAGAAGCTGTCTGCCACTGTACAAGAAGTACAAGTCTTGTTCATTCACTCGCTCTGTCTGTGACCCATCTCTCGCTTCCCTTTTATTATGGAACATGAACACCAGCATCCGCTCCTTTTGTTCTCTGAGAGTACGGGTAAAGCCCGTGACCCTCACTGCTTCTGCTTCATTCTAGTTTTATGTGTCTCAATTGGAGGGGGGAAACATCCATATAAATCAATGAAATTTGCTGTTGATGTTTTTTTTTTTGAGTATGCATGCCTAAAAACAAACAAACAATGGATGCTTTCTGACTTTTTAACACCTGTAAAAATTATTTAACAACTTTTGACTAATTTTAGGCATTTTGTATCTGTATTTACTGAAAAATCAACACAATGTGTATATTTATATGCATTAAATAACGTTATAACTCTTGAAAACCCTGCAATTTTGTCAAGATTCTTTCACATTTAATGAGCATGCATGCCGTTAATGCAACTTCTCAAAAAAAGGTTCTCTCTCAGGCAGTGATGTCATAGCACATAGTTAAGATATAAATTAGGTAATCACGGGCAACTCTAAAAATATAATGTACAACAGTATAGCTTTTAATATATTGCCAACTAATTCAAGTAGGGTCTGACAGGTGCACATGTGGCTGTAGAAATCTCAAAAGGGCACATGCAGTGTTCCAATTCAATCTATCGGAGGATATACTAGAGTGAAAGCAAATGTGTTAGACTGTGAATTCACAGACGAGACTGCGTGTCTGCAGCCTGACACTGTTGCCAAATTTTCAATTTAAGTTGTCTGGATGCCTAAGCATACGCTGTTTTAATCAACGGTTCACATTTGAGCCATTGTCTTTGTGCTGAAGAGTCTTATCCTGGATGGCTGCATAGCTTTAATAATAACTTCTGAGAGTGGGAAGTTTGCATTAAAAATAAACCAATGTTTCAAAAAAAAAATGTTCAAATACATTTTTAGTTAAAACTGTTGCCAAACCATATTAACTTTAATTGTTTAAAAACATTTCCCAGCGATGAGTTGCGGCTGGAAGGGCATCCGCCGCGTAAAACATATGCCAGAGAGTTGGCGGTTTATTCCGCTGTGGCGACCCCGAAAGGGAAGAAAGCCGACATGAAGATGACTGAATGAATGAATGTTTAAAAACAAACAGAAAATACAATCTTGACAAATCTTTTCTTTTTTAGTGGATCCAGTATGAAGAGATATTGTGTTGGAGCAGTTTAACAGTTTAAAAAACTTTGAAGTCAGTAACTTCAAGTGTTTAGGGGAGATAACTTAAGAAATTTTGATGAGAGTAATATGTTTAAAAGTGAGATAAGTATGTTCGCTTTCTCAAGCCAACATAACTATATGTACACATTCAAATAAACCATTTTTAGTTTTTTGCTTAGAAGGCTTAAAGAAGAGAATATTGATATATTGAATATTGAACCGTTTGAGGGCTTTGGAATTTTTGTGTTAAGTTTTAATTTTCCAAATTTAAATTTAAATATTATGTATGTTAGTACTAAACTAAACGTATTTTTAATGTCTATAGAACTGGAAAAGGCTCATTAGTCATGATATAGTCTGTTTTTGGGCTGCTGAATATTTAAATGAAATTCATATATACAGTATTTTCCACATTTAAAATCATTATTTTATTTAAACAAACAACTGTGGTCCCCAGCCACCCCCACACACACCTCACACACATTGGTTGCTTGTAACAAGTATTGAAGTTTGAATACACACTAAAAAGGTCTGAATTGATCATATAAATTGACAGTATTGTGACCATTGACTTTTGCGTGCCCCAGATAGAGACATCAGTCCCAAACATCTCGTGTCAGTGGAGCAGAGTCACGTGCGTCAAACAGCTTGACTCTTTGCAACTATAACAACACAAGCAGTTTTTAGCTAAACTTATACCTTTACTCATCAGAACCCTGACTGTTTTTCCCTTGCCTCCTCCCCGTAGTTCTTGGAAGTCAGTCTAATCGTGTCGTGAATCTGGATTTTCTTGATTATGTGGGTCATAATCAGCATCCTTTCATCTGTGCTCATCAGTTTCCACTTGTCATTTCTAATATCATAATTCTGGCTAATTGAACGTGATTATGTACGTCCCACAATTCTGTGAGGTCACTCTTGGGTGTTCTACTGGGATTCTCGGTAAATACTCAGACAGTGTTTCTGGTTTCGGCATCGACCTCCTGGTGGGAAGGGTCAGGGACGGGGGCACACTAGTTAGTTTTAGTGTAACAGTGAGTCAGTTTTTAAACCTGGTATTTAAGAACAGTCATTTTGTTTTATGATGATTTGATAAGCTAAGAAACATTTTTCCTGATAGAAAACGTAAAAAAAACACATTAACCTTTTCAGAGATTAATTGCTAAACCATACAATGACTTGATTATTGAAAGTGTTTGGCTGATTTATGATCATATTTTAAAGATCCTTGAAGAAGGATCTGATGAATAATAATTGAATATTTTGTTTTATTCGTGTCTCGCTTACCCTGCTTGATCGAACACATTAGAGCTTGTCACATCTCTTTAAAAAGAATAAACATAGTTTAAAAAACACAATTGCAGCAGGAGAATAACTTAACAAGATCCATATCAACATAGACACCTTGAGAGAGCATAGGGAAATACCATACTAATAACTAAATAATTATGTGAAAACTATAATTAGTGATAACTAAACTAAAACAAAGTGTTAACTAATGAGTGCATGGAGAAGAATCTAACCTATGTTTGTGTTTTCTAAATAAGGTGAATTAACACATTCTTCCACCCTCTTTACTATATTCTCTTTCTAGGAATCGTAAATAAAAGTGTACATTACTACATTACCAGAAACAAAACAACATTCTTCTGGTCAATGTACTCCTAGTTTTATAGCTGTACTCATTATATATATATATATATATATATATATATATATATATATATATATATATATATATATATATATATATACTCATATTTCTTCTCATTGGGTAATTTTGGATGAAGTTGCCTCCGTGTGTTAACTTGTTATTGGCAAAATATCATTTTAATTGGCAGTTTTTCAAGGTTTCTCTAAATTTTGTTTCCATTTTTTCATTATTCTTTCTTTTGAAGAAGTGTGGATCTGTGTCTGTGCTCACTACAGATTAAATAATAGCATCTGATTTAGGGGGATGACTATTGTTAAATATGTTTATAATTTTAGTTAATTTAGTTCCTGCCATAGAAACCTACTGAGACCAGTCTAGAGGTCTGTGACCCAAAGATGTCCCTCTGTTTGAGTGTTGAATGTGTGCTTTTGTTTGAGACACACTCCTGCCCCAGGCAGCCCACCCATCAACCAAAACACCCCCCTCTGCCCAGGCATCACCAGACCGCCCTTGTGCTCATTAAACCTCCAGATCACCAGAGAGAAGAGCTTTTCGTTGTCCTGCAGTATTCTCATGCAGGCTGTTCCGGGGCCCTGGCCCTCTGTGGCCAGCTCCATGGCCACCGTAAAGAGCGAATTAGCCCCTCACAAAGCTCGACAGAAGGGGCGCAAACAGCAGGAGCTCTTAGCATTAGCTCTGGGGGTGAATATAGGAGGTAAAGGTGCTCTCCTCTGGAACCCTCTAAAGATTTTGGCCTGTTCACAGGTCAGCCCTTCGCAGCTCAGCAGACGCACCCCACTGAAGGAAGGCGGCGAGAAGCTCTACAATTATGAGAAGATTCACAACTTCAAGGTATGAGGCGGCTTCTACTCTTTTTAGAGATAAATGTAACAAGTTAATATCCGAAGGATGCACAGAATGGTCCACGATAAAAACATTTCTTTGACATGTCAGAAACAAAAATGAATGAATATTTCTAATTACGAGAATAGTTACTTTAGCAATTACATTTATTTAAATGTTTAGCAGAGTTACTCGATGGAGTATAGATGTATTCTGAGAGAACAAACTCAGAAAAACTGATCCATCTGAAATGTTTGAGTAAAAGTATTGATTAAAATGTAGACTAACAGGAAATAACAGTTCAACATTTAACAGTGCAAACTTGATTTGCTTATTATATATGTTCACTGTCATCCAATGTTATCAATATTAATAACAACGCTATGAGAAAGCTGGTGGCAAGACAAGTCAACTTCTATATTCAATGTTAAAGACTGCACATAAGAATGCATCAATTTAATATATTGCAAATGCAAATCAGAGAAGTTCCTTGAGAATCAGAGGTTATGTTAACATAATAATAATTCAATAATAACAAAATAAATAGGATAGTTTGCAGAGCTTGATCAGAAAGGAGAAAAATCTCTCTGTATGAGGTATCTTTATTTTCCAAAAGAACTTTAATAGCATCAGTTGTATAATGCTTGTATAAAACTGTTACCGATCTAAGCATGAGAAATAACAATGAGAACGTTGTTGAAGTTGGAGAAAACAAAGTTTCGTGTCTAATGTTGTTTGTTTTGGTTCATTCTTGCCAGAAAAAAACTTAATCAAAAATTAGCTTTTTTTTCCAACACTGCTTTTCAGAAATGAAAAGTTTTCATTTCAGTAGTTGTTGGCTAGCTCAGGTCCAAAATATTTGTTGTAATATAAAAATATATATGTATATGTATGTATGCATTTACATGTATAACTTGTATCTATGTGATTAATAATTGTTTTTTTTTTTTTCAAAATATTTGTTCTTTCTGAATCTTCTTGTTTGGTGCACATCAAATAAAAATGCTTATCATTTTAACCTCAGAAAACTGAACAATACCTCTAAAGTTTTCATATGTAGGTTTTATTGCGAGTACAGCTTTAGTACACTTTCAATTACAGCACTTTTTATTTCTAGTAGTTTTTAGTAAACTTAAACAAAATAGTGAACACAAAAATTACAAAGGTTTTTCAAGAAACAGTTCTTGGAGTCCTTTATTAAAAAAGGTAACCATAGCTTTACAGAAAATTTGATTAAAAAATTATTTTAACAGTCATCAAGTTGAATATTTTAAGACTGATGGTAAGGCTTGTTATAATACGTATTGTAATAGTATTAATTACCACTAGATAATTACCCCAAAATACTAAGCACAGGTGAATTAATATGTTTTATCTGTTCTGCTGTAACAAGATTTATTTAATACATTATAAAAAAACAAGTTTTTTGTGTATTCAAAAAGCTAATGTATCTTGACCATCAGAAAGTAGTCTCTTTAAGCGTACTGACCCATTTCTATAGGGTTATTTATATGTGTATAACCTCTTGTTCAAATGTTAATAGGTGGAGAGCATTTAAAAGCATGCTGTACACATTGTAAGCTTCACATCTATGCACCTAACCCCATCTGAGCCAGATTGCTGATGCTTTTAATCCATTAACACTGCTATTGATGGCTAGGATTGATTGTGGAGATCAATAAACCCCTCTGGCTGAGTGGCTGAATGCACTTGAGGCTTTGCTGAAGAACGTGTTGTTGTGTTTCCTCATCTGACAAGCTTTGAAAGCTCAGAAATAGAGCAAAACAGAGCCATAATCTGACAACAGCCTGTCAACTCTCCTTGAAGTCCTACTCATTCTGTCAGCAGCTCTTCTACAAAGCAGTGAGGGCCTTGGAGAATCACTGCCAGAGGTTTGAAGCAAGCTAAAGTTCTTGGCCACATTTTAGCAGTTATTTTCCAATCTTTGAGATTAAAAAGAAAGACTAACATAAAATTGACTTTGCAAGTGTCAATTTGAAAAGTCTGTGGTGTTAAAGTGACAATGCAATTTGATCAAGAAGATGAAACAAACAAACAAGCCAGGTTGGATGAACGATGATTATTTAAACAGACCAAGACCTTTATAAAATGAAGCTAAAGAGAAACTACCGAAATTGCAAGTGCCGTTAACAACTTGAAACTACAGAGCACTTGACTAGTTGTCAAAATATTTGCATTTATCATAAATATTTCGAAATTTTCGTGTCAGATCATGTCCCGCTACTTCCATCCTCTGAATGCAAGAACCTCCCCAAAAAAGAGGGCGTGGTGGTGAACAAACACAATTATCTGAAGATAAATTCAGAGACAATTACCTTTACTAAAAAAAGACGATCAAGAAATATCAGAGAAAACCACTGAATGTTTATACTCTTGCCCTAGCAGCCACTTTTATCCAAAGCAACTTGTCACTGAGAAAGAAACAACAAGCAATTTGTTTCAAAGGAACAGTTAATCCTAAGTACTTCTCTTAGAAAAGACCTTAGCTAATCACCCGAACCAAGAAGTCCTATGAAGACTTCTCCACCACGTTTTAGTGATGTGAACTCTGCTGTTAATCTCAGAGTCACTCCAATATTCCTGACTGGAGCAGAAGAGATGATTCTAGCCGAATAGTGAGGTCTTGCTAAACAGTTTTTGTTTTTTGTCATATTAAGCTGTTGGTGATAACTCCTAATTTGGTTCAGGCATGCAGATGAAGGGAAAGCTCAAGTGTGAGTGAGTGGAAGAGTGAGTGGAAGTGGAAGAGATTCCGCTCTTGTAAATTACTGAATCACTTAGATAAATAGCTTTGACTGGGTTAAGCTTGTTTTGGTATACATTCATACAATATAGCCTGCACTTTACGCAGCAGTGTCTTAGTCTAGATGTTTTAAGAACTGACAGTCACTCTGGATCCAGATAAAGCAGTTTTGAAGATATTTGTATTGCGTCATTCAAGCACCTGGGCAGTCTTCCAAAACCTCTTGTACATGTTTTCTTTTTTTATTAGTGTATCCATACGTAATAGTGTATTGAAAGCACAAGGGCGTGTATGGGAACTTGTTTTTTGAATGACTCTCAGGTGCTTCAGGACAGTTGCTAGAAATCAGGTAATCTGACTCGTGTGATGTAAAACTCAGGGCTGTGGCTCCACTGGGGGTCTCCATTCTTTCACAAAACACACTATAGCCTGATTTGTTTGACCCTGGTTATCTCTGTCTCAATGATCTCAGAATCTAAACTGTATCAAATATCGCTCAATTGAAGTCTGCTCTATTGCTAAGATTTTGTTATTTTATTTGTCACAATTCACTGTAATAACCTGTGAATCCTCAGTTAATGGATAGTGTGCTGAAGGCAAATCTTAAAAAAAAAATTGTCATGTTTGTTTTATTTGAGATATCTGTAATATTTTTTATTAATGTGTTTTTTTTCAGGATGTCTTTGTTTGTGTTTTGTAATGTCTATCAGCTTTAGCAAGCTTGCATGTTGAGCTTGAGTTGGAAATTAAATTAGAATAAAAGATTGTGATGAGAAATGAACCTGTAATGTCTCCGATAGGTGCAGACATTTCGAGGTCCACACTGGTGTGAATACTGTGCCAACTTCATGTGGGGCCTCATCGCTCAGGGTGTCCGCTGCTCAGGTGACCCTCCACCAATCACACACCTCACTCTGAGCCCAGTATCAGCCAGTCAGCTATTTCCTTTAAGCAAAGTCACTCTATCTGTGTTTGTAATCACAGCTGAATAATTTAACCTTTTGACAGATTTTTTTGTAAGAAATACATTAAACTTTCCATTTTTGTTTCATATAAATTAATTTATATTTGCTTGCAGAAATGAGTATCGTTGGACACTTGGTTCTCTTACCTGGTCTTTTCTGTTTGGATTGTTTCCTCTTTACAGTATAATTTATAGTTTTATTTCTATTCCATTGGTGTGTATACTAATATACTCTTATGCTGTGTATACAATTACTTAAGTCTGATATGTATCGTTGTTTAAAAAAATTGTTTAAATAAAAAAGCAATAAAATAATTAGTTTTTCAAGAGAAAACAAAGAGCTTCTTATTCCATGCGCTTTCACAATTTAAACTGAATTCCAAGATTAGCTGTTAGCTGAGATCTCATGCTAATTTGAGCCTCCTCATTGTTTGATATCAAAACTCTCCATACATTAACTTAATCCAGTCACTGTGCATTTCACTAATCTGTTCAGACTGTTCCTTTCACACAAGAGCTTTTCTGATTTCCCAACAGCCCCTGGGGCAGCCAGTGTCATCAGACCTATTGAAATCTAGAACAGAGTTGAATGCCTCCCCAGGCTGGGTTTAGAAACACAGAGCCGTTTTCTTGTTGGTCGCTTCTGTTTTTCCTCCATTGCCTAAAGATGTGTAGGAGGGGTGGAGGAGCAGCAAAACAGATGCGGGGGTGATTTATGAGACTGTGAAGAGAGCATGTGTTTCTGGAGACATGCTGAGAGATAGCCATATCACTTTGGACCACCCTAGTGCGACCTTTTGGCTCACTCACTTGTACACCTCAATTCTGTAAATCAATGAAGATCAATTATATTTTTGTTGCTGTTATATAAATTATGTTTTAAATTAAATAAAACTCAATTCATTTTGAACAAAGTGAACTATTAAAGTGATAGATTGTGTACAAACATATATACATATACTATATATATATACATATACTATATATATATATATATATATATATATATATATATATATATATATATATATATATATAGTATATATATATATATATAGTATAGTATATGTGTATAATAGTATATGTATATGTTCAAGTCTGAATTAATTGCTATAGAGACAATTAATGGTAAATGCTTCTTGGAATAGTGTGCATATTTTGGAAAACATCTTAAAGTTAGATGTTAAAATCAAACAAAACTCATTCTTTGGATTATACCTTCATAAGTTACTGCGCGTGTAGCATTGTGGCATGATTTTAGAAAGTGCACAGGCAAAAAATAATTCATCTGATTAAAAAAAAACATACATAGGCAAGTCACTTTAAAGTTTTAAATCATTTACATGCAATCTGCCACTTGTATAACACAGCTATATATATATATATATATATATATATATATATATATATATATATATATATATATATATACTCACACAATTTGGTCAGCTTTTTCTCTGTAAAAAAAATCTTTATTTCGTCTTTCATTCTGTCAATTTGGTTTGAGAAAACCATGCTTTAAAATTACATTTTCAATGTAGTTTTGTTGCCAACCTGAGGCTAGAGATATATTTACTAAGTCAATGTAGGGTAGTCCTCAAACCTAATTGTCTCTGTTATTTTCTTGATCTGGTTCCAATGCTACTGGGGAAAAAGCAAATGTATTAATATTCCATTCAGCAAGTATTCATCAAACACTAGAGGTTATGACCCAAATACACACCTGTTTGTGCTCGTGGTAAACACACCCAGAGTTACTAAAGGTTATGCTTTTAGATTGACAGAGGGACTAACACACTGCCGTGCTTGACACATTCTCATACTTTAACCGACAGCTTGACTGAAGCTCATTCGTAAACACCCAAAGCTCTCAAGACCAGGTTTTCTTGACAACTTTATTGCAAGAGTTGACTCATTTTTTAAATTATGAATCTTTCTGTTCTAGAAAGACTAAAAAACAGAAGATAAATCAAATTTTAAATGCTATTAACCTGATGAAATTCCTGTTTGATGGTGATTAGTTATGAGCCTGCTGTGTCTCTTTGCTAATTCAGATTAGTGAAGTTTGCTTGTGGTTAAATATTCATTGTCATTTAAAAACAACAAGCCCTTCACTGTATACTTTGTTTACATTTTATAATGCAACTTGAAACAATTTCTGAGGTGGTTGCTCGTTTGGCCCCTACACTATTTGTGTATAATGCCATAAGGCCTAAAATGCAAATAAATAAATAAATAAAAATGAAATGTCACTAGCCTTATTTCCACATGGTATGATGCCCTCCTGACCATCAGTCCTGTTGTTTTTGCAGACTGTGGGTTGAACGTTCACAAGCAGTGTTCCAAACTGGTGCCCAGTGACTGCCAGCCGGACTTGCGCCGGATCAAGAAGGTCTTCAGCTGTGACCTCACCACGCTGGTCAAAGCCCACAACACACCACGGCCAATGGTCCTTGACATGTGCATCAAAGAGATTGAGCACAGAGGTAGATTTTCATGATTAGGTGTTGCATCTATTTTCTAGTTTATTTTTGCAATATGCGCTTCATCCATTTTGTCAATAAGAATATAACTTAATTAGATGTGAACAGGCCAATCAGAATATATTGGGTTGGTTTATTTAGAACATAAGGGCTGATTTAACCCTTTGCAACTAAAAGTGTATTTTAATATTGATTTTAACTTAGCTCTGGGAATTCACAGTCTGAGATAATGTACCATACCTAATAAAAACTAAAATCAATATTTACATTAGGTACACAAAAGTGATTGTGTGTGATTAATATGTAATCAACTTTAATTCACACTAACCCCTCTCCAAGAAGACTAGACATGTTTTTTTTTTTTTAAGGTTTAAAGTCTGAGGGTCTCTATAGGGTCTCTGGCTTCACTGAACATGTAGAAGATGTCCGACTGGCCTTCGATAGAGGTAAATATGACAATACTTTTTCAGTTGCTCTGTTATTCCTTCAAAATTAATAATTTCTTGTCAATTTTAGCTAAAATTACTTTTAGAAAAGTATTATTATAGAAATTTTCTCAATCTTTACATTTACAATAACTTATAAATGTACAGCAGCGTTGTAGAGCAACAACTCTTTTAGATATTTCTCTACAGTATCAGTATCATTTTGTCACCAACAACACTTATGCAGACACGATGCAGCTTGTCTTGTCTTCACTCACCTCTCCACAGTTTGCATTTATGTTTCCACTGACTTTCAGTAACATTTTGTTGGGCTTGTTTCGATGTGTCTATCCACTTTGTTAGGCTAATTCCACTTGCTTGATGAATAGTTAGTCGATAGAAATGCAAAATTTGATGGCTACAACATGGAGTAATAATAATAATTAAAAAAAAAAGTATCACTTTAGCTCTGCTTTATGGAACTTCGTCTCGATTACAAAAAAGTAATCTGTACCAGATACAGAATAGGTGCAGAATTTAGTAGAAAGTCTCTAACAAACAGGGTTTCCCCTGGGTCTTGAAGTTTTTAAAAGTTAAAAATTGAAAAGTCAAAATTTTCAATTCGCTGTTCTAGGTCTTTACTGTTCACTGTTGAACTGTTCATTGGTCTTTGTTCTATTTCTACGTAAAACTCTTCGATAGGTGTTTTTGTTGTTGTTTGGGGTTGCCCAAGATTGAGAAAATTCTCCTAAATACTAAGAAAGAATGTAGAAATCATGGTTTGGTTTGCTAGAAAAAAGTAATCTTTAGTGGTGCCATAGATGGGGCTCATATATACTCGAAATCGGAAAAGGTGATGATTAGGGTTGTCAGATATTTACATAAAGCTAATAAATGTAAAATAATAAAAATGTGATTGTCAAGTTTGCCAGCTATGAAAATGTGCGTAAATGCTCAAAAGCATAAACGTTATTGTTAGTGTTGTCAGAGATTGAGAAAATTCTCCTAAACGTTCATTTTTTATGTAAAAAAAGAGTTTTGTATGTTTTTTTGATGTATGCCTTGAATTTGCTTCTTAACAGTCTTAAAAAATGTCTTGAATTTGACCTCATGACAGTTTTGCTGTTTGTCTCTAAAAACAGGCATCTATTTTTAGTCTTCTAGTTTTATTTTTATTGAAATAGAATAAAGTATTGGGCAACATTTTCTGAATTTTGGTTAGATAACATTTTATCACATCATTAGTTTTTAAACATTAGTGTTTGGTATGATAAAATTATTGTCTTATTCTTATGTTTATATTCTTATTCTTAAATCTACAGAAGGAGAGAAGGCAGACATCAGTGCAAGCATCTACCCTGACATCAACATAATTGCAGGAGCTCTGAAACTGTACTTGCGAGACTTGCCCATTCCAGTTATCACATACGATGTCTACTCCAAATTCATTCAAGCTGCAAGTAAGAGATTTGCAACACATTTGCAAAAAGCCTCCTTACCTTTTTTACATATCTGGAGTGGGTGGATGGGGTCTACTGGATCCTATTCCAACTCACGCTGAGCAAGAAAAGGGTGTTTAGTCACTTAGACAGTATCCCCATCCATCAAATATCATGCTCACCTCTGATCCTTCAAAAACTTAGCCGTTCTGGACCAAAAGAAGTGTACACAATCAAGTATTACCACTTTGATTTGGTTAGAGATTGAATGTGTTCTCTCCATATACATAGTTCCACTTTCATAAATCTGATGCAGATTATCTGCCATGCTGAGAAGAATTTATATTTAAATTAAAAAATTTATATTTTGGGGCATCGATTGTTACGACCAAAATCCACAATCATGCTAATTTTGTTTGAGAGAGGTTAGGTGGAGTGAAGTCTCTCGTACAATCTAGTAAAAGGATGTTTTAAAATGCAAAAAAGTAATTGATGTTACATGTTTATTCATTAATATCCGAATCCAAATATTTTTCATGAGTTTTGCTGAACTAGATTTTCTCAGTTTCACATTTTTAGTGACTTGAATATCTTCTAGTTTATCAAAAACACACAGTACGTGTGCAGCCATTCGGATGAAGTGGCAATTCACACTCTGAACGAAGTTTATTTAGATATTCCGCCATTAATTCCCGATGTTTAACCATTCAACCAAAAACTTTCTCAATCAGAAACAAGTGACCCTGATTCCAGACTGGAGGCAGTCCACGAGGCTCTCCTGACGCTACCTCCAGCGCACTACGAGACCCTGCGGTACCTCATGACCCACTTGAAAAGGTAAAAGCACAGTGGCATTCAATGTAGTTTCAATATTTCTTATTTTCTTAAAAGAAGCCCAAGAAGCACTTTTTTCTATTCTAATGTCAATGCAAGAATATTAATTTAAAAATGGAATTTAGATTTAAATGTTTTATTTATCTAAAAAAAAAGGTAATTTTCGATGATATTGTATTTTTATATGAGATTGTATAAATGTTGATAATCTGAACCAAACACCGTATTGTTTTGAAATAATAGATACAGCAACACAAAATGTTGTTAAATAAAACGGTATTTTGTGATTTTATTTAGAACACATGGAAAATTCCAGCTTTGTTGACCTCTTTTTAAACCAAAAAAAGAATATTATGTGCTATGCAACAATCTTTAAAAGGTTAGATTGATTGAATAACTGTATAAAATGTTTTATAAAAACAATTTGATTCCAGAAACCTTATTTTATTTACATCAGCTTCTGTATTTTAAAAGTATTTTGTTGTTTTTTTTGGTAACCTTCTACATTTGCTTGAGAAGTCAGTTATTTGAGTGAACTTGACACTTTTACTGCTGCCCCAGAATTCTCTAGCTTTCTGGCTGCTCAGGTTTTTGTTCTAGTTAAGCCCTATACCTCTAAGTCTCTGTTACAGAAGTTCTACTAACTAAAAAGTAAAGGTAAGCAAAAAACAGAACACCCTATACTGCCTTTACCTCATGTAGGTTTTTCTCGGATCACAATTCAACTATATTTCAATAATTCATTCCCATAATTGTCATATTGTTCTCTTTTTCTACTCAGGGTCACCATGTGTGACAAAGAAAATTACATGAACTCAGAGAACCTGGGGATTGTTTTCGGACCCACGTTGATGCGCCCTCCAGACCAGAACACACTAACCACTCTCAATGACATGAGATACCAGAAACTGATCGTTCAGCTCTTAATCGAGCATGAGGACATCTTGTTTTGAACACTTTTTAAAAAAGACAGCACTTCATCAGACATCTGGAGGAGAAGGCATTTGGATTTAATGGTCCTGTGTTCAACAAAAACGAGCCAGGTGTGTCTCTACAGATCAGATTTCTGAGAACGCCCCACTGAAATCATTTTGTGTGGCAAACATGATGCTGAAATGATTTATAAAATCTGGTAAAATTGTTTGTTCAATACAGCTGTTTACACAAATGAAACCTTTCATACAAATCAGACATGCCAGTCGATTTGTCTTCATTTCTCACAGTGTTCTGCAAAAAATCCCAACAGCACTTTTTGATTTTTCGTTTCCTTTTTTTGAGCCTTTACTTTATGACCGCATTGAGCGACTGAAAGTATTTGGGCACCTTATCACCTAATGTACAGGTAAAACAACGTTATTTTTACTTAAAAATTTTATTGATTTTAATTTACACAATTTTACAGTATAGAAAGTTAATCTAAAGATTAACTTCGCTTTGCATTTAATGAGAGAGCAGTTTGTGTTTTAAAATGAAAGAAATATATTTATTTATCTCTGAAGTTTCTCAGATTAGTTTGATCTTGGCACTTCTGTAAGGAACACATTCATGTACAGATCTCGGTTTTCTGTTGCCTTGAGGACAAATCAAGTATTTTAGTCAATGGATTTGCATCAAATAATTCAGTCTAGATCCAAATTTAAAGCAAACCTCATTTGTGATTTTTTTTAGACGATAAATACTTACTTGTTAAAAGGATATAGCTACATAAATAATATGTTGTTTTGTTTTTCAGCTTAAGTTATTTTAAAGTTGGATGACCCAACAAAAACGGTCAAAATGATAGCTAGGTACCAAGATTGCTGATACAGTGCATCGCTATTGACTCAAAACCGCGTTTAACTTTGTCTGTTTATTTTTTTTTTTAACTTAAGCATATTCTTTGAGAACTTGATACTGTGCACTTTTGAAGACACCGGGGATTCTGGGAACAAGGCTGAACTGGAAATGTCTCACGGTTGCATTCACAGTTATACAGCTAATTACTGCCTTTAATTCCACACCTTTTTCCTTCTCAGCCTTTCCTATCTTCACCGGCTACTGCATGTGTTAATACAGCTCATTCTATTCTGAGGAAAGAGCTACTTTAAATTTGAAAGATGGATTTTGAAAGCTTTAGTGGTGCTATACTTGATGTGTTTCAATGTAGAACAAACAAATATATTACTATTATAAATGGAATTAAAAATAATATTGCTTTAATGGCTGTAACTTTAAAAATGACACATTTAGTTTAGTCTAATATTTACTTTCTAACATCAGTGACCAAGTTAAAAGACCAACTTTTTGTTAAAAGTATTTAAAAACAGTGTTGCTTTTTGGCTTTGTAGTTTCTGACATTTGCTATAATTATTATTTAAATTAGTATTATTAATGTTTACTAAAACATAGAAGAGAATTCCTTCTAAGGTATTATAGTTAGAAATCTTAAATCACCGTATAGATAAAATTAACAAAATTAAAGACTGACATAATTCTATAACTTTTTTTAGTTTTTTTCTCCATTAAATTCAAGACTGATTTGGTTTAAAGTATGTGAAATATACTATACTAAAGTTTGAGAATATGCAACATCAATGCGATCAATAGTGAATTAGTCATTTAACATCATTCCTTTTCTACCGTCTGATAAACTGTAACAAATGACATAATATTGTGCCAAAATCAGTTTTTTTTGTACTTTGGAATCTGATATGTTTTGCCCTCCAGGACTCCACTCCTGTTGGGCAGCTCAAAACCATCAATTAGCTTAGTGGAAAAAAAACACACTGTCAAGCTTTGAAAATATGTCTCTTCGGAGGTCGAGAGGTCATTGAATGCATGTTGCAAGAGCCTTGCAATCATGCGTAAAGCACTTTTTTATATGATAAGAACAGATATGCTTTTGTTGTTGGTTCCCCAGTGTTAATAATCTAGTCAAACCCATGTCTCCTTCAGATGATACTTGTTCATCTTAATAACAAACAGAAGAGGATGATGATTTAACTCTTCACTCTGTGACTGTATAAAAAGCCTTTCTTTCTCATTTAACTCTTCCTCCACGGACTGGATCCCAGCTGAAGGATGTCACAGAACTGTGTGTTGTATTCAAAAACTCTCTCAAGTAATACTGCCTCTGGTTTGGTTACTTGGCAAAGCCGTTTACTGTAAAGAATGATTGTAATTATGATTGTAAATTATCAAATGTTGATTTATTAAATTATGCAAGTCTGTTTACATTTGTGTTGTGAAGTTCTTTCTTATTTCCTGTAAAGGGTTTTGTTAATCTGAGCTTGGTTTTCAGGTTCTAGATTAAAGGGTGTGATCGAAACCATTGTCTGGGACAAAGCACATAAAGTGACAGATTCACTATAACAACAGGCGAAAAGAGAAGTGCAGGCACCTCAGGGTGGATAGGTGCGATCCTGCAGCCAATCAGAGAGAGGGGGTGGGGTTCTAACCAACAGGTGAACAAGTTCAGAGAAAGAGAAGGTCCCTATGAGGAGCAGATGATCAAGATCAATGATTCAAAGGGAGGAGCTGCGGAGACTGAACGGCAGGTGAGGTATAAATTAGAGCTTTTTGATTGGTTATCGTTTAGTTTGCTTTAGATGTCCAGAGAGAGATGGTGCTGTAATTTCAGCTTTTTAGGAGTCAGAGCTCGATCTCAACAGAGCTGCTACGGAGGTGAGAGTTTTGACGGATGAAAATGTGAACTGCTTTTCGTGTTGTTTATACAATTTATTTAATCCATCACTTTATTTAGTTCATGCTTTTATTTGAATTATTGTGTTTATTGTGTTTATGTTAAATGTTGAAATGATGGTTTGATAACTAAATGTTTGACCGTTCTGTTTTATGGCAATTTACATTTATGCGTTTACCAGATGCGTTTGTTGAAAGCCACTTGCACTGGAGCAGTAATAACTCAAGTAGTTCACAATAGAGATTGTCTTCACTGATAAAACAAAGGAAAACAGAAATAAAAAAATAAAAAAATTTACGTTTTTCATAAAAAAACAACTAAAGGAACATATTTACATATGTAAGTTATGATATTTTTTCAGAATTTTGATTTACAAGATTAACAAAGGAAAAATAATAAAATATAGACCAATTGAATAAATACTGAAATGAATAAATAATGTCAGTTTAGAGTTTTGTTTTTTTTCTGATGAGGTTGTAAATTGTTAAAACGAGAAGAAACATTAGATGATAAATTGCAAACTTAGACTGCAATTTATCTACTGGTACCAGAGCCTACTGCTGTAAGAAAAACGATCACAGAGCCTGTTACAAACTCTCTTTTTTCCAGTTACAGTACACTCATATTAGGATGAATATATTTGTAATAAATAATTCTACTAAGCTATATTGCAACTTATTAATTCTTTATTACAAAATTGTGCATATATAGGGGCATGACTCCAGACCACTCCTCAACAAGCACTCTGATGTTGGTCGAAGCATTTCTGCTCTGTTCATATCCCACTTTTAAGGATTTTTTTCAACTGTTAAGTTTCTAGCTTAAAGTTAATTCTTCACAGGCTGAGATTTTGTGTCATGTACTGTAATGACACATGGGTGTTAATTCTATCTGACCAATCAGTGAGCTGGATGACTAATCAGTGATCAGCAGGAAGTCACATTAAAATGTAGAACGCTTGCTTTATCAAACTTCATCTTAACTGATATGAAAAAAGGACCAGAACCATGTGATGAAAAATCAAGAACCATACTGTTAAAAAGTTTCAGAATTTTAAAGTGTTTATCATTTCTATTTCGATATTTCGAGTTATTTATCTGATGTGGCAATAAACAGTTTGTCGTAAGTTTGTTTTATAAATTCTATTTGTTTTTCAGTGAGAACTGAGGAATCAAACATGGCTGAAAGATACGCTTGGTGGAAAAACCTGACTGGATGGAACAAGAACAACTTAAAAGAATCTGAGCACGAATTTAGAAATCCAGATAAGACAAAAACTTGTGAGAGCAAAAATAGCAATCTGATCAGCAATGAGACGTACGATGACTCTGGGCTCCAGCCGGCTTTCACTGAAAACACATGCCGCAGACACTGGACTGTTTCCCGCTCGGGACGCTTCAAGGAGAAACGACGAGGACGAGTCACCATGCCTGAGCAAAACTTTTATGATAAAAATGTGGTGGCCGCAAAGTAATGCCGTGTACAAGAGACAGTGTTTCTGAAAAGATGGAGGCCTGCAGATTTCTGGAGGTTTCTAAATCTTCACAGCTAATTTAACTCTTCTGGCTGACATGGAGAAATCAAGGAACACTGCTTTGATTTGGGAACACCCACCGAATACCTGCCGAAACATAATTCAGAAGAAAACGCAATGGATGTGCTCAGCAACTTTAGACTGACAACAGCTGTTAAATTCTGCTTAACTATCTCTGGAATTCATTAAGTTATATTCATTTTACTTACACACTTTTAATAGGCACTAAGCATTTAGGGGTATTTATTGTTTGCATTTTAGTTCTGTTTTAAAAGAAAGCAAGAGAGTGGTTTTAAATGAAGGAAATTCCAATTATATGACGTTTTTGTCCCAGGTCAAGTATTTTTTATTTTAACGATGCTTCCATTAGAAAAAAAAGTGTTTAAGACTAACTTTTTCATGGATAGTTAGATGATGATACCCATAGTGTGCATTAAAATGATAATTATTGGTAAACTTCTGGACACTGTTTTCATTTTTTTATGTTGTATTGGTGGACTAGTGAATTTTGATAGATTTACATTTTTATGGAGGGGTAGTCTGGATCTGTCACCACTTTGAAAAATGTAAATATTGGTAAAATAGTAGTCAAAAAGCAAATTTCAAACATCATTGTCAAATTTTGTCATTTAGAAGCTATACACAAGGGGTGGGAGATTTGGCCCTAAAATAATATCATAATAGTTTAGGGAATTATGGTGATAACGATATGAGATGATATTTTTGATGGCAAAATGTTCAATAAAAATATTTTATCAATTTCAAGAAAATTCAACTGTACCTTATTTACTTTATTTACATAAAACACACACATTAGACAAAAACATTTGTACAAAATAGAACAAAACATAGTAACTAAATGAAACTAAAAGTTTCACCTCAAACCATTATCTTCCCAAAGAAATTATAGATTTTGCAGTCTGTGTGATTGGGTTTTAATAAAAATAACTAACAATATTGCTACAATGATATTAAGATATGTTCATGTTTGATGGTTTTATTTGTTTTTATCTGTATGTTTTGCAGGCATGTTCGCTGATAACATTGTATTAAAAGTTTACACTATCCATAATGCTTAGCGTCACAGCGCATGCTCACATTGTTGATGCTTTATCTCAGTCAGAGATTTAGCAAATCAGAAATAAACAAGCATGTGATCATGAACAGACAAATCAAAATGAACTCCTGGTTGTCAGTATGAAGATGCCAGAAGCACGATGGTTCAATCCTCTTGTTCAGTTGAATTGCTTTAATACCAGCCACCTGGCTATCGGTAGTCATGTACCCTTGTTTCATTTCATTGAATTTATATTATTTTCAGCAAGTGATTGCTGTACTCAAAACACACCACACCACCGAAGTCAATGCATGTTGGGAATTTATCTTCTGAAATTCCTAAAGCCACTTGTTTCTTTAAGGTCCTCCTTTTTACTTGCTTAAATACATGACGTCAATGAGTCAAGAGTAAGATATAAAATTTTTAACCATATTAGTGTTTGTACCGGTATTGTCATGGACGATACGATAAGGCCCTCTCCTACTATGCACTTTCTAATGGTGAAAAAGTTACATACTGTTTCCTTAAATAACTGACTCACGTTAAATGCATATTTTGGTTTTAATCAATTACAAGCAAGACTGAAGACCTATTCAGACTGCTCTTCATGCATGAATGGGACTGTCAGATTACCATCTTTGAAATATTTATGTAATTATCCCAAGACACATAAAAGATGCAAAGTTGTTGAATGAGACTTTGAGGGGGTGTGTTTCATGGAAGTAAGCAGGGTTAAGAGAAAAGCTCTCTCTGGTGATGGTGTACATCAAGAGCAAAGATCTTCAGCACACTGAAATACTTTATTCGCGTCAATGGCAAATCCACACAAAATGTCCTTAGCATTTGTAAACACTGTTTCATGAGTCATCAGACTCTAAAAGAAGCACCAAACAAACCCTTAGAAGACGAGGTAATATGCAGAATTAAAGTAGCTATGAAAATAAATTGATAATTCTATTCACACATCACATATCTTTTAATGTATTGAACTGTTCTAAAACATTGAGTTCACTTTAAAAAATTGTTAAAAAAAACATTGTCAAGTTTTCAAAATATTTTCTTAAAGTCATTTTCAGAAGTGAAATGTAATTTAAATATATGATAAAATTTCAAAAAGAATTTCCTTTATAAAGGGGGGTCCTTTGTTCTTAAAGTCTGCCTCTTAAAAATCTTTTAAATTGTTCACCATGTCAGTAAGGCATTTATGTAGCGAACATTCCCTAATACCAGAGTTGAAAACCATGCAGATCAAGACTTGCTGGTGTGATGCTATCTTTCTGACAGCAAACACAGAAATCTTACTCTGTTTTCCATGAGTCCGTCCTGTATTCATAGCTCATCATGTTGGTAGGTGAACTCTCGTGCTGAAATAAACCCGTCATTGTCTTCATCCTCTTTTTGAAAGATGTCCTCTACCATCACTTCATGATGGGTGTCATTTGGGGCATATCCATGTTTCACAAACTCTTTTCGCAGATATTCTTTCACCTGAAACATAAAAGTGATAAAGACACTTTGACTGAATTAAACAGGACAAGAACAACTATAACATGCTATGTTAGCTTCCATTGCTATGCTGATGACAGCCATCTCTATCAGCAAAATAGAATGACCTATCAAAGCTACCGGTACATAAAATATCAGAATATGATTGGGTGAATGAAAATTTCCTTATCCTAATTTCCGATAAAACATACATTTTACTTATTGAGTTAAGAAAGTAAATGCATAATTTTCCTAATACAGTCACAATGACAAGGATGAAACTTTTTTAAATCTATGAATGTAAAATGTAAATAATTAATGTAAATTGAAGACAAAAAAAAAGATTCAAATTCAAAATATGATTGTTTATTGAATTTTTTGTTTAACTTGTAATGCAGGTTTTGTCATGTAAACAACATACCTGCAAAAAAACATCAATATCCTCAAAATGAACTTTTTGCTTCTTTTCTGATGGCTGTTCGTGTGTGGTCTCTTTAGACTCTTGTTTTCCAAGACTCTCTGCCATTAACAGCTCGCCCTTGTGAAGCCTCTTTCATTTCATCTTTGGGAAGAAACTTAGGTCTTTAAACCTTGGATTAATTTCAGTAGTGATCTTCAGCCATGTGATATTAGTGCTGTCCTTCCTTTTAAATAGTCTGAGGTAAAATCATGTTTGAAGTTTACTACAGGCTGATCGTCTGCTGTTCACTCCGTAAATTTGCAAGTGGCACAAGGCTGGCAATACCACTGAGCAGGAGAACATTTATTTTATTTACATTACATCGTTCAACAATATATTCAATTCTTCTTCAACTTTTTAATATTGTTTTACACTACTCTGAACTTATTTTTATTTTATGCAGAATAAAGAATTGTACTCCACATTCGACCTTTGTAAAGTTGCTTTACAATTTTCATTTATTGACTAATTGATTGACATGCTAATCATCTGCTAGTTCGTGCTAGCATCATGCTTATCACCTGCTAATGCATGATCGCATCATGTTAATATTCATGTTGCCAATTATATGCTAGTTTTTCAGTCCATTATGATCATTTGTGCTAGCATCATTCTAATTGCTTGCTAAATCATGTTAGCATCATGTTAATCGATCGGTAATTAATTTGAGCATCATGCTAATTTCCAGTTTTATACTTTTATTACTGTTTAAAATTTCAATCAATCAAAGGCAAAGTTTTTGTCAGACTTTAAAAGACCACCTTCCCCTATAAAATAAAAATAGCTTTTGAAACTTTAAAAACAGACTAGAAAAAAAAAACGAAAACTAAATAATAATAATAATCATTGATTTGGCAAACCTCTGCTTTAGAAAGCTTCCAGTCATCATTGAGGTCCATTTCCTGAAAGGATTCATGTGACCTGGGCCCATTTCGAATCTCGATGACCTCAATATCAAAAATCAGAGTGCTTTCTGGTGGGATTTTTCCTGAAACAAACAGCAAACAATGTTAATGTGTACCTTAATAAGAAAATGGATCAAACCAATGCTTTATAAATAGCAGCCGGCTATTTATATGTACCTTTCCCCTCTTTTCCATATGCAAGCACTGGAGGGATGGTCAGTTTCCTTTTCTCGCCTGCACACATGTTCTGAAGACCCTTATCCCAGCCCTTGATGACCTCACGAATCCCCAAAGTGAACCAGACTGGATTTTTGTCTCCATGTTGCTGACTGTTAAGAGTAAAATAAGCTTTGAACACTAATTTACCACTTTACTTTTAGATTTACAATTCGGATGTTTTCATGCTAGGTGGTAGCTCTTTTTAGCATAGCTTATCTAGATCATTGAATCGAATTTGTCCAGTAGACCGAACAATATCTGAAAATTTCAGGAAATGGTCAAACGCTAGTAATTAGTTAAGGGTAAGTGTAGCTTGTCTATGACTATGACCATTACAAGTCAAGTGAAGGCAAATGAGTTTGGTATTATACAAGCTTTATGATCAAGAACACTAAACATTTTAGACCAGATATGGAAATAATAGTGTTTCTTAAATAATGTGTAACTCTAAAATTGTTACAACAAAACTAAAAGGTGATTTTCATGAACAATGTATAAAAGGACAACGTGTTAACTAATGTTAATTAGCTAGACTAGTTTGCTAGTTGCTAAACTTGTAGGTTAGTAACCATTAAAAGGATATGTTTTACATTTTGCTTAATACTTAACAGTAGTTATCCCAGTTTTACTGAATATTTTATGGGTACTTAGGTTTTCAATCTTCTGAAACTTTGCTTCAGCAGAAAATATGAAGTTATCTCATTGAAACTATGTTTAAAAGTGAGTAGTCGCATGCATGAAAGATGCTCATAAGATGATCACCTGGAGTGAAACATGGTACCATTGCTCTCCAGAAAGCCATCGTAGTGGACAAGTAGAATATCTCCATATTTGGTTTTACGATGGCAAAGGAAAGGTTTGTACAGAACTTCTATTTTGACCTCCGGTTCCGGTAGTTTTGCACCATGCACGTAAAAGAAAAACGCAGCTAACATGCAAACCCGTAACTCTGAAATCATCGTGTTATCAGAAAAAAATTAATAATTTCCAAGATTCCAGTTCAAACAAATGCCGAACAACGTCCTAAACTGTAACAGGAGCTGCTGCGGATACGTGGCATGGGAAATCTTCTAGGGGGTCTTCCCCAAAACTTGAAAAGATTTGGTTCTTTTGAGTCGACTCATCTAATCAATCTGAACCGCATTTTAGTCGCATCTCCAGATCACCGTGACAGAGTCACAGTCATAGAGAACATTGAACAGACTTCAAATGCGTCAAATTATAATAGCTTTCGAATAACCAATCAATACACATACTGGTAGGACACTGCAATGCCATTCTACATTTCTTTAATTTAATTTTAAGTTGCAAATCTGTAGTATTTATTCAACGATCAAACTACTTACAGCATTAAGAGAAGAATTTAGCCATGAAATATTTAACGTGAAATATCGCTTCCAGATTTCGAGATAGAAATATTTGGTTCAAAAGAATCGATTCACTTAAAACTCTATTATACGGGGTGCGTTCTACTTAATAGTGCTGCATGCAAGGCAAGTGTTCGCTAAAGTGTTGTCCTAATACCACGATTTTACAAAAAAAACAGTACTGTATGAAACAGATGGTCGTTTGCTGAAATCTATAGTCAAATATACAATTCTTCAGTAGACTTTATGTCTCAAATTCTCCGACTCCAAGAAACCGCCCTCTTACCTCCCAAAAAATCTATGCATTCTTATTGGGCCATTTGTTGGAAAGATGCGCCTTAATAACAAATAATGCATTTTTATTGGTCTATCGTCAGGTAGTCTCACTAGATATCCGCCCTTTTTACACAACCAAACCATTCATAAGGCCGCTTAAAGGAAATCCCACACACGTCATAGAATGGGCCGATCCTTCGACGATCACATGGAACGGTATTCTCAGACCTTTTACGACAGAAAGCTGCGTATATTCGGTCGTTATTGTAGGTTTCCGACGTTTACGTAAATGTTTCTTAGTTAAAATAATCTCGAGTTTCTCGAAGCGCCTGTACTGTGATAAATCTTGCCTCAACTAAGTAATGAATTGTCAAGAGGATGTCAACAATGGAGGGAGTTCTATATAAATGGACTAACTATATTAGTGGTAAGTATGCAGGTATAGTTATGTAACGGAACTGTAAATATGTTCTAAAGCAGGTAGCCTTTTTGCTAGCTCCAGAGTTAAACCATCATCCTCTTAAACGTTACACTTTTCATGTAGACGCTGTAAGAGAGAACGCATAAATGTCAATGTATTTTAAAAGTTTCTGCACTATAACCGCGCACAAGATAAACACTTTCCTCCACTAAAAACCCTCTTTGACAGGAAAAAAACATGCAGTGCTATTGTCAGTACTGTGTG
This sequence comes from Danionella dracula, assembly GCA_900490495.1. Lineage (NCBI taxonomy): Eukaryota > Metazoa > Chordata > Actinopteri > Cypriniformes > Danionidae > Danionella > Danionella dracula. The sequence continues at coordinate 2,096,693 of UELW01000178.1, read as the reverse complement.
TATTTTTTCGTATGAATAATGTTACTGTCTATTTCACTCCTTGAAGGTTGGCAGCCACGCTGGTTTGTTCTTGAAGGAGGAACTCTTTCCTATTATGACTCTCAGGAAGATGCCTGGAAAGGCTGCAAAGGGAGCATCAAAATATCAGTGTGTGAAATACAAGGTAACATTAGTTAATCTGTTATTGAAGAAAGTTAAATCATCTAACTTTAATCATCCCAGTGCATGTGGTGGTTGATTTCTCATCTTTAGAAACTTGTCTCAAGTCCAATTTGGCAAAAGGTGTTTAACATATGACATGCCTTATAACATAGGAATATAAATGTGATTTTTGTGCTGGCAGAAAAAGAACGTTGTGTATATATATATATATATATATATATATATATATATATATATATATATATATATATATAATTGCCACATTAAAGGGTCAAACAAACCCTTTTTCAAAATAAAACATGATTCTTTAAAGCTGAAACACTTAAAAAGGGTGTAGAGAGAAGTACATCGAAAGGAGTGAAGAGAATGTGATGATCCAAGTCTTTGTTGAATGGAATTTCTCTGAAAGTGTCACTTGTGGAACGTTACAGTAGGATAAGAGATCTCAGGTTTATGAATAATTATAAGAAACAGACACATCATGGATAAACATTTGCAAAAATATGCACCACAGCAGGAGAAGTCTGTGTTAAACTCGCTACTATTGAAGCTAAACTAATAATGTTTACCTCATGTCATTTATAACCTTTTAAAAATGTGAGTTTTGTTAACCATGTTAAACATTAAACATATTTTTAATATTTTATTTTTTATTTCCTTTACTCTTGCATAGATTGTTCCATTTTGATGCAGTACCTTTTCCCCCTTTGTCACTGTTAAGACTATCCAAAGGGTTTCACTGTAAAAATGTAATGTGCTGTAAAGTCAAAGGTGCTATACCTTTAAAATGTACACATTTCACATGATTTCCACTTTTAAATAATTCTAATCTTTTTAGATGAGAACACGTTTTGGGATGCATTAGCAGTATTTTCCCTACAAATCAATTGGTATAATTTTTTCTGCTAATAATATCCTATGAATAAAGTATTTGTTTGGATATGTCATATACAAAAATATAATGTGTGAATATTTAAACTTTGCAAAAAATGTAAAAAATTGTTAAACTAATGAGTAAGAACTGAAGAAGGACTTCTAGCTTTCCCTCTTGATGCATGATAGGAAATGACTGATGCCTGCAGTTCATTGTCTAAGCACTTGAGGCTGACTCCAAAAATGAGCTTTAATTTTACGTCTAAAAACACGTTTTCTAATCCACCAAATTGTGTCTTTTTTTGCCCATTTTTGACTTTCTGGTAGTGATGCTTTAATGGCTGATCATGGCTGAGGGAATGGCAAGCCTTATCATATTTTGCTAAAACGTATAGGTGACATCGTGCTCACTACATTCATGTTATACACAGTCAATAGTGAGAACATAAAGGAAAAAGTACTACACTTTTGCTCATCTCACTCAAATATAAGGAAACATATATGTATTGAATGACCTGGTTTTGTTCTGAGTGCACCAAATTGTGCTTATCCTTGATGTTTGTTTGTTTCTGTTTATCTTTTGCAGTTCACCCCTCAGATTTTACTCGGGTTGATCTGATTATTCCTGGTGAACAGTACTTTTATCTCAGGGCAATCAATGCGGCGGAGAGGCAGAAATGGCTGGTGGCTTTAGGAACAGCTAAAGCCTGTCTCACAGATAATCGAACGAAGAGAGAGAAGGGTGAGTGAGTGTTCTGTTTTAGAATTGATGGAGCAGTTATTGGTTCTAGATTTTTTAATGTGTATGAAGTATTATGTCTGAACTCAAATCAAGTATTATGAAAAACACACAGAACTACACATAACATTTTGAGTCTGTAATGTTTAAAACATTACAGTTCTCAATTGCGACTTGTTAAAAAGTTTTGTAAATGTTATATGTAAATGTTTTATAATACAAGGCATTTTATATGTATTATAATTGAAATTTCTTTGAAATTGAAATTTGGTTGTGGTGAAGAGAAAAGAAAAGCTATTGATGATGAATTGAATGTCTGCTTATGTGATGCTATGTTTTGTTTATTTATTTTTTTTGTTAAAGGTGAAATATTTATTTTCTCACCACTCAGTCTCAGTATAACTGTATGGCAATAACGAAAGCTAAGTTTTGGTGCAGAATTGATGTTTTTTTTTTACTGAAAATGAGAGTAAAATCAAACCCCTTTTTAACAAGAAGTGTTGAATGGCTAAAATTCATACTAGCATAGTCACTGCTAGTTTTCCTCCTTAGCATAATTTGAATGAGCCAAACATCTCTATTATTTATGCCTCTTAATTATAAGCTAAACATTTTCTTGACATGATGATTGATTAGTAGACAATGTTCTTGTGCTCAACTCTGATGTTTAAGGAGGTTAACACAGGTTAATTTGGTTCTTTAGGGTATATATTGTTGGTCTGTAACCATCTAAGTTTAAATTTCCTAACAGTTTTGTAAAAAAAAAAAAAAAAAACAGTTGTTACCACGAGCTGTTTTTGGGCACTATACTAAATGACTCACCACCGCCTCATTCACATCAAAAGCGATTAGATCGCTACTCGTTGCCAGTGAATGATGCTTAGTAATGATTGGGTGACATGTGATGTGTAGACGGGTGAAGAGTCACGTGAAAATACCACTCTCCTATTTGTCAGTCCCTTCTCATTTGCATAAAGTTGAGTTTTTAAAAAAAACTTTTGCCTCTTGTCGTTCGTCGCCGGACACGCTCAGTCACACGTGTTGGTAGATCTGCGGGTATAACCTGTAACTTGTTAAAACCTTTTCACTGTGGACTGCATTGCATGCAAGCGATACTCTGTTTGCACATTTTTTATGTGGGAATCCAGAGACAGGGATGACTATCGAGAGTAGCCAAAGATTGGTTTTGGAGATAAAATGCTCCAAACGATGAGTAGAATCTTATTGCTTTCCTGTCTTTAATTGAAATGACCAAAACTGTCAGATCAGTGTTCTCCTAGTTTAATTCTGTTAAACACATTGACAACTGTCAAGAAAAGAAACATCAGCATTCGTTTGTCTTCTCAGAGCTTCAGGAAAGCACAGAGGCTCTGAAAACAAAGATGTCTGAGCTGAGGCTTTACTGCGACCTTCTTCTTCAGCAAGTGAACAAGATACAGGAAGCTCCTCTGGCAGAGGTATCGAGTGTTTCTGAGGAGGTTAGTCAGGGTGTCTTTTATTTTAGCCAGTCACTGGGCTTTCATCTTCTAAGGCTCTACAGTTTTTATTTATAGTCAATGTCTTATGGTAAAATACAAATCATATATTTTAAATCCTAATTAAGATTAATTTTCGCTTAAATGGATTGAGTTTTTTTGTTAGTTTAGTTCAATTATCCCTGCTAATCCACAAAACAAAGAAACAAAGTGCAGATTTTTTTTTACGTCTAAGTTTCCATGTCCTTGCAATAGTAACACACTGCAAATGATTTATTAAACTTCCCTATTCATTCTGTATCGTGTCACATAATGCTTTAATTTACATTAAAACAGATTATAGTCCATTAACTATTAAATGTATAATTTTATGTACATTTGCTTTAAAATCAGAATCTGATTTTAGACGTTATGCTTTGTTTTGTACATATTTCAGCCAGGAGACGGAACTGGAAATTTAGTGAAGACCACATGCAACACTTTTCTAAAGACCCTAGAGGAGTGTATGGAGATTGCGAGCCGGACCTTCAGTCCACAGCTGCTGAGCCAAACTCCTCCTGGGTCTCCTGGAGTCATCAAGCCTCAGAAGGTTTGTTTAAAAAGCAGCAACCTACTGGAAAGAACAAAAAATGTGTTTTTGGGTACTTAATAATATGAAATGGTATGTATTGTTTTTTCGTATATGTTATGTTTGTATTTTTATGTACGGTAGATCAAATCAACGGAACCAAAACATCTACACCTCGGAGAAATGTGAGTTTATAATTTTTGGTTAACTGTGATCTTTTCCACTGAGCCTCACATAATACTAATAATGGATGCTTTGCAGAGTAAAGGAGGAGAAAAATATCACCGATACAACAACACTTGAGCATGGAGCAGAAACCGAACCTCCTCCATCTCTTCACGAAAGTACAACTTCATCTTCAACAGGTAACACAAGTAGAAATCACTGAATTATTGAAATTCTCAATAAAAAAACAAGGCATGTCGTGTGTATTTATATGGAGTGTATTTATTTACAAGAGTGATTTTAGGGGTAACTTCAAAACATCTTTAATAATGTGGGGTTATATGCAGATTTAAACATTACTTACGTTTCTTTTTTGTATTTGTTTCTATTTTGTAAGCCAAGCTATATAGATCCTATTAAAACTACAAATTTTAGTTTTGATTGTTTCTTTGATTATAGTTTAAGACCATCTTAAAATCGGAAAGTTTTTTTTTTATATACAAGTTTTGGGTTATGGTAAAGGAACAAAACCAGTTAAGGACAACATGAACTCCACTTGGAGAGAGAAGGAAACCACTGACCTATCACGTTCTTAATAAGTTCACCCTGATGAACACACTAATGGCACAAGGCCAATCCAAGATAGTTTTTTTTCTTAGTGTAGGAAACTATTTTTGGGTCCTGTTTTTAATCAAGAAGATACAGAGGATATGCAGACACAAGAGAAAGAATTGCAGCTTTTACATAGAGACCAGAACTGATAAAGTCTTGATTACTCCTGAATAAGTTTAGCCAAAACCAAAGAAGATTGACTAATGAATGTACTGCTTTGATAAAGTTCTTCAGATGAGTGCATCAAAAATAATAAGAATAAACGTCAACTTGTACATTACATAGAAGAGGACCAGTTGGATAATGCCCTGTGAGGAGAGTGAATAAACAACACATAATTAATTTTGAATTTCACATAAAAATATTCACACAAGTTGTAAAAAGGCTGCTAGATGAAAGTGAAAAAAGATGGGTTTAAGAATCTAAATATTTATTTTGAGATTGGCATGGATTGACTTGTTAGTGAAACAATCGTGTGACATTTGATGTTATTATGTGTCATTTATAACACCAGTCACCAGACACACAATCTTATTGGTATGCAATTGCATTCTCTTGTGGCTAAATACCACAGCCATCCAATACATTGAAATGTATATATTTTTAGAAACTGCTTTAATAGAAGTCCAGGAGGACTCTCATAATGGCTCACCATCAAGCACACAGTTCCCTGAAGAGCTGCCCAGAGAAGAACAGGGTAAACCGACAGAGGACCAGCAAGAGATCCTTCTGAGCTCCCCTCAAAGCAATCAAGAAAAAGAAAGTGAAGAAACTGAGGTGGAAGTGAATGAGATTGAGACTGAGAGCAAACGAGAGGAAGAAGAAAAGGTGGAGACGTTCTTCAGTAGCATGAGCCACAGGTATGAGGCGCCTCCTTTGCTCTGAACTTGAGTGAACAAGTTCAGTTCACAACATAAAAAGTCACAGCTTTCAAGATATTATTGATGACCATTTGGTAACAACAATTCATATAATTATGAATCATAATTTAAAAGTAGCACAATCATGTTTCTGTAAGTCTGTTATCTGGTTATTTATATTTTCAGGGAATGATGAAGTTCTATTCTGTATCGGATTAGTATTAGTGTTACCTGGTGTCCACTTTCCATATCAAACACCAAAGTATGTAATGTTCACTCTTTATAAGCAAAGCTTGTGGATCTCTGTGTTCTATGTGTAGCTGACATCCTCTAGACAGTACTAATCAGGAGTGAACAGAGACAAGAAATTAACATAACTTGAATGTATGTTTGAGTGCTTGAGGTTAGGATTGTACCGATCTCGTTTTGTTTGCTCCCAAATTCCCAATCCGAATCTGATCATTTGAATTGGAATATCTGCCAGTGGCAAAATTTAAACAGGATATTCTCACTAAACACTGAACATGTGGGATTGTTTTCAATTTGAAATCTTCTACATCATTAAAGCTCTTTTAATTCTTGTTGTTTAATATTGACATGGATACACATTTGGAGTGTACATATTATGTTTTTATCATATTGTGAAATTTTATTCGGAGTATATGATTATGTATGATTGCAATAAATCCAGGGCTCATTAATGAACTGTTTGGTCATATTAATTTCATATCGTGATTGTAAAACTTCTGAAGCAAGGTTCAGTATAAACAAATCAGTGTATCAGTATTCAGAGTCGAATACCTTTTCAGTATTAGATCACTGTGTGCTGGTTTGAGAGTGTATTTAATGTCTGCTGTTCTACCAGCCTCTTACTGGTTGTGTGTTGTGTTTTGTTTGTTGAATAAATGCGTGGTTCATTAATGTGTGCACTAATGTCTTGTTCTTGTCTGAATGTCTGTGGTTTTTTCTTGTAGATTTAGTGATATAATACTGGACGACGACAGTGGTATTCCCACACAAGCCTTTTTGGATTCTTGCTATGCTATAGTACCAGTTTTAGGTAGGAAACTCTATCTTTCTTTGTTGCTTCGTCTTTCTTACCACTAATCCACTCCTCTCATTCTATGCTCTCATTAATGTTTGTGCTCAATAAAGGTCTTCAAAGGCTTTTGGGAATGCTGATTTATGTTGCTCGGTGGCTACATTGACTTATTTTGCATCAAGGTCATATTAATGCAATCCACTAATTGGTTTTCCTCCCAATTAGGTCGGCTGTTGTCATGCATTATCTGCTTTAAACATATGTGCATATTTTATTTCGTATTTGTGATATTTATTTTTGTTTCAATAATAATACATCAAATGCAAAATAGATTTTTGTATATAGAAAACTTGGGTAAAAATTATATTTCCATTTTGTGTTCACATAATAAAGGTCAATACATTTTATTTACTGATATTTTATACACAGTAATTCAAGTTTATAACTCTTACTTATTAATTGTTTTTAACCTGTATATTCCCTCATTTAAAATGACTAAATCCTCATTTTTTTCTTGCCTTGTTTAAAAAAAAATCTCATTTCAATTACCCTTTTTTATCATTTCATCTTGTAGCATCAAAGATGCAACCTACATTTCTCATAATTTGGAGATGGCGCTCTCATAATCAAGATGTACATATCTCATATTTACTAGTCAATCTCATAATTTGTCCTGATATTGTCCCTTTGTTTGTCCCGATATATGTGTGGCATAATTCATATTTTCAATGTACTTAGGGATTTTCTCTGTATGTACCTCATAGTTTAGAGCCACCTTTCTCACGTTGTGACTTGTAGACATAGTGTCATTTTACTAACCTTATAATTTTAACTTGTAGATCACAACCATTTATCTTGCATAACTAATCATGCATGCTTGGTTTAAATGTTGGTCATCTCATTATTTTAACTTGCATCATATTTTATACACAAATTAAATGTTTTGACTTGCTTTTCTGGTTCTTATTTCTTAATTTCTATACCCATTTTATAATTTCACTTTAATGAAGCATACTTTTAACTTACCAAGTAAATTTTTTTGCTCAAACTATCTCATAATTTTTCCCTACCTCTCCTAAAATGTCAACCTAAATCAATTTATTTAGAATATTTGATCTATAATTTTGACTTGTCTACCTTATCTAGTAATATTTTTATTCAACTCAATGTTTATTTTTACTATGTAGGTCCTGATTTTGATGTGATTTTAGCATTTTTGTTCTTTTTGCTTATCATGATTTAAATTTGCTAAGTATTCATTTAACCCTTTTCTTAAAATGTACACTTTTTTTGTCAAACTTTTGACAGCGAGTAGTTGTGTTAAAATTTTTGAAACATTCAGGAAGCAAACTAGTGAGCTATAGCTGTACAGTACAACAACATTAGAGTATTTTGTTCCTCAAACCTCTAGTTGAACTGATTGCAAAAGATGATATTCAGCTCTGGTTTAGCTGCAAAAAGAAAATGTAATATTTTATACTCCCTTTTATAATTACATTCTCTAGATGACATTCTAGCAGTCAAATGTCTAACATGAAATTGTCTTTAATGCCTCTGCAAAGCACATAAATACATTTGTATCATTGTAATTCTTTTAACAGATAAAAATTATATATATATATATATATATATATATATATATATATATATATATATATATATATATATATATATATATATATATATATATATATATATATATATATAATATTATTATTGATATTTTTATGTTTAGCATATAGTTTTGTAATAAAATAATTTCTATATGAATACATTTTTCAATTCCCAACACCAGAATCCAGAAAATGTTACAAATGAATTAATTCATTCCATAAAGGAAGCTCCCAAAGCTCAGTAAAAGCTGATGAAGTGAGTACTTACTCAGGCTTTCTCTCCTCAGACAAGCTCGGGCCAACTGTCTTTGCTCCTGTTAAAATAGATTTTGTCGGAAATATAAAGGTAAGTTGTGTTATTATAATTTCCCTGCTTGTTAGATATTTTTTCAGTTACAGTAACTGTGTTTCTTAGCCCAGCCATCTAGTCTTGCTCCAACTCTGTTCTGAAATACAATCTATATGAAGCATAGACGTACTAATATTTCAGTTGTTTTGTTCAATGTTTTTATGAATACAAAAATTAGTTAATTATGAACATGATAATTGTGGGAGTTGTTGAGGAGTTATGGTGAACATTCAAGTTTTTATTTCATCGAAGGGAGATGAAACTGCTGGAATTATGGGTTGGCATACAGTATAAGGAGGGACAGGACACTCGCCATATGCTGCCAGAAACAAACCTAAATATCCACAACTTCTTGATATTCAAGATTAGATCTGTTTTAATGCGGTTATTGCTTCTTTGTAATAATGATATAATTTGTAACATTTAACCCCCCGAAGTCAAACTTGCCAAACAAGCTCAAAGCATTCTTAAATTTAAAGACAGAACTGTACATGTATCCTCAGTGGTATACGATCAGTGCTTATGCTATCAGTCACATGACTGTAGTGACAATTTGGTGTTTCGTAAACAAAACTTAAAAAAAAAAAAAAACACTAAGCGAATGAAAGTCAGATTTGGAGTTTACATTTTTGGAGATTTTTTGTATTGTATAAATATTAGATTTGACATCATTTGTAGAGATGTTGTAGTAAGACAAACTGGAAAATAAATAGAATCATAGTAGAGGGAAGCGTTCAGGTTTAACGAATTATGCGTTAATTAATTAATGCGTTTAATTAGTACTTTTTCTGGAGATGTTTGTTTTGAGGGAACCACAAGAGGGCAGCATACCTTCATCATATTTCCTCTGCTCCATCAGAAGATCCAGCAGAAGATGGCGTCTTATCCTGGAGGTTTCCCCACCTTGCAGAGCATCATTATGCATGAGGTGGACAGTGAAGTGGCACAGGTACGAAACTCTGCCACCGAGGCCCTGCTCTGGCTGAAGCGAGGGCTCAAGTTCCTCTACGAATTCCTCTCTGAAATCAACAAGGGGAAGAAGGATGTCCATGGAGCACTCAGTGAGTCACAACACAAGACAGCAAAGTCCTGTGTGCCAAAGATGTTCAAAACATCTTCCTGTTTGTTTTGTGTTCCATATAGATTCCGCGTATGCTAAAACACTACGGCAGTATCATGGATGGGTGGTTCGAGGTGTGTTTGCTGTAAGTAAAACACATGACCTTTTGATTGAGAAAACAAAACACAAGCTAACTAGGATTTTAACATGTATATTTTTAGTTTTGAATATGCAGTTTGAATTGCTGTATAATAAGATTTTTCTATTTCCTATCACAATATTTACCACAAAGAACTACATTTCTAGGAAATGAATTGTATTAATTTAAAACAAATGTAATATTTCCGACCTCCCTATTCTGAACAGTTCAGCTTTTGTCACTAAACTCAAAACCGAAGTCATCAATCAAAAACAATTTGATGCTGTATGTTTTTGGTGCGTTAAACATAAGGTGTACTCTAATAGTAATTTCCAAATTGTTTGGTATTTTTGAAAATACTTTTGTTATTAATTTTGAAACAAATTTGTTTCATCATCAGTATCCACTTAAGACACAAATGACACTAAATTGCTACCCTATTTTTGATTTATTGAATTCCATTACGAGGCGGTAAAAAATATAGGGTAATAATATAAAATAATATATCATAATCTTAATACACTGTATTATTGATTTGTTATTTGTACGGTTACGAGCAAATGTATCTCACTATTGTCAGTGACATGTGATTTGTCATAGCAATAAGGTCTAAGGTTTAAATCTCCTTTAAAGTCATGTTAAAAGTTGGGTTTAAAAAGTCAAAAAGTGTATTAATTAAATTGCAAGTATAAAGTGAAATTTTAAATGATTTGAAAGAGTGAACAAGATAAGAAAATAATACAACTTTTTTTTTTACAGCTTGAGTTTGTAATATTGTATGATTAAAATGTACTTTCTTGAAGTATTGCTCTCCACATTAAAAAGAAATCAGATGATGATGAATTTAAAAGGTGATTAGCTGATGCGACGATGAGATGAAGCAATTAAGTGAAATTAAGCATTATTGGCTTGCGATTAAAAAACAGCACTGTTTTTGAATAACAAGATAAGAAAATAATACAACTTTTTTTTTTACAGCTTGAGTTTGTAATATTGTATGATTAAAATGTACTTTCTTGAAGTATTGCTCTCCACATTAAAAAGAAATCAGATGATGATGAATTTAAAAGGTGATTAGCTGATGCGACGATGAGATTAAGCAATTAAGTGAAATTAAGCATTGTTGGCTTGCGATTCAAAAACAGCACTGTTTAAGTCCATATAAACATATCTCTGAGGTTTAAATACAGATGTAAAAAGCATGCATCATGTTCGTGTTTATGAGTCACAAACATCTATTAAATGTTTTTTTACGTTTCCATGTTTTTAAAGCTGGCTTTACGTGCCGCTCCATCCTACGAGGGCTTCATGACTGCTCTCGTTTCACATGAAGGCGACGAGCTAAAGGAAGGCTTCACAACAGGCATGCACCGAGACCTGGACGTCTTTCTGCCAGCGATGGAGTCGCAGCTATCCATCCTGGACGCTATGTATGAGGAGTACGGCTTAGAATCAGATGAGGTCGTGTGAATTACATAAGCTCACAAACACATGCCTTGAGCTGAGCTTCTGATTGAGCTCTTTGATTTCAACACTGAAGCTAAAGCTCTTTCACTCTCCGAGATAACTGAAAGCCAATGCTAGGTTTGTGAGGAGGGACTTGCAGGATTGGGATCCATTTGGGATTGCATTCCTGCATGGTTTCAGCCCTTGCTTTAGAACTGCACTTCAAAAATAGGGAAGGGAGTTATCAGTGTTTACAGTTTCAAAAACATGCTGTGATTCGTCTTATGCTTCACAATTCAACTCTGATCATTTGGAGTAAATTTCTTTAAATTTTTTTATATAGTTATCAATTTTTTTCAGTTTGTGAATCACTCCTGCACTTTATAACTTTCACATTTAAAAATAACGATTGTCTAAATCTACTCCAAAGCATTATTTCTACATTCATTAGGCATTAACGAAACTTTTAATATGTCTTTAAAATTGATTTACACATGATGATGGTTAAAGTCATTCAAATTCTGATGTTTATACATAACTTTGGTAAGTTTATCAAATAACAGATAATGAAGTTTCAGTTAAAACCATTTCAGATTTCTTACAATTACTTGGTAAGAACAGTCCTTGTTTTTACATGTTAACCCTGTGACATGACTAACTATAAAAAGATATTTAAATATGATTGTATTTTAACTAGTCCTGAGGATTTTTAGAGGTGTTTGCAAATTAAATTGTCTTTGTAAGAAAGCGAATTAATTACTCAAAAAATTATTGATATATTTTATGAAATATTATAAATGGCTTCCCACACTGTCAGTTAGCATTTACATTATGAATTGCTAGACTCCAATCAAGCAGTTTTAAGGACAGAACATGTAAAACTGATCTTTTGAAGTTATTAAAAAGCCATACTTCAACAACAACCATCCATAAATCCAAGCTCAAGTCAGCTTTGAGGTAAACACAGATAAACACAATCTTTGTTCAAATCAAGTACTCTTTCTCATCTGCTCGTTCAGTGGTAACCATTAAGTTTTCTTTTGGGAAATACATCCTGACAGATAAGTGTTTTTTTTTTTGTTACAATTCACTTGTAAGCAATGGTGACCATAATGACATTGATTTTTCATAACAAACTGTTCACACATCATAAAGTGACTGGCCTGAAAACATTAGAAGAAGTATTTGAAGAACAAGAACTAATTGAACAAAAAAAAATATTTATTATAGATTTTATGGAAAAAAAAACTTGATTAGTTGTAACTAGTTGATTAGTTGTAACAACTCTAATAAGACTGTAATAAGACTCACAGTTCATGCTCAGAAATTTGGAAGCTCATTTCTGCCAGGTTAAAAAAATATATAATGACTTTAAAAAGTCAAAATTTTGAGATAAAACTAAAAAGATAAAGATAAAGGTTTTCAGGTAGCCAGCATTTGATTTGGCATCTGCTGGTCAGCAAATTACAATTTCTTCTTTATCTTCTTTATCTACAAATTCTTCTTATCTAAAGACTTTGACTTTTAAGTTGAAAAATTGACTTCCTAAATCAAATGTTTTACATTTAAACTACGTACTTTTTTAAATCTGCCAAAAATGGGCTTCCATTCCAAACACATTCCAAGAGTCAGCTTTCTGTAATACTTTTTCATAATAAGATTTAATACCCCTCTATTTCTAATTTAACTTTTACCATATGTTTCTCTTAAGCAAATGTGATTATTTTATATATAGTGATTGCTACAAGAAATTAATAGAACAGGCTTATTTTTGACCACATTTTTTTTGCAGTGCCTGAACATGGTAAAAGAAGGTGAAATAAGACTGTTTAAATTCATGAGTTTAAAAAAAGTGTTTTAACTTGCTCCATATAATCAGAGTATTGTGTTGTTTAAATGAGACAGAATTTAAGTTTGTATGGCAGTACTCTCTTTCTTAGTAAAAGGGGCAAGAAACTATACTTTTCTCTCTTGAAAAGTGCACTTTTTAATGGTCAGAATTTGATCATGCCCTAGCACAATACTAGCATTAACTACAGCAGCCAAGGGTTAGTCTTAGAAGCAGTTACTTATGTTAAGTACAAAATGTTAATAAAAATGGTGCGGATACTAGTCTCAGCCGACAGTAGAGGGACCAAAGGAGTTTATTTTCAGGGTTAACTAAAGGAAACTAGTTTAGCCTCAGTGATTCTAACCATTTATTTTGTTTAGTAAAATCACAATGTGCTTTTAATCAAATAATTTCATTAATGATAATTTCTGCATGTTCTAATGCATTTCTAAGCAAGTCCAGATTTAGAGAAATAAATGATCTGCATATGACACAAAAATGTCTTCTTACTATGTGCTTGTTAATCAGTTAACATTCCTAAACTGAATCTGATTTCATCAATTTGAATTGTTTGCTTACTTAATCAAAGGGCATCATGGCAAACCTTTTTTAAGAAAGACTTTACGACTTTAAAACATCACTTCAGTTAGTAAATTTGATTTCGTTTTTTTGTTGTTGTAGGTAAAGCATGCACTTATACAAAACTTGGCATGCATCTTCATCACTAATTTATGAATTACTGTGTGTGTGTCACAGGTGGTTTTGGCAGTGATGTATTGTGGTCATAAATGGAAAAAAAAATTTCAACTTGTGCCAAGAACATTGATGCATTACAAATCTGGTTGTTTATTTATTTATTTTTTTTTGCTGCAGAAACACACTTCCCCTTATATGATATTTCACCTACATTTACTGGCTTATCTTCAAATCATTCTGACAAAGCTATGGATTTTAATCTGTATAAAACTTTTTTATTAAATGCCAAAATGGTTTAATGATGTGCTAAACTGTTTCTGAAGCTGACCACAATACATGAACAGTGCCCCAAAATAATCAAGGCTGGAAAAATATTCATTTGCACACTTAGAGCTGTAATCTTTGGATATGTTTATAGAAACTGGGAAGGCTATGTAATGATTACAATTGTAGATGCACCTTATTAATATCTGTTATTAACTTCTTAAATGGTTTGAATGTGCAGGTAATTTAAGGTTAAATATTATGAAAACATATTGATAACATCCAACTCATTGTAGTTATACATTTTAAACTGCTCATTCATGTAAACATTGGTAATCTGGTAATATCTCAAATTTGAAGAACACAAGAGGTGTTTAGCATGTTATTGTTTTAAGAAAAAAACTAGCACTAAGATATTTGACCAAATAAAGTCACCAACAGTACAAAATGCCAAAACTTTGTTTAAAGTTGGTTTGACAAAATGTGGAGTAGATTTTTTTTCTCTCCAAATAATACCACACCAGATCTATGTTGTCATTGATGAGTATTATAATATGTCTATATGCTATGCATTTTATATGTATTTACTAACTTTTTTTTGTATGTAAGATATTGCCAACTTTTTATTAAAAAGGGTTTGTATTAAACAAATGTATTGTCAATATTTTCAAAAACAAAGTACCGATGTCAGACAATTTGACTTAATCCCACAGTATCTAAATGTGGTGGCATAGATGTTTCTCAACAAAGTAGGTCACTGACTGCAATGACAAAGACTAAGCTCAGTGATATTTTGTGCTCTTGAGCATGTGATGATGAGAGAATACTTTTTTTAACATAACCAGAAAGGTTTTAAGTATAAAAGAGTAAATCAGCTATACTTTTAGTGAAATATAGTTGCACAGTTAAACCGTGAGCAAGCAGGCTATGTTCTATTTGGAATTAAGAAAATGAACTTCAAAACTGTGGATCTATTTGGAAAATAAAATGTAATTATAAATTCATTAAAGATCCAAAACCAAAATCAAGAAAAGAAAGTCAGCGTTAAAACAAACATAGCTTTATTCTTTTCAAACAATGTTTGTTTTTTGTTCATTTTTAGAACACAACAAACAATTCACAAGTTCGCTCGTGCTCATAATTGCCTAGTATCACACACGTGAGTGGTGAGCAATAGAGAAGCCGGGCTTCTGGATCAGGAGGGGTCCCTAGGCCTGGAGAATGCCCCCTCCAAGTGGGGAAGGGGTGGATAAAGAGATATATTGCAGAACATGGATGTTGTCTCTTAGTTGTCTTATATACTGAAAATATAGAACCCTATGATTTAGTCAATTATCAGCCAAGCTCCTTCCAAACTTGTGTTTATTCAATGACTAATCTAATGTATGGCCAATAGTAACATTTATTGAGGACAATACAAACTAGAATTGATGTTCTATATCCAAAAATATTTGAGATGAAAATGAGAAATGAGGGGTTTGTACAGAAACACAGTGCTTATAAAAATTGCTCTTAAAACTAGACAAAACAAACAATCAAACAAACAAACAAATTGATTATAGAAATTCTAAACAAAATAACTAAGCACAACTCCTAACTAAACAAAAGAAAAAACGAATCTTAAAAAAATAATTGTTTAATGTAAATGGAAGTGGATGACGTGTTTTATACATTAAGTCAATAGGAAGACTTCACTCTGTGGTATATAGGCCAGAACAAAGCATTTTTAAGGACGAGAATGATTTGGTGCAAGTGATGCCACTCTCTTGCTGAAGTTGAAATATTTAAACACACAGATCTTCAGGAACCCGCCAAACAATCAGGAGATTTTTCTAATGCAATATTACATATTGAACTTGCCTGGCAGGTAGATCATAATCAAAAAAGTGGATCCAGGTCTAGCTGGAAACATACTCTCCTTGTAGTCAGTTGTGACGATGGGGCTCTTGTAGTTGGTTGTGAAGATGGCTCCTTGTAGTAGGCTGTGAAAATGGATCCTTCTAGTCGGTTGTGAAGATGGCTCCTTGTAGTAGGCTGTGAAGATGGATCCTTCTAGTCGGTTGTGAAGATTATTCAGCTTAAGCATGACCTGGTAATTATTTGTAGCCACACTTTGACAAGTTTTAAAAATATTTTTATCTCTATCTTAACATAATCCATATACACTATTTTGCAATGCGACACACACTTGTCTGTTTTGTCAAGAATTTGACAAAAGTAAACTCAACAGTTTTAAGTGCCCACTCAGGCATGGACCACACAATCTGTTCACTAATTTCTCTGCTGATGTGTATATGAAATATACTTTTGAGTAACTTTTGTGTTGTTGCTAACTTGGTTTTGCCACTAAGAACAGATGGGTAGAATTTGGCCAAGTCCATGGTTATGTTCACTTGGAAGCAAAACTGATAAACAATTTCTTTGCTCAAGACCAGTTCTCTGCTCAGATAAAGAGCAGTACAGACAATATGCAATTGTTTTGACCATTTAGATTATGTTCTTTTCAATCGTTGCTTAGTTATTGGCAAACAAACACTTGTGTTTTTGAAGTTATATGAGTTTGTGTATATTTGTCCATCTCCTGCACCTTGCATGCTTGTAATTCTGCTCTGGAGGTCAAGGATTTTGACTGAAGCCTCAGGGACAGCTGGTACCCTTGTGTTTCCTTCGAAGGCCCCTTCTTCCATTCAGCACCAGCAGTTGAAACCTGACTCCGTTAAGCCTACAGTTCAACAGTCCATCATCATACTGTACGGCACGGCATTTTAAAGTTCAATATAAATATCCATGTCACAGTTAACAGAAGTGGCCCTTGAGACAACATTTAAAAATAATACAATGAAATGGTTTCTGAGGTTATCTCAAAAAATATCTGAAAGCATGATTTAGTAGCAAGCAGTGTAACGGGAACTCTGCGTTTGGCCCTGTCTCTAGTGGCAATTGCTTGAATTGCATTTTTCACCCATTAAAATATTGACTTCTTGAACCAGAAATATTGGTTTTCGCTTGGTACCAAATGGTGAGAAGCTGTAGGCTGGGTGGATAAGATAGAAAGCTTAGGTCTTTTATTTATATTATTATATTATATTTTATATTTATATTTTTTTTAGCTTAGCTTTGTTGCTGCCGATATGATGCCAACGTTGGGTTCACCATCATCTTTAAGGGAAGGTGGAACTTCAGCAGCTGCTGAAATAAAGGCTTCTTCTGATGTGCCTCCTTGCATATGGAGCTCATGGTCCATTACTTATTGGGTTATTGTTGACTCAGGGAATTTGAAGGTCTCACAAAAGTTTGCGAGGAAGGCATACTTGCGTGAGACTGGATCCATTTATGAAGCCCATTATCATACTGTTTAGAGTGAGCTGAGCTCAAGGTCTTTTCTGTGGCACTAGACGTTCAACGTCAAGTCTTTACACACTCATTCTTATGAGGCAGATGAGGGTGTATTAATTCAAATAAAATTAAAAACATTGGTTAGACTTGCAGCTGTTGGTAGATAGGGAAAATAGGAGAGGGGAAAGAACACATCCCTGGGGGATCCGGTTTGAGAAATTCTGTAGTCGGTGAAATGCACACCAAATCTTTGGAATAATGACATTTCTGACATTTAACTGTATATAAATTTGGGTACATTCAGCAATGAAAGCTTGTCCTTAAATAGGGTTGGGATTATGGTGATAAAAGTGAAGTCCTTGACAGCATTGCATAGAATTCTTGGAAAGGTAAATGCTAACTTATGAGAGAGGCATGTTTGGGGAATCATCAAACAAATTGTTTGTTCTGTAGATAATATTTAGTGAGTTCAGGAGAGAGTTTGTAATACCTTCGAGGAGAGAAAGCGCCCTAAAAATACTTCATATCCAGGGCTATGGGTCTATTGTCACTGAGTTCCGTATTTCTCTTTAGGGGAAATTATTCAACCGATGACCTTTTTAAAAGCACTAGATTAGCCTAGAAGAAAGCTAAAAAAAAAAAGGTAAAAGCAAAATGTCGCCCACATACACAACACTGTAGTTCATTTGGGAAGTTAATTTTAAATACTTTCTATTATGAAGACATTCAGAGATCTAGACTATAAGATGGCCAGACAGTTTCCATCCAGCTGCAATGGAAAATCTTAGGCAGAGATATGAAAATAAAACCCTGTGGCGAATGCACTATAGGATCTCACCTCTCTCTTGTTTCACACACACACACACCCCTCTACAAAGTCTTATTTTGGCACCTTCCCAACCAGCTCTAAATCAGATTGCGTTATGCAATGGTAAAATATCACTAAGCTCATCTCCAGGCAAATTACCATAATATGATTAGTGGATCAAGATACACCATGGATAATTAGGTTACTGTAGAGTAAACATCTTCAAAAAGTTCCACGCTCAGCTCGGGGTTCCACAAACATTTCCGCACAAATGTACCCAGAACAGAGTGAAAGTTTTTTGCTGGCTTGATGGTCTATTCTCTACTCAGCAATAAGAGTTTCTGCCTTGGGAAGCTCTCGACAGCTTCCTTAACATCTTTGTCTGTCACCTTCCATCTTCCCCACAATCAATATAGTGTCGATCACTGTCAGGCTACTCATCAGCAAGCTGCAGAGACTGGAAATCTGCAGAGGTTCGTGCTCTATACTGAGCTTAGTCAGCCAAAACATATCTACAGAGCAATGAAAGCGGCAGCACACAACTGTTTCAAACGATATATTTCAAATTATTACTTAGTTATTAAATAGAAAGGAAAACTATATTCGATCATGTTTAGAAATCTAATTTTGGAAACCTAATTACTTGACCCCAAGTTATTCCTATGTGAATAGGGCTTGAAGTTAATAAGACAGCAACTAAAATGGGAATTCTTTTGCTGACCACTAGTGGCTGCATGCAAAGGGAGTGGATCCTATATACACTTTTTTTACATAACTGTTTTGTCCGGGTACAGTTCAACTCTGTGTAATTTTGGATGCCTTTCCACCATGCCCTGTATCTGGTACCCATATGTTACCTTTTTGTTAAAGTTTATATGAAAATCTATGAAGCGAGCTGAGTTTCTAGCTATATTGTTTGCAAAAATCTTTTTGCGTTCCTGTTACATTGGCTACTCGTCAAGCAGAATAGATTAATGTAGCAGAGTGAAATTTGGCAGGTAACACAGACACATCAGTTTTTTTATTTGGCATCCTTGCTTTTAACATCCAATTATTTGTCCTGGTTTATTGTAATATTTTACACTCTTCAAAAAATATGGCTGATCCACACCCAAAATTAGGTTTATGAGCAAGCCCCTACAATTGAGAACTGACAGCAAGGAATGTTCCTGTGTCATTGGTCACTCTAGATTTCATTAGAAAAATGTTAGTTGGTCAACACTATAACCATTCACAAGGTTTCTGGTGAAGGGACTGAGTGGACATAATTGACTAGGCAGGATTTGTTGGCTTATCATGATTTATGCAGCATTAAATCTCCATTCAATCCTTTAAACAATGAAGAATATGGTGAAATAAATCTTTTTTGTTGTGACAAGGTTTATATGAGTTTTTATTTTGTTTCTCCTTATGAAGTAATTATTTGTGTTTCACCTGTTGATATAAACACAATTACCATGTAGTGCAAGTTTGCTTTTAAAGCTTTATTTTAGCATCATTACAGGACAGTATCAAACAAATGTTATATTAACGATGACAGATTTCAAAATACACTAGGACAAAACATTCAGTCTCTTTTCTGTTTGATTCTTGTGCAATAGTTGCTTTATCGTCGTCCTTTATTTGTACAAATACAAGGATAACAGTCAGTTACAAGCTAAATGCACTTTAACTCTGAAAATGCCTGCCATAAATATATTGAAAGGTGGCAATCTTGCTTTTTTTAACAAGAGTACACAGTACGAGCATGCAGTTGCACCAGATAATACATTCAAGACTCTTATTCCCAAAATATCACATGATCATTTTTATAGGTAGATCTGGAATAACCCCAAAACATTGAAACAAATGTGTCTTATAGCTTATGGAAAACTGGCTCTTAAGCAAGATATCACTGTAAATAACAGTCAGTAAGTGCTGTATGTGACACCTCAGGTCCTGTATTCAGTAAGCACTCTGTAAATGCTGAGGTATATTCAGACTGGACTTTGGCACTGGGTATAATTCAACCGAAAGCCTTTGGCACAGCAGAAGTCCAGCCTTAACCAACAGTCTTTAGCCTGAATAGCAGCTACCAGATAACACTGTATTAGCAGACAGTACATAATCATTAATAACAGATTTGAGCCCTTCTCCTCTCATTTTATCCATCCAAATGTGACTACGATTAGTAGTATATTTAGGTAGGTAACTAATTATTTTTATGAACACAATGAAGAGTTTGTGAGATTGTCATGTACAAGACCTAGTTGGGTTTTTAAAATCAAATTTTTAGAACCTTTGCAGTAATTTGAAGTTAAGATTATGGCCATGTACATGTATACAGGCTCTGGCTTTCTAAGAGGTTACCTGAGATTTGTTGGAAATGTTTTACCAAGTATGACCTGCATTTAAATCTGGAACAGTTAAACCATCTGAATTCAGAGAGCAGTATTGTAACATTAGTTTACAGTTGATCCTTAAGTGTATTTATATTGTCCTCTGTTTCTTGAATTTAGCTCCACCAGGTCCAAAAATAACCTGCCATTGCTCAAATTGTAGTAATTTGCAATTATTATGAATTATTACTATTTCTTAGTTGAGTTGCTGATTTATTGCACCATTGCAAAAATCAATAACAATGTGAACAAATTAATTATATAGAGATATTATATAGAGTAGATTCCACTAAGCAAGTAAAATGGTTGCAATTTAAGAATGTGTAAATTTTTACATAGAGATATATATATATATATATATATATATATATATATATATATATATATATATATATATATATATATATATATGTTTTAAACTTATCATAGTTCATGCAACAGATTATTAATCTCTATCGATTTAGGAAACAGACTAAATATTTTAGTTTACTCCACAAAGAGAACTGTTGCATTCTTATCTTGGAGAACATATTTTAATACTGGCTTCATGTAGTGATAGAAAAAGTTTGACTATAAGATCTGTAATCTTAGAAACACATTAATCCTTGTTGCTAGGGATGCGGAGTTGACTTTGTGGCCAACCACACAACTTCCAAAAGTAGACAAATAAGTCTTTCTCTTGCTTTGGTTTTGAGACCAAAAACATCTATGGTAAAAAAAAAGTACAGACTGATTTACCTTTCTATTATTTAACATTCTCAAACCAAGGTATAACTCTAAGTTTAATGTATCTCTATACACACAAGTATGTGTCTGAGAGGATGTCTGATGTCTGAGAGACACAATACCCAATTGTGACCAAATTTAAATGTCTTATGCATACCTGTTAATTACAAAATCAAAAACCCACATCAATAGTATTGTGTTATTGTTTCCTACCCTATTACTAAAAACTGTGATTTTACAAGACATGTAATCCCCCCTGGAAACCACTAAATTTATTTTGCTAAACATTTTCTGGAGCGTTATTTCATACTTCAAACTATGGCAAGGTAAATGTTTGTTATTGAAATACTACGTAAACTATTTAAATGTACACATTTATGTTTGAAAAGGCAAACAGTTACATTTGGACCCAGAACTAGAGGATGAAAGTACTATTTTAGATATGAAATTATTTACTCTCCTTCCAAAGCCAAGCACCAGTTTGTTTCATATTTATCTACTGCTCTGTTTAGTTTTGAAAAATTCATGTTCATGTTTGCATCTCTTTTTCTAAGTTACATGCCACATTAACGAACTCCGCTGACACAGCTAGATCATTCACAGCCTCATGCAAGATACTATAGTAACAATCAGAGTCCCATTGTGTTCCATATTTTGAGCAGACTGTGTGACCTCTCGCCTTTCAATAAATGATTTTGAGGTATGAGGAGTCCTTTACCCATCTTTAAGAAACACACATCTCCAGTTTCGTTCAGTGTCCAGCCAGTAGTGCCAGGGTTTGAGTCTTTGGTGTGGCTCGTTATCTTCTGAGCCATCCCTTGTCTGAGCTGTACATGGCCACTCACTATTAGTTCATAATTCTCTTACTTGACTTCTCAGTTTTCTGCTGAAGTTGAAGTTTTCTGTGTCGTTATGTGGTTTTAGCTAGCCGAAACAATACAGCAGATATGTCCTCACGTGAAATACTTGCAGTTTGTGGAGTCTATGAAACATTCAGCTGTGCACTTGAGATTTCCGTATGATCTGAGGAGAGAAAGCATGAAACATATAAGCTCAAAATTTAAGGAACATCATTACTGTCGTTAAGGTCAAGTAGCAAAAAGGATCAAGCTGACAGAAGCTTGATTTGGATAATTATAATAGTATACTCAAAATAGTATACCACCCCATGATAGTATGATAATATACTACACAGCACAATCAATCAATCAATCAATCAATCCATCCATCCATCCAATTGTTTTATATCGCATTTTTTTAGCAGTTACTTCAATGCATCTTGAAGGTCATAACCTCACACATAAGTAAATAAATTAAAAACGTGTTTCCTCCTTCCATTCTTTCTTTGAATGCATAGTTTGTGTACAGAACACGTGTTTAAATGTGCACCTACAGACTGGGCACTGCTGTCAGAACAGTGCTGCACTTACATTGTTACTCCTTAAATAATTAGTAAAAAAAAAAGGTGTTAAACATTATGTATACTTGTCTGGTCTGTTTCATTCTTTGAATTATGAATTTGTATGACGTGTATTAGATACAACTAAAATCGCTTGCCTGGAAGCATGGTTGGAGCAAAACCCTGCAGGGCATCCTTTAGACAACCCTGCTTCAGGTCAATGTCTCCAAACACACCTTCAGCGCTCTGTTCCTTTATAAAGTAGTTTAGTCTGCATCGATTTGGATTTTGACTTACCCTGGCAAGAAGGACCTGCATGTATGAAACCCGAAATCCTTTCCATCACACTCCTCGGCCTCTTCATAGCGATATCCATCCCCACAAAATGCATGTTTGCACCCTGAAAAAGGGGGCGGTATATAAAAAGCAATCTTAATGTAAAAGTTTTACAACTACATTACACATTACACATCTACTCATACATTCAAATAAATGAACAACATTCATTATTTGGAGTAGTTAGCCTTTTGTTAATGTCCAGTTATATAAAGAACATTAGGCGTGTCATTGACATAAAATAATGAACAAGAGATCCCCTGGTTAACATGATGATACAATTGCATTGCATTAAACAGCATATTTTACAGTGCTTGAATAGTGCTTATCATAGGAACAAAATGCTATATTGTTAAATGACATTAATAAAATGATTCTGTAATTAAGACATGAAACTTGCCATGCGTGATATGGAATGCCTGGGACAACAGCCAGTTTTACAGTTCAGAAAAATGTCTGACCACAGAATGCAGCTATCGGCCAATCAGCATTGGCCATGGTGTAATCAGTAAGGACTGAAAATGTCTGGCCGACTCCTGAACGACTGTGTTATTCTCGGCTACACATGCAAACAAGATCAGATTATACCTCCTTTGCTGTTTTATCAGATTCTCTTACATTAATGGGAATCAACTGTAGAGCTGGCAACAAGACATTAACTGGAATCAGCTGATACTCACGGACACATGCGTCTGTGACCACCTTATTTCCATCATCGCACTCCTCTCCATTTTCAACCTGAATGATGCTGTCACCACAGAATCCCTCCTGATCCCGATCACGCTCCATCGACTGGAACGGTGTTAACTGCAACCACACACTGCTTTATAAGCTCGGCAGACTTTTATTAGCATGCATGTGTTACAAAAGAGAAACTACAGAGTTCATGATCTGAGGCTGGAGAGAATGGTCTTTATGGATTCACATCCTTATATATGTTTTTAGGTGTCAAGCAAAGCTCCAAAAACACCTATTGTAATGATTGGTGTTCCTCGCATGTTTACTATTCCATTCTGGAATCTATAGTGTGTCAGCACACTGATGTAAATGTAAGAAAGTTTAAATATTCTGCACACTGATCCAGGAGAGACTAATCTTCTTCCGAATTTGGACTTGTGTATCCAATGGTGTGAAGTAATGAATGAAAAATTTAAGTGTGACTCTCAATACTCTTAAGTACTTTCAGAAAAGCAAACTTTTACTAATACTTTAAGTAGCGCTTTATAATAACTACACACTACTAATAATTTACTAAGCATTAACAAATAGTTATTAAGTAATTTATAAAGCATTGTTTCTATGTTATGACAAATTTGTAAGCCATTTAGAAATATAAGTTTAAAGGCTTTATTCCTGGTGTATAAATGTCTATATAATATATTTGATTACACAAAAGTCATGCTTTAATGATAATCTGTGAATCATTTATAAATACAACTTTTCACTATTTAAAAACCAGTTAGTTATTGTTTGTTGGAGATCCATGAGATCATTTAGAACACGTTAATAAATGATTATTAAACTATTTAAAAGCACATTTATTCATCTTATTATTCAGATATATAGTAACAGTTATTCAGTGTGATAATAGAGGCTTTATTAACACATAATCCAACTGTAATTCAGGTAGTTATAAAACATTTACTAGCTATTAGTCAACTATTTGTGTGAGCTCATCTAAAGTGAGGACTATTTATGCTTTGTAAACCATTAACAAATGAGATTAACTATTTCAATGGTTTGGCTTCCTCTGTAACATTTACTATATGTCTGAATAATATGTATGAATGTGTAATAATTAACCTATTCGCAGTAAAGTATGAAATTAACCTTATTAAACAAAATATATAGGTGCTTATAAACCAGTTACAAAGCGCTTAAAGTTATACTTATAAACTGCTTATAAATGTGTAATAATACTTTTGTGGAAAGTAATGGTACTTTTTCTTTTATAGTGGTAAGATTTTTCAGAACCATTTAATTTTCACCACCATGCATAACTCAACTGCTTTTAGAGGCTGCAAATTAAATGATTATTTTATTAATTGTATAATTAGAATTTTACACAAAAACCAATTTTATTAGTCCTATTATTTTGTGTCTTTTAATTTGATGTTGATTGGTCAAACAACTTTCAAACAACTTGCATAAAAAAGCATGATTTTTAAACTAAACTAAATAAAAAAAAAATGCTGTTGAATCTCTATTTCAAAGCATGACAGTCATAAAACATCTGATCAGCTTCGGGGCACTACTTATTTATGTATAATTAATTTAGTAAGTTTTATTCTATAACTTTTAAACATTCTTACTTTATCAAGCAAAAAAATCTCGGTTTATATTATTAATGAATATCATTTCTTTTAAAGCTTTTAAATTTGATTTGAAAACTAGACTAAATGCAATTTCAGGCTATATGCTGGATGCCATTATGGATTTTGTGTCTTGCTGTTGGTTCTATTTGGTGAGATAAATTGTGCATTTTTGCAGTTCTGATTGAGCCATACCTGTTAGGTGATAACAATTCATGCAGAGAAAAAACAGAGTTTACTTTACCCTAATTGGTAGCCAGCCATTGTTATCTTTGAAGTACAGCGTGCGCTGATCTTTACGGAAGGCCAAAGCATTGTCGGTTTGGAGGCGATTCAGCTCCTGTTCATTATTAACCACATAAATCTGCAACAAAGACAATAATTATAATACTTATTAGAATTACATTAATTATATTGAAAGCTGAGTTTCATGTTTACTCATGGTCTATATTGTCCAGTTCACAGTATATTGATTAATGAACCTATTATTGTGTAGGTGTGATCCTAACCCACATGTTTTAAACAATCGGTAAGATACAATAAATCTATCTAAGCAAAACAGACTAGCCTCAACACAACCCTCATTTTTCTCTCTAGCACGAACCCCAGACTAATCAATGGAATATTTTAATTAATTGCATTTTAAAGCCATTGCAAAGGAGCATAGCTGACACTGCAAGAACTCTCCTTTATTCCTTGAGAAAGCATTAATGCAGAGAAGCAAGTTCGCTTAGACTTACCGCTGGCACTCTGGGATAAACACCCCAGTGCAAGTGCTCAAATGAAGGGTTGGCTCTGGAAGGAGTGTTACAGGCACAGTGCCCCGGACTCCCTGGGTGTCCCTTTTCTCCTTTCTGCCCCACCATGTACAAGCCTGTTAGAGAGATGAACAACACACAGGCGATCCATGTGATGTTGAGTAATAGGTGGATTTGAAGAACCACTAAAGCGGGTCCTCATCTTTCACTAGGAGAAAGTAATCTAGTTAAAACGCAGTGAACCCAAAACCATCCCCGCAGCTGTCGTGAGAAGAAAGTGACGACATCATGTTTGTGATTCTGCAGCAAAGGCCATGATGTCAGTGCTCATGTTCCAACTCCAGATCAGGTTGCAGAGGAAGCCAAATAGAGCAGCACTGGGATTTCCTGCCATGATTTAAGATCCATGTGTTTTGTTTTCTGCCCAACTGCAGAAACACCCATGTGCCCACAACTCTCAGCCAATTACAACCATTTCATTTTCACACTTAGTTTATCAATTATTCAATGCATTTTCAAGAATGTGATAACAACATATGCTTTCTCTACTAAACTCCAAACTGTAATAAACTGTATAAACAAATAACAAGCTTTAACTTAATAACTTTAATAAACAGAAACCTAACTTTTGTGACTTTGACTTGACATAAATATTAGATTTAACTTTCTGTTTATGACAATTATTTTTAACAAATCTTTTATTTTAATCAAGTGAGTAAATGATATTAATTTAAATAAATCTTAACTTTGTGATTGTAAATATATGGTAGTACCTGAAGCAGGTTGACCAGGAGGACCAGGGTGCCCAGGGGTCCCCGGGGGGCCAGAAGGTCCCATGGGTCCAAGCAAACCAGTCTCACCCTTAGAACCCTGCAGCACACAACCACAATAACTAATGTCCATGGACTAACTGCACTCAAACTATGAATCTGTGTCTAGTATTCAGGATGCATCACCTGCTTTCCTCTCTTCCCAGGACGCCCTGTAGGTCCTCTGGTCCCTGAGCTTCCAGGCTCTCCTTTCGGGCCCATTTCACCCTAAAACAACGATCATGAAATAACTTGCGAACGACTGAGAAAATGTCCAGACATGAAGAATCTCTGGATAAAGTATGAATCAATATAAATAAAAAGCAATCACAAATAACCAAACAAAACAGACGCATATTTTTTCAAACTTGCAATACAAACAAAATGAATTGTATGTATTATCTTTAGGCCTGGATGATCATTTGTGAATATTTGACATTTAAAAATCATTCCTGTTTTTCAAAATGGAACCATTTCTGTAAATCCAGGCATAAAAGTGATCTTAATTTCCATCTTAAGAAGATTCAGATCATATTTTATTCAAAGAGAGCCTCTGTTTGCTTTCATCACTCCTGTTTTCAGCGCTGCACTAATCTTGTTATATAACCTTCTGTCTCACAAGAGGTTTTTCTGGAAGGTTTACAAGTCATTAGCCGCTTGTAGAGCAGCTTAGCTTCCAAACAAAAAAATAGATCAATGTAATATAGCTGCTTTATATGCAATGAGTGTGCAAACATAGATACTGAATAGTTTCTTTAAGAAAACCAGAGATGAAAAAGACACTTGAGCCAACGATTGAAATAATGTTTTTAAAAGTCAAATTTATGTAAAATTTTTTAAAAGTTGATAATTTTTTTTATTTTAACCTGTCAATTATATTTATGTGGCATTTTTTTCAAATAGTGCATTTTACCTTTTTTACTTTTCATCAAAACATATTAACATATAGAAACGTATAGATGTTTTCACATCTAAAACATGTAAATGATTAATGTTTTAAAGGAAAGAAATCTATTTAGTCATTCATGTATTTTATTTTACTTTTTCCATTTCAGAATTTTGTCTCTAGTGAATATTTTAAGTTTGCAGTAAAATAAAAAAAACTTTGTGCCATGATGACAACTTTACAGTTACTTAGTACATACTTTATTTGATTTGTGTCATTTGTGTGGAAGATTATTTTCAGCACCTTCTGTCCAAGCATTCCAGGAAGACCCATAGTTCCCTGAAACAGAGAATCATGACAATCTAGTTACAGTAAAAAAAAAAATATTCTACTTGAAGAATTGTTGTTTATTACCTTGTCGCCTTTTAAACCAATTTCTCCTCTGAAACCATGTGTCCCCTAAAATGGCATCAAATCAGTAGATTATTATATCTTACAACTGATACCACAATTCCACAATTAATAATACGAAGAACTAATGTGAACTTTTGTGAAGCTTATTATAAAAATACCTTGATTTACAACAACAACAACAACAACAAACACAACAACAACAACAACAACAAAGAAATTGTTACAAAAAAAGACAAAATTCCTAATTCTTAAATACTTTTTATAACAAATGTATATAACACTGTAAACATGAATTGAACAACAAACTCACCTTTTCTCCCTTGTGTCCTGGTAAGCCCTGCATCAAAGCATTCAACAGCATCATAAGTACAGCAAATAAACATCAGCTATTAGAGGAAGTGAGGAGTCTCCAGACCTTAGGTCCTATTGGTCCTCTTGGCCCTGGCATTCCCATCAGCCCAGAGTCACCTTTCTCACCCTGTAACACACAAGGGGTAACAAAACTCTACATAAAAGCACAATCATTTTTGTCTTGTAAATTACCCACATTATTGGTAACCTTTAGCAATAACACATAAATGAACCTATTTTCCAGTTTTTACTACATTTTGCTGATGAGTATATGCCTAATGTTTTCCAAATATCTAAGAACTATACCATCATGACATGTATATCATACCTCATGTCAGAAATTTCCCCTTAAAGAACAAATAAGAATTCTTGAGAAAAACACAGGTAGTAAAAATAGTTTCATTGCCATCCCCTTGTAATTTACACAGATCACAGTTATTCCACTCCTACAATAAACTATTGTAGCCAAGTTTTGGGAGAAAAATCAATTCGGAATCCAGCAACACTGCTTTAGAGAAGATGAGGCTGTGTGTTCTAGAACAGGCAGCAAAACAATATTTAGTTAAGTGGTTAAACAGCCATATACAGATCCCCTGAGTACATAAAAAACTCCCTCTAAAATTATTAGCTGGCCTTTGGGTAAGGCGTGAATTAGTACAGACCGGTTGTTGTCAATTTATTAAGTTTTGTAATTGTTTTACTCTGCTTCGTTTAGTAACGTTGTCGAAGTATGGTGTAGAAACACCCCAAAAACGTTTAAGGCATTTTTGTATAATAACATATTTAAGTGCATCAGTAAAATGAGTAGTACATTTTGTTAATTGAACAAATGCCAAATCAATTGAACATCAACTTAATTGCTGTAAAATAAGATGTTTTCTCTTAAAATACACTAAAAATAATCTACAAAAAGCATTAGCATTACATGTTGTGGTAAACAAAACTTATAAATAGATGTTGTTTATTTATTTATTTGTTTGGGCTAAATGCTACAATTCAAATTATTTCTGAGACCTATTGTAATTAGACAATAGGCACATACAAACTAACTTTATTGCGCGATGAATTGTGTCTTTTTAAAAATTAATTACTTACTTTAGAGCCAGTTGCTCCTTGCCATCCGCTTGGTCCCTGTCGTCCCGGGAGACCAGGAGGGCCGCTGCGCCCCTGCAATGCAAGCAATCGACAAAGTCATACATATAAACTAAAACTTTAAGACACATTAAACACAGCTTCCTCAGCTTCACCCACACAGATCTATGCATTAAATAATATTTATATGTATATAAAAATATTTTTCTATATAGAATTATAGATTCTTCATAACATTTTCATGATACAAATGTTGCATTTCAAGGAAGAAAAAAAATATTCAGAAAACAAAGGATGTTTAATATGACTTTTTTCTTCATTTATATTACTTTTATTTACATTATTTACGAATGACGCGTGTGACCAGGTCAGAAGAAAAACAGAAGGAGAGAGACAGACACAAGCTCAGCCATGGCATTTGGCTGGCTGGATGACGGCTTTTTTAAATAAAACCTGATTTGATTTGACTTCTAAAAGCTTTTAAAAACATTTATAAACCTAATAATTCTAATTTCAACAAAAATATAAGACCAAGCAAATAGACAGTTATGTGTTTAATTATAAATAAAATATGTATTTGAAAATTCACAGACTTTACACATTTAAATTAAATAAACCCCCACACACTAATATGTGCAAACCAACTTGTGCTAATGCGCGTCAAGACAAGGCCACAGTAAGTCATGTCAAGCTGTGGAGTACTTTTCTGTATAAAAGCGCCTGATGTAAATTTAATTTAAAGGCTATTCAGAGAAAGACCACAAGGACAAGGTGAGGACAACTTGTCTTCTGAGTGGTCTGAGGGACAAGATAGCCATCACGAGAATGTGAGAGCGAAAGAGCGAGAGAGAGAGAGAGAGACCCAAACTCTATCTGCTTTAATTAAATCATTTGCTGAGGGCAGGAGCAGAGTATTGTGGGAGGGTGAATGATTTATTGGGCTGCCCCAGCACTAAGCTAAATTACTCTGCGACGCAGCAAAGTGTCTTGCAGCAGCAGCCTGTCTGGAGTAAAACAATGCAGTCATGTGCAGGTCTAGATTGAACTTCAAACATGCAGTTACAACGCCCAGCGGGAGCTCTGCACAATATCCTAATATGTATAACTATTGAACTACATATAAGCACACTTATCTTCAGGATGTGTGCATAAAAAAAATCTCTATGGCACCACCCTGACCCCTCCCACTTGTATCATGTATATCAAGTTAATACAGAACAGTTTATTAAAGTTGCACTTATAAAACATGTATTGATCAAGTTCAGTTTTGGCATCTCAATTTAATGTCAGAATCAGAAAGATATTTATCGCCAAGTGAGCAGCGCACACACACAAGGAATTTGTCGTCAAAAGCCATCATAAAATAGTTTTACAAACCCCCACCAACATTTGGACAATTTTGCAATCTCTTGTTTCTACACTATCTTAATAGCTGTAAAACTACATGCTTTCTGGATATAAATATTGCATAAATTTTTCAGAAAGTTATACATCACATTTGAATATCTCCTTTAAAGTAAATCTGCTTACTATGATTCTGCTGACTCACCTTTTGCCCAGGGCGTCCAATTTCACCCTGGCCAGGATAAGAGAGAAAAAAAAAGATGAAAAGGCAAGTACATACATTACGTATTTTGCAGCAAATTGGATCAGGTTATCATTTGACTTTTCATGGAGAGTCAAAAAGTGAAAGTTTTAGGTTTTTTATATCTTCATATATTTTCACATGTTCATTCTGTGGAGCTTTTTTCTTCTGGTAGAGCATGAGTCATTAGTTATGATTAGTCATACCTTATCCCCTTTTGGTCCCTTTGTTCCTGGAAGTCCAGCAGGTCCCTGTTAGTAACAGATTTTTAAAAAGAAAGAAGAAAGAAAAGAAGGTTAGTTTAGTCGATAACAGCAAGATTATAATCCTACAATTACCTAACGTCTATATTTCAGAATCACATGTCAGCAATAAAAAAGGGTTTCCTGATGAATTTTGAATTTCGATTGTCCTTTTGGTGACAATCGAAAAATCGTCAGGATGCAATGATGACAATTGAAATCCCAAAAAGGATATCTAAAATGAATGCCATGTATATTATTTGATTACTGCGTACAGGCTACACTCATGTTTTGGTACCCATGAAGTTTGACCAAGTATTCATTAAACTATTTTTTTTGAATTGTATAAAGCACTTTATAGCAAACCCTGCCATAAAGTCATCTAATACAAAATGCCATGATGATTATACTTTTGCAATTTGTAAACACCACCAATAAATAAATGCATTACAATTGCTTTTCTAAAAATCACTAATTTCATGGTTCTTGGACGATCATCTCAATATTGCTTGGTATCAAGCACTGAACTCCTTTGTCAAAATCTTCAGACCATGTTGAGCAAAATGCATGGCATTCCTGTCAATTTATTAAACAAATGTTGACAAAAGGTAAAATTTCAAGTTATTTCATGTCTATTTACACCCCTGTATCATGTGGAGCGCCTCAAGGGCTGTGCTGGGTCCTATTCTGTTTCCCCACATGATCTATCTTAAAAACATCATTAGAGGTTTTAAATGTGTTTCACATAAGTATGCTGACAATCTTCAGCTTCATTATGTTTTCAACCTAGACAAAAAAAGGAAACCTTAATGAGCCTCTTAACTGTTTGACAGCTATAAAGGCTTGAGGCTCTTATTCCATCCATCCATCCATCTTCATGTCGGCTTTATTCCCTTTCGGGGTCGCCACAGCGGAATGAACCGCCAACTCACTGGCATATGTTTTACGCAGCGGATGCCCTTCCCTGCCGCAACCCATCGCTGGGAAACATTCACACACACATTCACACTTTAACACTATGGGCAATTGTTCTTATTCAATTCACTTATTCTGCATGTCTTTGGACTTGTGGGGAAACCGGAGCACCCGGAGAAAACCCACGCGATCACGGGGAGAACATGCAAACTCCACACAGAAATGCCACCTGCCCCAGCCGAGCCTAGAACCAGCGACCTTCTTGCTGTGAGACGACCGTGCTACCCACTGCGCCACCGTGACGCGCCTGAGGCTCTTATTGTGTTTCCAAAATCTCCACATGGTGACATGTTGTATGGGCTCTCTGATAGTAAATGCATGTTCTTTATTGATAAATAAGGTGTATTACCCACTCCACATACACTCCCAGAGGACCTCTGCTGAACGGGATATACAGGTGGTACCTCACACTTGGTTAAAACGAGGCAGTAGTAAAGAATTATTAGAACTTAAATTTAATTTGTTTCATTCAATTCATCAAAAAAAATTATTCGGTGTGTTGTTTAGTTGCCTTTCCAGTGCTATACTGACTTTAAACTCATTTGGTCTCTTCCAGACTTCTTTGAACTTGGAGTCTAGGGTGAAGCTCTCTTGGGGTGTCGGGTGTCTGTGTGTCTCCCTCAGGCTTGTTTCTAAGAAAAGAACTCTGGAGCAAAGCCTGGCAATGGAAAAAGCTCTAAATGTGGAGTGTTAATAGCCGCTGTGGGGTGGAGGACTGAAGCGGTCACATCCGAGTCACTACAGGCCAAGGGGAAGTCTGGGGATCTTCGGAGGATGAGAGCTAAATGTAGAGCTGGAACTGGCCATAGAGACAAAAGTCTATCTCCTTACACACTTATACCAGGTATGTTTAAAGCCAGTCCAAGAGGGACATAGCCCTACAACATTCTCGATCACATTTGACTAAATTAATTGGAGGCTTTCAATTAAACCAATAAATAAATTTTAGAAACTAGAAGCTATTTCAAGGAATGTTTTTCACCCCCTAATAGTTTCAAATGGCACATGTGTAGTAAAATAGTATAAACAGGTAAAAAAAAAAGGAGTTTGTTATTCTTTAACAATGTTTTTAGGAGCAACCATTGGACTGACTGACCAACACAAACTTGGTTAACGGAGGTTATCAAAATATCTATGAGCAATTATTGGCCTGGAACTGTAATTGCATTGGGGGTTTCAACTAATTTGCAAATCCCCCTTTTCCCTCTAGATGCACAATAGGAATTGACTGGACTTGTAATGCCTTTATCCTTAGTGACAACTCTGAGGGGTGAATATTTTATTATCTGTTTCTTTAGGTTATTTTAAATTTTAGTTTTTTGAATAATAAAAGGCTGGGTTAATCGAACCTCGTTAGACCTATTTTTTTGTCAAATAGGAAGTGGCTTAAGTGATTTTTGCTAAAACCTTTGAGTGACATAATGCCCATTAAATATCTGATCCCAGAGATCATGCGCAACTCCTTTAAAGAAATTGTACTTAAGTACACATAAGGTTTCCAGGGTAAACATATATTTAAGTGAAATTAAATTGTAAAACTTTAAATATAATCAAAGTTATTTTTTCTTCAATCAGTTTAACGGTTTGTTAGCTGTAAATTAGAGAATGTGTAGTTTGTGATGCATTTTAAACTAATGAGGTGATTTTACTTGAAAATAACCCCTTCAGTCAGCTGCTGTCACCATCTGTTAACAGCAGAGAGAGTATCACAGGAGTCAAAGCTGGAGACTGAGTTAGTTGGTGATTGATCAGCTGATACAACTTCTGATACATAAGTTGCAGACTTTGACTGTACACAAATTGCATATTGTCTTTCCCCTACTGTAAGTCGCATTGGACAAAAGCGTCTACTAAATGCATAAATGTAAATGTACTGGGGACATACAAGTCTGATCAAGACTAGTGTTAGAGTAGTTTGACGACCATCAAGTACAAAGGCTTTGAAAACCATTTCTATCAGAAGCACTTCAGCAAAGATGTCCCTTAACCAGTGTCTCACTGAACACTTATTGGTCAGAAAAAAAAATGCCTGCTAAAAATTAATGTGAAGTATAAACCTGAGGGCCAGGAGCTCCCGCTGGTCCCGGGGGCCCTGGAGGCCCTTGTGAACATGTCTTGGGTTCAGGATTGTGCTTCTCTTCTGAGAGTGCTTGATTCGGCCAAACTTCAGACCCCACCCCAGACTAAAAGACAGAATCGTAAACAAATTATGAATGACAGCATACTGCTAATGAGGAAACATGAAAATATAATCGTATTTCTGTTCTGCAAAGACTTGATTATTAACTCTTAATATTCTCAATATTAGTATTTGTCAATCTGAAGAATCTGAATCAGTAACCCGGTAATATTTCTCAAATGATAACTCTTCACCTCTAGGACATTATGTCTTTGTATTAAATGATGTAATACATTTGAACAGATCAACTCCGGTTGACCCTGGGACTCACCAGCGACCCATGCCGCCACAGTGAAGGAGGTGGAGGGAAGAGAGGTGGTGGAGGTGGACTTAGCAAACAACATGGGTCAAATCTCTTCTTGGCCTGCAGCAGTTGTAGATCTGGATGAGGAGAATGAGGATCATGAGGAGTGTCATAGCTAAAACAAAAATGTGTTTTGGGAGTTATAATAGAAGAGTTTTAATCTCTCAGTTATTTTACATTTACTGTTAACTTTATTTTTGTTCATAATACGTATATCTCATCTTGACAAGCTGTATAATATACATCATTAAACAAATATGTCAATACAATTAAGGCCACTGTCAAAACGCCATATCTGACACACATTTGAGCCATATAACAAAAACACCTGAAGCTTAATAAAAAAAATAAACATTTATTAATTTATGTTATTATTTTAATGTATGGCTTCTCTATGGACAAATAGCTTTTTTAGATTAAATTAAATTGTATATTAAGCTAAGTTTTAGTGAGACCCTAAAATTTGTCTTTAAAATCAGTGTTTGCCAGCCTGAACGTGCATTTGTATGGTCTTCTGGTCTGTTTGTCCTCACTACTCCACAGTTTCCCCTGGCTTTGATTTGCAGGACTTTCTCATTCCCTGGAGCAGGTGTTTACATCACAACTTTTCCTTGAGAAGTTGTTTCAGAAAGTCAATTGTAAGTGTGAAGCAATACCTCAGCCTTAAGTTAATGTGCTCAGGAGGAGGTCAGTCATATTATCAATTCAAATTTACGCAAGGGTATGTGCCTTAAGCCAAAAATAATGGACAGGTATGTGAACTCGATGTGAAAAGTTTCACTGTACCATATCTTCTGGTTTGTCACAGTGCACGATCTCATGTTCAACCAATGAAAGCTGGCACTTTTGATCACGTATTTAGAGTACTTCTGAGACATAAAATAGTAGTTGGGTGTAGCTCAATACAAACTCTCACACAGACTAACAACAGAAAATAGCAAATTATGAATATTAAAATCGGCATCATCATGCTGGTGTTATTCAACCATCAAAAGTTAATGAATGATCATATAATAATAATGATTATAAAAACTCAGTCAAATACAAAAAAGTATGGCATGGCATTGGGGGTCGAGATTTCTTTTCTTGTTTAGCGCCAGCCAAGAGAAAGGAATTTCACTCCATCAATAGAGATGTTTATCTTGTGTTAAAGCACCCTGCTGATAAACTGGCACTGAATTACGTTCACATAGGTGTTTTACTTTGCAGTGAAAGAGGACACGGCACACAGATTTAAAGCATCCCCACCACCTCTGCTATAGCAGGATGGCAAAGAATACCGTCACCCAGCCTTGTATCGCAACTGTTATTGAAGGTATTTGATGGTTTCGCAGTCTAGCTATTTAATTTTTCTACATTGACCTTGAATACATTTTACACCTGCTTTTACTTGTTCTTTTACGCAAGTGAGCAGAAATCAGCTTAAACACTTGCCCCAGTCTCAATGCCTCCTTTTTAGAGAATAAAAAACATAGAATATAATAATATACTTTACTTTGGTGCTTTGGATTGCATAATCCAAAATTGTTTTTGGATGATAAAGTGTACTGTTAACAATACAATCTGTTAATGCCTAAAGCCAGTCCTTCTCGCTGGACTACACTGCAGGCTTAACAGCAACACAGTTATTGAGTTAAGGAGCTGATATTAATCACCATCAAGGGAGAGTGGAGGTCTCTCTGTGGTGTAACTCCAATCACATCTTCACAGGTCTAATAAAAAAACTTTTTTACATTAAAATTTTCCCACAGTACATAAAAAAGTTCAGCATTGGGAGTGTATCGACATTGACACAATTCCTTGTGTAATAATCACACAAGTGTTGCACCGAATAAAGTAAAAAACAAAACCAATCAAAACAAACAAAAAAAAACACACGCTTTCCCTACAGAGCTAAAGAAACATTAAACACATGCATTTAACATGGTTTGCCATAGCTTCCAGTGCAGTTTCAGAAAGGTCATTCAACAGAATACTTTTTAATTGAAATATTTCTAATAATTAAAAAATATATTTTATTTAATATTTCCAGTATCTACAATCACAAACTTTTTTTAGCCTTTAGATTTTTAATTATGAATCAGTCTCAAATTTTAACAAAATGATTACCATACTTTTTTGATTGAAAGCTTTCTCACCATTATTTTTATTTCCTTAACTCTCTTATCTCAAGCTTATTCTTGATTCAGCATTCAGTGAACACTGTGAATGCACCTTGGATGTTTAAAGCCATTGCATTCAGCCTACAATTGCAGCACAGCATCCATCCCAATCCAAAATAATCCTACACAGTAACAAAAAATTTGACAACTTTGCATAAAAGCACTTTGCTAATCAAAACTTTGACCACAGAATTTGCTGACAAAATTGAAAAGCAGCCATACCACCATCAGGGATGATTAATAGATGAAGTATTAAATGCAATGCTAAATTTCCATTGACATCCTGTAGATTCTACACTGCAGAGTTTAAATATATATTATATATATTATACACATGGTTATCGATTTGAAATATATATATATATATATATATATATATATATATATATATATATATATATATATATATATATATATATATATATATATATATATATATATATATATATATATTTCAAATCGATAACCATGTGTTCAAACACATCAATTCAAAGTAAACGATGTGCACACTAAACATAATGTTAAGTGGTTAACAGGTTTGCACACTGACTTCCAGTCTCTATATTCTAACAGGATCTGATTTGACAGAACACAGCACACACTTCCCCTCTAACCATTGTAATAAAAGAATAGAAATCTAATCTGACCTGTTGGAAGAGGGAACATGTCATCTACAAAAGAGAAAGAAGACACATGGCAGAGGAGATGAAAATATAATCCAAATGTGAAGAGAATCATGCTGCCGGCTGCTGTCTGCCTCCTGTAGAACCGTGGAGTGATCTGAGACTGTACGCCGGCTGCACTCCTTTCTCTCGACCCACGCCTTCAGGAGAAGTGAGTGTCAGCCAATGTTGGTTACACCTCTCTGCATGTAGTGGCCTTGAGCTAAATATACAGGAGGCAGGCGGTCAGCTGCCCCTTGGATCCAATATTAGCCAGTTACTACAGCCAGCTTGTTTCCCCTGCTCTGAAAACAAAACAGAACTGATAGAGTTGACATTGAAGCTTACAGAGGGACAAGCTACAGGCTGCTGTTTTCATTGAACACTGCTCCTATGGCTTTGATGGGATCATAAATCTTGGTGAGACTGAAGCACATGGATCTCCTGACAGAAATAGCATGCATACTCCATGTGTAGTGGAATATCACAGAGGTTTTCCAGAGTCTCTCATCTCACTTTCCCTCCCTCTCTGGGGGTCTTTCTTCTCAGGGATGTATTGACGAGCACTGCTGACAATTTATTGGTGGTCTTTACTCTTCATCTGAATTAATGATGGAGTGCTTATGAAGAGGGCAGATAAAAGGCATGATGGGAGATGCAGCACTGAGTGCATTAAAGAGACAAGCGCAGGATGAGAAATACACTTTGAGTTTTTTTTTCATCGCATTTTATTTGAACACATTTTCAATACTATACATTTTACACTTTAATTACAATTATTTTTAATCGGGACAAGAATAAAGACAGGATTTTTTGCTTATTCACAGTGAAAATTACTACCCTTGTTCTGTCATCCTCAAAGTTTCACATGGAAAGCAGAGAGAGAACACAACCAACCAAAGCTTGCAAATTTCAGTATTTTAGAAAGTTAATAGTCATAATCTTACCTTTTTAAAGCAGACTTTTGGTAATTTGGTAACATACAGATGCACATACAGAAGAGCCTTGGCATCTGGATTGTTGAACTAAACCACAAAGAATGTTTTTAAAAATTTGCATTTTTTACATAATTGAAGATAATAAAATATTTTAGGCACTTGCTTAGAAATGGATTGGATTAAAAAAGTTAACATTGCTATAAAATCCTCTATCAATGAAATTGAAACATTTTGTTTTAAAACAGAAAAAAACACTTCATATCAACTCTATATAGCTCATAAATTATTTATTTATTTTATACAATGACTAAGATGTAAAAAAAATTATAGGTTTATCATTTCTCATTTTAAAAGTGTTTTTATGACTCACTAGAATAAATTTTTTCTTGTATTCATTGGTCTCACACTGCTGAATATTAAAATGAATCGTTAACTACATATTTAACTGAAATACATTGTTCTCCACATTTTTACAAGCAGCTTTTAACTTCTGGTTTATAAAGAAAAGGCTCAGTCATGTAATTAAATCTGAAAACATTGCATCTGCTGCTGAAAACATGCACAATAAAGCTCTATATCGTTTTAATTGTTATATAGTGTTTGCAATACAATGATCTTCAAATCTCCAGTGTGCATGTCCTAAATGGAACTTTAAGAGAGCCTTTTACAAGCTTCGTCAAATACAAAAGGAAACCTGAAAAAAGATTCAATTGAAGGTGCTCCATTGGAGGAGGAGGGACAATAGTTAACATGATTTACATCAAAAAATGTACGACTTATACAAAATTTTTGACTCACTTATACAAGTTTTATGTAAATAATGCTGACAATTATATTTCTTTTTTATGCTGCAAGGTGGATATAAGCAGCTTGATTAAAATAACTTATAAAATATATGATTATTATTATTATACAATTTTAGGAGAACCCAAAAAAAGGTGAAGACATTATTACAATTCATGAAAACAGGCTCATTTAAACAAAATTGGAAAACATTTCAAAAGAAAAATACTTTAAAAAACTTAGTTTGAAATAAAAAAAACATTCAAATTGTAAGTTATCCCTAGAATCACAATCACTAGAATTACTTATTACTTATTGAGACATAATCTGATGCACATTTTATCTGAAATTTCTCTCAGCCTTTAAAGATTGGATCGAGTCAGCCAGGGAAACTCCTAGAGGAGACAAACACAAATGTTGCAGTTGTAAATGAGATTTGCATTTAAAGAAAACATATCATCTCATTTAAATGCTGTGTAATAGTGAACTATGAATATTGAAATCAGTATCATTATGCTGGTGTTATTCAACCATCAAAAGTTAATGAATGATCATATAATAATAATGATTATAAAAACACAGTCAAATAGAAAAAAGTATGGCGTGGCATTGGGGTCGAGGTTTCTTTTCTTGTTTAGCACCACCCAAGGGAAAGGAATTTCACTGCATCAATAGAGATGTTTATCTTGTGTTAAAGCACCCTGCAGAAAAACTGGCACTGAATTACGTTCGCATAGGTGTGTGGTGAACACAGCACCCTCAAGTCACACAGATTTAAAGCATCCCCACCCAGCTCTGCTATAGCAGGATGGCAAAGAATACTGTTGCCCAGCCTTGTATCGCAACTGTTATTGAAGGTATTTAATCCAGCAATTTAATTTTTCCACATTGACCTTGCATACATTTTACACCTGTTTTTACTTGATCTTTTACGCAAGTGAACAGAAATCAGCTCAAACACTCAAACTTGCCCCAGTCTCAATGCCTTCTTTTCAGAGAATAAAAAACATAGAATATAATACTATAGTTTTAAAGCCAGTCCTTCTCGCTGGACTACACCGCAGGCTTAACAGCAACACAGCTATTGAGTTAAGGAGCTGATATTAATCACCATCAAGGGAGAGTGGAGGTCTCTCTGTGGTGTAACTCCAATCACATCTTCACAGGTCTTTAAAGTCTTTAATAATAAAAAAAAACTTCTTTATATCCATTCAAATTTTCACACAGTACATAAAAAAAGTTCAGAGTTCAGTCCCCTGATCCAGTCAGAATTTAATTTGTAAGGATTAAAATTATAGAATCCCTCCTAATGTCTCAGAAGAATTCTATGAAATATGGGGTGTTTCATTTAGTATTTACATAATACAACAGTAATGTGTTTTCTCTCACTGGTTCTATCACCTTGAATATTGCCAAAGAAATTATCTAATAATTCATTCAACTCAGTTTGGTTTCATTTTAAATGTTTGAGTGTGTTGTGCAAGGATGTTTTTCACAAAATTACAATTACCAACATGAGCCATCTTCAAATTAGATTTAGCCAATAATACTTTACTTCACATTTTACAAGTTGTATGTTGACTCAATTCCATGTACATACTAATTTGGACTCTTTTTCAGTCATTCCTTATCTACTAAGACACTTTTAAAGGTTAAAAAGATTATTAAATCAATCAGTGTGCTATGTGCTCACACCGGGAATAGGATAAATTCAGATTAAATTCAGAAATGCAACAACGGAATAAAAGTCAGAAAATAAATGAAAAAAGAAGTGCCATGGTCGCAAAACAAGAGCCTCCTACGAGATTAAAGATACATACTGGAAAAATATCAGGGATGTTTACTGTTGTATTCTTCTGTAAATTACTTTGTCTTGCCAATATTTATGAAAAGTGGTATAAAGACAGATACAATGATCATTATGAAACTTCAAAAAAAAAAAAAAAAAAAAAAAAACAACCTGGCTTGAATAACTCTTAAATTAACCCTCTGGTGCTTAGTTTCCAGAAGAATTCCTGTAGTGTTTGGGGAAGCCCTTTTCCAATCAGTGTGTGTTCCCGGTCACTAAGAAAGCTAATCCTTCAATGCGTCTGTATGAGGTTGCTGGGATACAGCCAACACAACAACCCATGGGAGAGCTTTCAATAACAGAGTTTTGTTAAGAACTGTTAAGAATAGAAAAGGTCAGATATCTTAAAAGTCTAAGTGTGTGCGCGTGTGTAGCCGAGTGAGCATTTTGGTTGTGGCAATGGAAATTTCTTAGAGGTGTCCCAATTCTTAGGCAAATATTTTTAGCACTACCATCCACACTGAAGCTGAAGGGGTAGGACTGTACTCCAGCCTTAAAGATCACAAATATCTTAGTCATCTCTTAAATGATTACTATAGTTATTCATCAAACAATAAGGTTAATGCCATTAAGGTTAATATAAGGTTTTCTAGTTTCTTTGTCAAGGCCCTCTAGTGGATCATTTGATGAAAGCAATGTTTATGTTTTGAACCTGCTTGAAAAATTTGTCACCATGTCAACTAAGAGATCCATAACTTGCCTTTCATTGTGGTGCCTGTGGTCTCAAATAGGTTGACGTCGAACCAATTTAAAAAATTTATGAATAAAACTTCATTTTACTAATCTGACGTTTGCTCACATTGTGTCTATGAGCGCGTCAGGGGAAGTTCACGTCTCGAGCATGTGCAATCAGGAGCTGATTGGACCCCTTGCTGAACAAATCACACATCGTTTTATTTGAAGCAGGTAGTTGCAAAGTCGCAGTGTAATGAAGTGTAGGCCTGTGTATTTCATAGAAAATTGTGTCAAGCACTATAAAAATTACAAAGATTTAAAAGGCATTTTTATTTCAAACGATCTGACCGACGCCAACCTGAATATATATCTTTAAAAATACTGTTGGATGACTAGTAACTGTGGGTGACCGCAGGCACCGGCTCATTTCGGGTATGTACTAGTTTTATAAGTTAAGCTATTAAGTCATTGTTAAAGAAACATTATATTTTAAATAGAAACATATTCCTTTATTTTCTGCTCAGTGGGAGCTGCACATCGGGCCACCAAGTTCACAGTTTTTTCATAGCCCGGACCCTCTGTCTAAACCAGTTTCACTTCTACTGCCCCAAACTCATTTATGAAAGCACGTGTCACAGCTGTAACTGTTTGAGGTAGTAAGA
This sequence comes from Danionella dracula, assembly GCA_900490495.1. NCBI lineage: Eukaryota > Metazoa > Chordata > Actinopteri > Cypriniformes > Danionidae > Danionella > Danionella dracula. The sequence goes on along the minus strand of UELW01000178.1, from coordinate 2,054,178 downwards.
CTTTCTATAAAAGAATTAAACTTTCTTCTTATACAATCTGGAATTAGATCGATGGACTCTTGGTGATGTACCTGTTGTTTGCGGTCTGAAGACGGGTCTATGAGCACGTTGAGCAGGCTGGGCATCAGAGTGTTCTTCAGACTCTCTGTTAGAGCAGCGCACAGCTCCTCCACAGTTCTCACCAGGAATCCTGAGCCTCCAAACGCTGTCATCAGCTGCTCGTAACGAGCCTCAGGCAGCAACGTCACCGGAGGAGCTCTGAAACACGCAGAAGAGCAGAAAAAAAAACACTGCAATGATTACGTTCAGCTCTGGTTCAAAAGATTAGTAAATCCACCAGAGTGGGAAAAGGGTTCTCATATAGAGCCCCAAAGCTCTGGAACAAACTCCCAGATGGAGTCCGGAGCTCAACTACACTAGTTCAAAACTAAATTAAAAACATATCTGTTTAATCTAGCATTTGAATAAAAGGCTTCTGGTATGTGTCTTTGAAAGCATCTGCTAAAAAAAGTGTTATATAAAAACATATTGCCAGACTGACTGATTGATTGGAAACATTGGTTCTCTGGATTATCATATAAGCATAACTAGTGACAACATTCCTCTCAGATTAAAAGAATTAAAAACAAGCTCAAAACCCCAAAACAGCTATTCAAATTAGATGATTTGACATTTATCACCACCAAATGTACTTTTTATTGTGTGAATAACTCTTTTCAGAAGATTTTCAAAACCCTGTTTTAAAAAGATTTTGGAAGGAATTCAACCTTCAAAAGAGATTATGATGCTGAGAAAACACCATTATCAGGTTATAAAACTTATCTGGTTCTAAAACTGGTCGAAGCTAATATTGCTGCTTATTGTAAATATTTCTCTTAATTTTCTAGTTTATAAAATATTTATATTTTTTGTTGGACAGTCAAAAAAAAACATTTCACTTCATGTCATACCATGTATGTGTATGTATGTGACAAATAAAATTGAACTATTGGAGGCACCTTCGTTGAACTGGTGTTGTGGTGTTTACACTTGAACTTTCTTTGAATTAATAGGTTTGGCTCTCAGGCTGTACATTTAAACCATTGCTTTAACATAAAAGTTAAGTCTCAGGCTATGAACAGTTTTTTTTAAAGGCAACGTGATGTGTTATTTTCAATAATATGTTGCTCACATTGGTCTAATTGATTTTAAATGTGATTCTTTTACTTCTCTATTTTTAATTAAAATAGCATCCAATCTTCTCATTTTCTAGCCCGAGCTTATTCCGGAAATTGTCGAAGGTGCGAATCAAACTAATTTTAAAAGAAACAAATAAAAATTTTGTTTGGGAACATCCATGGTTCGATTTCTTATTCAATATACTCTTATACATCACCATAAAAGCCACAAAAAGGCTCACCATGGTATGACCCCTGTAAAAGATCTTCTATTATTAGTTAATTCTATCTGACTTAAAATGTCAAGAAACAAATAAATCATAAATGTACATCCCATTGGTAGGCCTCTAAATAAGACTGACAAATATCTGAAAATAAGATTTTTTTTAAATAAGATTATAGTGCTTGCTCAAGACTCACATGGTGGTCATGTCACCCATCTTTTCCATTTCTTTCCATGTCTCTGGATCCACTCCACTGTAGATGCCATTGTTGTTGATTACAATGATGATGATAGGCAGTTTATACCTGTTCAGAGGAAAGAAACAACATCAGACAGAGCGCATAGTAGAGTTAAAACCTAAGACAACATGACTCAAGTTAGACTTTACCTTTATTCAAAGAGACAAAACACAATTTGTTACAAAAGTTGTCTGGTAATTGTAAATGTACCTGCACATGGTCTCCACCTCCATCCCAGAGAAGCCAAAGGCGCTGTCTCCTTCCACACAGACTACCCTCTGCCCGCTTTTCTGCGTCTGCTCCAGAACAGCAGCAGCAATGGCAAAGCCTGGCCCCACACCCATCGTACCGAATGTACCAGCATCCAACCTGCCCAGAAGAAAACGATCACTGCTTGAACCATCATTTTATCTTACCTTCTGAGGAAAATAAGTTTAACACGCATTTCCTTCATTGTAACCAAATACTTGGTTTTAACTTGATCTTGAAAATTATTATTATATTATAAATATTAGTAGGTTAATCGATAGATTTCTGCAATGGGTTTCGCGGTTTATTGGTTTAATCAATGTACATTGAATGTGTACAAGCCTTTTTAGAAACTTAGTCTACAAATAATTTATGATATTTTATAAAAAATGTTTGTTGTTTCACCCAAACAAATTTAATATCTCTTAATGTTACTGGAATGCAACAGTAAAGGGAGCATGCACGGATGAACTATGATCATGCAACAAATCATTAATTACTCTATGCCAGGGGTCCACAATTAGTTTTATTCAAGGGTCCAATTGTACAAGACCATTTAAAAGGTCATCTACTTTTCCTCATCTGATATCAAATAGCAATCTGCTCCATTAGGAAACTAAAAAAAAAAGAAATCTAAAACAACACAAAGCAAAAAAACTTTTTCATTTACATTAATACTCCTTAATCTTGTTCCCTTAGAAAAGGAACATATTTATGTATATGTTTTGTATCAGATTTTTACATGACGTTCAATCGCCGTCTGTAAACGTAACATGTTGAGTTGAGCACTATACAGTCCAGCCCATGTGGGAACCAGTCAGAACCCTTTTTGGGCCGGATCTTTGGGGATCACTGCTTTATGAACTCTACAGAAAGCATCATGTCCGGATGATCTGTGCCTCTCACCGATGTCGGGGAAGGGAGTTGAGGAGCATGGTGCGGCCGATGTCCATGGTGTTGGCTCCCTCACTAACGATGATGCAGTCTCTGGGCAGGAGCTCCGAAATGTGATGGAAGACAGTGTAGTAGTTCATGGGCAGAGACGACCCCTGAACCAGACTCTGTGAAAGGTAGTCAAAGCTCAAAAATCATTGGCTTATCATTGAATATTGGCTTTTGTGACAGAAGGTGAAGTAAAACACAAGAGAACTCGAACATACTCCAAATGATGATCTTCAAAGAATAATTTTTTTTTTTTGAGAGGTGAAGACATTTTTCGCTTTAAGATATTTTATTACAGGGGCAAACGATTAGACATACTGTCATGTTTTAAAAAAGGTTATGCTTAGCACATTTTAATAGTGTTTTGCTAAAGAAGTGCATCTTAAGCATTAAAATCTATACATTAATTTTATTTTTTTTTTTACATTTTGGTTCCATGACTTAAGACTTTTTTCATGTGGGCAACATGCCTTAAAACAGGACATTCCAAGATGTTTTATATTCATTCAAGACAGGAACAGTTTTTTTGTTTTAGTAATATAATAATAATAATTCTTATTCACAAGTCATATGTACAGTAAATATACAAGACTAAGATGTAAGTACCAATAACAATTAATTCAATTTGTTTTAAATGCAATAACATTACATTATGTACTATAAAAAGATTACAAAATAAATTTTAAGTGCATACTATGTATAATTCTATTAATAAATACAAATAACATTGGTATTGATACTTAAATTTTAAATTCACTAGTTTTGTGCATTTATTGATATGCCTGTGAATTGGAATCAAAAAGTTTTAAGTTAAAAAACATATTATCCAAATAGATGGAATTGTAATATGTGATCAAAATAAATACATTTAAACTCACTAGTTAGGTCTACATACATTTTTATGATGTATTTTATTATTCCGTTCAATCTCTGGAAACCCCAAGAAACAACAAAAAAAAAAACACATCAAATGAACTTCACATGGACATCAGAAAAATACGAACTGTGAAAATTATTTAAGTCTAGAACAGTGATTTAGGACTTTTTAAGGCATAAAACTTGGGCTTTCAGATTTTAGACTTTTTAAGACCCCGTAGAAACCCTGTGAGCAAAGCTTAAAGCTACCTTTTACAGATGATGACCTCTACTCTAGTAAACATTCCTGCGATAACTAAACTCAATCATTGTCATGCACATGAAACTGAACTCCCTGATAAAATGATCCTCTGATTTCAACGGGTCAGGGCCCTGGGTCATCACACACCGACCAACATCCCCCCCTGTGATTAAGGAGCTGCAGTGGCCCGAGATAAAACAACTAATTTCTTTGTAGAAATACAGCTTTTAGCTTAAGTTAAAACAAATAAATCAGCTTGCTCTTCCATTTCAGACAGATGTTTTAATCATATGTACACTTACTACACTTGTCAGGCAGCACCTATGAGGAACGGCAGTCAGCTGAAAAATATTTACGGTTGTCTGACTCGTGTTTTCTTTCAGGTGATTATTTTCACCTTAATGATCTAGCCAATACGGTTGCTGCAGTCTCTGTTTTAGGCATTATGTCTGATTCTTATACTCTGTTTAAATTTTTATAGTCTATTCTATTGTACACGTGCTTTGATCTTGAGTGTTTAGAAAGGCACCACTAAACAAGGGAATTGTATGTTTGTCACATTTCCATACACTGGATATTCAAATAACTTCTAACTAAAATCATTTTAGAAGCAGCCTTCATATGAATCTTCCTTTATTTTTAATATTCTTTGTCAACTAAATTTTATCCCACGCTTAGTTTTAACATGATCACAGTTCTCTTTAACCAAGAGATAACCAAAGCGAGGCTGATTTCATGCAAAGATCCCTTTAAGTAAATAATTAATTTAAGTAAGCAATTATCTAAAATTAATAATGAATGAAAATAAAATGCAATATTACTATAAATAAATCTAATTAAAACTCACCTTAGTTATCTGAGCGTTGGTTGTCATTTTCTCCCTCAGTGTAGCCCACCAAAGTGAATCCGCAGGAAACCTCCAAGAATCAGATCTCAATGCATCGGTTAGCTTCAAACACAATAACAGAGCTTTTTTTAAATGGGCCAAAACACGCCTCACGGACTCACCCTCACAAAATATGAGCTTTTTTCACAGGGATGATCAAAGAAGAGAAATATTTAACATTTTACATTTTAAATACAAAGACAATACTTGTCCAGGTGAAGCCGGGAATTTAATTTTGAACAGGAAATGCAATCCTTTATTTATAAGTACATTTTGTTGGACATTACTGATTCTATGATAGTGATAATTGCTAAATATTCAAATATTACATATAACTGTAGAGTAGGTTCATAGATGAAAGATTTAGCTGGACATATTGTAAATATTTATTTGATGCTTAGGGTTTAATACATTTCAAGTATGAACTGTTTTTGGAGTTTGTAAAATGTTAAAGATTGTCAATGACTTCAGATTGTCAATTACTTTTAATAAGTAATATTAAAAAGTGTATCATTTGATTTTGAGGTATCACCACCTCAATTCTTCTTATTTCATTACAATCTGTGGAAATCTGTGATCACAGATTCCGTTTGGCTCTAGCGATGATGTTTACTTGAAGGAGACTTCAGATGAAAATAGAAACAGCTTCTTCAGAAACAGAAATGTGGCCTAAAACGAGAAAAATCCAACCAAGTGTTTTATTTTATTCACAACAAATTCTTTATATCCCTGAGAATAAGTCTGTGTGTGAAACTCAGAGTAAATAATTGTGAGGACCTCTGATTAACTACCACAAACTCTCCCACTCGCTGTCCGGTTATAACAATAAAGAACTATGGGGGTATTTTTGAGCCAATTGAATTAATACATAAGTTTGCGATCTACAAATAAATGTGAAGAGATACACACAAATAAATCAGATTTGCAAACAAATAAATTCCCAATTCCCAAATATGTTTTAAAGAGTACAAGTTCCTTTCGATTTATTTGTGGATCTGTTACTCTACATTTGTTGATTTCTTCAGCATCTGTTGATCTCGTCCTGTGCATTCTTGAATCTAATAGTACATAATATTACCAAAATGTTCAGCAAATGTTTTGCTAATAAAAAATAGTGGGAAACCTCAGTTAATGATCGGTTTTGATCAAGCAAAAACCTGTTTTTATTTTTTACCAGAAATAAGGATTTGACAATATCGTGATATCGATAGATAATAATCTTTTTTTATTATATATTATTTGGCCATATCGCCCAGACCTAATTGTTTCTTGTAAAAATCTCCTATTCATTTTTAAACTTTTTAAATTCATTCATAAACTTAAATTTTTTTTCTGGCCCTTTTCTTGTTGCACACAGACTTACCCGCAATGCTTGTTTTTTCTGTGTCTGTAGCTTTAGAGATCATGCATACAATGTACAAATTTAAAGTCAATGACAATGTGTTTGGGCAATTTTGTTAAGAATAAAAGAATGTCATCACTTAAAAACACAAACATTTACCAAACTCTGGTATAAACCAAAATTTTTTTTTTTAACATTCTCCACTTTAAATTAAGGCATACATAGTGAAGGGTTTGCATTAGTTTGTTGAGCCTGATGATGAGCTATTATCAATTAAGGATGATGTTGATCTTAAGGGTCATGAAACTCCAATTCAATCTCTTTATCGGCTTAATGTATTTGAATCACAAGCAAATAAAAACAAATACGTAAAAATAAATTAAGAAACACTTATCATTTCAACAACAGATAGAAACCATGTGAGCTTTCAACCAAACAGCACATAAAACCTCTCTCTAGAGATGTACCTGGCAGGTGACAGCACGGAGATCTCCAAGCAAAGCCGATGCCGCTCTCACATTATTACTCAACTCCTCAGCGCATAAATCCACCTGCAGAATGAGAGTCAGTGATGAGGGAGACGATAGATGGTGATGCTTATGTGAAGGCGGAGTAGTGACACGAGTGAAACTGACCTGAATGATCTGTACATCAGAGCTGAACCGCGGTGGAAAACCAAAGTGAAGGATCCAGTTGAGTCTGGCACCAAGCAACACTATAACATCAGCCTGGAGAAGAGCTCTACACACAAATGGACACTGTTTTCATTAAAACAATAGTTTTTTTTTTAATGTTATGTGTTTTTGGTGTAAATCTAGAAGCTTTATTTGATGTTGAAATTCAACTTTATGCATTGATTTTATTTTTCATTGGGTTAAACGCAACACACTGGTATTCAGATACCTGCTTTAAGTCTTTAAAAAACCCAATAACTGTTGACAGTGAAGGGTTTTTATTTTTACAATCGACATCTAATTCAAACAACATCCAAAAATAAATGGATAAAAAAAAGAAAAGATTCAAACCTCCAAAACTTTGTCTAGTTTATGTCACATTTTTGAAACAGTACAACAATTTCCTAAAACAACTGAAGTCACAGGTTAGTCAAGCGTGTTGGTGGGTGGAGCTTGAGAGTGGAGTTTTGTTGAATGTAGTGTTAACAAAAGAAATCTTGGACCTCAATTTATTCCCTTTCAAATACTACTTAATGTTTTTGGTGACAAAACTAATTTGGGTAAACAGACAAGACTGTGTCCTATGCTGCAATTCTCTGTCGCTGAAAGACTGATTGAGCTGAAGAAACTTATTTGTTTCTCTTCCAGGGGAACTCGGGGATGCACAAAATTATGCCATTTTAAATCCAATCTTAAAATAGCTTTTTTTTTAACAGGCCTTTAACTGTTAAGTTTTACTGTGTTTTTTTATTTTATTATTTTACAGTTACTATTTTTTTTACATATTTTATTAATTCTGTATTATTTTAATATCTAAAATTAAAACCAAAACACACAATTACAATAATTTAAAGGGATGTAAATTAGCTTGTCTAATGTGAGTATTTTGGCTATACGGCTACTGTCAGGGATATCAGTGATCAACTTGACACTCGTCCATAATGTCCCTTGACATACGAGGGCTGTGTTATCATTACTTATTGTGATACTATCCATTTAATTAGAATGTATGTCCTAATGTTTAATGTAAATAAGACAAACAAGCTTCAAGTACAAGCTATCGATAATAAAATAAAAGCTCACTAATACGACACTAACCTGGATCTTGCTGCAGCAACACAGTTAGGATGATCATCAGGGAGGACTCCTTTCCCCATCGGTGTAGGCAGAAAGGGCACGCCTGTGATCTCTACCAGCGTCTGGATCTCATTCTCTGCCCTGGCATATGCTGCACCTGCATCAGATTAGTTTAAAGCACAAACTATCAGAAAAAAAGATCATAAAAACATCATCAAGCAAACAATCTATTTGTCAGCATGCTCAATCCCTATGTCACTATAAACTCTGATCTTTTAAACAAGTTTGACTGTAAAACTTCCATAATCACTTCAAACTTCAAAAAAAAAACAAAAAAAAACAGTTAAGTAACATTTGTTTACTATATTATATTAACATAATAAGACAAGTAAAAAAAAAAAAAAAAAAAAAAAAAAAAAAAAAAAATTAATCAGTCACACGCATCCATACATGGCAATGTGGGTGTAGTGGCTTGCCCAGGGCCACAAGGCCAGAATGGACTTAGCGCCAATCTTACAGTTACAGAACAACTAACTCCACCACTGCGCCACCTTTCTGCACAATGCTATGCTAAAGGCATTATTAACAGAACCAAACAGGAACAAAACAGTAAAGAAAATATCTAATGGGAAGAAAGAATGAGTCTAACAGAAAAAAACTTAAGTGTTCCTTTAATGTGAACTTTGTTGAAGATTCCTAAATTGTTGATAAGTTGTCACTGCTTAAAATATGGTGAAATCAGCCACCAAACGTGATATCTTAAGTTCTTAAAACTTTTATCTGAGAAAAAGTTATTCTAAGTATGCTTTAGGTTAATTGCTGCTATTTTAGATTAGACAAAACACAAAATGAGGAAAAAGTGGACGAGCTCTCTGTTGTTGACCTTTGCCGATGATAATGAGAGGCCTCTGAGCAGCTCGCAGAAGACTCGCAGCATTTCTGACTTCCCCGCTATCAGCCTGGCTCACAGGAGGTGCTGGACAGCAGGAAACCAACCTAGAAAAAGCAACAAAGAGTCAGAAATTGAGGTGCAAACCAGAAGAAACAACAAGCAATGTTGAAATAAATAGTTAGTTAGAAATCTCCAAACTAAAGTCAAACCTGACGCTGGCCTGAGTAATCTTGGCATTCACCATGTCCCCTGCTATATCGATGTAGCATGCTCCTGGACGTCCATAGATACTGCTCCTCACAGCCTTGAAATACACAAAAACAGCTCATTAAAGATCACAAACTGTATGTTTAGCTTACACATGATTAAATGTCTGCCAAATGTAGAAAATAAAGATATAATCAATACTTTTTCAACTACAGCTGGTATCATTTCAAGGCTGCTTGGTCGAGCAGAAAACTTGCTGTATAGACGACAAGCTTCAACCTGAAAAGCGATGAGAAAAAGAGCATCAGCAATTGGCCATCTGGAAGGTTTCTATACATGTTTTTTTATTTTCTCTATAAACTTGGATGTTCTCTATATTTGCCTATATTGCTATATATAACTTTTACATGTCTTTTACAACTTTTCTCCAAATTTCACAAGGTTAAATTTAGGATTTTTTAAGACCTTGTTAAGACCTTTAAGAATCAAATTTAAGAAAATTATAACAAAATGTGGCTTTTAAATTGAAGACTTTTTAAGACCCCGGGGAAACCTTGATGTGTTATTTTATTTTATTCAAACTTGCATCTTCTATATCCTAACATGGGTAAACATGGTAGTGTGTTAATATTATTTGAATTATCAATAGATATTTAAAAACAATAGAAACTATACCACATTTGGGCTTTAAATTCTTCATGGATTGAGTAGAGAATAATTATGATAACTTTTCATTTATATAAAAAAAATAATTTTATAAATTAATTTTAGGCACCGTGTGAACTGAAAATAAATTAAGTCTTGACCCAAAACAAAATAATCTCATTTCAGAGCATTGTTGGATTTAATTATTTCTTTTTTTTTTATCTAGTTTTCAGATTTATAGTGACTAGACTTCTAAATAGAAGCATCTTTTTAAAAAAAAAATGTGTGTAGTTTTAAGACTCAAGCATTCTTATACTGATGATCAAAAACTTTAATGCATTCCAGAATCTCATTTGTTCTTCATTGATAGTTTATCGCCATTGATTCGATTTTTTAATGTTTAAGCAATTTTTCTTGTTTCTCAGGGCATAAGGAATCAGGATTCTTAGGATAATTAGCTTAATATCCTTAACGTGATTGTTCTTGAGATAGATTTCTGTAGCTAGACTTTACTTGTGGAAACTCTTGAAATGCTCCTGTGGTTTCCTGGTTCCTATCAGATGATCCACCCAGAACGATGACAGGCCTGTGATTTAAAACACAGTGAAAAAAAAAAAAAAAAAAATATGATAGCCCATTTCATATCCTTATTTAAGGAAATTAAGGACAGTTTACCAGCAATTTATGTTAGCATTAGCCATTCCACCAAGTGCATGGATGAGCCCTGGTCCAGACACCACCAAACACACTGCGGGACTAAGAAAAATGCATTACATTTACTAACAAAACACCAAAGAACTAATTAAAAGAGATTATCGGATACACTCATACCGTCCAGTCAAATAGCCGATAGCGGACGCTGCATAGCAAGCCTGTCAGGAGAGAGAATCTCCTTGAAACAAACTTGAACAGCTTTTTAAATAAACATGGTATTGAATAATAAAATGCCTTACTGCTTGCTCATTACGCATGCCCACATACTTGATGCCTGCTGCTTGAGCAGCCATTGCCACCTCGATGATGGGCACACCAACAATTCCAAACATATACTCCACATTCTGCTCAACGAGAGTATTCTTTAGTGTGAGATACTGGAACAACCCACTAAATTAAATTACATTTAATCAAACCTAACAACACAATAAAGGTGTATAATGTTCAGAGATTCAATAGAAATTCCCTTTTGGAGGAAAAACAAAAGAGTAACAATTTGGTAACAAAATGTGTTTCACTTTATTTTAAATATTCAAATGTATATACAGAATTTAAGAGTTGCAAAAGCCCATCAAAGTATGAAAGACAAGAAACTAGACCTAGAAATATAAGCAATATTTAGAACTAACATCAATAAAAACTAAAGAAAAATGTAACAAAACGTTTTAGCCTTGTCAAAAAAAAATCAAACATGACCAAATAATGGCAAATTGACATCTATATTAGTGCAATTAATTGATTACAAGTTTTTAAATACATACGTAAGGTTTAGGATAAAAAAGGAAAAAAGTGTATGCTCTGAAAGAAGACATGAAATACTGTACATCAACAGTGATAAACAGTTCAACTTCTGCTGAGTTAAGATTATTCTCCAGAATTAAAAATGGTTTATAGTGGCAAAAAAAACAATAAATAAATATAAAACACTTAGAGTGCCTTGGCTTTTTTTTATAAGCCAAAGCTGCTTCCAGCAGTGCCAATAATTTGGCACAAAAGGATCACTTTGCTCATTAAAAGTAAAAAAAAAAAAAAAAAAAAAAAGTAAAAGCAAAAATTTCTATTCATATCTTATCGGCATCTTAAGAGGGCTATAAAAACATGACAAAAACTTCAGTTAATAAGGTTACACATCCAGGTAAGCTTATAGTTTTTTTCATGTTTAAATTATTCAATTATAAAAAATCCATTTTATTTTTTTTTATTTATTAGTGCACTTATTTAAAGCATATTTTGATAGAGGTTGTTTATTGTTAGAACTTAGAATACAAGGTCAATCTGAACAACCGATTGGTTTCTAAAATAAAATATCAAACTCTAAAAGAATTGCGCGATTTTTTTATATGCGCTTTTTAAAAGCACCAGGCTCTCGAAAGCTCTCTGCACGGCCTGCTCAGTGCACTGGTCTCATCACCATTAGAAGGTTTTTGACATTTAGATTGAGCTATTTTTGTGTTTTTATTATCATCATGCCGTCAAAACAGAATATTTATTATTTTCAGTAGCTTTCTTTCATGGTCATTTGACAACCACCGTGCGCATGCGCGGCACCTTTAACCCACTATCATCACGCATAAGGTTCAACAGTACACATTTAAGTAAGTAGGGGACTCGTGTAACACATCAGAACACAAGTGATTATAAAACTGTATATTTTCATTGAAAGTAAGATTAAGATTTTGAGAAAAGTCTTAAGAGAGGAAAAGTAAGAAAGGCAGAAAGCGACTAACCTGAGCTTTGAGCGCCGCAGCAATTAGTTGTGCTCCGGTCACTTCAGCCATGATCTCCTCTCACGAGCAATTTTAGTTAATTTACCTTCATTTATTTTAAATCAACTCATTGTGGTTACCTCAAGACTCTTCCAACTACTGCTGCTCTTCTTCTCTTGCCACTGAGTAGTTCCATAAGAGATATGTCTCCCCCTTCTGGATTAGGTTACACAATCTGTTTACCAACCCTCAATATGTGACACATAGACTGTTCATATTTCCAGTAGTCTAGTCATTTTAGCCACATTTTTTACTTTTTTTTATTGATAATAAAACAATTTGCATCTTTATTTCACTGCCTCCACCACATCACAATTCTCAGAAACATTTACTTATTATGAATACATCATGTAAATGATTTCATTTCCAATAGAAAGAAAAAGGTATATACAGGCATCTTAATGCTTTAATTTGACCATATGATCATGTAACAGCCATGTGACAAACCCTTCTCAAACCAATAGAAGCATTGTATGGCTACACCTTGACACATAAGCCCCCCCCCCCCCCCCCTTCTAGACATTGCTAATGTCATTGTGAAGTAAGAGGCTGTACATGTCGTAGCCAGGATTGTTCTGATTCTGATTTCGATTTTCTTTCATACTTGTTTTCTGGCCCATGGCTCGAGCTTCACTCTCCCGGCCCTCCAGATATGTCTGAAGAATGCGAAAGAACTGCCACAGAGACATGAGGTGACAGGTTACCACACAATATTAGCTTAGCATTCACTTATTGCTTAAACAATTACACATTTTTGCTGAAATTCCTTTAAGATCCTCTATAATTTTTTATGCAATTATGACACATTTCTACACAAAAGCTTTGTTTTGTTAATAGTGTTAGTTATTATTTGATGCTGCTCCTTAGGGAATGTTTAAGTTCCTTAGGAGTTGCTTAAGTGCGTTAAAATGCCTTAGTAAATGTCTAAATTAGGAAATAAAATAAAAAAAAAACCTGCAAGGAGCAATGAAAAACATGAAAATGAAGTGTTCGATTGCCTGGTTGTTGAAATAATCTTCATAACACAATCATAAAGCTGAAACTTAAAAAAAAATAAAAAACATTCTTTTCTGCAAGCACCTAATATCCTTCAAAATTGGAGTCGAAAAAAAGCTCTGTGTGAATGTCATGAATTATTATTATAGTTATTAAATAGATAAACACCCAATCCTTTGAGTGCAATTTGAGAATAAAATTTGTTATAAAATGCTTTTACTGCCGACAAGTTTAGTTGTTATTTGTCTGGAAAATCACTATGTTTAAATGTTTGCAACAACTTTATTGTCAGATTAGTCACTACCCTTATTGCAACATTTTATTCCCCCCCTAACTAAGAATTATCTGCTTTAACGCTTAAATCTAAAATTAAAAAAGTAGGCTACCCTATGAGATCTATATAAAAACCAGCTTAAAGAAAGAGATAGCAAAGCGTACACATGGATAGACAGGTTAGAGATCAATAAAACGGATTCAGGTCTTAATATAACACAATATATAATCTAACAAATAACTGCTTTTCAGTTGACACTCAATTTCAGTTGACAATTCAATTCAAAAGTAGAAGTGGTAGAAACTCACCAAGGTTCTTGTCTGTGGGTTGCTGAGTGATTTCCACTCGTCCTCCGTGAGCTCAGACCTGACAGAGAGCATCAGAAGTGTGACCAGAGCAAGGACTGCCAACCTGGAAGCAAAAGCAACAGTTAAAAACTCAAAGAGCCAAATGATTTGTGGAGCGTCAGACCAGAGGAACTCACATGGCTGCAGATTTTGAGATTTCTCTGGGCTGCTTCTGTTTCTCCAGCATCTTACCCCTGCTTTTATAAAGAGGCCTCCAGCTATGCCATGCGTGAAAACTTCACACTTTCTGGCAAATTGGCATTTCGTTTTTACAGAAAGAAAACCGGAGAGCCATAATTGATGTAATTAACTTACCTCTTGCTGTCACCATGTCTTGCTGAGAGACGTCCAACTCAGAATAGCCTCTTCTAATGATGTACTCCAGTTTCTGGATTTAACCTTTAAAAAGCCTCTGAGAATGAATAACAGTCTTGCAGAAACACTCAAAAAACAGGCTGTAGGAAATATTATAATGAATATGCTCACGGAATAAAGTTGACAAGCAATTACAGCAGTGCTGAGGGAGCGTTTGCATGTATTTTTTAAAGTGGACATCCCACTGAGAAAGAAAATCACAGAGTGTGAGCAGCTCTTGTTTAGAACATTTCTCTAAACATTTAAAAAAAAAAAAAATAAGTCTGTGTTTTGCCGGATATGGACAATTACTGTGTAAGAGGCTTTGCTAAAAGGTAATTTGAATGTTGGTCTCAAAGTACATTTTATAGATGTAATTTAAATGACATAATGCACATTGCTAGAAAAAAAAAAATACTCCAGTTACATTATAGGATTTGAGTGACATAGCAATGCCCAGGTTTCCTGCAGGTTCCATAAGGTCAAGTTTATGACTTTTTAAGATTAAGGTTAAGAATCAAATTTTAGACCTATATCACAAAAACACACATATATTTTTTAATAAACAGTATGCTTCAAATACATTGTTTGAAACCCTAAATATCACGTTTATGTTTTTTGAGAAGTTAGGAAGATTTTCTTAAACTCTGGCAACCCTAATTATCACTTTTACAATTTTGAGTGCATTTCTCAAACTGTAACACAGATAAACATCACTTCTATGTTTTTAGTATTTAGACAAAATGCACATTTTCTCAGACTATGGCAACCCTAGCAATCCTTTTTTTACTGTGAAAAACCTGTGAAAAATAAAACCCAGAAATGTGAATTTAAAACCATATCAAATATTTTTTTTTAAAATCTGCTACAATTGCTTACATTTAACCAAGTTTTATCATACGATTGTACTGAACTATCTTCTTTGATTTGAAACTGAATACTTTCTTTTCAGTGTGATCTTTTCCCTCTGACTACTTTGCCCTGTGTTACACATTTCACAAAATATTGCACGCATAAAATGAAATAAACAAGATATCCTTTTTTTCGTATAACTTAACAATTATCAGCCCAGTACGTTGAACATAAGTAAATAAATGATTATTTGTAAAAGAAACATTTTATTTTTGTAAATGCCAGGTTATTTGTGTGTGCAGTAACAGAATAAGTTATTTTTAATAAACTTAAACCCATATTTAATTAGAAGCAGAAAATGTTACTTTTGAGATCCAGATAATTTGCCAGTAGTTAGACAATCAGCATTTTTGCTTTGTATTGATCAGATCAGAAGTAACTAGTAACTACCTTACTCAAGACATATTTGGTAGTTACTTTTACTCTTACTCAAGTACTTTTAGACAATTTTTTACTCAAATTATTTTTTGTATACTACACACCTTTGATAATCATTCCAACTTAATTAGCTCATCACCTATTGGGGACATAAAGGGTCCCACAGATTTCAGAGCTGTTCGCCCAAAACTAAACCACATTCACACTAAACTTTTACACTAACAAAAATGCCGTTCACTAAACAGTTTGATTAAACGAGACACAGTAATAATTCAAATGAAGGGACTCATTTATTTATTTAAATCAACCATAAAATATACAGGAATCTGTTGTATGGAGAGGGAGGACAGAAGAAATCATCAGCACTAATCACGGCTTTTCATCCACAGAATGGATAAAAAAGCAGAAGATAGACATATTCCTGCTGACCCCTTCTCTCACAGGTGGGAAGCTGCTCTGAACAGATTTACAGTTTCAACCGTTTCAAAACCAAAAGCATGAATGACACAAACAGCTTTCTGATTGGCCATCACAGAGGAGTCGAGTGGTTTCATTGGTTAAATCAAACCTGCCCAAAACTCCGTAGTAAGAGCCAGAAAAAATATATATATTTATATTCATACATCAACATACAAAGAGATCAACTGCTGCTCTATCATTGGTTAGCACAGTGTTCCTCATCCAGGAGCAAGCATGCTGGGAGCTGCTTCATTTTCAGTGCTGTTCACAGACGTAGTTTCCTGCATTCTCTTGAGCTGCCCCTTCCCTCCATACAGTAAATGATGAAGGCACAAAACGATGATGGAAAATAAAAATAAATACCACAGATAATGACAATAACTTTCTTAAAACCGAGGATGGAGAGTTAAGCTTTTTCAACATCACAAAGAATACGCGGTTCAAACCCTAACTGGATTACGCATTTGCCCCTTCAGAGGAGCGGATTTAAAAATCAAAGAATTTTTAAAAATAACAATCTTTCCCCAAGTGGTAAATGATCAGAACCATCGCAAATGTTCCAGTCCTCGCCCTCAAAGGAAAACACATTTTTATCCAACTTTGCATGACCGTCCGTGCAAAAGTATTGGTCCCCTGGCGCCAATTCACTCCTTTTTATTGCCGTTTAGTTCCCTACCTCTTGTTTTCCATGCACCGGCAGACGTGGAGCACCACAGGGCTGTTAGTGAACGTGTGCATGTGAGCGTTTGGAGACTCTTAAGGCTCTGCGGAGTGGCCGGCCACAGGCTGGTTAAGACACGGTGTGCGCCTCTGCTTGGCTCGACCTCAGTAGGTCTCAGAGTCTGAGTCGTTGAGCTCATCGTCATGGCGGCCGATGCTGTTAAAGCTGCAATAAGAGCTGTGCTCTGCCCGCAGCATGGTCAGGCTGTCGAAGGTGATGCTCTTGGAGGGGCTGGTGTAGTGGTTGATGGCACTGAATGTGAGGCTGGGAACCGCGCCACCGCCAGGGGACACGGGCATCATGGTGGCCAAGATGAGCGCTAAGCAGTCTGCCACGTCTTTGTTTGGTGCGCAAGCCAAGGCTGGAGTGTAGCCTATCAGAGTTGAGAGATTAACATTTTTTTTAGAATTTAAAAAAAAGTCAAAGAAGAAGTAATCTATTTCTATTAGTTATGTGACAATCCTAGCTCAAAAGCTTTCAAGTCACTTACACAAGTTTATGTTCTATTGTTGTAAAGTAGGTCACTTTTTTGACTGACATTTAGATAATCATTTCTATAAATTCCATGATTCAGGGTGTCTGCAGGTTTTTAAGTCATTTTATCAATATCTCAGGACATTTGCGTATTCCATGAGTAGATGGGTTTTCCCACACTTTGACTTTTCTTTTTGCAGACTGAATCTTAAAATACTATGAATTTTTAAACATTCAGAATTTTAAGCAAATGTTGTGTCTGGGAATCCAATTTGATACAATAAAATTGGTAGAAGCATTATACAAATACAAATTTTTATTTTATTCTAGAAACATCTGGATTTAGGGTAACTTAGGTGAACGTTATCTTTTATGCATTCGTTTTTAATCTTTGGCATCCTGGTTTCAAGTTTCTGTATTATCTTTCAACTAAATTTTTAAATATCTGGCAACCCACAAGGGATCAAAAAAGCTTTCTCTCCAGTTAGAAAACATATGCCTTCCACAATTTAACAGGTAAAAATTTACAACAAACAGGATTTACAGAAAAGCTGGCAACATTCTTGGACACAGATACAGCATTAAATCTTAGAATAGAATAATGTAAGGTTTTTAATGCATGTATATGAAGCTTTGTGATGTGAAGGGCAGAAAGATTCTGCAGCTAGGCAGTTGTTTCGCTTAACGAAGGTTTGATCATCAAGATCAATATAACATATCAATAGAAGATATTTAAAGATTATTGAGGGTCTTGTTTCAGTATTGTGAAACAAAAGACAGGATCTGTGGACAACCAAAAACTCATTACAGATAAACTCTGCTTTCTTTTATACTGTATAATTATTTGATGCTGTAACTACTTTAACGTAAAGTATCCGAAAACCACAGAACACCTTAAACTATTTTACCATTTATATGTATATATATGTATATATATATATATATATATATGTGTATATATATATATATATATATATATATATATATATATCTATATATATATAATATATCTATATATATCTATATATATATATATATAATAATGTATATAGGTATGATATATATATATATATATCATATATATATATAATATATATATATATATATATATATATATATATATATATTAGTTGCTATCTACTGAAGAACTTACCTGAATTGTTTTTCCTTTATTGTCAACAAGAAACAGGTTCATGTATTACAGCTACAAACGTTGAACTTTTCCTAACTGGTTAAAGCTTTATCAAACTTTTATAGATCGGTTTTCTCAAGCCAACAAAGTTTGCTGTCTAAAGTTTAAAATCTAACTACATTTAGTGTTGTTTTTATAAATTCCTGGTTTGAAAGGAATTGTTGACTGAAGCTACCAGGCAGCATTCTTGCAATTTCAAAAACACACCACACCACTCAGTGAGTGGTTTCGTGAACGTGTCTAAACATTCACAAAGATGAGTCTGCCTTAACATGCAATCAGTCACCAATCTCTCTTCTTCTGTGTTTAGTTAGATTAACAGGACATGACTCGCTGTGCATTCATTCACTCTCAATTCAGCAGTAGATGACGTGTATATAAACGAGCAGGGTTCTTCTTTTTATGCAAGCCCTGATCCCCTGGCATCTTACTGAATCAACTGACCACACCCCTTTTCCCTAGGATATTTATGACTGTGTAAGATACTAAAATTCACCCAAGTCCCTCAAGAATCCTTGTACACCAGGCATCTCCAAATCCAGTCCTGGAGGCCCGGAGCTCTGCACATACTTGGTTCAACCATCATGAAACTATGGTCCTCCCGGATTGTCTAAACACCTGAACACCTTTAGTAGTAGTATGCATACTAGAGTAGGGCTGCAACTAAAATATGCAGAGCTACGGCCCTCCAGAAATGGATTTGGAGACCCCTGTTGTACACTTTAAGGGTTTCTTAATGTTCATCAAATTATTTGGCATTACCGTTTTCATCCACGGCTAGCACACTAGCGCCCTTTGCTAGCAGTTCTTGAACAACCACAGTTAAGCCATTCCTGGCAGCCACATGCAAAGGCCTGCAAACACAAAACCAAACATCAGATCTAATCTAGTTCTTTGAGTTTAAGGTCCATGTGTTAAGCTAACGTTTGTAAAGCAGCGTTGGTGGAGTTGATGAGGTTTCTGTCAGTGATCTTCTCCAAGATCAGCAAGGCACTGGTCTCATGACCCTAGGGAAAAGAAAAGAAAGCATACTCAAACAAGAGGGAACTGAGCAGAAGACAAAGCAGAAAAAACTAGTTCTTACCTTACTGCAGGCAAGGTGGAGAGCAGTGTTTTTGTTAGCATCCTGTAGCGTGAGATCTGCTTTAGCACTACTCACCAACACCTCTGACAAGTACACAAGACAGTAGGGTGATCAAGACAAAACTCAACACTTCGGCATTGAGAAACTTTCAAGAATTTAGTGATCATCTCATACCAACAGCATTCGTCTGGCCATTTTCAGCAGCCATCATGAGAGGGGTTTTCCCTCCAGCATCCACGCTATTGACCTGTGCATTATGCCCCAGCAAGAGCTGCAGACACTCCACATGATCGGTGAAGGCTGCTGCATGAAGAGGTGTCCTGAACAAACATAAAAAACTCTATGAGAATCAAAAGCTACTGCAATAAAATGCAATTAAAAACATAGAATACAACTTTTTATGGTTTTAACACAGAGGCATCTCATTGCTCCCTATGAATAAGTGTGACCTAGTACCTGTTTTTGGAGTCTGTTGAATTTACAATGGCAGGACTAAGAGTGTCTATCAACATCTCTGCAGCTCCTTCATTATCATTTATTCTGAAAGGCATAAAATGAAGCCTTTACATACTGGTCTTTCTCAAATATATATAGACACTGAGCTGACCGTACTTACACTGCACAGTGAAGGGGGCTGAAGGGGTTCCCTTCAGGCTTGTGAAAGAGCTCCTGCTCGAGGAGCACTTCAACACAAGTGTCATGACCTGTGAAGAGACCGTCGCTAGTGAATAAAATCAGAGCCACAACATTGAATGTGTGCTGGGCACCAGGGAGACAAACCACTTTAGTACAGAAACTCAGAGGGAAAGGAACTGAAAATACGTAAATAACATTTCCTCTGCAAGAAGGGGGAATTTAAATGGGTCCAGTGTTAATTTGTTGTAAGGTATTACTTTTGATACAATCATTAGACATTGGAGGGAAACATGATGAAACAGGAGTTCATGAGCCGTTAGCTTCAATCAGATGCACACATGAAGCAACCTCCAAGAAACTTCAATCCAACCAATGCTAGCTATAGTAGATCGTACTTTAGCTAGCCTGGTTTATGCTGTGGTAGTTATTGTTTCTGCATTTATAGTTTGAGATAATAACCAATATTTATAAAGCACTCTTTTACATTTATAGTGGTGTGATCAATTGTGATGTGCTGCAAAGTGCTTCTCCTGTTGAGTTATTATTTCATATTCAGATTATTTTCATGTTCATGCATACATGCGAAATCCTTTTTTTTTCTGGGAGCTCAAAATGGTCCAATGACGATAGCATACCAATAGGCCAAAGACCCTCTCACTAACCAATCTGATGAACCACTACTGAATCACAATGAAGAACATATGTGCTGACTAACATACAAGTGTAACTGTAACAGAAAAATTTCTCTTTGGATGTCCTGGGCAAAAAGTAAGTTTTGGCTTACCAAAAGATTAATGCATTCATTGGAAATGGGTGGATTTCTGTGTACCAACAAGAAAAACTCAGCAGGGAGCATTGCGGAAGCATGGCAATGAGAGAACAAGGCAGAAGACAGCTTGTTTGGTGAAGCACAATCTTTTGAGAAAGATTGATTATGATAAATAATGACATTGCTATTGGTTATGATAAATAATGCCTTTTGAAGGTTATTAAGGTGCAGATATCGTCTAGAGGGGTCAAATATTAGCTATAAATGATTGATGAAAATTAAATGATAAAAGGTGGAACCTTTAAGGTATTAACATTTTAGTCTTTCCAATGACATCATTCAGAGCCTAGTTGAAACAGGAGCTGGAAGTGACAACTGATGCCAGAGATGAAGAGGATGAGACTTATACCTATAACTTTTACAATCCCAAAATAAAAAGCACAGAGGACAAGAACACCTTGCAAGCACATTTATGACCATCTATTCAGATACAATTTCTAATATTTTGCATGGGGGTGGTAGGCTAATTTCATGGAAGTAATGATAAGTAAAAAAGAAGGGTCTGAGACGTGTAAATGTGATCCATCAGGTGAATATTCTGGATTCTGTACTCTTTCAGCGCGACAAGGGCCCTGTGCCGTGCATATCTGTGTTTATTCACCATTGTAGCAGGCCCAGTGAAGGGGTGTATAGCCCTGCTGGTCCGTGATAATGGGAATGCTCTCTACAGACTGTGCAGCATGCAGAAGACCTCCCAGGACACCAACATGTCCACAAGCAGCTGCTAGGTGAACCGGAGAGCGCCCCCTACAGTCCCGTACCATGAAACTGGCACTGTGCTGCAAAAGCGCTTCCACACACTCCTCGTGGCCAGTCACAGCCTGCACACATTTATTAATATGCAACGCGATTATGTATGTCATAACTATATACACAGTTTAGGGCTGCAACAACTAATCAATAAAATCGGTAATAATCGATAATGAAATACAACGAATGCCGTTATCGATTAGTTGGCCAGATCAAGTGATTTCACAGAGGTGCGTGACACCAAAACGCACAGATCAAACATAGATACACAGCCTCCAGCGCAATGGAGGAAGCATCGCCTTCAGGATAAAGCATGGGCCCAAAATACTCCAAAGTGTAGAATCATTTCTGATTAAATGCTCCACGGTGAGCTGCATGCTATGCCAGGCCGAGCTTTCATGGCATGAAGGCACAACAGTGATGCACGAGCACCTTAAACAAAAACACGTCGGATGCCGAAAAAATCAGTAGAGTAAGTAAAAACTATTGCTTATATCACCATTGATAATTATCACTATCGTGTAATTTTTTTATTGTTTAAGTGAGTTTATTTAAACTGTTTGCTAACTTCGGGACAGTCGCGCTAGATCTATGGACTACTAGCACAACTACTCCTGCATTCTGTCTTGTACCTTCCGGTTGTAGCAAAGGCAATGGTTGTGGCTTTGTTTTGTACTCGCTCTCTGCAGGAATTTCCATAATGAGTTTGAACGATGTACGTTGTTTATGCAAAAAAGCTAGCGTGACTTCCAGCAGTGAACAAGAAATCTGTATTTTTTTTTACTTCAGTAAAGTTGTACACTGATCCACAGATTTGCTTTTCCCGGCTCCAACTCAAGATATAAGCGCTGATAATAAAGATACGAGAGCTCTTTGGGATCTGTGCAACATAGCGAAGGAGCTACAAAGCTGTTTGAGCAGAAATAATCCTTCTTCAGAGATCACAGAAATGTGTTTTGGGGGTTTGCAGGTGCTCCCTCAGCAGTCTCCTCTCAGCTGCTAGTACATTGACAGCAATACATTTCTGCGATCTCTAAAAAGGATTATTTCTGCTCAAACAGATTTGTAGCTCATTGACTATGTTAAACAGATAACAAATAGCTGTCACACCAACCATTGGACATTTCTGCAGAGAGCAGAAAAACCAGTGTTGCAGCCTATTTCGTGCCCCTCCGGAATTTCTGTTCCCTTTACGCAACAACAACAAAAATCGTACGGAGTTGCTAAGCTACTGTATGAATGGTGGGTTTGTGAATCGCTTAGAATCCGCCCAAACTAAAGCTGTGTAGGGCGCGTAAGAATGTTGAAAAAGATTCGGCCGGTTAATAAAAACACCAAAGCGTGAATGTTTACTTAATTTTCTGTTCACCTTGGTTTATATAAATTTTTATTGAAAGAGTTTATAATAAAATATAGAATTATTATAAAATTTTTACTTGCATTTGAAATTTTAATTGTTTTAAATGTTGATTTTAAAATAAACAAACAAAATGGGTACAAGTATTTTATTGTTTACTTTTAAATATATTACATATTTTGTTAGCTATACTTATCGCATAAGTTATGTGTTTGCTCCAACTTTTGTGCACATTAAATGTTAAAATGCCTCAACCAGTTTTCTGAAGCAAAACATAATTTAAAGTCTGTACTTGAAGGGAATGTATGGCCGTCTGTTTAGCAGTGATGTTAACATGACTACTATTATTTCAGAGTGGATTAGTTATAAACTTGTTTCAATAAAATAAACCAATAAGCTATTTTATATGTTATTGTGTGCATGGGTTTGTGTATTTGTGGAGGGGAACATATTTTTTATATTACTACCATTTAAGTTGTGGCCCGTTTTTAATGTTTCTCTATTAAACTATAAACTAAAACAAGATAAAATTATACAACATGCAAAAGTTTAAGACAAACGCAACAGTGAAAATTAATAACAATAACAAACATGTTTCTTTTAAGGTCTTTTTTGCAGCTCAACGACGACATTTGTATGAACCGAAAGGAAATGTGTCACGTTTAGCTTTCCGTCACTGCAGCTGCACTTCTCTGCACATGCGCAGTTACTAGGAAATGTGGATTCCGAAGGAGCACGAGATCAATTGTGACACTGGAAGGACCTGCGCTGTTCTATACAGAATGCAGAAGTAGTTGTGTAAGTAGCTCATTCACTTCAGTAGTTCACTTGCAACTCGCTAGCATTACTCTGCGCAATCGCCTCATGATAAATAGTGATTAGTGATATGGTGCTATTTTAAATTAGTCTAAATTAAACAGTGCAAATAACAGTACAATATTAAATTTAGTAAATGTGGTTTTAAGTGAACGCAAGTAACAGTTCATTTGTACGCCTATGCAAATTATTCTTTCCTTTCATTTTAATCAAGACTATTAGCTTTTTTTCATTTCTAGAGTTTTTACTTATACTCCACGACAAAGTTAACTTGTTATTTACCAAATCTGTTTACAAATTAATTGTTTAACAAGTGTTTTGGTCTATTTATTTATTCATGTATTTATTTATATTTTAAGAAGTTTTACAGTTCAAGAACAAACTTTGTTTTTCATTTAAGGTTTAAAATTTCAGAATTAAATATCATTCAACTCTATTTGTGGTTTTTGGATTTTTAAAGTTTACTTCTATACATAAATAATACACTGAATCATGGTTTCATATAGTTTCAATAAAACGTCAAAACAAAAAAAAGCATTTAGCATTATCCAATTAATCGAAAAAAATAATCGTCCAACTAATTGATTATCAAAACAATCATTAGTTGCAGCCCTAACATGGTTATAAGAAAACACCCCCCATATCTTACCCCTC
Organism: Danionella dracula; assembly: GCA_900490495.1. Classification (NCBI taxonomy): domain Eukaryota; kingdom Metazoa; phylum Chordata; class Actinopteri; order Cypriniformes; family Danionidae; genus Danionella; species Danionella dracula. The sequence goes on along the minus strand of UELW01000178.1, from coordinate 2,029,815 downwards.
GATGAAGAGCTGTACGCCCCCACTTGTCTTTGGCATCAACTTTAGCTCCTTTATTAATTAGGGAGTAAACGCAGTCTGTGTGTCCACCCAGCACGGAGAGCATCAGGGGTGTTCTACAGAAATACTCTGTTAATATTCCCAAAACTCAGGTGCCATATCTTTGGGTTGTTACAGGTACTTACTGGCTGACCCCATCCTGGATGTCTACAGCACTCTGTAGATCAGCATTTCCAATTAGCAGCCGGAGGCATTCTGAGTGGCCATTGGTGGCTGAAACAGAAAGAAGAATCATGAGAAAAACTGTGCATACAGGGAGGTGCAAGTCATTGAACTTGTTAAATTTGGCAAGACTTTTTGATTTAGAGGTGTGTTGTGTGATTTCTCTGAGCGTGTGTTAATCTGTGTAGATTCCTTTTGAAATTAGAAGTTTGTTGAATTTAAAGTTATTAGGTTTATTAAAAAAAAACAGTAAAGCTTTTAAAAGTCAAATCAAGTCAGGTTTTATTGGAAAACCCATCATCAACCACAGCCAAGCATTTGAAATTTATATATTGATTGTATACAAAAAATACAACGCAAAACAACGATATCAAATAGATTTATAAAGTGGAATGTGCTGTTCTGTAGCGCATGGTAGAGGAGACCACCTCTGTGTAAATCAATAGTTTTTTAAGGTCAATGTAACAAGTAGTTTCCACTTTATAAACAATATTATTTTAGGACAGTAAAAAGAACTAAGTATAACTGCAAGCAGTAATGGATGGGCCACGCTGTCCGAAAGAAAGTGTTTCGTGAGTGCACAGCAAATTTACGGGTGTTAAATGTGTGGTGTTATTTGTTTTGGTGTTGCCCAGTGTTAAAACCGGAGTTCATTTCAATCTTCAAGTGTAAAACTGCGTCTAGAAAAGGTGTTATTTTTCAGTGTTAAACTTTTAACTCTATAAGCAGTGCATTTCCCACAATCCTTAACGTCCCAGAATTCTTAACGGCTTTTCAGTTGTGAAACACGAGAAGAACAGAGCACATGGCTAAATGGTACGTTTGTCTCATCTTTTAATGAGCTCTGTTATAGAAAAAATAAAATATTCTATGTGTACTATTATATTTATCATATATGCAAACATCTGATGTGATTTTTTACGTATGGATGCACACAGATTCTGATCCCGTGTTGAACGAAGCACCACGTGCTCCTCTGGTAAGTGAATTGACATGTAAATTTGCTTTAAATTTACGTATATATTTAAAAACATGAATATGCAGTAAATACATTTGTTAAGGTAAGTAGCTTCATTCGTGATACCATTTAGGAAAGATAGCGTTTGTAAATTACGGTGTACTTGTTTAATCAAACCGTATTTATCACGTTGATGTTTGAATTTGACAAATTCGGTGTCCCAATAGGAGTTTTATAAATGTTTAACATATCCGTGGATATCGCGTGAGCGTTTTCTCTGTCTTGGGATGAAAATACGTGCTCTTGAACGGTGAACATACGGCGTTCACACGGTGTATTTTGTATTAAGCGTTGGACATTAACACGTTCTTTCAGTGTTGGACAATGTGCTTTAGTTTATAACAGCACATGCAACGCATAATATGTACATCAGATGCACGGCGCAATACCAGCTGTCACCCTACAACAGATACCATGTAAAATAAAACATTAGAGAAGAAGAGTGACACCTGTTTGTCTATTGCGTACCAAAGATTAAAGTTTTAATAAGAACAGAGGTGATAGCGTTCCGGCACAACGCCGGATTTCCGGTGTACTGTGGCTGCGGGGGAAAAAAAAAAATCGGTACGCGGATATTGGTCATTTCTCTAGATCTGAGATGCGCAGGTCAGAGAGCAGCTTTAACTAAACACTCAACGATTCAAACAATACACATACTAGCCGATGAGCCAATCAGAAGTAGGGAAGGGGCGGGCCTTGTGCTACATGCGCAAAGGGGTTTTTAGCTCCCATACTGTATAATTGTGTCACATACTTGTCATTCCTCTCACTTATCAATCAAAATTACGCACGGACATTCTGCAAAATATTGCACCGATGTTAGTTTGTGACTTTTGGCGACTTATAGTACAGTCAATAGCTACTTTCCTTACTGAAGAACAATACAGCAACATTTATTCTTAGACTCAGCCATTGTTACCGGAAGTAAAGTTACTCAGCGATCGACAAACCAGGAAGTGTGAAAAAGGCTTATAATGCTGTAGTGTACACTGTTGGTATCCGAATAAAGAAAATAATAGATGGAAAAAGTGATGTGTATTGTTTGACTTTTATCTTATTACTTATTATAACTTTTAACTGGTTTAGATGTCATTTCAATTTAATGTTTTGTTTTTGTTGTCACTCAGTAACAATGTTATTCAAAGTGACCTATGACGGTAAGAAGAAATTGATTAAAGTTGATGGAGCAGATTACCAAAGTTTAATGACTGAAGGTATTCAATTTCAATTATTAAAATATATTATTATTGCTTATTTACTGCAATGTGGTATCTGTTGCTCTACAGGTTTTGTTTTATTTTTTTTAATAATCTATCTCTTCTTTACCACATAGTCAAGAGGACATTTTCAATCGTTGTTGAAGATTTGATATTGCAAGATGATACTGGTGTGGAGGTGGATGAAGATGTATTCACAGAATTGCTGCAGGAAAGATCACATGATATTCTTTGGAAAGTTGTTCACAGAGATTCAGGCAAGTGTGTTCTTTCAAAAACATACAAATCATCAACAAATGCTTACTAAAGTCCATGTTAGTAAGTCCATTAAACAGTCCACATATTTGTTGTATTATTATAATTATTATTTGAGGTGTATGCAGAATGTAAGCACAGTTAAATATTTAGTTTAAAATATACTTCAAGATATAGTTCATCCAAAAACGATAATTTTGTCATCATTTACTCACCCTTGTTGTTCCAAACTTCTATGACCTCCGTTCATGTTCGAAACACAAATAAGATACTTTGGATTTGATCCGAGAGCGTTCTGATCCTCTCATAGACAGCAGAGGATGTGCGCACATGCATCGGATAACACGGCATCGGCATCATACGTCAACAGCATCATTACGCGTCCACTAGAGAATCGGAAGTGAAGAAATTGCTGCATAAAGTCGTTATTTGTATTATTTTTTTGCCAGAAAGTATTCTCGTTGCTTCATGATGTTCAAATTGACTGAACCATGTTACATGGACTACATTGACTATGGTTTTAGTACATTTGTGGACTTGCACGTCCATGCACATCCTTTGCTGTATATGGGAGGATCAGAAAGATCTCGGATCCAATCCAAAGTATCTTCATTTGTGTTCTGAACATGAATGAAGGTCATATGAGTTTGGAATAACATGAGGGTAACTAAATGATGAATATTATCAATTATAATTTTTGGCTGAACTATCCCTTTAAAAGGTGCAGTAACCTTTTTCCAAAAATGCTTTTGAAAACAGAGTCAGTAGCCAATTAGTAATAAGGACGGCGCTCCTCGTCATTTGGTTCCAGGCAGATCTCTGACCATGCTATATTTACCTAGTGCTCTGCGTCGTCCAATTCAAATTAAGTTAAAAAAGGGTGTGTGTTTGTTTTGGTGATTTCAAATTGCACACAATTCTCTCGCTACTGTAAGGAGTGGAGTCTTAAAGTAAGCCATTGACTTCGATCAGCATGAGGAGAGCAATCAGGTCTACTAAGTATAATTTTTCTAGATTTAGCGGTTCAAGAGCTATTGAATGATTGGTGGCGCTATAGAGTTTGACACAGAGACCCCAAGGTTGGTCATGGGTCTTGTCATGGCCATCTCTACAATCATACCAAATCTTATAATTTTCCTATATTGCGTTCACTGGGCTGCCATAAACTCACATTGGCCAAGAATAATAATAATAATAATAAAGAAAACATACAATTACAATAGGGGCTATAGCCCTTCAGGCTTGGCCCCTAAATATTTTTTTTTATACTAAGGCTGACCAGTTATATTCATTATGTTGTTAATAAATTGTTGACTATGCCATTTAAATTGTTAGAATGTGCTTTATTATGTTTCACTTTTTTTTTTTATCAATGAACATGTTTTAAACATTAATAGATCAATAGATCTCTTTACACCTTTTGTGTCTTTGCTAATCTTCTATTCTTGCACAAAATTTAGTTCAAAAACATGTCCATGTTCAGTTTATTCATTTTGTACATTTTGATAAAGTTTTTTTTTTTTTGCTTCCAGAATGCACAGTCCTTGATTCTTCCAGTAGCTCCCAAACTGACACGCTTTCAGTTTCGTCTGAGACTGATGACAGTGCTGGACCAAGCTTAAAGAGACCTCGTTTGATGAAGTTTTTGAGGCAAAAGAAGTAAAGTTCATAATTTACTCGGTAGATTGTTCAGCAATTGTTACCTTTTTTCAAATCATGAACAAATTACAGCAACATAATGTTGGTTTTTAATTACAGTTTGTTAGGGGCATTTTAGAGAAAAATGCAGGAGGATCTGTCATTTTGACAGAATACAGAGAACATGGAAAATTCACAGATTCGACTTGGCGACACTTAGTCAACATTGTGTTGCACACATTACAGATAAAGAAGGGTAAGGCATTATTCAAACAACTGTAATTATATTGTTTTAATAGATTTCTTTCTCAATAGGTCAATTTCTCAATAGATCTTTCTCAAATTTTGTCATTGTTCTTTTCTAAGACGTGTCCCCTCCAAAGAAACAAAAACACGCTGTGCCTTAGGAATTGTAACGCTGTTCCCATCCCTGAAGGATCCATACTCAAGAAGTGGATATGTAAATACTTAATATTTTTATTGATTGTTACTAAATGAATATATTATTTAAGATAGAATTTTTATGTTTTTTAAGAACAGACTCAATGCCTGTATTAATTGCTAGTCAAGACTTCAAAAATGTTTTATTTGATCTCATCCATCTTTGTTTTTATGTAAAGGAACATTTTTATGACCCTAAGAGCAACCAAGGATACATATCTTGGCGTCTGAAAACGGTTTCGCGGCAAAGCAGACACAACAGCAAACAGGTTTCTTTATCAAGTGGAATGTCAGACAGTGAGAGAAGTGGAGGGTCCACAGCTCACAGAGAAACGTTGAATGCTTTCAGTTTTTCCAAGATTTCTTGACACTAAAGGATTGGTAAGATATAGTACAATGAGAAGAGATTACTTTGTGAAAAACAGTCATGTCCAGGACCTGTTTAGTTTAACAGTTTAAGTCATATTTGTTGCAGATACTTCAAGATTTTGACGTCAATTTTGGGATAGAAACTGCTACCAGACTTTTTGAACAATGGGACCTTCTAAAGCCAAAGATCATAGCAGAGTCAAAAACACTTTCTTCAACTTTGCATCTGAACAGCCTGCTTTCAGCTGCTGAGGGTAATGGACAAGATGAGGATTCCGAATGGCAAGGTAAAATTTCTTGCAGAGTTGATGTTAATACTTTGTCAAAATACAATCTTCTAATTCTGTAAATTCCCTTGTTTCTTTGCAGCATGGGACAGTGACATGTCCTCCGTTTTACTCCTGGCCTACCTTTTGCCACCTTCTGCTGGTGGTAGGAACAAATCTACTAGGATAAGCATCAGAGAGCAAATAGACTATATCGTGCAGTTCCACAAGGTAGGCATGGACACATTTGTAAAATGTTGTGGATCTTGTATTGGGTTATGTGTTCTGATTTTTATTTTTACTTCAGTCTTGCCGTAGTATAACTGAACACATTGAGAAGACTGAAGGCCGTCAACCACATCTCCTTGCAGCTGGCTCAGCGAAGAATCTCATCCATGATTTCTACATTGTTCTGGATGGAAAACTCATTCCATGTCAGGCAAAGTCTTCCCTTTGTGCTATTGATGAACTTTTTAAAGCATACTTTGTTTTTAGTGTGTCATACCCCGACTGCTTGAATGCAATGTACACTTTCATCCAGACAACAATCTACAAGATAGATGTTGGTACAGTTTGTGAAACTCCTCGAGTTAAAGACCTATGAGCTAAACTTCTGTACTAGTTAAGCTGAATTGAGATGTTCTGCTGCTTTGTTTGCAAATTGGTTCTTTTAAATGTTAATCACCTTGTTCGTCACATGAAACTTATTCATGCTTACTATCCTGGGAAAAAATTTAACTTAAAATGTGCACAGAGCAATTGTGAGTACAGCTTTATGACCTATGCTGGGTTTCGAAAACACTTGAATAGTGTACATAGACATGACTTTATTAACCAAAGTTTGACTGAAAATCAGACTGGAGGAGAAGAACAATGGAGATAATCTCAGATTTAAATGACTGCAATAATGTTCACTTTTTTGCACTTTTTTCATTTGTTTAATATTGTATGCATTCAAAATGTGCAATGACTGCAAACATTTAAATGATTGTTGAAATGTTTAATCAACAAAACATTTAAATAAAATTTTATTTCTACATGTTTTTCATCATTGTTTATACCACACACAGTAAATCAAAAGTAACTAATATTATTTGATTCATTTATTATAAAAATGCCATTATTAGTAATTAACATTTCTTGTGATTTATTCTCTTGGTTTAGATTTTAAACCAGTCTGAGTCTGGCCGAGTCCAAAAACAAACCTGTAGGCAATCAAGCAGTAAGGGGTTTGTTTTGATTATTTTAAATGTCAACATTGACTATCTTCTTTAACACTAGTAAGAGAAGACAACATGCATAAGGGATATAAATAAACCATTGTTGTTGTATATTTAATCTCATATGGGTGTATATTTTAACACTAATGAGAGAGGATAACATTGTAAAGGGATACACCAAGGGATTTTTGGAGTATATTTAATCTTATACGGGTGTAGATTTTAACACTAATGAGAGAAGATATCACTTTAAATGGGTATAAAAAACTATTTTTGGTGTATATTTAATCTCATACGGGTGTAGATATTAACACTAGTGAGAGAAGATAACACTTTTAATGGGTATAAAAAACTATTTTTGGTGTATATTTAATCTCATACAGGTGTAGATATTAACACCAGCCAGAGATGATAACACTTTAAAGATAGACATAAACTATTTTTGGATGTGCAAATAAACACTCACAGTGCACAAATTTAATCTGAGAATAATGTACATATTTAACACTTTCAAAAGTGTTACTTTAACTCCGAAATGGAGGGAGTCATATATACATTTTTGGAGTGTTAAATTTGACTCAATATGAGTAAAATGTACACTGTCATTTTTGCTGTGTGTAGTCAGCTGGTCGAGAATCTTGAATCGGCAAGAAACCGCCAAGGCAGCAAGTAGAATTGAACCAAATTGACTGTTTTCAATATCTCTTAACCACCAAAGAGCATAAAGCCCAACATGTCTTGTAACTTCCGATCTTGGGTGTCAAGACATGAAAATATTTAAGTGTGAATTTTTATTTATTATTTTTGCAAAAACCTGGGTGGTATGAGTCAAAAATCTCCAGACCTCTATAGCACAGTGCTCTTTATCACTGTAGTTAACCTCATATCTTGGTTATGATCTTGAGTACAGAGTTTGGTCCAAATATCGCAAAGTGTTTTAAAAATATAGGCTTATCAGTAGTTTGGCCAGTTCACTCTAGTTTGTTCACGTCATTCGCAAAAAGTTTGACAAATTGACTTGAATTTCCTACCTTTTACTCACCATGGACTCCATTGTTGTGAATTTTGAATAATTGGCCTAGAAGGAGCTTGAAAAAGTGTCTTTTTTACTTTATTGGACATGGTGGACAGGAAGTTAAGCCAAATATGGAAATGTTGGCATCTATATTTTTGGCATGCTCCAGGGAAACAAATAAGACCAGCAATATGAGTGTACGCTAGAGCTAGCACAAGTTATTTGGCATTTTTCTAAATTTAGCTTCATCGTTTGACCCCTAGGTGGCCCTATGCCACTTTTTTTTCCCCAAAAAGCATCTTGTCTTGGTGACGAACATACATGAAACGTTTTTAAATTGTATCAATAGGTTTAGAAAATACAGCAATGTTGTTGTTGTCTCAAGATGTCCGACATCCAAAATGTTCGACATAGTAAAATTGGGCATGAGCCGACTCAGTATGATGGTCCAAACGTATTGACAGCAATTCATGATTTTCAGATTTACAGCTAGGTAGTTATTAGCCAAAACTGCAGTTTTCCATATCTCCTGACCACTAGGTAACAGCGTGACAAAACTTTGTTGGCAACTTCTTATCATTGTTAGAATGTCAAGTTATGTCTTAATATCTCAATGCATTGCTGAGAAAGCATTTTGTGAGTTTACGGAGAATTAGTTTGCTCACCAAACAACGAATTGAGAAATGTTTGAATTCCATAACTTTTAGTTGGCATGGTCTAAAAATGATTTGGTGAATTTGGTGAAGATCAGACGAATGGTCTGGGAGGAGTTAGAAAAAGTATGTTTTTTGGAAAAATAAAATTGACGTCATAGGGTCAAATCATAACACTCTTGAGTCACGGAATCTGAGGAATTTCGTTCCTACGTCATACAGTTCAGGAGATATTAGCACAAACTTAAATCCAACTTTGGCCTAGTGGTGGCCTAGTTTTGACTAAGAGTCCAAATTTGGGTCAGTTGTAGTCAAGACACTGCTTTTCAATTTTCAAAATTTCAGCATTTCTCCTCAAAGTAAACTGGATCTTTACATTGACTTCAATGGTGGAAGAAAAAGAAGAAATAATAGGAATACAATAGGTGCCTTTGCACCTTCGGTGCATGGCCCCTAATAATGCTAACAAGCTGATAGAGCACACTGGGGTTTTTATATAAGGTAGGACCAGATGTAGCGGCCATTTGGTTTATAGCTTTCAATTAGGAGAACCTCTATCTCTTAATAATGCTTGACATCACACCATATTCAGATGTGAGGACATGGTAGTGGTGTCACTTCTCAAGCTGTTTTAACCCATGTTGATCAGACCTGTGTAAAGTTGCTCTACGGCTATGAGCGTTCATGCCTTCCTGTGTGTTACTATGGTAACCAAAGTTGCACCTGAAAACACAAAATGAACGAACAGTCCTAGCTGTGTGGTTATCTGAAATGAGTCTTTCAGGCAATGAATATAGTGTATTTAAACAGACCATTGCTATTTATTATATTTGTAAATTAGCATATTAGTAAATTCACCAGAGGGGGAAGAATGTTCTCATATAGAGCCCCGAAGCTCAGGAACAAACTCCCGGATGTTGTCTGGAGCTCAGCTACACTCAAAGAGTTTAATCTGGCATTCGAATAATTGGCTCTTGGTATTTGTCTAAACAGATATGGTGTCTGAGCACTATATACATACAAAATGTGGAAAAAACAATGTGGTTCAATGTGCCTCTCATCCTGCAGCTGATGCTGATCCCCTGTTTGTTGTCTGTGTTACAGTTTTCTAACCATTGTTTTTCCTTTGTTAGTTTCGGTTTTCTCTTTGTTTGTTTAATTTTTTTCAGGATTTTTTTCGGCGAACTTTTCTTGAGTTTGTATGTTTCTTTTTTCTGGGGAGGTAATTAGCACCTGCCGCGGTCTGCGAGGCTCCCAGGGACCTCACAGAGAGAACTCTTATTTACTCTACCTGATCCTCACCAGGGGCCTCATGTATAAAACTTTGCGTAGATGTAATCCTTAAAGTGTGCGTACGCACAAAAGTTTTCAGATTCATAAAACCATACGTACGCCAGAACCTGCGCAAGGTTCGCTTTATAAATCAAAATTATCTGAATATTGTGCGCAGGTGCACGTGCGTATTCCGTACCCCAATCTCCTCCCGAAATAACCATATTTGGAGGTTAAGACCGCCCATTTTGAATATGTATGATCTCCCTGCATATTAATACCACCAATAATTCGGTTAACAAAAGCGAATTCATTCTCAAATGGTGCGTTTATTGCAACATGAGTGCAGTCAATAGCACCGATTACATTGGGAAAACTGGCGATTGCTCCAAATCGCATTTTGATGTTGGCTTGTTCAGCTTGCGCATAAGGAAAACGGATGTATCGGGGTGCCATCCCCACTATGGCATCCCATACATATGGCATGACACGGCTCAGGGATGACTGCGACATACCCGATCGGTCTGACAACTCTCGCTGGAAAGTACCAGTGGCCAAGTGGCCTAATGTGGTCAATACTTGCACAGGAACACACAGCGCGTGGTTTCTCCGCGAGGGTCTTTCCAATACTGGCCGTAATTCACAACACAATTCCAAGAGGATGGCTCTTGGAAATCGAAATCGGCTCATGAGCCAATCATCAAGGAAATCTTCACGGTCTCTGAAAACACGCCCCCTCCGTAGAGCTTCATTAGCAAGGTCTTCTAACAGCGCTAGAGCATCCATTATGATGATAAATTATACCGCACATACCTCTTTATAGCCCATTCATTAAAACAAATGAGTAAATTCGAAGTATTGGCACCTGGTTATGAATGCTAATAATGATAATTCAGGTTGATACAATTTGATTTATTGGATGATGTAATAGGATAATTTAGAAGTTTTTCATTTTAAATAGCTATTGCTATTTAGGACAGTTGGTGTCGCCAAAACACATACTCTTCTAAAAGAGTGCGTACGCACGGTCAAGAGCATCCGTACGGTGCGCACTTATTTACACCAAGTTTATTTTTTATAAATCCTGATATGTGCGTGGAAAAATGCGTACGCATATTTCTATGCACATTTTGTGCGTACGCAACGTTTATACATCAGGCCCCAGGACTTTGTGAAGCTGCTTTGAAAGCAACTACTACAGAAGCGCTATATAAAAACTTGATTGATTTATTCTATTTTTTTTACTTTAGCTGTTTTTTAAGGTAACAAGTAATAGAGTTATTAACTGCTTGGCAGTTTATTTCTGGAAATCATCGTTTCCATTATTTTGTTGTGTTTGTTTTGTAATTGCAACTGTTTTAATGATGCAATAGTTTTGGAAGATTATCATCTTCCTTTTATTGATTCTCAAAAAAATGTCTATGTATTTGGAAGAAATGTCAATAGTTTATAGTTTAAGTTATAACTATAGGTTTTAATTAAGGTAGATTAATAAATGGTACCTACAAATCCAGAAAAACCTCAAAGAAGAGATAGAAAGAATTAATATCCATAAATATGCTCTCTCTAAATTCCCCAATACATGATAATGACAATGTCAAGCCAGATTCCACTCTAACACATGTTGCTGTTCTCAAAACTTTTTTGCCATTTTCACAGAAATGTGTTCTTTGTAATGCAGCATATTATGTTTATATATTGAGGACTTTTCAGGTTAAAGCTCTTGACCGTATAAACAGAAATCTTATTTCACAACTGAAAAGGAAATTGGTTTTAACTAGCATTTACTCTTACTGCTTTAAGAAACAAAAATCAGTAATGCAATTGAGGGTTAATGTAAAAAAAATAAACATAAATACATTCTATATGCTTTTAAAGTTTTAAGAAGGATAAATTGAACCATTATTTCTTTGATAGATAAAACAAGTGAATAATCAATAATATGGCCCTAATTAACAATTTACAAATACATGCTGCTTAAAATTGAGAAAAATACTTTGATTTCCAAAGTGTATCTGGTACCTGCAGCATGGATGGGGGTGCGTTTAAGGGTGTAGTCTTTAACCAGGATGGAAGCCCCCTGATTGATGAGCACATCCACACACTCAACGTGTCCTTTGAAGGCAGCTAGATCCAGCGGGGTATGTCCCTGTGCTGTTCTCACATCCAGATCCAGCAGAGACTGAACCAGGACCTCCAGAGCCTGGTGATGTCCGTGATATGCCTGAGGAGCAGCGGGGAACATCCCTTGAGATTAACCAATGGAGGTTACCAGGTAGATAGAGGCAGATTCTACTCACAGCCAGATGGAGAGGGCTCACAGGAGCACGCACGTCTGAGTCATTCAAGATGTCTGTTCCTGAGGTCTCCATTAGCTTCAGACAAAACACAACAGAGCTTGTTTAATTTAACATTTAAGACTTATTTACTGAACAGAAAATGGTAAGGAGTATGATATACACAGATAAGATAGAACTAATCTATAACATTCTCCAAAATGTATTTTACTTGTGAGGTCGACTATAATTTTATTTTAAAAAGTTTAAGACTTAAAAAAGGGTGGTGGTGGTGGATGTAAACAATAATGTTTATATATTAGCATTATTAGTAATTTACAAGCATGTTTTTCAAGTCAAATAAAAAAAAAAAAAAACCTCTCATGTCACACAAAATAAAACTCATCCCAAGAAATTGATAGGAAATCATCATCAAACTGTTGGACTCACAAAGGAAAACTACCAAACGTGAAACCAACAAAATGATACAAACATTTTTTTAAATCATATAAAAATAGTCACATAAAAAGAAAAGTTTTTAAAATCACTAGAATAGCTTATGGTATAAACCAGGGGTTCTCAATTAAAATATAACGAAGTCCACTTACACTTTTTTTGTAACCAGAGGACCACAGTATTATATTGTCTAGCTATATACTGCGGTATTTTATCAAGTAGCCTACCTGTAATCAATATCAACTGATCAACTCAGTACAATTAAAAAAATGTTTAGACATATGTATTGTTATGGAACAAAGCATATATTTACAATATTATCTAATTTATTACATAAAAGCAGGGCTGCTTTTCAAAATAAGCAAGAATAACAATGTTCAAATAAAGTGCTCAACATAAAAATAATTAAACACAAAGTAAAAAAGACATAAAATAATAGTTCTCTTTTGCTCTTCAAGAGCCTCAATCAATTAAAAAGATAAAAATCTGAAAATACTCTAACAACGAAACAGTTCAGAGACTAATATATTTAACTCCCTTACTTTGTTGCTCAGAATTTGAATCTGGATTGTGGTTTACCTGTTAGTGACCACTGGTATAAATCATTTCTTAGCCATCCACTCTTTCTGTTAGAAGGTAGTTGCTCTAATTTGTGATAAAAAAATCTGCAAGTGTATTATTCGTTACCAAACTTTTGTGGGATTTTTTGTTCTTTTCAATCCTTCAGTCATCTGGATATTCTTCTATTAAAATGTATATATTGTGTCCAGAGTCACATGATGTATAAACTGCATGTATATTTGTCTGAATAAATATGAATAATAATAATATATAAATCTCATTGCAAATTTTGGTCTGCTAGTTTTAGTCCCTATTTCAACCAGTACATCAACCTCAATAGTATAACGGAGAAGCACATTTCATTGTATGCAGTGTCTCTCCTACAACTTTATGAGTCAATTACTGTCCGACTCTCACTCCTAGTTTGTTTATGAAGACAGCAATCAGGTCTGCCTTTTAAAAGACAAACCTCTATTTTATTTAAAGCTTTCACAACAATCAATTTTTTTTAACCAAAATACTCTTAAATCGATTATGTGATTGCCTAGTACATGCTTACACAGCCTTTATCTGACTTAGCAGAGAAATATCACAGATTTGGATAAATCAATTAGACTGTCAACTGATCTCACACTCTGTAGGAAAACTAAAAATCACATTATTCACAGTAAAATCATCATGTATATTCATGAACTTGTGAAAAGTTATCCATAAAATTATCTTGCTGAAACTAATACCGGCTACATTTATATAAGTGCTTTACACTTTGGGCTGTCTCTGAATCCACCACCAGTGTGCAGCATCCAACTGGCTAATGGTGGACAGGAAACATGGGGAGCAAATCAGAGGAATGCAGCCAATTAGAACTGGAATTATTAGGATTAGGTTATTATTTGGCCAGTAACGCCAGGATTACACTATTACTCTTTTTTTATAAAAATATTTCTGGAATTTTTTATAACCACGGAGAGTCAGGACTTAAGTTTAACGTCTCATCCGATTGACGATGCTTATTTACAGTACAGTGTCCATGTCACTGCGCTGGGTTGCTAGGACTGAAAGAGACCATATGGTGAGCACCCCCTGCTGGCCTCATTATTACCACTTCCCACAACAACCTTATCAATCTACTGTATTTAACTTGCAAGGTAACACTTATTTCCTGTATGTACATCATCGCAAAACCCACTGTCTAGATTTCTTACAAACTAACCAGTTAAAAGTATTTATATTGTACACTTTTTTTATGTGTCGTACTGAACAATACTCACCACATCTAATGGAGTTTCACTTGCAATCTAATGGAAAGAATAAAAACATAATGAACAAAAATTAACAAAAGCATTGAACAACTTTATTGCCTCTCTGCACTCTCACCAGCTCCAGACACAGCCGGTGTCCATATGCAGAGGAGTAATGCACTGCATTGTAGCCCTGATTGTCCCGGATCCCTGGGTTAGCATCATTCCTCAGCAAATATTCCAGGCACCTTGTTATGGGATGAATAAAGCTAAATATTTTGCCAATAATTAAATCCAGACCTACTATAAATTATTCATCCAGAACTCACTTTCCATCGGCATCGGAAGCAGCGGCATAATGAAGGGGGGTGCAGCCCCTCTTGTCGAGCTCATTGACGTTGGCTCCTGAGCCCACCAAAGCAAACAGGCACTGGTAATTGCAGTTTGCAGCTGCGTAGTGCAAAGGCGTCCTACAGAAAATTGTGTGCTTAAGTTTAAAAAAAAAACAGTAAAGAAATGACTTAATGGAAGAGTTCCTCAAAAACACTCAACTCACCTTCCAAAGCTGTCCTTCCTGTGGAAATCTGCTCCCGTGTTCAAGAGAAGATTCAGACAATCCAGGTTTCTGGGTGCAAAACATTGCGATTGATATGAGATGGTTAACAAGTTCTACTTGTGATTGACTGGTCAGCCTCTCAGTTGTCAGTTAAGACTTGCACAATATTTATTGATGCACAAAATGTCAATCTGTCTCAACTCTGATTAGCCTCCAGGACTAGGGTTGGTGACCACTGGTTTAGGGGTTCTTCACAGAAAAATTAGCTGCAAGTGGCTTCTAGTTTTGTAAAATGTCCCATAGAGACAAAACGTCTTTTTTCTATGGATTAGAAAAAAGAAAAGTCAGGACTTTTGCATTAATCAAAAAAGTACAACACTGATTTTGTTTATATAGTTTGGCATAAAATAATATTTGAATTTCTTTTCCAACAACGGTTTAAATGTGTTATATTCTTTATAAAGCTTAACAACATTTGTTTTGATACTAAATATGCCAACAAGATATATAATAAGGATGTACTAATTTGTAAGATTGTGTGCTCTTTCTGTAGAAGAACTTTGGAGAAGCTTTGTAAAGCAAGAAGTAAATGTTCTGTCTGGCAAAGAAGTAAATGTTCTGTTTTTACTTTAAAACAAGCTTTATATGATAAAAAAAAGAATCTACTGGGTTTGCATTGAAAAACAAACACAATGGCTAAAATAAATATGTTCAATAAAAGTTCAAGTTCTTTAAAACATTTTTTTTACCTTTAATTACACGTTTAAATTCACACGCAAAGGCAAAAGATTTGAGAAATATATTTTTACTTCAGGTGACTTTCTTTGTACTTAAGGACATTTTTAGGTAATGTTGGTACTTGAATATGTGCACAGATGATTTTTGAGGGTTACAGTTTTTTCATTTAAACAGCCACAAATGTTAAATGTTAATGTAAAATACACATGTTATTGATGTGTATCTAAAAATAGCTTTTTAAAAATGTAAATATGTATTGTAATTGGTCAACTTGGTAAACAAAAAAACGAAAAAAAAATCAAGATTGGGGCATCACTACGGTTACATTTAGACTGGAGGCCAAAGAGACTCAAATTTGATTTTCTTTCGCCCATATGCAACCTGTATTTGATTCAGGTAAGTCTGAACTGCTCAACTCCCAACTTTCCAAATGCTTTCATTTGAGGTTTTGAAACCGCTAAGAATTTTTCCAATGTGATCTCTGAAGGGCCAGGTTGCATTTATCCAAATTTTTATGTCATTTTATACTGACAGACTTTGCATTTCTGGGCAGTTACTGAAAGTTTAATGACAACAACAACAACAGTCATGGCTAACAATGAAGCTAAAACCAGACAGTGAAAGGATCGTGAATTAATATAATGAATAAACATTGCTGAAATGACAGCAGCTCTAATCGGAAATGAATTTAAATAAAGCCACACAATCACCTCGAATCACATTCTCATTCATGTAATTATCTCATTTAATTTTGATCAATGCCACTTTCTGCCCATACGTACCACACAGTGAGCAGGATTACATTCACAGACAAAACTTTAAAATTTTAGTTAACTTGCGAAAGCAGTAAATAAATATCTTTCTTTTAAACAAAACCAAAATCTACATGTTACACATAAAAAAAATATAAATCTGCCAAGAAAATTACATTACTTCCTTAATATACTTAATCACGTGTACCCTTCCAACTTTTAGTCACTCACCCTCCAGCAGCAGCAGCATGTAAACAGGTTCTTCCAAAGTCATCAGGGGTGTCGATATCAAATCCTAGAACAAAAAAAAAAAACCATGCTCAGATGTGATCATGCACAAAAAACCCAATTAGATAACATCTGTAAGCAACGCAACTTACCAGAAGAGAGCAGCTTACGGCAGCAGTCTGAGAAGCCGCTGAGCGCAGCTAGATGTAGGGGAAACATACCATGGACTCCTCTCCTGAGAAAAACAGAAAGCAGTCAGCTCCATAGCCATGGATTTATAGAAAGATACTCTGCTCTGTTGGGTTCATACTTGGCTGTATCAGCTCCATTCGTGATCAGTGTATTGATGAGTAGCTCATGTCCATATCGAGCCGCAATGTGCAGAGGAGTATTACCGTTTTTATCCTCGCAGTCGATCTCAGCACCTACAGAAAACAATTCACGGTCAGACACAGCATTATGAGAAAATCAATGTTAAACTTAACACTGACCATTCTGAATGATGGCCTGCGATCTGGAAAACCTCCCGTGGATTGCAGTCATGTGGAGCGGGGTTTTACCATCTTTACTCTGCACAAGGAGAACATAGATTGAATTTGTGGAAACTTCTTTAAATTAGTTTAAATGACTACAAATTCTTTATTAATTAAATAGTTCAAGAAAAAGCAGAGACTAAAACAACATCAACAATGATCAGGGACCAGCATGTAAATTTGGTGGCGTAGCTTACTACTACTCCTAGCTGGACTACTACTTCAGAGAAATGAACATATTTAATCCATATTTTATTCATCCCTCGTGTTAAATGTCTTACAAACTGCACCTTTAATGCTAAAATAAAACACAATTAATCAAAAGGTACTTTCTTTAATTTCAATTAAAGAAAGATTTACAAATGATAACACAAATGAAAAACTGAAAATAAGAAAAGGAGATAAACACTTAAATATAAAATACAACAGTGAACGTCAACTGATGATTCTTTTAAGTGACCTACTCAAATAAACCATGCTATAGATTAATAGGGAGTGGAGGGTCTTGAAAAGTCGAATGACCAATATAAACACCAACCAATAAGAGGCTTTACTTGACCAAAAACAGCATTGCAGGTCTCTGATAACTAATATAAAAAAAGATACTGGAGTATAATGAGTGGTCAGGGCCATACCTTAATATTAACATCAGCCCCGTTCCCCACAAGCAGCTCCAGACAGAGTGCACCATGCCGTGAGGCAGCAGTGAAGTGCAGAGCAGCAAAGCCCTTCTCGTTAACCTGATTGACATTAGCGCCGCACTCAATCAGCTCATTCACCACGACGTCCTGACCATTGTAGCAGGCCACATGTAGTGCAGTGTTCCCATATGCATTAGGCTCATTCATCTGCAGACAAACCATTAGCTGTTCTTTAACTTCGGATTCTGGTAATACAGACTGATGTCAAATGAAAACCAATAATGAAATCAAGCAAGCTTCCATTTCGGCATGCATTTATTAAGTCAATAAAAACTCCTAAAGCTGACTGAAAAACTTCAGTCACTGCTTAACACTCCAAAACTTAAGCTGTGCTTTTAGTTGGGTGTTGAGTTTGAGAATTGCCCTCTGCGAGGCTCCGCGAACACCCATTTATCATCAATAACATATATAGTTCTGTGCTCCACAGTATGCCATCTTTGTACTGACCAATATTGGCATGAAAAGAAAGCCAACTGCCAGCTAACCCAAAACACAGACGAGGATTAGTTATACATCAGGAAAATAGCAACACATATATATATATATATATATATATATATATATATATATATATATATATATATATATATATATATATATATATATATATATATAATCATTCAGTTTTCAACCTGGAGAGCAAGCTTTGACCGTATACAACATGGATGTAGTGTCCTTGATGTCTTCCAAATGTATAAAAAAAGTTAATAAAAAATACATAGTTAAAAGAGGATCAGAGTAGGTGCAGCCAGTAATCAAAAACATTCTCACAGAGGCAGGACATGGCAGTGGTTGTGACAGAGGCAGTGAAGGCAAGGACATGGCAGGACATGACAGAGGCAGTGAAGATGTCTGAATGGCTGATGGTTTAACTCTTCATATATTTTAAACAAACAAATGTAAAAATAATACTAACATTGGGGATTAGAAAGAATAAAACTAAAAACATTTATTTTTCATCTCCATTGTGGATCAGTTTTAACATGAGTGTGAATGAGAACTTGTTCCCTTTTCGAGTTTGTCTCAAGCGACCACTCAAGGAACTGTGAGGAAGTCACTTCCTATTACACTTTGAGAGGGAAAGCAGCAGTTTGCCCATTGGGAGCAAGCGAAGAAAGCGTGGAAGCGCTTACTCTGCACCACACTGACCAATCACAGTTTTTCAGAGGCATGTGACAAGCTTGACAACGGGGCCTTAAAGTCCAAACTATTTGTAAATGTGGAGTGACCGTTACAGTGACAACACTGTTTAACAATTTATTAGGATTGGCATTCAATAATTTTGATAACAAATAAAGAGTACAAATATAATGAAAAATATTATGAGAACAGGGCAAAATTTTTTTTTATTTTTGTTTAAATTTGCCAATTTAAACATCTTAAAAGTTATTTTTTACATCATAAAAATACTCATTAGTCACTAAACCCTATACAAATGACAAACCAACTCAAGTCCCACAATATTCCTTTCATTTAAATGACATACATAACCCAAAATTGCAAATGAAAATGTTATGCTGTTGTTTCAAAATCACATTTCACAGTGAAATAATAATTAACAAGGCTGTGTTCTTTAATCAGATGAAAAGATGAGGTCAATTAATAATGAGAGGACACCTTGAACTACAGCACTATTCCTCCCTTCAGCTGTCCGCACTCATTTAAGATGTGTTACAAATCTTGGTTTACTGTGAACTGAACTAGTACGGTTTAATATGTGTAAAAAATGTTTGGATAATAAATAGCTAAAAAATGACCACATCAGGAACAATGACCTGCTTAAAAGAAACAAAAACATCAAATATTCAAACGTTTAGTTGCATAATGTATGATTATATGTTGAGATCATAAAAAGTTCGACTTTTCAGTTTGTAACTCAATATGCAAGTCATTTCCCCATCAAGGCACATCAATAGTAAGAGATGTGCATTCGCTTTATTTAGTGTACACTCACATCCACTCCTAGATCCAGCAGATACTTCACCACACTGATCATCCCACTGGAAGCAGCAGCATGTAGTGGTGTGTACGCCTTCTTATCCTTACACGTCACCTCAGCACCATGAGACACCAGCAGTTTTACCACCTCCATGTGACCTTTGAGGCAGAAAAAAAAATATATATATATACTTTTTATTTGCAGAAAAAAAACATACCAAATCAAACCACATCTCTTTCTTACCCATGTAAGCTGCCCAGTGTATCGCCCTTCTGTCCTTCTTATCAAACGCATTGATATTTGCTCCCCGTGACAGCAGTAATCGCACCATCTGACAAGAAAAACAAGAACATTTGACTTAAAATAAAACAGATCTGTTAGAGGAAATCTCAACACCTCTGCTCTGATCTGACAAACCTCCAAGTGACCACTGAAGGCAGCGTGGTGCAGAGCAGTGCGACCAGCGCGATCCGATACGTTCACATTGCTGAGCTGAGGCACCAGTGCCTCAGCGCAGCGCACTGCCTTATTGGCAGCAGCCACATGCAGAGGGGTCTGCCAGTTCTTATCTCGAGCGTTCACATCTGCTGAGTGCTTCAGAAGAACCTGCACAGCCTCCTGCAGAACACAAGCTCACATCAGAGCTGAAAACAATTTAAAGCCTGAAAGTTTACTTTTATTTACAATGTTTTATTTGGGACAACTCACAAAACACTAGAGATTAAAAAGGAGTTGGACATGTAGATTTTGTTTTTAGTGCATTGTTTAATGGTAGATATACAAGACAAACTGTTGAGGAACTGTTGAAATAAATTATCCACTGGATAAGTGTGATAAGCATGGCTAATTCATTTTTAAAACACACTTAGTGTAGGCAACCATCTGTGTTTCAAAATTAATAATGTATGCTAATAACGTTAGTCATGTCAGTGAAGGTTGAGGCTGAATTCAGCTCGGTAATAAAATCAGAGGCATTTAAGAGAGATCTGGGACAAACATTACGCAATAATTGAAGGCTTTTCTAATCACTTTGTTTTACTCAGAGACATTATTTAGCTTTAGCATAATGTTCACATTTCAGTAGAGCTGTAGTACTCGAGTCTGGACTCGAGTCCATCTTTCTATAGACTCGGTCTCGTCTTGGACTGAACTGTGTTTGAACTGGAAATCGTCTCGGTCTCGTTTGCATTCGCGTTCGGACTCGATTGTTGCTCTCAACCGAGTCCAGCGCGTGTGGAACTGTTCGTAAACGATGTATGATGAGGTACATAAAACCTGTTCTGTGTCAGCATCCATGTTGAGTTTTGGTTAGCTAGCAGTCACCATTTTAATAACATTAATATTGATCAAAGCAATCACAGCATGCCAACTATAGAGGCTGTTATTTGTTGATAAGTGCACACAAACCCTCGCATAACAGTTTGTGGGCTTGACGCTATTCCTTTAAGAGTGCTGTTTTCCTGCTTTCCAATAAGACAATTAGAAACAGAGTTTTCATGAAAAAAAAAAAAACTTTCCAGATTGGAACTGATGTAGGACGCGCTGTTAATGCACGCGAGCTGCATCGTCAATAATTTTTCTCCTCTCAAATAAAACTCGTTTACAGGCAAGATGTCAGGATATAGTACATAACTACATTCGGATTTACAAAATCATTTCATGACAGTTCTGCAAGGAAGTGGAAATAAAAAACATTCTGTGAATCATCTGAAACTCCAAAGAGAGGCAAGTTAAGATCATACAGTTAATGGTTAAGACAAACCTGTGAGCTGACGCTTTCGTGAGCTTTTCTCACTCACGTATTAGAAGAATACCGTGTTTAAGGGTATAAGTTAGTGGAAGAAAGAAGTGGCAAAAGTCTAACATGGCCCTTCAGATTCTGTCCCACTGAATTTCTTCAATAACGAGTTAATAATAAACGTTAGGAATTATGTTAGAACTGTCAGAAATACATATAAAACTTTCACAAACGGATGATAAATCAATATATTTTAAAATGCATTTGTATGAAAGACTTTCACATTCAAACAGTTGAAGATTATGATGCTACATTTTAAATTATTCAAACAGCATTAACAAATTATAGCTAAATATGGCACATTATGAATAGCAAATTATTTTATCGGGTTTAGGTTGTCTGGATTAGAAGCTGTATTAGCTATGGAGCTACCTCAAAAGTCACTATATCACCCTAAACATGTCATTATAATATGTACTATGAAGTATAAAAGTATTTTTCATATGAACATTATAAACACTTAATGCTATTAAGATCTAAAACATAATCCAGTATGAAGTAATTTTCTCAATTTAATTTATTGAATTACTCGTGTCATGGAGACCAATTAGAGAAGCAGTCTGTGGTGGAGGAATAACAGTTTAGTCATTTCCTATTTGGCTTCAGGAGGGAAAGGGTGTTGCAGCTTGAATTAGACCTGTTTCAGACTCAGACTTGGACTCGAACAGCATTGGACTCCGTCTCGACTGTCCTGGACTTGGACAATGGTGGACTTGACAACAGCCCTACGTTTCAGGACCGTCTAAGTTAGTGTTCACTAGCTTCATACACAAAAAGCACATCAGCACACGATTGCCTTCCCATAGTAGGCTCCACTTTTAACATTTCTCACCGAACGTGATGTTTATCTGAAATTATGAGTGAATATAGTCACTAGAAATGGTTATCTTCAACGTTGTACCCTAACTCAAACACACTAAACCGTTCACCGAGCTGGATGGGATCATGTTGAGGAGGAGGAAGAGAAATATGTCACTATGAAGCACTGCGGTCAAGTGAGCCGCATCTCGGGAGAATAGAGTCGAGCCAGTCACACCATATTTTTACACGTCACACTACTAGGGGCACTTGCGGTACTTCTAAACATGTACCGCAAGCACCCCTAGTAGAGGTGCATGTAAAAATAATAAATAAATGATGCGGCTTGCTTGACCGCATTTTCCCGAAGCTCGGCTCACTTGACCGCAGTTATGAAGGTAGTAACGTTAACACTTACTTCACCACAATCTCTTCAATGTAAGATATTTGCATGTTTCTTTTGCTGTGTAATTCTACAAGAAAATTAGTCAGTAATTTTACATCACCTAAAGCTATCTCCCCTAGCCTCCGGTACTCGCAGCAGAGCTCCTCGAAGATGCTTGATTGTACAACTTAAATAATACAGTTGCTAAAACAATCCAAGTTAAGCAAATATGTGAATGGGGGTCTAGCATGCTTGAATGGACTGTTCAATGCAAGTCACGCACGGATACATACAGTGATAAAACAGACCGGATCTACATGTATATCGTGAATTATACAACTGCCAGCCAATCAGAATCAAGTATTCAGACAAACCGTGGCATAATTGTTAATTAAATAATAGAATAATATGTAGTTTTATTGTTTGTTTAAATTTGCTTAAATGTCTTCAAATTTGCTTAAACTAGCCTAAAACCTTTGGCCTTCCTGTCATTCAAAATTGTCCACAAACAACCATGTTTTGGATGATTTGCAAAGCAAGCCAGATTAAGGAATTTTAACAGTTTGAGTGATGAAAAGGAATTTCTTGTGGTTATGAATGCAATTTGATGTAAAAGTGTATATATAATGCTCTGTGAGAGGCACCTCGCTGCAGGATGCCACTGCACGATGGAGAGGAGTTAGCCATTTATTGTCTTTGGCATTCACCCGTGCTCCTACAACACAAAGCATAGACCAACTCAATATTTACCATGCCAGATACCAGATCAATCATAGCAGAGGCATTCAAGTCTCATGACTGAATACATCACTACAACATTTTCATGAAATGTAGCTTGTGACCAAAAAAATTAACTTGTACACAGTCATTTGATGACTCAAGCAATGAAGTGAAACAAAGAACAATTGGTATTTTTAAAATGAAATGAACAATACAAATACGCTCAAGTTAGAAGACATCAATGCTGTACAACAATGTGCAATTACAAACAGTGTTTACAGTAGCAATTAGAATTAGTGTGGAACGTTCCTGAACTGATGCAAGTCAACGCACTCAATTTTACAGTAGGTAACATCTGGCACAGCATGACATTATTCGCACGGCAGAATCTGCTCCGCTATCTCAGCATGGATTCAAGATCATGCTTACCCATTAACAAAACAAATGAATCAATTGTAAACCACGCAACTGTCAACATTAATTACTAGTTTACAATTTTTAAAGGACATCGCCAACTGTACAAGTTGCAAGGAAATTAGTTTTCACATATACTGTCTTTGGCCCAGGGTGACTAGAAGTTGATTTCTCTCCATTTCAAATTATCAGTTTAATTAATAAGATTTCTATAACTGAAATATTACACAAGACACACTTTGAAATATTTTCTAAGGCAAAACAGATCTTTGACACTTATTGTCCATAACAGAATCAATGTTATCAAAATAATGGGTTTAGATAACACAAAATAAAATACAATTTCCAAGCCGTAATTAAATAAGACTAATTAACAAATTAAAAGTTCTATCTAGATTTATACTATTACTTAGTAAACACAACATTTATTTAGAAAATAACAAATAAGCCATAGTTATTTACCTGACAGAATTAAGAGCTCTATGATCTCAGCATCTCCTAGATAAGCAGCTGCATGCAATGGGGTCCTCTTCTCGTTATCCTGAAGGAAATATTAGATTTTATTAATAAAACGTTGGTCCTGTTTCAAATGGGAACAAGGAACACTAAAGCTTACCTGTACATTCACATCCTCCTTCTTGAAAATAAGTGAGCGTACTTCATCCGGATCAACATTAAAAATAGCTTTTAGCAGGGAAGGCTGGAAGACAAAGAGAACACGACAAGATAATGACATTTGGAAAGATTGCATCGACCAGAGACATTGATCTTAACCTTATAGTCCGAGGTCATGTTTAAATATTTCTAAGTGTAATGAAACCAGAGGAACTCAGAATAAATCAACTGAGCCACTACATTTTGCTGAAATGCAAGTTATAATTTTTCATAAGAACAAAACAAAAGATAAAAAACAGACGTTCGCAAGCTAAGTCAAATCAGTGGTTGACCTACATGGGTTTTCTAAGGTTGATAGCAATTATTTACATTTCAAGCTGAAAAAAAAAAGACATTTTAATGGGTTGGTTTGATTTTGCTTTTATTTCCTCCCTCTATCCATCCAGCTCACGAATACGCCAAGAGTTTACAACCAACTTGTTATGATGCTGCATTTCCTTGGTTTTCTTCCTATCTCTCAGACAGAAATCCTATATTTCAATTAAGGATTTCAGATCATCGAACGTCCCCCTACATCGAGGCGTTCGCCAGTGATCAGTTCTTGACCTTTTGCTAATCATTATGTACGTACTGCTCTTGGTCAGATTTTACAGCGTCATGCTGAATATCGCTTTTATGCTTATGATATTCAACTCTAAACTGTTTGTACTTGTGCTTGAACTGCTCAAATAGATCATGTTTCTGCTTGTGTGAAGGTCATAAAAGATTGGCTCAACTCAAATGTTCTAAAACTCAAGATGGATAAAACTAAAATCATAATTGGAACCTCATCACTCACCAACAAAATACTTCTACTAAATCCTCATATCAGATTGCAGGTTATCTCATCGAATTGTCAAACTCTCAGAAATGTAGGTATAATCTTTGACTCCACACTCTCCTTTCAGGCCATACTAAATCTATCACCAAATCCACTTTCTTTCATTTAAGTAGTATGGCCAAACTCTGCCCATTCACCAGTACCAAAGATGCTGCAACTATTATTCATGCATTCATCACATCACACATACTACTACAATGCTCTTTTTATTGGTCATTATTTCTATTGCTCTTTATACCTACCAACACCATCTCCAGATTACAATACATTCAAAGATCTGCTGCTGGATTACTCACAAAAATGTTCTGCTCACAACACCAGTTCTGTTTAATCCTCATTGGCTTCAAGTTTCTTATTTTAAATTCAAAACCGTTCTCACTTTCAAATCCTTACATGGTTTAGCTCCTCCCTTTTGCTTTAATATTATTTCTCCATACACTCCAACCTTCTCACTATGCCCCTCAAATCATTCAGTGTCATTTTCCCAAGCTCTGAAATTCCATACCATGCTCAATTTGGCCCATTATTCATTCATTCATCTTCATGTCGGCTTTCTTCCCTTTCGGGGTCGCCACAGCGGAATGAACCGCCAACTCACTGGCATATGTTTTACGCAGCGGATGCCCTTCCAGCCGCAACCCATCACTGGGAAACAATTTGGCCCATTAATAACACTGAATTTAAATCACTGCTAAAAACACACCCATTTTCTGAATGTTATCATTCTAATTTATTCTACTGACCTTTAAGTTAATGCAATTGCCCTCTCTATTTGTCTCATTCAACTTCCTTTGTGTTTCATTGTGACCTTTGTGTTTGGTTTCTTGCATGTGTAATGCTCCTCCTAACTTTGTAAAATGTCCTTTGGAAAGGAGCTATTTAAATAAAAAATACTATTATTATCATGCAGCAGAGTCTGGGAAGAAATCATATGCAAATTGTCATATTAAATAGTGAAATTAGGAAGTGATTTTTTCAATCTCAAAAGTCTAGCATTTGATTTTGTTCCATTGATGTTTCCCTTAAATATTTTAAAGGAGCAACTAAAAAATGTTAATATAAACAATGGAGAAAGCAGATAGTACAGATTGGCTTCAAATGCACATGGTACCATCACTCCTCACCAATGAGGCTTTTGCTACTGGAAAAAAAACACAGCAAGTTTGTGGATACTCAAATATTTTGACAATTTTACTACATTACTACACTGAAACCTTCCAGGATATTTATTAATTATCATATTTGAGCAAGGTTTTCCCATGCTTGATATTTTTCGTCTGATTAAACTAGAGAAAAATGCTAATATATCTTATACGTTTTGTGGGACAGGCTTGCTGTGACTCATTGGAAGTATGTGCACTCTGGCCGAGTTAAAGGAAGTGTTCAGTCACACATCTCTGAGTGTTGTGAGATTAGATGCAGACAATTCTGATAACAGCCAAGTGCTAATTTGTCTCAGGATTCACACCGTGCAGCACTATTTGAGAGCATCAGGAAGCAAAAGCCCATTTCAATTTACAAACACAAGTTTTGAGAGGTTATGTAAGCAATTTTTAAAAAGGTCTTGAATGTTATAACACAAACTTAAAAATTAGGAAACAAAAATACATTTTCAGAGAATGGTTGAAGATTGGAGACTTAAAGAACCAGCTTAGGGTGTTGTGAGAACATAACATGCTCTTGTGTTTGTGAAAGGCTTCATTTGAAAAGTTGCAAGCAGAGACAAGGCTCTATTTGTGGCATGTGTCCGCCACTCTCCATGCACACACCGCTGTAAATGTCTATTCAAGAAATGCAATCATTTATTTTCCTTTAACTAGCTCTCTAGCTAATGCCATCACCATGGAGATGTGCTTTCCAGTCTCTCTACCTCCTCAATAGCTGGAGAAAGCCCATGTGGAGGGATGAAAACACAAGTGTAAATTTAGAGACGGTCACTGAACTCCACTCCTGCTTCTGCAGATCAGCCATGACAAGAAACTGGATGTTAGGGCTGAACTGCTAAAGTAATTTTAATTATACAACATTAATTAATACAACAGGGTATTGCAGCTATAAAGTGAAAAGGCCAGCCACTTTCAATCATGTATGCAGCTAATTGAACTTCATAAAATTGTCCCTGGTGTTTGTGACAGCTTCTTTACATTTAACCACGATGACCCTCTGGCAAAAAATAAAATAAAAATAACTAAATGCAAGTAATGTGGTGAAGTACAGAAATGATTCACGAAAAATAAAAACTTCAATATTTTTTAAAGGAGTCATCAGAGTATTGACAGAGAATTTAGGCCCAGTCATCAAAAGCATGTTTTATTTCTCATATAATTTATCCTTCATAGGCCCAACACAAAAATGCAGCAGTGATTCTCTGTAATGGTCATTGAACCACAAAACTAAATAAAACATGTGTCTTAAAGAATAACCACTTCAAACCATCTTTTGTACAAAAATTTGCACTGTAAAAAAAAAAATATATATTTTTTTTTTTACATTTTACTCAAAAAAAGTTAGTTAACTTTTTTACTTAGAAAATATGAGAAATTTCAATAGAATTCCCAAGTAAAAACTAACCACATTGGCCTGTCGCTTTAATAACACAATCTCAAGTAAAGTTTAGTTGGAATCTTCCAGTAAATTGTATTGACTCTTTGTATATATATTTTAACCAAGTAATGCTTTATAGCAAAGGTGTTTACACAATTATACAAGTTATCTTAAGTTAACATTTTACTTGAAAGTTTTTACTTGAAAGTTTTTACATAATGTAGCAAGCGTGTAGCTTTCCCTGGCATTGTAGGTAATTGAGCAGTTGCTCTTCCTAAAAGAACTGCCTCATGGAACATTGCTCCATACTAGAAGTCATTCAACTTAAATTGCGAACTTGTGATCAGGCGCAAAAATACATGTCCACTTGGCGATGCACCAGCTGCACCAAACACAACATAACTCTCATTAATGGTGTCCCAAAAAGTGCCAAGCTTTTTTCCTCACAGAAGTTATGCACAAAACCCTTAATTATATATTGGGGAACAACTTAACAACAGAGATATTTAGCTTTAAAGGTGCACAAATCATTCCTCTATGACGTCACTCTTTGTTCGCCACTGTCTCGGTGCCAAAGACGCATTCAGCTAATTTGCATAGCTGAATAGAGTAAACTTTACTTGAATTGTTAATTTTTTGCTGCGATTTGATTAGATGGGAACACTGAGTAATTATTACTTAGGATGTTGTATCTAAATTTACTGTTATATTTTAATAACAATAAATGACAATGAAACTGTCAGTAATGTAGCGAATTAAACATAGCATTTTTAAGTAAAAACACAAAATAGTATTTCTTTGTAAAACCTACTTAAAAAAAGGTTCCATTATTTACAAGGTCGAAAAATCACTTTTTACAGTGAGGTAAATTTTCTTGAACACCAGAGATCTGCAGATAATTCTGATCTAAAGAAAAATAAAAGTGCAATGCTAAGATGTAACATTGTTCATTGCAAACTGGAGGGAAGTGCTCAATATCGATAGTTAAACTTGGGCAGATATTTTAATGATGTGTTTAAAACCTTCAAAATAGATTTATTCCCATGATTTTCAAGCTATAAGTCTTTTACAGCTTTATTCCTATTAAAGCATCAATAATCAGGTGATGATAGTGGGCCGGATCAGCCAAATCAAGAATTAGTTTGATGTGCAAACAATCAGATTTAACTTAGTTGGCTGAAGCAGTTTCAGTGCTTGAGAGCTATTTTAATGCTATACACAAAGGACATTTTCTATTAAGGAAATGGCTAACCTTTTACCCTAAAGAGCTGACAGAACAAGACAATTCCTAATGTTGCAATGAAATAAATTACAAAATAAGAAAATGTGTTTTTCAGAATACAATTTGCTCTTCAGGTCACAAAGCTTTTCAATAATTGAAGCACAAATGCATTGAAACAACTGTCTAAACATTGTAATTATATTTAAGTAAAGTTGGTTAAAATGTCAATACTTTGGTTAATTTTGCTAGACCATTAAAATGCAAAGACTATGATTCATTTAATTTATTTTGTTACCTATATTTGTAGAAAATAGACATTTATATAAATAAAAATGTGCAAACTAATATGATATTAAACTCATATTTCCAGCCATCATTTTACCGACTTACGATCACTGGGCTTTGCTGGCCTATCTTGAGGCACAATGGTGTATACAAAGGGCACATTCGGACAGACTACCACCCCAACACAAGAACCATTTTTCATCCACTTATGAAGGGCCCTGAACAGTAACGTTCCAAATGAGGGTACCTACAGTACTTCTATCTTTCAGAAATTTGTATAAATCTGTGTTTATAGTCAAGTGTTTTATAGTTATGGTGGGCGTCCTTGGACAAGCTACAGAATGGACACATTTGAAGCAAGGGATTCGCATCGCACTCATGGTTGGCCGCTGAGCTTCTGTGAGCAATGAAAACTATCACAGCGCACTTGTTGAAATTGCATTCATTTGGTCAAACTGTGTCTAAAACTGAGGAACGGCATGTGTGGATTACCGCCCCAAAGTAGCGATAAAACAGAAAAATCAAGGACAAGTTAAAGCACACTTACAGCACTTGTAACATGTTTGCTGCTACGAGACTAATCTTACTTCCATGTGAACACCTGTTCTGCAAGGCCCTCATGCTGCACAGTCAGGTTTCCCTTCACGGCAGGAGTTTTGAAAGTGCACATGGAAAATGTTGGCGATATTGTTGGGCACTTAAAGAACAGTGTATGCTGCATAAAATAAAAATAAGTTCAGGGGAATGTAAAACAATATTAAAAAGTGGAAGAAGAAATAAATGTTGCTGAACAATATAATAAAAAAAAGTTCTACTGCTCAGTGCTATTGCCAGCCTTGTGCCACTTACAAAATGATGGAGTGAAGCCTATAGTTAAATTCAAACATGATTTTATCTCAGATTATCTAAAAGGAAGAACAGCACTAATATCACAAGGATGAAGATCGCTACTGCAATTGTTCCAAGGTTTAAAGACCTAAAGTTTCTTCCCAAAGATGAAATGAAAGAGGCTTCACTAAACAAGCTGTTAAGAGTCCTGGAAAACAAGAGTCTAAAGACACCACAAACTTACAGCAACCAAAGAAGAGAAGCAAAAAGTTAATTTGGAGAATAATGATGGTTTATTGCAGGTATGTTCTTTAAATAACAAAATCTAACAATAGATATATATATATATGTATATATATATATATATATATATATATATATATATATATATATAAAACACACAAAAAAACTCTGATATCTTTTCTATGTCACATCTCCAAAGGGGACAGGGATGTCTTCCAGCCCTGACCATTCATCATTTTTTGACATAATTGGAAACATCAGCTTTTAAGGATTCTAACATATGAAAAACTAAAACTCTTTTGATTTTTTCGTCAGTACAATTAAATCATATGTTGACGTCATGTGAGCATTCTTGCTTATTTTGATATGATTGTGATATCAGTTGCATTAACTGTTACATGTGAACCACGGACACAGACAGATTAAAAAAATGTTACTTCTGTGTCTGGAAACCTTTTGAGCTAAAACTGACCTTTAAAGTGTTCATAAGATAAGTCTCAGACATTTCTTTCTAAAGCATGGGTTTAATGTGCACTGAATAACCATACAAATTAAATGTATCTTAAGTATTATTCTATAATGGTCTCCTCAGAAGTATTTTGTGGTGCAAAGTGCTCTGAGACAAAACGTGCATTTAAAAGGCATATTTGTGACATAGCTATAAGAATATTGGCCCCCGTTTGTTGAAATGTGAGAGTCCTGGAGCTTAAAGCCCAAACTCACACCTCTGGCATGCACTGGTTAAAAGATAGAAAGCAGCTATTGGGGGACAGGTGAGGTATACCCTGGACAGTTCACCTATCCATCCCACAACCACAATACCTCACTCTTTTTACTCTCAAAGCCTGTTTTGGAATTGGTTTACAAAAAGGGATGTTAGAAATGTGACAATCCAATTTTTTTGGCTTGCTTTTTTATTAATACATACAGAAAAAGTTAAACACATACAAAACTACTATTGGAACTATGAAAGGATTTTCAACATAAAACACTCACCAGTCATTGCCAATTTTAAAGAAAAAAAATATTACCATCACAAGTCTCAAAAACAACCAAATATAAACCCACTGGAATTATTCCAACTAACGTTACTTGTTAAATCACTCAGTCGTTAAATACATAACACTAGACAATGTAGATTAAAATCCTAACGCCAAGTGTCATTAAATATGGTATTTATCTTCCAACTGACACTCCTCCATGGCAGGACAATAAAGCAAAACTTACACCTGATTTGGTATATTATCATAATATTAAGTATAAGTGTGCATAACTAACTTCCTGCCATTAGAGCACATCCATATCTACTAACGAATGGATGGTTTAACCGTTTAAACTCACGAGACCAACTGTTGCCAAAGTTTAAATAGACAATCTAAACCTAAAATAAAGAAACGTATGCAACAGATAATACACTAAACTAAAACAATTACAAGCTATGGAACTATTTTACCTTGTGTCGTGCCTCGCGCACATTTACCTTAGCACCCTTAGCTAACGCTACATCCTTGACACTCAAGATAACTTGTAGCGTTACTTTAAAACCCCTATTCCGAATTCAACTCCAACTTTTGCCCAATTTCGCATGTTTTGATCGCTTGAACTCCCCTCGTTAAAGGACTTCGGCAGTTGGTCTATAGAACTGAAGGGTAACTGAGTGGCGTGTATTAGCTAGACACCATTAGCCTAACTCGGCTAACTATTTCAGGCAACACTTACCTGGTCTCGAATTTTGAGAACCACCATGTTTCGATGCACTCTTTGGCTTTCATGCAGAATTAAACGTGTGTAATTTACAACCACCACTTGAGTTAATATGTTTTACAACCCGTTTATCAAGCCAATGTTTCCAGTAGGCCTTTGCTTTCCTGTAGGCTACTGATAGGCAGAGAAGAAAACTCCATAACATTACCGCCACTGCGACATCACGAACAACAGACCCAACGGTTGGATGTGCTTAGAGGGGGCAACAGTAAGACGAGCTTTGATTGGATGAAAGAGAGGCTGCGAGCTGCTTTCTCCTCCATATGACGTTTATGCGTGTGCTGCAGAGAACAGAGAGGCGTTTGAGTTTCTCTAACCAAGGTTACTTCCTCCTCTTCATCCAACACAGATGTGGTTTTACAACATGTTTTACCTGTACAGTGAATATAGCACCGAGGATTTCCTCCCCACATGTTTTGTGTTAGAGGAAATTCTGGCCAGGGTTTCAGGAACTACATGCTATAATCAAACAAACGAAGAGATAATTAAGATTAGGAATTAAGAAACAGTAATCGGTTACTAGATGTAATTCAACTTTTAATTTCATTAACATCACAAAGTTAGCTAAATCATCCGTTGAGATAAAGTCACTGAATAAAAAAATACGAAATGCATCATTGTCTATAACTTTTAGTCCACATTTTGTGTTCATTGAAATCTGTATAGAAAGTAAATAAAACTGGTTGCTTGCATTGTTCTTTTGTAAACCATTACAGAGAGGAACAAATATAAAATATTGGTTTAAGACCAAGCATACGACACGACTCTAAGATGAAAAAGAACAATGCACTTGCAAAAAAGAGGAGATTCTCATAGATTAGAGGCAGAGAAGATATTTGGACTGTTTTATTGTTGTCCACTAGATGACGCTAAATTATCATTTAGATTATTCATCGAACGTTCTTACTTTCAAAAGTAGAATTTAATTTTTTTTAATCATTCATTCGTTTTTCCCTATTTCCTTACATTTTTAGAACCCTAACTTTAGTTTTAGACTCAGAATTCTAACTTTAATCTTTAGTTTTACTTTGGTCTTTACTTGTTTTCAGAGTAAAACATTAATGTTAGTGATGTCATTTCCCTTGTTCAATCTAATATCAGAATATAAATTCTAACACATAAATAGCATAAATAATAGAATTTCAACTTTAATCTCAGAACTAAACATTTTGAATTTTTTTCGAAATCCAGTACTAAATCTGAGGATTTAGACGTTTTTGGGGGAAAGATTTATCTTTTTTCTTTTAAAGAAATCAACTTGTAATCAAGGAATATAGACTTTTTAACCGAGGTCAGACCATTTAAAAATTCTGACTCTAATGTCAGAATAAATTTTTATAGACAGTAATCGACATGCCTTAAATATAAAACACCACACCAAAATGAAGAAGACTGCAATACCTGAATTTATTAATTTCAACAAAATTGTCAGAAAGTGTAATGATTATTGCACTAATAGGCGAGCTCTGGGGACTGGCCCATTCAGAGAAGGATAATCCTTCTGGATTGGCCACGTAAGCCCCATAAGACCACACTAACACCAGATGGAATTTGCCTTCTCCATGGTTGAGGGTTCCCACAAATTGAATTAGCTGCATGGTCAGCAGAGGAGGCCAGTCATTTGACCAGCGCAGTTTGAGACCTGC
This sequence comes from Danionella dracula, assembly GCA_900490495.1. NCBI lineage: Eukaryota > Metazoa > Chordata > Actinopteri > Cypriniformes > Danionidae > Danionella > Danionella dracula. The sequence goes on along the minus strand of UELW01000178.1, from coordinate 1,996,109 downwards.
TGAGCTTCAAACTTTAGATTTCCAGAGAGATTTATGCTCTATTGTGCTGATCTTTCATATACTTTTTGAAATAATTACAGAACTGTATTTGTTTGTAATGCATGGATATTTACCTAAAATAGATTTAAGAACACTAGCAGGAAAGAAGTTTTATTACACTAACTCTAAACAATGTACCTGATTAAACGTACGTTTTTAGAAAATTTTCTGTTGTGTCAGTTGTCAATTGTCTTCCTCAAAATTGAGGGAAAAACATTTTTTAGTTGACTCAACACGTTACCCTTTTTAGTCCACTCAACAACAGCTACAGAGATTGTCAAGTCAATTGGAAAATATACATTTCTTAAAATCTTCAACAAAAATGAGTTAATTGACCGAATTATGCCTTTAGAAAAAAGCAGAGTCATCCAACTTTAATTATTTTATTTGATTTTACGGTGAAGACATTTTATATCAGCTTTAGTTAAATCAGTTAAATATATATATATATATATATATATATATATATATATATATATATATATATATATATATATATACATATATCGATTAATTATAGATAAATCAATGTATGAATAGAAAATGATAAAACCTCTTTTTTTAAGCATTCTTTAAAACCTTTAAATCTTTTGAGCGCTTCAACAGTTTCCACAGTTCTTTCAGTTACAAAGACACCATCCATGATGCAATGTTCTTTAAAAATACTAAACTAAAATCATCCAAATGGCAACAGTATTCCCCTCTAGTCTACTTTACATCAATACAGAAGCACTACTAAATTAAACTTGCTTTAATTTGAGTTTTCAGTAAGCTCATGCTCTCACTTGTCCATTCTGGTGACTCGGGTTTATAAGGAGCCTGCAGTTCACTGTCAGGGTACTTGAATCTGACTCCAGAAGCAATCGAGTTCCCATTGACAACAATTGTAAAGATGTCCAACTTCACAACTAAAAACCCTTTTTAAACCGCTGGCTGCTTTAGGGTTTTCAATGCAGACTTGAATCGCCCTTAAAGAACATTCAGAGAACATGATTTATTTTACTAATTATTTGTTTCAGTTACTGAGACTTTTCATCATGCAACATTTCTGTAAAAATGTTGCATTTTTTATTTTTTGCTTCACTGCCAATAAGGAAATGACTGATTACCCAAACTCTAAGCTTATATTGTTTTCTGTTAAAACCTGTGGGTGATGTGACCAATGTCACGTGCACTACATCCATGTCCAATCATTGCTTAGGCTGCATGATGTGACTTCACAGGTCAAAGTTCAATTTGGCTGAATTTTTCATCATAAAGTTTTGCATTGTCACATATTTTTTATATATTGGGTAGCAGACTGGATTTTTGCCAAGTGTACATTTCATGTTTTATTTTATTGGCACCTTTTTGCTGCATTTTAGGAGAGATATTTTGTTTTTTAAATAACATTTTAAACATGCAGTGAGCACTGATAAATGACTTACATTTGCTGCTGTTGGTTTTAAAATTTTAATTCATTTAAGCTGTAAATATTTCAGTTGAAAGTAAACCTATTTTCTATTTAATGTAAATATTATTACAAAGTATATATTACTCCAGTAATTGGCTGACAACACAAGCACATTGCATTCTAGGTCACTTATGGTAGTTTTGTGGTGCTTTTGTGGGCATTTTCATCTTGTTCTGTACTGTTTTTGTATGTTTTTGATGAGGTTCTATAAACCAACCTATGTCAAATGCAATGCTTTGCTCTGATTGGAAAGAAAAGTTGGATGTGATAGCCTTTTGATATCAGAATGACCAGAACAAAATGTAAATGGATTGAGAAGTGACTTGGTTGTCACATCAGCCATATTTATGGTGTGACGTCTTAGGTTGTCTAGGAAACTGCATAGAGACTGAACGACTCCTACTAAGAGAAACAAAACCTGTCTTTTTTTATATAAAGCTTTATTTCATATATCAATGGAAAATCATATATCATGTTGAATCTACATACAACATCGTCTAATTGGCACGTTGTGGACAAATAGTATTAAAGATTACACAGACTGTATTTAAGACAGACTGTATATCACAGTATTTCAGACACTTTGCGCCTACAGCTCACTCTACTTTTGCAGCCACACAGGCCATCTGATGTGAAGTACATTTGAATATATAATAAATATATATATATATATATATATATATATATATATATATATATATATATATATATATATATATATATATATTATATATTCAAATGTACTTTTTTTGCATACATTTAAATGTTATTCTCAGAAATGTATGTTTAAGAAATAACAATAATCAAATGTATTGCATTTATAAGGAAAATGAAATGGTATGCTCTCACGGCAGATCTGTCAAAGAATGGGGAAGAGTGATCAGCGCACCCCCAGACCATCAGCATGAACAATAGCAAACAGCTGCTTGCAGACTAAAAACTTTCACTGCTCCTCAAACTGATTGAGGGGACAAAGAGTAGGTGAAGAGAGCATGAAAGGTCTGTCAAAATGAATGGCCATAGAGTTCACACCCTACCTTGCAGATGACCAGTAGCTTCCGACTAGCTTCTAACAAGCATCAAGGCCATTTGACATGAGAGAGGAGAAACGTGCCTTTCCTTCGCTAAAGTGTGGCCCATTCTCTCAAGCACAGATGCTGTAAAGTAGACAGAGACAGAGAGGAATGTGTTTGAAGTGACATGTAAAAATGTGAAGCCTCTGACAGCTGTGGATTTATGACAACCTGTTCTAATCGTAAGCTCCCATGAGAGTCTCTGTCCTACTGCCCTCCCAGCAGGTTTCAGGGATGAACCATATATTGTGGAAAACACCTTTAGACATGGAGCATAACTTATCATTCAAGTCTTTTAGTTCCCATGCTGTACAAGGGGGTGTTTACAACAGTAGGTGGCAGTGTTCATCTTCCTTTTCAAATGGGAAAATAAAGTACGCAGCAGGTGTATGATGTGAACTAAAAATAATATCGCATTAATTTCAGTCTATATTTGTCAAATACACAAATGTTTTATCTCAATATCTGGATATTCTAAAATTTTACTCCAAAGGAAAAATTGCAAGACAACCTTCTATGAAATTGACAATAGAGTTTTTAACAATAAAGTGAAAATGTTTCTTTGAACAAAGAAAATATCATTAACTAAACAACTACTCTTTGTTTTATAACAAATAATCTTGTGTTGTTTCAACAAAGTATATATTTCTGACCACAACCCATCCTGTGTTTTGTCGGTGTAAAAAAAACATTTATACCTCTCTTATTCTATATTAGTGTACTGTGTTTTTTAAGCCCAGTTCACTTTGGTGAACTGATAAAGGTGTGATACATTGCAGGGCAACATTTACTGTTCTCACACAAAGTCTTAAATTCACCAGAATCAAACCCAAAATGGCCTCAACTAGCAATCTTCTGATTGAGAGGCAATCGACGGTTAAAGTAAACGTACGTTTTTTAATACACTGTTACCTTTTAAATTATCGTGTTCAAATATTATAGTCTGCAAATATATTGTAAACCAAGCAGCAGAACATCCAAAATACAGCTTAGTTAAAAAATATATATTAAATTACTGTACAACATATCTGTAGAAATGTAAAAATTGTTGTCATGCCATGTAAGAAATTTAAACGAGGCTGTAAAACATTATAAAACGAGCCTTTGGAGATGCCCTCTATAGACCCACTTCAATAGGTAAGAGTTCAGATTTTTAATTCATAAAAGTCATTACGACGCCATTACATTTATTTACATGTCATTACAAAATGTCTATAACACTAATGATTGGCTGCCAGCACACAAGAGACTTTTCCTGCTTTTCATGGTAAGACTTGACTAGGAGTGCTTTTGTGGGATTTTCATTGTGTTCTGTACATTTTTCTTATGTTTTGGATGAGGTTCAAAACGAATCTGGCTCTAGGCAAAACAAAACTTTCTCTGATTAGAAAGAATAGCAAGGACGTGACAGCCTCACCTAAAGTGTATCAGTCTCGAGGAGATCTGGTTGTCACAACCTCCATATTTATGACGTGATATCTAGCATTGATTAGGACTCCTACTAAGAGAAACAAAAACAGAATTTTTTATATAAAAGCTTTGTTTAATAAATCAATGGACTAAAGGAAATGTTGCTGAACCATCAGCAATCACCAGAAACTACATTGGATTTTAAAAATGATTGGAAAAAAATGTAAAAACCCACTAAGTTTCCTGTGTCTGGAATACTCAGACTGCTAACAGTATTTCTGACACGTTGTGCCTCCACCTCACTGTATTTTTGCAGTTACACTCCTTGTGAGGGAAATATCCATCTTGTAAAAGGGAAAAATCTAATAATATCACATTTTTTTTGTCATGAGGTGAACGTTGGCAATTTTAAAACAGCATGATGAACCAGTCATGACAAAATGTACAATAAACCCCAAACAAAACCAAGTTTGACTCTAACGCTGGGCAGATGCTGCGCTTTTTTTCAGTGGCTTGATTCAGCTCCTGCTTACACTCCACGAGTAAATCGCAGGAGTTAAAAGTTCAAAGTACACAGTTTATTTTCTCTTCGATTTCTCTACGAGTACATTATTTCTATACACTCTACGAGCCGACCATTGCCTGTATATAACATGGATGAAGTGTTTGTGACATCACCCATAGGTTTCAGGCAAAGTCAAATGGAGTTCAAAGTAGGCATAGCCAGTGAAATGAAGGCGTCTGATTGGTTGAAGGTTTACATTTTATATATATTAAACAAACATATGTAAAAATAATTCACCCCCCCTCCGTGGTCAAAACTAGGGCTCTGAAGCAGCAAACTTATAAGAGCCAGGGGTGGTAACATATTTTTTTTTACCTTCAAAATTGTTCAGTTTTAACATTGGAGTGAGTGAGAACTTGTTCCCTTTTAGAGTCATCTCCTGTTTGTCTTACAAACCATTGACTCTATGGTCCAAACTTGACATGTGACTCTTGTCACATAACTGTAACATGAAAACTGTAGCAGGTATGCGTCACTCACTCGTGAATTCTTATCAAAAATGTGTATGGACAAGCAAATGGTTGAGAAGACGATGTTGAGTTACATTAGCTCGTAGCCTTGTTTAAAAAGCTCAATATCTTCACAAGGAGCAAGCAGTATTTCAAGCATGTTTGATTTTCTTGTGCCCATACAACTGTGTGTCGGGAGCTGGTCATCAGGTACACTGCACTAACCATGACACACGATTCAGCAGACATTCGGGCTGAATCGCAGAGTTGGATCGCTACGTCGGATCCAACTCTGTATCACAGCAGATGTGATGACACCTCATCGTGGCCTATCAAAAATGCCTCTACTTTGACAAACTGCATTATTCCATGTTGTGTGCAATTCACTTTGTGCACTTCTGTCACATTTATTATGTCACCTAGGAAGACTAAAATGATGTAGTAAAGTAACCCATCCAGAATGCCATCTAAAACAAGTCTACTAACTACTCTAACTACTCATACTGAAAGTCAGTGAAAAATTAACTGTGGCAAGTCCAAGACTAGTTTGATTGCCTGAATGCCAGTTTTGGCAGTTTCTACTCTCCTAACTTACCCCGGCGGCTAGCCTGCACTGACTTCGCACTTTACAGTTTAAGTCAGAGAATACTTATGTCATTATGATGCAACTGTTTCAAAGAAATAGAAAGAGACGTACTCTGGAAAATAATGAAATACCTATTTTTCATAAAAAACATTTTTTTACTGTGTGAACAAAACCAAAACAAAAAACAATTGCTGATAAACACATTGCACTGGGTCCTGTTTGTTTTGGAAATGTAACTAATTTGGCCAAATGAAATGTAAATGTTCATAGCCTACACGAAAATTGTGATAATCAGGGTAATATGATTAAAAAGGGTAATAATATAGAGGACAATATTAATATACTGTTATGTTCATCCTGTATTTATATTCCTAAAGTCTAGAGAGAGTCTAAATACACAGCTAAGCCTCCAACACCCCAGAGTTCTCTTTGGCTCAAATTCTTGAGAGCTTCTGAGGCTGCCGGGGACCTTAGACCCTGTCAGAGTTCTATTTCTCAGACATGAAAGAGAGCCAGGATAAACACCACCGTGGCAGTCGTACACCTGCACAAACCACACGGCGAACTACGTCATCCATCATACAGAAACTCCCAACGGCATCCCTTCATCATCAGAGAGGAGAAGGGAGAGGAGACGGCTGGGAATTTGTGAGCCCTGATGCTGGGGGATGTGGGATTTCTGCTGATGCAAGGCCTGCAAACAGACACATCGATGGATTTACTGTGAAAAAGAAAATCACAGTTCAAGAAAATGTAGAGCTGAATTGAACTTTTCAATTGAAGGATAGCAGCTGGCACTAGACCAATAACCATCAAAATAAATCCAGCGCAGATAAAATCAGACACCTGCACAGAATTTTTGGCCAGACTTTTGTGTAAGGACGCAATGTGAAATTGAGAATGGGAAACATTATTTTAAAAGAAAAATAGATAACTGTTCACTTAGAGAAAAAAAGCTAATAAACTCCAAAAATTTTTTTAAATAGTTATTACCATAGAAAAGTTGTAGATTCAATGAAATAAGTTGTTGTAACATTTTCATCAGACAAAATCTGTGGTGTGAATGATCCTGAGTTCACAAGGACTAGAGTTGGCAGGACAGCTCTGACACTGCCCCCTCAAGCCATCTGATGGGAGAACCATACACCTGCTGGGCTTCAGCTGGCACACACTGCCATCAGCCTTGCAGAAGAGAACATTTATAGACTATTTAGCATTTAATGTGAGTCAAAAGCAAATGAATATGTATGTTTCAGCTGTGTTAAAATAAACTCCCAAAGGACGTTTTTAACCACGTCTCACCTGCTCCTGTCAGCCTCCAACTGAGCTGTCCGTGTGATGCTTTTCTGTTTTTGTCACAAGTAATTTTTTTACTTTCATTACGCATTCTGTCAGAACGAGTGAACACTTGACTAATTATCATCCAAACACTTCAAGAGAAGTGTGACTACGTTGATCTGGGGACAGAAAGCATTTATTTAAAAAGAATAGTTACTCTACCAGTTTAATGGTTTTAATTTAAATGCAATATGAATATAAAGATTTTGTATTAGATGCTAGCTGGCCACATGACATACTTATATTTAAAGCCTTGCTTTAATTAAGTTTCTGTAATACTTTCTTAAAAAAAAATGTATTCAATCCCTTGTCCAACAAACTATAATTTTATTGTAATAAAAAACGGATGTTGTGTCAGCAAGACCTTTTTTGTTTTGTTTGTGTGAACATTAAAAACAACCAAGAATAAAGGTCATAAGCAAAGATTTTTGTAGCATGAGACATGTGCTTAGTTGGCTATTTGTTGAACAATCCCCATTGTTTGGTCATTTGAAAAACCACAGGTTACAGTGTTAAAGAAAGACATGACAGATATGATATAAGAGAAAACATCTTTTTCTATTTGGTTAAATTGATGAGATTATTTGAATATCATCAGTATTCATTTTTCAGAGGTCGGAGCTTGGCCATGATAGACATAAGATAAATAAAATATATTAATATATATTTTTTGGTTTTGGGGAAGACTATAGCAGATGCTTCATGAATTAACTAAAGGGGTGTGATTTACTCCACATAATCCAGAGTTCTTGAATGCATGAACAAACTTTTCTGCATCTACAAGAGACAACTTTTTTATTTTTACCTTAGGATAATCTTTCTGGGGATCATCTTTCAGCAATCATTTTGTTCTGTCTGCTGTATTGTTTTTTTTTTGTCTTTTAACTTTTCGGTTTTGGTTTCGATTGCCTATGTTTTAAATTAGACCATGTCAGGTATTACCAACAAAAAGAAAAAAAGTTAAAATAACTTGGTTTTTGGTGATAGCCTGTTACTGTGCTGGGTCACTGTGAATTGTTCATTATGAAGTTCTGGAGAGTGGACAGAGATTTGTAAACTGCTTTTGTGAGAGAGAAGCTTGGACGGGGAAGTGCACTGTGGCTGAAAGAGGAAATGCTGAGAGCTTCACACATCCTTGCACAAATAGGATAGTACATTCATGAGATGTCCTTTCACAAACTTCCTTCCTGAAATGCTTCTTTTGTAATGTGTCAGTTTCCCAGAAATAGAAGACAAACAGGGTGTTGTCTGTCCTCGCTTAACAAATTGGTGATTACGACTTTAAATTTTGAAGGTATGAGAGTCCTAGGTTAACCTCATCTGCTCCTTGAAGTCGTTGATCTACGCTGTTCGCTCTCTTGATGAAGCAGTACATGTCGCTTTCATACTTTGTTCTCTAGGTCTATGGATCATAGTATAAATCACTGCACCCCTCACATACATATGGCAGCGATCTAAACTTAGATTGAATCCATTAGGTGATCAGATATGGTTGCAGATGGGGTTGGAGCAGAAGGAGAGCCATTGTGCGCTATATTGGGAGCTTGACGTAGAGCATGGTTTCTAAGCAACAGCATCAGGGTTTGAATAACAGAACCGTGAGCTTAGTAAACAGCGTACCTGTGCTCCCCAGCACAGATCATTCATACACCACTGAAAAAATCAGGCTTTATTATGATATATTAAGAAGAATTCAGGTTTAAAGGATGATTGTTCTGTCAGAAAGTTTATGCATGGTTCACATGACCCTTGAAAAAGTCTGAGATCCCACTCTTATAAAAAACAGGATTGCACAGAGTTCTGAAAGGAAGCAATTTTTTTACATTAATAGTGTTTTTAATACAGTAAACCTATAAATATATGAGTTAAATGGGTCAATATGTTTTTGGTTAAATATATGTTTTGTAAATGTTCAATGAGGCAATTGTAGCCTGGTGAATAACGAGATCGACTTGTGATCGGCTCGATCCACAGATCCACCGATCCACCGAGTTGAAGGTGACGTGAGTGATGAAACACTTGCTCTTCCATCTTCAACAATCCCAGCTGTGGTATCGTTGAGCTTGGCACCAGTTTGCCAACTGCTCCCCGGGTGCCACAGCCATGGCTGCCCACTGCTCCGGGTGTGTGTTCACGGTGTGTTTGTTCACTGCTGTGTGTGTACATATGATGGGTTACATGCAGAGCACAAATTCTGGGTATGGGTCACTCCGTATCTGGCCAACTGGTCACTTTTACTTTCATAATATTTAGAAGATAAATATCCAACCATAATAAAACCTGGTCTATTCACAACATTGAAAAATCCACTGGCTAAAAAAGAATTCTGACAGTTAGCTCTTAGCTTATATTGTACTAACTTTCATTTACATTCATTCTTTAAACATATTGTATTTATTTTAGAGTTATGACTAAAAAAATAAACAGCTACTAATTGTTATTAGGAGTGTGAACATATAGTCCAGCATTTTCCTTTACTAAAACAAGCATATAAGGACATTCAAGAGAGACATTGTGTAAATTTTATTGAATCATACAATAAAATATAATTTGCTGCTGTATTGTATATCAACAGTATGATAACAATCTAAATTAACTAGTTTGTTAAAGCTATTTACTTAGGAGTTATAGCAAAATTCAATGACTACTAGTAGTCAACGGTAGTTACCACAGTACTATTGTGGCATCAGTTAAAGTTAATGATTACTCTAGTAGGTAACTGGTATTATAAAAAGTAAACAGTATTCTAAAGTGTTCCAACAATAACTGTTTGACAACTTTGGTGCTAGATAATTGATCTACTTCCCTAATTTGTATGCCGATGTACAACAAATGCTTCCAACCCTATATTAATCTCTCTATTTCAGACAAAAACACCGCTAGCCACAAATAATGGTTCTTTTTAAAAAGAAAAATAAAAGTGTTAATTTTTAATCCATGCTAGAAGATCACTGTATTCATTTTATATTTTAAGTAAATAAAAAATGTGTAAGTTATCTTACATTGATTGAAAAAAATAACTAGACACCCTTCTACCAAAATATTAGTTATTTTATATTTAAATTTAATCAAACAGACAATAAACTCATCCTACATTTGTACAAGGGACCCTCCTATCTTTTAAGTACAAATGTTCAATGATAATTTTTTTCTGCCTATTATTAGTTTATTAGTTGGAAATGAGAGAAACACACATCCAGCTTTCCCTGAAATAACTTAACCTTCAACTTTAGAGGAGTTTTATGAGCCTCGGGGGGCTGAAGGAATTATTTATCTCCCTTTAAAAGTCTAACTGACATTCCTGTTATAAATAGTATACCCCTTTTTACTCTTAGCTAAGACATTCTCTCAAAGTCAACTTTGGAGAATGTTAAATCTTTATTTCAATTTCGCTTCCTCTTGTTATCACAATAGACAATATTAACAGGAAATCATCTTTTAGAGGATTTCTTCATTAATTAATTGTGAGATTAAATTAAGAAACACCTTAACAAACACACAGCACAAATAATATGTTCTTACACAAATTGTAAGATTTAAAAATGTACTAATATAGAAATCTCTCAAATACTGTTCATTTTTCCTGATAATAATTAACGTTGTAAATAAAGTGAAATGTTAAAACTTCATCAAAATGGGGTATGGACAATTTTATATTTGGAAAAAATTATTTATGAAAATGTAAAATGAAGAATTTTTTTTTTCTGATACAGAATGATACATCTCTAGAAATGTTTTCTATATTTGTAATGATCACTTTTACAATTTTGAAAAATATAGACAACTCCTTAGTTCTTCCTCACATCTCAAGTTCGATCTGTGATTCTCATCAACACAGATGACGACCATGATGGGATTAACAGACCCTGAACAGCTCCCATTATTGGGACGGGGCTGGGTCATCACACTATTCTCTTTCATCTGCAGTGCACCTGCTTTGCCCTTCTCAGTAGTCTTCTTGGTGAGTTATATGATGGAAGGGTGTGAAATTTGAAATGTGAAGTTGTTTTAAGTTTCTGCACGCTTAAGTGGCACTTAGTGAGTTGCTCCCATGATGGTATCAAACAGAGGCAACAGGGCACCAGATGAGGGTGATTGATGTGTTTTCAGGGCGTCAAGGAAAAAATAGCACTCTTGGCATCAGTTGTTAACAATTAGTATGTGTAGTTTCTATGCAAAAATACCTTTACAATGAGTCTGTAATCATAATAAACAATGTAAATATCCAGATCACTTTAGGACCTCTCTCTTGCAGAATTTTTGGTGAAGAGGTTTTTTTATTTCCATCCATTTTTCCTACAGATCGATAAATACAAGCCCATACAACTCGGAATATCACAACATGTCTCACTTTTAAAACATTTTTTTAAACTTGTTTGTAACTTGTGTATAAGGGATACTTAAATCACTTTTATACAACACACTTCTTCTTCTTCTTTCGGCTGTTCCCAGTTTAGGGGTTGCCACAGCAAATCATCTGTTTCCACCTAACTCTGGCCTCAGTATCCTCTACTCTTGCACCAATTACCTTCATGTCCTCCTTCAGCACACCCATATAACTTGTCTTTGGCCTTCCTCTTGCACTCTTGCCTGGCAGCTCCATCTCCAACATCCTTCTACCAATATAACTACTATCCCTTCTCTGCACATGTCCAAACCATCTCAATCTGGCTTCTCTGACTTTGTCTCCAAAACAACCAACCTGAGCTGTTCCTCTGATGTGCTCGTTCCTAATCTTGTCCATCCTTGTCACTCCTAAACTGAACCTCAACATCCTCATCTCTGCTACTTCCATCTCTGCCTCGTGTCTCTTCCTCACTGCTACAGTCTCTAACCCATACATCATAGCTGGTCTCACTACTGTTCTGTACACCTTTCCTTTGATTCTTGCTGACACTCTTCTGTCACACAACACCCCTGACACTTTTCTCCACCCACTCCAACCTGCCTGCACTCGCCTCTTCACCTCTTTTCCACACTCCCCGTCGCACTGGACTGTTGACCCCAAATACTTAATCTCCTCCACCTTCTTGACCTCAGCCCCCTGTAACCTCACTGTTCTACTTCCCTCCCTCTCGTTCAAACACATGTATTCTGTCTTACTACGACTGACTTTCATTCCTCTTCTTTCTAGAGCAGACCTCCAACTTTCCAGGTGTCCCTCCACCTGCTCTCTACTCTCACTACAGATTACAATGTCATCTGCAAACATCATTGTCCATGGAGATTCCTGTCTGACCTCATCTGTCAACCTGTCCATCACCATAGCAAACAGGAAGGGACTCAAAGCCGATCCTTGATGTAGCCCCACTTCCACCTTGAACTCCTCCATCTGACCTGCAGCACATCTCACTGTTGTCATACTCCTCTCATACATATCCTGAACTACTCTGACGTACTTCTCTGCCACTCCTGATATCCTCATACAGGACCATAGCTCCTCTCTCGGCACCCTGTCATATGCTTTCTGTAAGTCAACAAAGACGCAGTGCAGCTCCTTCTGACCATCTCTGTACTTCTCCATTAGCAAAACTCCATAGTATTATATAACACACTTAAAATATCCAAAAAGTATATAACAATAATAACAAAAAACAACATCAAGAACAACAACATAAAATGTCAACAACATCAAGAACAGCAACAGCAACAACACCAATGACATCAATGAAATCAACAGCAAGACCAAGAACAACAACAAAAAACATCAAAATTAATGTACAGGTAATATAATTTGATAAAACTTTAGCAACACAAACGCTTTTTAACTTAAAACTCTAAGTGGTTTATTAACTAATGGGCCAGTCAAAGTAAAAAAAAAAACATAAAAATATACACAAATGCTTGCAAAGTTGTATGATTGGAATTACATGCCATAAACTTTCAGTTGTTGCATCAACGTTACAAAACTATTGTGTTCTGGTTTAAGTTTTGAGTGGTGATTGTGAGCAGTCATACATAATACTAGTTTTAGTAAAAATTCATTTTAGTTCTTTCCACATCTGATTCTAAATTGTAAATAATTTTTTTTCTTGTTATAAGAGTATAACTATGCAGGAACCTTTTAAGACCTCTCTGGTTGTTTTTTTTTTTTTGTTCCTAGACAGCACTCCAAAAAATAATGACTGGTAAAGTCAATTCAACTTAATTTCATGTGACTTTGATTTAAAATAAAACTATTTAGCTGTATTGCAAAAACAAACAAACATCCATCCATCTATCTTCTTCCGCTTATCCGGGGCCGGGTCGAAGGGGCAGAAGTCCAAGCAGGGATGCCCAGGCCTCCCTCAACCCAGACACTTCCTTCATCTCTTCTGGGGGAACTCAGAGGTGTTCTTAAGCCAGCCAAGAGACATAGTCTCTCCATCGTGTCCTGGGTCTTCCCCGGGACCTCCTTCCGGTGGGACATGCCTGGAACACATCTTTAGGGAGGCATCCTTCACAGACGCCCAATCCACCTCAGCTGACTCCTCTCGATGTGAAGTAGCAGCGGCTCATCCCCTCAGTACATTGACCGCTTGACTGCAGACGATGCACTAATCCCTCTGTCAATCTCTTGCTCCATCTTTCCTCACTAGTGAAAGTGAAGATCCCGAGATACTTAAACTCCTCGACCTGCGGCAGGACATCTCCACCTACCTGGAGAGGGCAAGCCACCCTTTTCCGGTCGAGAACCATGCCCTCGGATTTGGAGGTGCTGATTCTCATCCCAGCCGCTTCGCACTATGATGCAAACCATCCCAGCGCGTGCTAAAGGTCCTGGCTTGATGAAGCCAACAAGACAACATCATCTGCCAATAGCAGAATAGCAGAAATGAAATCTTGTGGTTCCCAAACTGGATCCCCTTTGGTCCCTGGCTATGTCTAGAAATCCTGCCCATGAAAATTATGAACAGAATCGGTGACAAAGGGCAGCCCTGCCAGAGTCCAACATGAACTGGGAACAGGTCTGACTTATTGCCAGAAATGCGAACCAAGCTCCTGCTTCAACTGTACAGAGACAGTACAGCCCGCAGTACAGGGTACCGGACCCTGTATTCACAGAGCACCCCCCACAGAATACCACAATAGACACGGTCGAATGCTTTCTCCAGATCCACAAAGCACATAGACTGGTTGGGCATACTCCTATGAACCCTCCAGCACCTCCTCCATGGCCTCACTGAACTTCTCCCAGACTCAAGTTTTTGCTTCCCGGACTGCCTGAGCTGCAGCTTGCTTGGCCTGTCGGTAACCGTCAGCTGTGTCACGAGCCAACAAGGCCCAATAGGACTCCTTCTTCAACCTGACGGCATTCTTTACTTCCGGTGTCCACAACTGGGTTCGGGGATTGCCACCACAACAAAAACAAACAAACAAAAAAACAAAAACAAATTGAATTTAACAAACATTAAATAGTCTGCCACTGATATTTTGTTATTTTTGTGATTAACACAAAAACCCACATTTTCAATGAACGCTTTTATAAGACAGCTACTTTTGTACGTTTGTAATTTATTCTTTTATTAACTACAGAACTGGTAATTATAGTTTTCTCCACTTTCTTGTCACTCGGTTCATCCTCTTCTTGATTATATATGGCTGATAAAGTTGGTGGTATTTCTCTCTCTGGTCACAGAAAGCTATTTTAGGCTAGCCACAGTCCTGCTGTCTTGGCCAGAGCTACAGCAGAGCCTTCAATGTCAGGTTTGCTGCATGCATCTGCAACAGATGCATGGAAATCAACACATCTCACAGTTCAGTCAAAGGACTGAGAGAACAAAGATAGAGAGGTCTAGAGCTAGTTAGTGGGGCTGATATTACAGAGGCTGAGTTGGGAAGGACAGGGTGGAATGAAATCTGGGATGAAAGGAGCAGCTGGAGTCCCCAAAACCACTCCCAAACACAGCGTGTGAGAGATGATGTGTCATACGTTAACATTTACTTCCTTTGATAAAAGGGTGGTAGGGAAAACTAACCAGCAATAATTTTGCTGTTCAATAAGGTTCTACAATCTATTTAAAATCTTCAGCTAAAGAAGTGTTTATATAAATATATTTACATTTCTATGATTATGGAGTGGATTGTCTGTGTATGTTGTTATAAACATAAACTCTTCAATTTAACGTTAATTTCTGTAAGTTTTTATTTTGTTTAGTTTCTTTTAAGGTTAAGGATTTGCTGGCATATTTAGGCAAGGCAAAGAAATTTTATTTGTATAGCACATTTCCACCATTACACATTGGCAAATGCAGATCATTGATAAAGCAGACAATAAAAACAATTCATAGATAAAAGCTACAGATACGACATTAAACACATTAAAACTCATGGAATAAACAAAATTTCCATATTTTACCATTATGGTATTTACCAGAAAAAAAGAACATATATGTTGAGAAGATTGTAGCAGCCTCTTCAGAAGCTCAAAATATTTTCAATGGAATTCCGGTCCGAGATATGGTGGGGCTGTTCCAAAATTTTTTTTTCATGAATGCAAGTTTTTGTGGATTTGGATGCATGCTTTGGGGCCACAATGTAGTGAAGATTAAATTCATGTTTCATCTTTAAAGCAGACATTTGAAAGTTTTCTTGCTATATTTACAGGTGTTTTCTCACAGCTTCTTTAAGACAAGGTTTAGACAAAACCAGGCCAGGATGCTTGTATTTACTATGCCCAGACAATATAGCAGTGACACAGACTGATCGACTCACTTCATCTCTGTAGTAAATTAAGCAAAAAGAGCCATAAGTAAACATTGAGCTCATACTTATCATCTTCATACTTTCCAGGTGGCCAACATGAAAAAATAGTCACATTTTCAAAGATTTCAATATTTTCATTAGTTCATTAAAAAAACCAAACCTAAAGGAAACAAACATATGAAATACATCAGTCTGTGTAATGATTGAGTGAATATAATAAGCAAGTTTTACTTTTGAATGAAATTATGACTGAATTAATTCAGAACTAAATATTGAAATAAATAAACTTTTATTGCTATCTTAGTTATATCTAAGTTAAACTTAGGCTACTCTCTGAGTAAAACTTGCTGCTGTTGATTGATTACAAAAAAAATGAAAATCATGATTAATAACAATTTATTAGGAAAGTAACAGGAGCGTAATAGTAAAGTAAAACATACACACACACGGATCTTCACAAGTAGCCTAATGTAATGAAAAGGCATTTGCAACTTTATACACTGTATTGTTTCTTACTAATGCTAATTCAGATTGTACTGCTTGAAGTTCAATGCTGAAAAATCACATGTTTTTGACTGGATCTGCCTTCTATACACTAAATGTCTGCACTCTGTTTGGACTATTTTTGAGCTTCTGACTATGCTGCCTTTGATAATGTGCACATCAATTTACACTCATTATATTTTATATATTATTTTTTATATACAGTAGATAATCATTCTCACACAGAGATCAGCAAGATGTAAATTGAAAAGCACTGTGGTCACGTGCTGCCCCTGTATTCAACTATTAACTGGCCTTTACGAGCCAGTGGAAGTGCAAACAATACATATTCGTGGATAGTGTCAAATAAAATTTATAGATTCATTTCCCAAAATGAGCAGCATGTGTTAGTGTGATTATTTTTACAGCATTAATAAAAATGCTTAAGCACTTTTAAAATTTGACACTCTAACAGTATTACTGTTGTTTTTGCAATTGATGACTTGTAACATGTACAGAGGATTAAGAGCTTTTATTATTATATATAAGTAGAAGTACATTGGTTCTAGGGAAGAGAGGAACTTTTTGTGAGGAATTTTTATGTGTAGTTTGTGAATACAATGCTGCTGAAAAGCCACAATAACATGTCCCTCATTCACTTACCATTCTTCCCACTGACTCTATGTACAGAAATATCAATAAAATTAATAACAAAGCTATGCTTATTTTTTTTATTTCATGAAATGTTACAGATTATGCTACTCGTTTTTACTTTTTTTGTTCAATGGGACTGATGTTTTGACTGTAGGATATTCATGAACTAAATTTCTTATTCAGTGTGCATGTCATTTACATAGCTTAGGCCTAGGGAAGGGAGAGAATGGAGAGATCAAGTGGAATAAATGATGCAAAAGAGGGATGGGGTAAACAAGTGGACCCTGGAAACATTTGGTGGGAGGTTGCAGCACTATGAGCTTCTAGCCAAATGAGTGGGCTGACCTCAAGTGTCCTTTGGTCTGAACCAGCTTCTGGGAGTGCCTCAGATTAATAATGAGGAGCAGTACTCCCACAGAAGCGTACAGTGATTATCAAAAGAGACAAGCAAGAGAAGGAACTAGAGTTTTCAGTAAATATTTGAGGCAGGCAATTGTTTTAGATTGTGGGATATTAACAATTCTAGTTTTTAGGGGTCTGTCTATTGGTTATGTACCAAGCTTAATATACATCTATGGAAGATTTAACACTCTGGTAATGTTCACAAAGAAACCTAGAAAGTTGTTTCTAGAAAGTTACAGTGAAAACGTGAAGCTTTTTAATGGCATTGGATAATTCATGTTTTCCTGATGTAAAAAAAAAAGATGGAGTGAGTTTTAGCTTATGTTGAGCTGCATTTTTGTTTGTGGAAGGACTGACTAACATTAACTTAAATTATATTCCTTAAATTAGCCTTAGCGCAAGGCCACATTGGGTCCAATTGTATTCATCTATGTCATTGCATTCCTGGATGCGAGATGCGTTTGCCAAGGTCGAGTGAAATATAAATCCCCACTCCTTCACACATAAACAAATGATCTTATGACATTGGTCAAGCATGTAGCTTCGCCTCATGGAAGACCAGGGCAGTGATGCGGAGCCAAACTTTGTTATTGTTGCGCAAGTGAGGCGAAGATTCGATCAGAAATTTGGACAAATGCGTTTAGACATTTGGTAAAGCAAGCAAGATTTGGTGGTATTGAAGGGAACTTGTTGAGCTTTCTGAGAGAGGGCTATTGTTGTTAGGCAGTACAGTTGTTAGGCAGTACAGTTGTTAGGTAGTACAGATGTGGACCCAAGCGCAGTGAGTTCCAACTTCTTTTATTTTAGAATGACTACAGCAATTGCAAGGAAGCAGAACACTCTTGCCCAGAAAACCAAAGATTCACCAATAACATGAACAGAAAAGAGCCAGAATAAATAAGGTAACTAATGACAAAATTAGGCACACGTGAGCATAACAAGGAGCAGGTGCAACAGCTCTGAGACGTAGAGGGCGGGCAACTTTTTTTACTTTTCAAACTTCGTGATAATTCAAACCTGTAAATATAGTGCTGTTAAAAAAAACATCAGGAAGTGTTGTGTAGTTTGTATCTCTTAAACAATTTTTTTTCTGATATATATTTAATCTAATACACATGGATTAGACATATTCTCTTCAAGGAACACTTATCATTATTATTATTAATAATCATAAGAAGAATTATTATTATTGTAATAATATAAAAATCCCTTTTTTCATCTGTTCCCTTTTATTTCCTTCCTGCTATAGTTGATTGATCATCTGATACATCTTCTGGTACGAGCGACCTAAGTTAGACTTTGACTCTGTAACAAATTGCATATTGCCTATCCCCTAATCTAAATCACATTGGACAAATGCTTTGTACAAAAATCTTTGCCAAATGCACAAATGTAAATGTAATTTAAATGTGTTCTTACAAATCTTTAATCAAAAATAAGTCCAAAGCAACACAACCTGGTGGCAGAATGTAAATCTATGTCTTTATAGACTGTGAGGGGTTGTGAATTAAATCCAAAATGATTAAAGAAATTGCAACATATGTGTTAATGTAATTCCCCCCTAATACAATCTACAGAAGACAGCCAAGGGCAACTATGTAAGGTAGAAAGCACTTTAATAACAAACCTACCTCCAATAAACAGCAGATGAAGTAAATTTAAATGTTTATACAGTCGCAGTGAGCTGCAAATACTTCATGCATGTCAATAGTTAGCAGCCACCAACAAATGGCAATGCTATCCAATTTTTTTAGGGCGGTCCAATTCCAATGTCCTCTTCACACTAGCAGTAACAAAGCAATTTGATCACACAGATTTTCAATATGGAGCTATGGCTTCTGGCAACATTATCAAAGTGGGGATGTGGAATAATGAATTTGAAATTCTTACAAATTCAATAATGTTTGCACATGTACCTAACAAAGCTATTACCCACAGGGCAAATAGTGGTCCCTGATTACTAAGATGATGTATGGCCACAGAACTTTGCAAAACCACAGCAGAATTAAACAGATGCAATGTCTAGGGACCTCTATTCTAATATGGCTAAGGGGTGACACTAGAAGAATCGTCTCTACTATCAGACCCACATGTATTTGCAGTTATTATTCTTTAATACATTTAAAATCCTTCCATAGTATTAGACACAATATACAAAAAGTGTCCAATGATTGTCAATTAGAGAAGACAAAAACCCTACAAGACTAGAATTTTTTTAATGACAAACATTTTTGGAAGTAAAAAGACTTTTTATTCTAGGAATACTTCACCTCAAAAAAGAAAATGTAGTCATTAGGCCCTTACCCCAATTCCCTGAATAATTCAAACAAAAAATGGGTAGAGTTTCCAAGATCAGTAAGAAATATCTGGGGAACAACTGGGAGTGAAAAAAAAAAAATATATATATAGGAGTACTCACTAATTTTCACATAAAAACTCAACAGCGTTTTAAATGGAAGTACTTCATATATCTTTTATATAATTTGTATATTTCCAGTGCTTCAGCATGAAGGTTGCAAGAAGATTAAATATCAGAAGCAGACAAACCCATTTCTAGCACAGTTATTCTGAGCTAGATCAATACACTCCAACGGTCATGTGTGATTGATCATGAGCATTTCAACCAACTGTCCCTTCCCTCCAAGTGACACACACAGCAACACTGCTATTAATAGAGCTTTATCAATACAGAACTGAGAGGACAGACGGCAGAGGGACACTCACAGAATAACAAATGGAAATGGGACGAGGAGAGATTTCTGATATCATCACAACAACAAATGTAATGGAGGAGGAGGGGTGGGGTGGTAAAAAGAGAGGTGGCTAAAAATGCAAAAATTCGGAGTCTTAGCTTCTTACATGATACCGTGCACAGAACCGTTGGAAAAAAAGAGTTTGCGCTAGCACAAAAGAAGCTTCTAATCTACAATGATTACTTCTGCAAATCGGGTTTAATAAACATTTTTCAATTTGACATGAATAGAAAATTATTCACAACAGTAAATATTTAGTAAAAGTAAATATCTTATTGACACTGATAAAAGATAGATTTTTAGCCAGCTGTTTATTTGTGTTCTTAAAAAGTGAGTCTCGAGTTTGGTAACACTTTAAACTTCAGAGTTTTACTTGGGTTTGAATCTTAAGTCAACAGTCTTGATTGTTTCAAGCTTGTACCTGCTTTATCAATTTTCTAAATGTGGATGGAAGAGGATGGGAACATATTTGCATGAATGGAGACGAAGGAAATTTCCCCGTGGAACAAAACAGGAGGAAAATAGTGGGAAAAAGCTGATGCAAGTGTGTGAACAACCTGAAATGTTGCCTCAGATGAGCTGGGACCCCTGGGAGGACGGCGACTCTTAGGTTTTCTGACACCAGCTCACCCCACTGTGAACACTATAAACAATTCTGATGAAACTCTGAGAGGAGATGAATACGCAGCCATTCGTGAATATTTGGTTGTAACTCAACAACAGATGCATGTTTAAGTCGGTTGTGATTTAAAACAAAACAAATAAAGGAAAAAGTGAATGATAAAATTATTCATTTACGTCGTTTACCCTTGAAAAGTTATGTGTTGTTTTATAAGCTACCATAAAAGTGTATTTTTTGAAAAATTTGTTAAAAATGGCACGCGTAAAAAGAAAAACACATAAATAAGTAAATGAAATAAAATATACAAATGTTTGTACAGTTACAATTAAACGACATACAAGTTTAATTACAATATGTTTATCTTTGATGAAAATTTATTTAAAACATAGTTTTAAAATTTTACTAAACATAGCTTGAAGTCTGTTTTTCAGCTTGGCCTCTCTCTAGATCAAATGGTTGAAAAGAGTCATTTTGTGATCAGACAGCGCAGATAATCCATTTATTGGATCTAAGAGTTACAAAAAGCAAATAAAGAGGACAGACAGATAAGAGAGAGAAGAAAAGAGAAGCTGTGTCTTTGAAGCAAAGAAAAACAAGAGCGCAGACCGTCTGGAAGTGACACCTCGTCTCCCACACAAAGAGCTCAGCATCCAGAAAGAAAAACAGGCTGCAGTCTGATCTCATTAAGTAAAGAGCAATATTTGCTCGCCCTGAGGATGGCTAATTCAGGGCTGCCTTTATATAGAGACAGACAAGAGCAACGAAAGCACACATAGCTTTTAAAGTAAAAACATCAGAAAAAAAAGTTTGATGGACATGTAGTGCAATATAGAATATAATGCAACTCTGTCAAAACAGGTGAGAGATACATTTTTAGGCATTTCTGATATTAAATACTAATCTCTTAACACTTCCATTTTTAAACCAAAATCTTGTACACTTCCTTTCCTGTACATTCATAAAAACATATTGTATTTAATAGATTTATTAGGAGAGAGATTAATTACATTCACAAACATTTATTTTGGGATCACAACAAAGACAATAAATGTTTACTCCAAGTATGTCTCCAAGCTCCAAAATTATTTAATGCGCATTGTTTCATTAGCTGCTGCCAAGTCACCTCTTTAACTAAAACGCAGTTTGTCTTAAAGTGAACTAAAGAAAAGTTTATTCATAGAGAACATTTAAAACAGCTGTGGAGAGTTGAAACATTGAAACAAGGTAACTAAAAACTCACTTTGTAAACTGAAACTGTTTAAAATGAAAACATAATATGACACCAAGCCTGCAAATAAAATACCTGTAAATACCTCAATAGGCAATTCGCCAGGATCATTTGACACCTATAAACAAACAATACATTTTAAAACGTTTTTCTAAAACCCATGTACCAATATGGCGAAAATTGGAAACGCATAGTCATATTTTCTAAGCAGGGTCAATACCTTAGTGGCAGTGTTTTATACAACTTGCAAACTGAAGTGGGCAAACTTAAAATCCCACAAAATATGTGCAGGTGCAATGGTGCATTTTTTAATTTTTTTTTTTTTCTATTTTTGAAAATACATATTATTTTGAAAAAGAAAAAAAAAATGTGTACTTTTCTATGTCAAACTAGCACTCTTTTTACTACCTTACAATGGTTTTTCAAACTATTTAATGTGTCAAAATATAAATGTTCTCTTTTGTCTCAGCAATAAACATAGTTAAAATGCATTTTACTATTTAGTGAATGACTAGCAATAATATTACATTTTATACAAAATATACAGTAGCTGTCGCAAGGGCATTTCCACCACAACACAGTACTGTTCCTTTAAAAAGTTTGTGTGAAAAATTATTTAGATGGTTTCTATGGAAATATTCAGTGACATCACAGCACATGTTGGAAATGGAATAAAATAACATTTGGAGGTAACAAATGAAGGTAAAGTCAAGGTAAATATTGCTTAATCAGTAATTGCATTTATGATGTTGTTTTCATCAAACATGCTGTACATTTAAACAATCTAGTTAAATTACTGAATTATAAATAAATGAAATGCTAACAGTTATTTCAAAGCTAATAAGTAAAGCTTTTTCAAAAAAAAAGTATAAAATTAACATTTACACCACAGTCAGTTGCACCACATTTTCCTTTAAATTACAACTGTATTTTGGAATTTTTTTGTTTAAAAGTACAATTGGCATGGATTTTTCAAGATTTGTGTAATACTTTGTGTATATTATAGTTTATCTAAATACTTTTAAAAATCTAAATATGTGTTATTTGCATAATTCTAAATTATAACAATGTTTAATTCATTGATTTAGATTTTATCTATGTTTAGTATGTCACCCAAGACAACAAATGAAAGGTCACACTTGAGCTATTTTTCTCTAATTTAGTCTAAAGTAAAAAAGCAAAAAAAAAAAACAAATCATGACCTTTGTCACACATTTTTACTCAGATAAGAAAAGATAAGTTAGCTCATTAAAATGTGACCATCGATGTAGACGTTTATTGAGCTCTGTAATTGTATTGAACAGCCATACTTAACACAATATTTTTCAGGCAACCAGAATTCAGCTCTCTAATATATACAATTTACATGTCCCATCACCTTCTGCTTGTGTAAATGCATGGGACTTGAGGTCTCTGTGTATCAAAACCCTCGAAGCTGACCTTTGCTTCTGATGCACTCTTTTGTTCTCTTCTCCCTCTATTAGCCTGTGTTGTCGAGAGCTCTGCATTTAGCTCACATTCATATTCAGTATGTGCACGGCAGCTTTTGTCTGATCCATGGTCGAGGTGTCAGAGCAGTCTTTAGTCTGGCATAGACTCATGTTTGCAAGACCAGCTTACACCTTGACACTGCTTTTAAATACTTTAATAAGACTAGAGTGAATAAAGGCCAGCGCTGACGTGGGTGAGCTATAAAGGGCTACTGCTTCTTTGCTTTTTTCCATCCATCTACCAGGGCTGCTTACACAAAAATACACTTTTAAAACCCTGCACAGTACAAATATAAACTTGTAGCTTATCTGGAAGTAAATGTATTTTTAGACACAGCAGATGGAGCTTTGGGGATGGTCTGAAACTAAATTTTATTTCCCCAAAAATACAGATTAAAATAATGCAAATAATTAACATTGATTATCGGACAAAAAGTAAGATGGAAAAAGTAAAAAAGTAAAGTACTTACAATACTTTAATTCATTTGCTGACATGGTTTTCCACTAAACTAGTTCCAGATTACAGTGATCTCAAACATGAATTGGATGGAACGTCATATCTGATGCACTGCATGATTGCAAAGTGATTGGCACCAGACCAGCTCAGCCTGACTCTCTCGTGAGGTCACATTCACCCCTTCACCTACTTCACAGAGGGACGTCTTGCTGGGAAAGTTCATGTTTGTGATAAAGTTACCCGTGACATTTAAGCTATGATGTACAACACCATTACAATGTTCTTCTTATGTGTTCATGTTTTTTTTTTTACTCTGGGTACTCCATTTGTATTATTCCCACAACAAAGAACATGAAAATGAATGAATTTGAAACCATCATTGCTCACAAATTAGGCTAAATTAGGCATATTGGGCCTATATTATTAGGCACACTTTTTCTACATAATATACTAGGAATACAGACAATTCTAAAGGAAATGTGTGTTCTAAGTTATACTATAATTGTATTCTTACATCACATAAGTAGCCATTATAATTTTTTATTTAATTTATGTTAATACACTTTAGGTCTGTTATTGTGAAATAGCCTAGAAATATATCTGCAAAATCGATACATTGATTGATTAAAAAAAAGAAAAAAAACTGACAAGTTTTCTACAAACTAACAAAGATCCATCCATTGGCTTGTCGGCTTTTTCCCTATTGGGGTTGCCACAGCAGAATGAACCACCAGCATGTATATATGTTTAATGCAGCAGGTGCCATTACAGCCTCAACCCATTGCTGGGAAACACACACACACTCAAAAACTATGGACAATAGTTTATACCAAATTGACTTATATCGCATGTCTTTGGCATTGTGGGGGAAAACGGAGCACCTGGAGTACACCCACGCGACCACGGGGAGAACATGTAAACTACACAGAAATGCAAACTTACCCACCCGAGGCTAGAACCAGCAACCTTTTTACTTTGAAAGGACAGTGCTACCCACACTCCAAGCATAGATAACTGCATTAATTATACTAAACTACAATTAAATAAATTAAAATTAATCCAGAATCTTATATTTATCAAATTGTCATCACTGAGTTGCTTTGAACTCTGATTCTGAATTTGACCCTTTAACGTGAGAAGATGTGCAGACATTTGGTGGTGAACTGGGCATGCTGTAATTCCAGTAAAGGCATGTAAAAAACATAAACAAATGAAGAAAACACTTTTTGTAAACACTAAATCTTCATAAAAATGTTTACAATTAAATACAAACCACAATGCAATACACAAACACATAAATGTGGTGACTACAGCAAAAACATGGTACGAAGTTCCTAACTGCACCAGGTTGATTTTTCCACCCAATTATCATCAGATTAGAGATTTAGATTAAGGACTCATAATTTCAGCAGAATTAGCCTAAAAGTTGCAACGTGTTACTATATGTCTAAACTTCATCTGTCTCAGCTGCGGCCTAAATAAATAAAAAATAATTTGGGATTGTTTTAGGGCTGTGTTCTTTTTTAAACATTTTGTTTTATTGCATGAGCTCAAAAAAGATTAAAGCAAGTGATCTTGGAAGGGGTTACGAGTAATTATTATGGCAAGAACTGAGGTATGTGCAACTCTAGCAACTATGGAACTCATGCATACTTCTATAAATAGTGTGTAAATACGGTACGGCAGTCTGGCGTCTGTATGAACCCAGTGAGCTGGTCAGTTAATGGCACTCTCCAATGCATACTTTACATTAGCACTTCCAATGCACTGTAAACAGTATAAGCATGCACTCAGATTTAGTATATATAAGAGGGATGAGGAACGTTATTCCTAGGGGCAGTACCCACACTGCTTTTAACCCCAATTCTACATTAATACTTAGACCAAGCTAAAATGACCCTCATTAGATGTATGTAGGTGTGTTTAACGAAGATTGAAACTAAACTGTGCAGGGCTGCTGGGGGCTGCACTCCATGAGCAACTTTTAAAAGCCCATCCAACCTCACATTGACTAACTGTCAAATCTTTTATTGGAGGGAATTCATGATCAATGCACAAACAAATAATGAATACATTAAAGTAGAGAGACATTTTTAAGTATTTTATGGTGATGATGAACTGTGTATGGGGATGGTACTCACTATAGATGAGAGTGAGGTTTGGGGAAATGGCTCTCAGGGGAAATGGATTTTGGATGAGATAGGCTGGACATAGTTTGAAGCTTGGCGCAAAATCTATTCTGCTGGATAGTCCTGGAATGATAATTTGATTGCAATAGTAGTTTAAATTGCTACTATAACGATCTATTACTTAGGTGACTTAAAAAGTTGTGTTCAATTAAACAATTTAAATTTGTTGTAATAGTAATAAGTAATAAAGAAGACAGGCTACTCTGTAATTGCAGTTAGAACAAATTAATAGAACAATACAAGTACAATAAACAGAAAAAAAACTATATTTCTGCATAATTAAAATGAAAACCATCATTACTCAAAAATTTGATGTATCTGGGTTTGCAGTGTGGTGTCCTTGCACTTAATTGAAAATTTGTCAATAAGAAAGGAATTAGCCAACTTTACTAATTAAAAGAGTCCTCATAATTTCTTAAAAATGGGAATTCTAATAAAAGTTGTGAAGAAAAGTAAGTCTTAGGGTTAGGGTTTTAAATAAATTTGTGACACAAATGACTTGTCTTTTAGGCTCTGAGCTGTTAATTCATCTTAAACATACTTGGCATCTCACCTAAGAAGCCACACTGGCCTTAATACACAGCCTGTCTACTCCACAAACGCCCAAACAATTACACAGGCTGAACAAGTTTAGCGCCGTGGACTAATATACAAGATAAACATGTTTTGAACAATTTGAGGTTAAAGGAACAATATTGTTTAGCTAAAGGCATAATAGCTAAGATGTTTTAAGGCTGAATGAGATTACAAGTATTTCCTGATTTCTTGTATATTTCTTCAGCAATGGACGTGGCTGTTTAGAGAATTTTACTCTGTGTGTTAAAGCAAGTTTTGCTTTTTCTCAGGATTTAGAAATCATGAATAAAGTAAATTTACAATTATTTCTGCCCAGATATTAATAAAAACAGAAATATGTGAGTGTTAGCAAAAGATTTCATAATTGGAATATACAATGGTTAAGCATGTATTATTCAGTAATAAAAGGTGCTTCACCTATACGCTGTACATTTAAAGCTGAATAATTGCTGCTTAAATGTTGTGTATTACAGTTATGCCATTATCTTTTGCCAGCACTTGCTTAGTTAAAATATTGTTAATATCTGAGCAGTCAGAAATAAGTGGAAACTGAACCCAACTTATTTATTTACACTTCAGCTCATAATGTTCCGTATTCTAAAACACACTTGAGATTTATGTTCAGGGGGATCATTCGATGGACTCAGATTGGACACCATCAACAATTTATTTAACATAAACAAGATCATAATGCTTTTTAAGCTTTGGTAGCAGTAGTATGGCTGTTTTCTTCAGAAAGCTGAGATTCAGCCTCAGAACTGAACTTGCCAAATGACATACAGTACAGTGAGGTTATATTTAGATCTCAAGAGGAAAAAAAACTTGTTTGTCTTTTTTATGAGAGCAAGAGGCATGGTAATGGAAAAAAGGCAAAGACTAAGAAACCAAAGAAAGAGAGAATAGCAGCACACTAAATCACAAACAGGCACAGAGACGAACCTTCGGGCCACAGCTGTGTTTGGTATGGTATTTTTAAACGCATCAGTGCTGCTCCAATCCCCACACCGCGCCTGACCTATATATAGCTCGAGCCGGCCATTGTTCTATTTCTGTCACCTGTGGGCCAGGCTCTTGTTGATTCAGATGCAAATCATGCCTCCTCCTCACTGCAGCAAAGCAAGTTGACGGAAAAAAGGAGATTTAAAAAACGACAAGCCAGCCAGGAGAATTACCATCTAGTGAAAAAGTGACAAATTGAGGAGAAAATAACATACAGTCATGTCAGGATGAGTGTGAAACTCCTGCTAATCTGTAGAGCTACTTCATGTTGACTGGAGAAGAATGGAAATAAAGATGAAAAGAACCGAGGAGGAGGGAAGCTTTCAACGTAAGTGAAGGAGAGCTCTGTCACTTTTTGGGTGTCGCTTCAGAAGAGGAGGAGGAGGAGGAGGAGGAGGAGGGGAGGAGGAGGAGGAGGAGGCTGGAGTGAATGTTCCTGAGAGAGAGAGAGAGAGAGGGGAGAAGAGAAAGAGAGGGAGAAAGAAGAGGAGGGGACGAGCTGACAGTCATACAGGAAGAGCAGACGATGAGCTGCTCACTGAAAAACTAATGCTCCAGACCATTTACGAGGCTGACGCTTGTTTCTCTGCAGACAGCATCGGGAAACACCGGCCGCCTCACGACACTGACATGCACAACGTCAACAACTCAGGTGACTTCTCTTCTTTTGAATGTTTACGAGAGGGAAAACATAATGAAGATTGCAGGGAGGCGATGGTTTGTTTGTAATTACTGAGACGAAAGTTTTCTGCTGTTTATAAGAGCTTTAATAGAGTTAACAAAATTATATGATAATATTTAAAATGTCTTTTGGTATGTTAAATTTTAGTAATTCAGGATATTTTCTAAATGATGTCCTATTTGAAGCTCTATTTTCACAATCAACCCATTCTATTTTTAACACCGTGAGCTCGGACAGAGCTGACATCATCAAGCGAGTATGTGTTTTGGTATTATCTACATTTTGAGAGTGACTCATTTTGCCTCTTTGCTGCTGTTTGTGAAGATGCTAGAAATCAACTCTCGTAATCTCTAACACGTTGTGGACAAACAAGTGTTTAGCATCACAATGGATGTCGTTTATGTAACGTTTGATGTATTTACAAATAGGTGATTCCTGGTACTGCATGTTTTAGGATGGTGTTCTGGGAATCTGTCATAGAATATAAAAGTTTTGTTGAATAAAACGCATGTATAACATCAGCCAAGTTACTTGAGGACATTCGCCTTTTACTTCACCTTTTTTTTTACTGATCATGTTGAAATGTTCGACTCTGTTGCAACGCAACTGAAAATTTTGCATGCCCAAATCAGAACTAAATATAGATCTCATTTGTTCATGAGCTCTGCATAAAGACAAGAGAAAAAACAAGCCTCAGCCGAGTAACCTGTTGGCAAACTATGTTCCACCAGCTAAGGCAGAAAGGCATCTCATTCCAAACAAAAAAGCTGATTGAATTCCTGCTCATCTATGCAGGGAACAACATGTGAAGTGATGTGTGGTTAAAGGGGCATGGTTAGAGGTAGCTCAGCCTGTTGCTCACTCTGTGGGTCAGCTATTCTTAGTCTGTTATTTTCAGCTTATAGCATTAACATGCTAAGATTAGACACTGCGCCGCTCTGCTATCTTACCATCTTCACTCTCTTAATATAATCATTCTGTTGTTAACATAGAGTGTGCTCATCATCATGTGTTCAGTGTGGTCGGGTTGTACATCTGTTGTTCTGGAAAAAAGTCTGTTTCCTGTTTTTGGGTTTCGGTGCAAATAACACGGCCTCAGAATTATTAGTGTGGGTGATTTAAAGAGTTTCTCGCATCTTTTTGTTCAAGAAATGAACTAATGTAAGGGGAAAACATACTAAGCAACAGGTTACAGGTACTACATGTAAAAGTGTTTACAAAGTTAATAGGAACAAATAGAGAGAATTTTCAAGGTGTATGTATGAATCATTTTTAATTTCAAGATGTTTTTAATAATATTTAAAGTCCACCACTGACAGCATTAATAAGCAAAACCTCATCTATAAAAAATAAAACAAATCTATAAACCTCATCTATAAAACTTGGTCAATCTACAGTTGCAACAACTTTTTTTATCAAAAAATAAATTTTTAAAAGGCTATACAAAAGTGTTTAAAAGATCACACTGTATGTTATGAATTAACATTTTTACTGTAATTACCCAGGAATACATACAATAGCTGTTATTTTAGTGTCTTTATATAAAACTTAAATACTATTAAAACTCCACACCTCTTCAAAATGAAAATTTTAAATATGTTATCAAAAATAATTAATAATTAAAAGATTTACAGCATTTCAGGGTTGTGCAAGTGCAAGTGCACTGGAGTGAATCCAGTGGTATATTTAAATACCTTTGAATCTTAAAATAATAAATTACAATTGTAACACAGATGGCGCTATGCATGGAAGCAGACTGCAGTTGTTGGTATTAGTTATGAAACACATAGTAACTTTAAATGGGTTATAAACTTGATTTATTTTGTAGAGGTTATTTCTGCACTTAAAAAGATTGTTTTTGAACACATGAAAATGTTTTATATAATAATTAAATATCTACCAACACAACAATACCAGGCTGAAACCCTCCTCTGCTTTCTCAGAGCGAGTATGTAAACAAATCTTCCATTTTGAGAGATATGACTGTACGCCCAACCACAATAAGCTAAAAATAAAATGTTACTTGTGTTTTCTGTTATTTCTACATGAGTTCCTTTTTGGAGTTTATCGCTGCCAACTTTATTGGAATCATTTTCAATGATGAAACTTATTGTGATATTTAACTATTCCATCAGCTGTGATATGCCAAAACATCAAGCATGTTTGAGTTTATCTCTTAAATGTTACACTTTATTACACCAAAAACAATAAATATAACGTTTTTATTTCAAAACAACCAGTCTGCTGAGATGATAGTCAAATAAGCTAAGACCGTCCTAGTGAAGTCTGTCTCCTCGACATTAGTCGGTGCTCAAATTGACTGAGAAAACGAGCACATTTTACATTCAATTTATTCTTTTTGAAATATGGATTATGTATTAGGGTTATACTATATTTGAATTAAAAAAACATTCTTTTAGTTCACACTTGGAGAAAGGTACTAGCTCTTAGACACCCTTTAGGTACTAGATGACAGCCCTTCTGTGACAGTACTTTAAAAGATGTTGCTTCATCATTTAATAGAATGAGAACCAACCTAAACTCAAAATGTCTTGTGTTTTTAGATATGCAGATGCACTCTTTTTTTGGAAGCTAAAAGGCCCATTGTGCTGTGGCTTAAATCTCCTGAAGAACAAAACAAATGATTCCACAGTGATTCCAAAATTCACTCCACAGTGATTTAAAAGTTAAGTCAATCAGAAGATAAAATCTTGAATGCATGCAGAGAAAGCGGGATTGATATTGCAGGTTTTACTGTGCAATTTACAGTAGAAAAAGTGGGTGCATTTAGATTGTCTTTTCTCCAAATATGGACGTTTACCCAGTAAAAAAAAGACATTTACCCAGTCTTTATGTGAACACAGACAGCTCTTCAAAAGCAGTGACATAGCCAGATAGTTGCCTTAAAAAGGAGGTGTGCCAAATCCATTGATTTCAGAGAAGATCTGAACAAATCTTGTTATCTTTGTAAATAATATTAATAAATCACATACATACTAATCACTTAGAAAATGAAAAAAGTTAGAAATGTATTCTGTAAAAGAGCACTGAGCTAATCTCTACAGCCAGGTTGGACAGACCAAGTTTCATATTTATTATTTTGAGTGGCAGAGCTTCAATTGTATTCTATTGATTGAGTCACTCACCTGCCAATCATCATCCTTCTTAAAGCCTTTACACACCTATGCAGCAGCTGCATGTAGCTTCTGGATGTCAGCGCTGAAAACAATATGACTCACAAGATTTCTGAGATTCAACACACTGAGAGAAATTGCTGTGATTGGTTATTTTGATGTAAGTTGCTTTACTTACCTCTTGAACATGCTAATAGCACAATACTCCATTGAAGATGAACGCCCCCTTTCTGAGTAAAATCTGCTCACCAAGAGCATAATCTTTCAAACACAACTTTTGAGTTTTGCATGTTTTTTGTATTTCATTTATAGATAGGAAGATACTTTTAAGGGAACTGAGATGAAGATCAAGAGGGCTTGAGCTCTCCTACACTTCTACACTTTTTTGGCTATTCTATTAGGCTTCGAACTAATAGAACTATAGTCAAGATTTTTACACACATCCACTTTAAGGATTAAACAAAGCAATCAACTACAATAATTAACTCATCCTATAATATTGACAGTTTATTTCAATAATAAAAATGGCATAATAATTTACAAAATTTTACTTGGCTTCTCCTTATTTTTAAATTGAGTGTAAACAAAGATATATGAATCAGTATACAGTGCATATCATTGTTTGCTTACCATTTGGTCTCATGTTTGTATCTTATTTTTATACAACATATCTTGTTGTTCTGATGTAATCTTACTATTTTCAATATCCATTCAATCAGATTTTTTAAGGAGTATATATCAGTGGGTTCATGTTGATTGAAGGAATCATAGCAATATAGCAACGTTTAAAATGCTCTAAAAAGGTATATTACTTTAACCAAACAATGTTAAATGAAAGATTTTAGATTTCATAATTGACAGTATTGACTTAGCATCTTTAAAAAAAGTTTAATTTGCCTGTATTATTTTATCATATCCATTTTGTTTGATAAAAAGATCTTTGTTCCATGTTTAATTGGATCCACAGTGTACCTGACTGTTAATCGAAATGATTACTTTAAAAAAACATTGATACCAATTTTAGAAATTGTTAAATATGTATCTGTTTTAATCAGTGTCAACATTTTTATGAAAACACAAGATATTTAGATATATCATTTGTATAATCTGGATTTCTTCATTTTGTTGTTTTGACAAAAGAATAATGAGCCTCTTCTTGAAACTCTAGCTGTGTTTCCTGCTTTAGCCGTGCCTGATCCCAGAATAACAGCAGCCATAATGAGCACTCAGCCACCACAGCATTTTCAGATAGTATCATACCTATCTTAAAAACACGCCAAACTTGGCAGGCCGAAAAACCCTCTGATGTAGGTTAATTCTTAGGACATCTGCTGTTTAGCAACCTGTGCTATAAAAGTATAATTAAGAAAGGTGAAACCATGCAGGATTGTTATACAAGGTATAAATTGATTTACCCGTAAAATATTGTCATGCATTTTACTCAAAACAGCGTTTAAATCTATTTAAAATTAAAACATGGAAATCTTTAATTGGAACGGTTCTCCAAACACCTAGTGGCATGCATGTGAAGCCAGCTAATTAAGAGTTTAATTTAGTACCTTTTCACTTAGCGGCATGTGGGAGGTATGCAAAGTGCTTTGATCGTCTCGTAATCAATGTTAATGAAAACATCAGTTTACGAAAGATGTGCGGCTAAATGGATTATGGTAAATGTCATAGAGCAGATGAGTCACAGTGTCAAGCCCTATGGAAAAGGGAACTGTTTGGTCTCAAAGGAGGATTAATGTCCTCCCTCAAGCTATAAATACAGTAGAGTTAAATAGAGCGGTTTATGAATATGTGTTTGATTATTTATTGCAAATTTATAATAATTTTCTCTTCCTCTGCTTAACAGATTTTAGAGAACAAATTTTATGTAAAAGCTTTTTCTTATATTTTGTCAGATTTCATTCTCCTCTTGACGTTGACTTTTCTGATTGGTGGCAGTCCCCTGATACATCACTACTAGCTCTAGTTTTCATGTTTCATGTGAAGAATTCGTGGCTGAATCACAGCACTTTCAAAAATCTGCTGGAGTTCCACTCCACACATTGTCTAGTTTAATTGTTTTCACCAGTCATGTGACCTGCATTTTGCCACATGACTGATTTGAGTTTTGTTTACTGTCTTGTTTGGTGTTTTAGCTTCATTTCAGTGGAATATATAAATTCAGTTATTTTTGCTCTTTCTAACATGAGGGGGTATCATGTAATGGGCAGCCTAATGGCTGATGCAAATTTGACAAGGTGTTCTTAATTTTGTCCGAGTTAAATTTACCAGATGGCTCTACACTCTGACAGCCTTTCACACGTTCCCTATATTAAGAGTATGCTCAGTTGAAGCGGTTATATTTAGCACTTTTACTGCAGGTTTGTGATTCTCTTTTGGCATCTACATATCCTCCAAGCTTCATTACTGTACAAATAATGTTTGTAAAACCTCATGGAGCCAAAATGTGTGGTGTGAATGTGTTTTGTGGGATAACACTGGTTAATGCTGATGCCAACTGTGTGGTAATGTAATTCAAGTGCATTGATAAATCATTTTTATGCTGTGATAAGTTATCTTGAGTAAAACATTTTAAACATTAAAACTATTTAAATGATGGAGAGTTCTCTCAGCCTCATCCTAACAGGGGGGAAAAGTGTTTTTAACTAGATTTTTTTTAGAGTTGTATTTTTTTTGTCATTTAAATTACATATTTTGAAAATGATAATGCAAAATGCATGGGAAAACCAATCCCAGATATATTACATCTCTTTACGGTAAAATACTTACTGAGGCTTTCTGAAGATCTGGTATTGAAATTTCAAGTAATGCACACATATATCAATGATGTTGATAAATAAAAAACACAAAATTTGTGAAAACTCACTTCAGCACAAAACTCACTTTAGGCTGTGCTTAGCAATAGGTCTACATTTCCCCAAAATATTTATTCTGAAGACACCCAATGCATCTTTGTACGAAAGTGTCTTTCAATCAGGTTAAGAGTCTAAACAATTTCAGGTAACCTAGTCACTGTTAAACATCATCCACCTGCTTCCAGCTTCTGTAGAGTGGATGACCTGTGGTTTCTTTGCACAGAGCTTGGATCAAAGTCTATTTTTTTAATGACAGTAGTGGGGAGGGCAGGCAGCAAAACATAAGATAAATGAGATATCACCGTGGTGAAGCTCTCTGAGCCAGCAGGTGTTTCTGAGGCTATATTTAGCTCCATTAGGGCAGCAAGCCCAATGCCTGTGACTCATTGTTGAAGCTCATTGGCTGCAGTCGGAACACAGGCTGCTCTTTGTAAAGAGCTCTTTTCAGTCAAAATTAATCTCTCCCGTCAATTCCACATGAAAAGGGTCATCTTCTATCGACTCTCTTCCAAGAAGTGTCTTTCTAAAACAACCAGTAGTTAGCTTCAAATGCTTACGCAGAGCAGCCAACAAGCATCATTCTCAACAGAAAGGGGGAAAGCTTGTGTGTCTGTGTATCTTTCTTATATAAGGGATGATATAATATCCATGGGTGCTCTCAGGGAGGAGACACCACACAGCGCAGCTCTATATCTGCAGGAAGAGCACTCGTTATGGTGTCGCCGTTGTTGCCATGGTAACCAGTTTGGGTGGTGGATTGGGTGTGGGTTTTGTTATACTCTATGGTTGCACCTCATGCTTTTATGGAGTTATTTATAATCAGCAATTACGTTTGCAGACATTTATGATGATGTTTGAGAGAGTTTTGTACCTCACAGAAAGAGGCTTAAAATGGAGACTCAACTGGGAAGGAGTCAATCCCATAGGCACATAGATTTATTATGGTGGAAAGGCTTTGTTTATGGGTTTTTGTGAGTGTTTCTTGTGTACTAGGGTGTTTCTTGAATGATGATAGTTCTGAGGGATTAAGCTGAACCTGACAATATACTTGTTATATCCAAGAACCTATCTATAGTTATCACTTGTAGAAATCTTAAAACATGTATCAATCTACCTCAAAAGATTGGACAGATTTATCATTGTACAGCCTGATTCTATAGAACATTTAAAAACAGTTCAACTTATTTCATCTTAGATCCTTTATGTTTTGACACCATTAGTGTTTAGTTAGTGAATCAATGAAATTTATCTACCATGCCATGCAAGAGAAAAGAAAACATTCCATGCGATCATATTTCCAGACTCTTGCTCAGACAGTTTGAATCTTATTTGACTTGTCCTGAGCTCGGCTTCCTGTCGTTACAGCATTCATCGTTGTGTAACCATCATCATGCATGTGAGGCAGTGTGCTTCCCTTGATGTGAAACCTACATTCACTGGAGCATGACTATATCTTGGCAGACTTCCCTTTAAATGTTGTTTTCATTCTTCTTTAAACCACAGTGTCCAAAACATTTCTCTGTGTCCTGCAGAAGACTCTCTTGTGATGAGTACACCATCTACTCTCATCAACTCCTGAGGGTCTTTCCTTCAGGCGTGCTATTGATTTTCACAGACTGCTTGATATATTTAGTTCTTAGGGAGTGGGGAGGTCTTGTACTTTTTGTGGCTGGTGTTTTTTGTAACAACACACAGCTTCATGACAATGGCAGCAATTTCCCCACAATGATTGCCGTTTTGTTGATGGCTCTGTGGAGAGAAATAGTCAGAATTAGTCAAACTATACAGTCTAGCCAGGACCAAGAGCAGGGTTTGAACCTTTAAAATATATATGTATAAATATTCTTGTTCTTAAGATAGCACTTTATAGCAAAGCTTAGCACAGATGTTGACTATTAAGTAAAGCTTCTGTTTTTATCAAAGCTAGTATATTTATAGGAGCTGCATTTAAAGCTGACTGGTGCAACCCAAAAAACAAAAAACCCATTTATTGCACTTTATTAGAAATCAATAAATTGCCTGTAAATTGCACTTTATTAGAAATCAAGGTACAATTTAGGCAGTGAAAAAACATTCAAACGCTAGCAGCAGCTATGATTGTCTATGTGACACGTTATAGGTCAGCCAATGGATGGGTGTGTTATAATCACTCTAGTGAAAACTCAACTGCAGCTTATTCAAGGCTAACATATTAAATTAAAGAGGTGTTTGGACACAATGCTAAAAAAGTATAAAAGGTTTGTATTTATATTCATTGAGTTTTTTTTTTCAACACAATTACCTAAAAAATGAGTCAACCCGACCAATGGTAGGGGCATGCATAGGTATAGTTATTTCTCGAATGCCACAGTCTTAGATATTAGTTACAATTCTATGCAAAAAAAACAAAACACTTTTTCCAGCTTTAAACACACCAAGACAGAGGAGGTTCCATTGATCCTCAATGGTTTATGAAGGTTGAAAATAAATTATGATGGGATGCACCACTTTGTCTTCCTGTTATATATATCTAAAAAAATTGTGACCTAAATAGAGGATAAAGAATGGATCTTTGTCGAACTGAGTTCACAATATTTGCCTCATAACTCTCTTTTCTCAGTGGACGTTAAGCCAGAGGTACCACAGGTTCTTGATTCAGGTACTCCCCTGGACCTCCGCACAGACGTCAGGATGCAGGGTTCTGGATCAGATGTCACAGTTTGGGAACGACAGCTTCAACAAGAGTTACTCCTCATCCAGAAACAGCAGCAGATTCAGAAACAGCTGCTGATCAGTGAGTTCCAAAAGCAGCATGAGAATCTGGTCCGCCAACATCAGGCTCAGATTCAGGAGCATTTGAAGGTAACATCATACCAGAAGAAAAGAATGCTCCCCAGGTGCTCTTCAATCCATTCATACAGGTCTGTCTGATTTGCAGCTGCAGCACGAACTCCACGCAATGAAGCAGCAGCAAGAACAGCTGGAGAAAGAGAGGAAGCTGGAGCTTCAGAGTCAGGAGAGGGAGCTGGAGAGACATCGTCGTGAGCAGCAAGTCCTGGCTCTGCGCTGCCGAGATAGAAGCAGAGAGAGTAAGAGCTCAGTAGAAAGTAACAATACATGATGACACATACAGATATGTCAAATAGTTATTCAAAAGTAACATAACTTAGGAAGCAAAAGAGAAGCTTAGAGTTTGACTGAAAATAATTGAAATATATATGGAAAACCTCTAAAATCATTTAAAATTTAATAAAAGTAAGACAAAAACATTTTGACAACAAAAGGAGCACATACTGTAATTTAACCCCAGATTAAAAAATACTAAATCCTTGTGTAAGGCTCCTGAGAATCTTTTTTTCTTTCTATGAATTAACAGTTATTAATTAACCAATAATGTGAAACTGTGTCACACAGAAAATTCAATCTTTCTGAAGAAAACTACTTTTGTGTGCTCTATAACATGATTCTAATGATAATACTTGCTTTTGAAAATTCACTGCTTTGAACACCAAGAGTGCCTCTCGTGCTGTCCATAAGAGGGAGATCTTCCTTCATTTGTTTAGGCTGTAGAGTTGGTGCTGCTGAGACTACTTCTATTTTGTTTGGCTCTGACACAATTCTTCCTCTGAGTTTTTCAGAATGGTGTCATATTTACTGTATGCCTCTAAAGCTGAAATAAGTTGATTAAACTCGATACTCATGTTATTGTTTGTGTGTGTCTCCTGGTCTGACAGGTGCAGTGGCAAGCAACGAGGTCAAGCTGAAACTCCAGGAGTTTCTCTTGAGTAAATCCACCAAAGATGCTCCCTCAAACGGGCTCCTGCAGAAGATCAATCACAGCTCTAAACTCTGGTACACGTAAGTATGCTCTACATTTTGAAGGAAAACACATACATTGTAATCGATTGTCTCTTTTGGTCTGGATTTTTGACTTTGATATATCAAATCATTTTTGGATTTTAAAATGTAAGCATTGTTTTTTATAATAATAATACATCATCTTGCGTAATTAGGTGATATTTCCTTTTACTATATGATTATTTTAGGCTTTGAACCTGTACACTGTGGTGTATGCATAATTATAAAAACAAAACAAAACTAAAAAATGTTACGAAGACTTTGGTAATACTTTTATATCTGAATGTATTAATCATCGACTCATTCAACTGGTATATGAGTGATATAAATGAATACTTGTTGATTGTTAATTAATGAATTACTTACCACTGAAAAG
This sequence comes from Danionella dracula, assembly GCA_900490495.1. Taxonomy (NCBI): domain Eukaryota; kingdom Metazoa; phylum Chordata; class Actinopteri; order Cypriniformes; family Danionidae; genus Danionella; species Danionella dracula. The sequence goes on along the minus strand of UELW01000178.1, from coordinate 1,957,765 downwards.
TTCTTATAGAAAAATAATTCACAACTAAATAATGATGATTTAGTAAAGATGTGCTAATGTTAACACCTTTAATAATTAACTGATCATATTTTTTATTGTTTTGTATTGTTTGTACATTTTTCTTTAGATTTTTTATTGATTGTTTGATTTAGATTATTATTATTATTATGGCATCACGGTGGTGCAGTGGCTAGCACGGTTGTCTCACAGCAAGAAAGTTGCTGGTTCGAGTCTCGGCTTGGTCAGTTGGTTTTTCTGTGTGGAGTTTGGATGTTCTCCCGGTGACCGCATTGGTTTAGTCTAGGATGATCCGGTTTCCCCCACAAGTCCAAAGACATGCGGTATAAGTAAATTGGGTAAAAAAAAATTGTCCATAGTCTATGTTTCTTGGTGGGTTACGGCTGGAAGAGCAGCTGCTGAGTAAAAAATATATTTTTTTATTATCATTAGTAGTAGTAGTAGTAGTAGTAGTAGCAGTAGTTTTATTATTATTATACTACTGTTATATCATTATTACCGCTTAATTAATCAATTTATTATTTGTTCATGATTAGTTAATTATTATTAGGAGGTGACTACTTTAGGGGCACATTAACTCATCATCATTTAATTATTGATAAAATTTTTATTATAGCATTTTTATTTAGTTCACCTTAAAGTGTCAATTAATGCTGTATTTAACAATCAGAAATGAATCATTGATTAAGGTAGTAAATAACGTATTATTCATATGAATGAATGATACAGATGCTAACTCATCATGAACTCATCAGAAATTAAGGGTTAAGTCAAACATCATCTATTGATGATTCATGTCACCTTATTTTTATAGTGTTACCAAAACTTGAAATAAAAATATTGCCTGTTTTGTTAGACACATACAGTTTAGGTCTTTGAGAAAACAAAAACACAAAATTGATTGACATTTTATGTAATAAAAAAAAATTTCTAATATGTAATTGATTAATAAATGATTAAACGTCTGATCATAGTATGAATTTGTATTACAATTTTATAAAAAAACAAATGCAGCTTTTTGGCAAAAATCCTTTTCTGTTATACAACATTTTCAGATATTACAATTATTGTTCCTCTACTGTACATACTAGCTCCTTGAGAGGATCTTCTCAATTTTTTGCTGAATTCGGGGAGTACTCAATTTTGTGAGATATTGTGCTTAAAGTTTTTGATAGTAGACTGTATATACACTGTTGTGTTTACGAGCAGAAGTTAAGTTCAGGAGTTCACATTGCATCTCTTCTTTGTTCAGGGCCTCACATCACACCTCTCTGGAGCAGAGTTCACCTCCTTTGGGGGGAGCATTGTCCTCCTGCAAGATCTCTCTGATCTCACCACAGGACTGCCGGGATGACTTCCCTCTTAGGAAGACAGGTAGCCTTCAAAACACCAGCCTCTCAGAATCAATTGATTTTAATTAAATAATTATTTGTTTTTGAAATGAATCTCCCAATTTGTTATGCCATTTTCATGCAACACATCAACAGTTGATGAACATTTTCACACTTTAACATTAACACTTTATGGGGCATGAGGCCCCATTTCTGTTTCCTGGGATCTCTAAACTGGCTGTTAAGTCACACTTAAACTTAGACATGTATCGTTTCTTTAAAAAGTTGCAGCTAAGTTAAAGCGGGAGGGAAGAATTCCTTTTCTTGGCGTATACAAAAGCCTTAAAAAGCCAAAGGAATATGATTTTCAGCTCTACAAAGGGTTTATATATTTAGAAAAAAAATCTTGACTTTTTTATTGGAAATCCCAGAGGTTTGTGAGTCAGAGTTGGAGGGAGTCTTGTAGAAAGTCAGTATTATTCTGAGTAATGACTCCCTCTTGGCCGGGCAGTCAGGAGTTAAGAGGCCAAACTGCTCATAACTGTGCTGTTAAGTCATGGAAGATATTACATTCCTTCCCGTTGTGTCCTTTTGAATTATAACGGTATACACTGGGATGAGCTTAAATACTCTAGCATATGGTTGGCATGTTGTGTATTTACATACTTAAGGCATCAGAGAGTTTTAATCAAGGGAGCATGATGCAAACAAATCAAAGGTAATTATGCAGGTTGCATTGTTCAAATAAGCACATGAAAAAAATGAAAGTGAAGTGTTTGTTGTCTAAGCTTTTCAACAGTTTAACATCTCAGTCTCAGCATCAATGTTCTGTTTTTCTTGGCTGAAACCAGCAAATATCCTGAGAAATAACTCAAGCGGAAGGTTCTGGAATCTAAAATATGTTTCAATTTGAAACGATACAATCAGACTTTGGTCAATTATATTAGCTACAATTTGTCAAAAGCCTATTTGTTTACGGATTACTGCAGATATTTGTCACATTTGTTTTTATTCTCCAATTATGAATTTTTTCATCAAAACAGAATCTCTGCACCTCCCATCCCGCCCCAAACAAATAACAATAAATAAAACATAAGAAACATAATTGCTGCGTATCATAGAAAAAAGTTGTTACTATATTATGTTTTTTTCATGCCAAAAATTATTAAAGTCATGTGTACAGAGTAGTTTTGCATTTTGTGTTTATCATATTTATTGTCAACTCTACCATTTCTGCCACATGTGAGGTACATAAAAAAAATGGTATTTGCATTAATCACAACCCATGGTGCTACATACTAAATAAAATCACTTTTTAAAACGCAAGTGGAAATCTTATGTTCAAAAGAAAAAAAGAATAAAAATGACAATAGTATGAAAACAGAAAAAAATTGTGAAACTGGTTTTAATTAATTAAAAAACTAAACAAAACTAAAGATTAGCCAGAAGACAATTAATACAAAATTAACAAAATTTATTTTTGCTATTAATCCAATCAAGCATTCAGATCACATATTTTTGTTCAGAATTAGTTCAAATAGAGTAAGGTTAGCTGTGAAACCTGGTTTGACCTCCAAGTTAAATAGTCATCAGTTGAGTTTGTAGTCAAACTGCAAATTCAAATTTATTTTTGCATCGATTTCACAACTGTGTATAATTCTTTTCACATTTGCATTGTCAACTAACAAGACTAAACTCTGTGGACATACCACATCCATGCAAGATGCCTCCTCTTAACTCCTCCTGACCATCTCAAATGTTTTGTAATTTTTTTAAAACTTTTGTTTCTACCCAGATAAACTAAAATGTGACACTATTATTTACGGGGATGAATTTCAACTAAATTTGGAAAGCCGCCTCTGCACGCTTTTATCAGACACGTCTGACAAGTCTGATTTCCGGGCTTGAACTTAAATGGAAACAAGCTCTTATCTCTTAAGCGCCTCCAGGTTGACCTGTTTACCTGTTCTTAATGCTTTGTTTAGAACAGGAAAAGATTTTGGCCCAGTGACACTTCTCAGGGCAGGGAATAGCTCAGATTATAGAGAGGATATAACAGCTTTTTAGTTTTAACCCACATCCCAGAAACTTTGAGCAGGTGTGACTGTGAAGAGAGGTGTTTTTTCTTTATTGATGACTAAAAGTGCTCTCCATCTTATGATTCGGAGACAAACAAAAGAAAGAAAGAGATGCAATCATGAACAGATCAATTAGGAATTTCTAGGGATAGGGATTTCTTGAATCTATTGGGTCTGTTAAAATAATCAATGATAAGCTCGGAATCGTACTGAATACAAATTTAATATATGAAATGAATAGTTAAAAGTGTAAAGGGAATCCTTCTGTAAATTATCGTCCTAGAAACTCATCTCACAGCAAGTAGACCTAATTTTCCACACAAAAAAAAAATATAGCATGGGGAAAATCCATTTCTTTAACTTTTGGTTTCTTTTTCATTTGGAAAAAGGTCTTTAATGGATCTGAAAAATAGAGGCAGCACTGACAAAATTTTTTTTTATTATTATAGGGCTGCTGGTGACATTCATAATGTTCTGGTTGTCACTTCCTGGTTAGATCTGGTTAGACACTTTGTTTCTTCACTGCTGAGTTCTCTACAGTATTTTTACTAAAATGCACAGACGTTTCTCTCACTTTTAGTCCCAAAGGAATACTCTGATTGTTTTATAGGCATCTACATCATTACCCCAGTTGAACTTAGGTTCCAGGCTATGAGCAATTGTGGAATCTGATTTTCTCAGGCCATTGAGAGTTTCTTTTAGAGATGCTTTAGAGTAGACAGATGTGCTCTCCCATGGCATAAGAATCACAGCTTCTACCCAAGCTTCCAACAATCGCTCATACACCACCTTCAATGTGCTCCTGTGGTGACAGGCTGGAGCCGGGAGTATAAATAGAAGGAGATCGGGGGGAGTTGTAGATTGGAAGGGACTCCTGCTGTTCCTTCCACTGGCAGGGCATACATGGCACTAGAGCTTTACGGGAAGAGACAGACAGCACAATCACTGTTTCAGAGAATAAGACTAAAATAGCTGCATTTTGCTTTGGAAAGTGAATAACAATCATTTAAATAGCAATCGTTAAATACTAAAATATAAGCAAAATGCATCTAATTTGAAATATAATAAGGTTTTTTCTATTTAAACATTTCTCTAATCATCTTGCGACACATGCAGTTTAGTTCCAAAGGGCAACCAGTTTACATGCTTTCTGTATACAGTATCGGAGCCAAATCTGAAGGTGCGCTCCAGGTTAAAGCAGAAGGTTGCGGAGCGGAGGAGCAGTCCACTTCTGCGCAGAAAAGAGGGGAGCATCATGACACCTTTCAAAAAGAGAGCCCTGGAGCTTCTGGGTAGGATTACCTTCACAATTAACACACCTTAATGCACCTCATTTCAGTGTCTTGAGTATATTTAGAGAGTATCCAGTGGTAGTAGTTGGTGGCTTATTTTAGAAACAGGAGCTAGATTGTCACCCATTCTGTAAATGAGCCAAACATGAGATCACTCTGATATCTTTAAGTCTGTGAATTGACTAATCAGAGCTACACTTGACTAAAAATTCAGACTGGAAAAGTGATTGCATTTGGAAGTGTACATTTATTTGCTTCTGTAGTCAACAAAGCTTTTATTTGGATGTTTCTATAAGTGATAAACTTCTAGAAAAACAGCTTGATGATAGAAATGAGAAAAACAGCACCAAACTGCATCTAATAATATGAATCCCGCTGCTGGTAATTGAAAGAAGTCTCTCAAAACTAAAAATCATCATGTATTTTCTGTTTCAGGAAGAGAATACAATGGTGTTAATTTCTAAGAGTCTTTTGTTTGTTTGACTAGCCAGTGTGTATCAGGTAAATCTAAAAGGGACTGTAGGAAAAGATATGTACAAACAATATGGCTGATTGGGATGCATTCAGATTAGTTTCTTTGGTGTCATGTAATTTGTCGCTCCCTTTACTGTACCAAAGTACACTATACTGTCTGGTACTGTACTGTCTTGTACTGTTCTTTACTGTGCTATACTTATATGTGTTTTGCAATATTTACAGATCATCATTTGGATAGATTGGTTAATAACTAAAAGGTGTAATCCGGGGTCACTATTATATAACCGTAGTTACAGTAAACCGTAGAAGTTGTAACCGACACATTTTATTAGGCACCCTCTTGGATCTCAGAAACAGTGCTTTAACTGCTCATCTATATTGATAAAAGAACGAGAACACAATAAACAAACACAATTGCATTAAAGAGGGGCAATGAAATTTGGATAAAACATATTATTTTAAATTGTTCAAATGAGTCTAAAATAATTTTCTTCAAAATTTGGAGTTGTATACTTACTTTACCATTATTGTTTCCATAGATTTATGAATAACATTTTCATGTGTCTTGTTATCAAACTATATAGAAGGTTTTAAACCTACAGCCAAAGCCAATAATTGCTTCAACATGGAGCCAAAGCACAAACTTAAGTTTAATTTCAATCAAATCAGACATCAGACATTTTCTTTTGGTTTAGTCAGTAGAGCATAAATACTATGGAAAACAATAATTTATTGGATGTGTTTGTTTAATTATTTAATATTAAACATTTACATTTAAATCATGTCTTGTATCAAATTTCGATCAATTCTACTTTTTGTGTCAATCTTGCCTTCTTTTAAACGATTACTTGATTACTATTTTCTAAAATGAAAAAATGTTTTATATGGTGAAAATTTTAAAATAATCGCGTTAAAACTGATTTGAATGTCCCACTTCAGGGACTATAGAATATAAATGTGCATAACAGAAAAAAGTATTGACTGTAAAAATTTCTGAATCTTCCATAGAACACTCAGTCAGCAGTAACAGTGCCCCAGGATCTGGCCCCAGCTCTCCAAACGGTGCCTGCAGTGCCCTGGGGGCCGAGAACGGACCCTCCTCATTACCAGTCACAACACGGACAGAGGTACTTACATTTAACACATTTTTATGACATCCACACACGTTTATTAACCATTGGCCATTTCATCAAAGCTTTCCTGAAAGATTGGAACCTGCACGAACAGAAGGCAAGCTGATGGGCACCAGGCCTTGCTCATAAACACAAACTTAGTCTGTCCAGGAGCAGCTATGAAAACATAGCTCCATCTCTGTCTCTGCCTGTGACCTGCCTATCCGTCCCAGTCCACTGAAAACGGCTCCCAGCGCAGACAATAAAGCACCAGGTCACTTCCTCCCGTAGCCCCCTGCTCATAGCACCAAGTTTAACTAGTAGAGCGATGAGGCTGTTTTTTTCCCTTCAGCTCTCGTAAAGCTGATAGTGAGAATGGGAAGATCAGCATGCAAGATAACACTACACTAGGGCTAAACCTCCAGGTGCACATGGAAAGGAAAATCTAGGGTTCAGTGGAAGTTGCGCTCAGTCGACAGCACCTGTGATGATATCATATTTTATAGTCCAACAGCTCTGGGTAACTGTGACATAATTTGGGAGGGAATCGATTATGTAAATTAATTGATACATCCTTTAAAGATTTGCTGCAAATAGAGTGAAGAAATAGTATTTCCAGCACATTATCAACTTGATTTTATTATCAACAAAGCTCTATTGGAAAATAAGAATGTCCTCAAATTGGAAGAATATTTAGCATATGAAGCTTGACTAAAGCTTCAATAAAACAGAAAGGATAAATAAGGCTATTAAAAAGTGAAGTATTAAATATTAAACCAAATATGGTTATAAACCTAACATGACCTAGTTAATTTGACAGACAGCCTTTCTGGTGCTTCCACATCTACAACTGAACAGTGGGACATGTCATAAGTTTAATTTATTAGTAATCCACAATGTTAGTATGATCCTGCTTATTATGGATTTCACCATGTAAGCCATGTTTGATACTGTTAAATACAGAATCCTTTTTTAATTATGCAAGGATATTTAATGAATATAAATAAATATTATTGCACACATCGAACAAATACAAAAATAGACAGAGATACACAACATACACTTATTTCAAATCATAACTTAAATAAATAAATGAGAAACATAAAACAATAAATATTATTCACTCTATCAGGGCTAAAACCCCCATAGCCTTATCAAGGTTATATGCCTTCAGAACAAGCAGTAATCTCCTAGTTTATTACCCTAACAAAAGAGAGGAAGTTTTGTGCTATTTTAAAAATACCAGCTATGTGTTTCAATATGTCAAAGTTACACTGTGACAAAGGATGCAACAGGAAGTTTTTCCTGCCAACAACATTAACTCTCTACAACAGAACTGTGTCTCAGAAATGCAGGGAAATGCCTATGTTCTGAAGCAAACTGAGTCTGTCTGTCTGTCTGTCTGTCTGTCTGTCCGTCCATTCGCCAGTCCGTCTGTCCATGCATCCATTCAGACATGAAGTTGTAAATTTATCAATTTGCGTAAGCATTACAATAAATTTAAACATGGTACATTTATATATAAAAAGTTAACGAAGAAATTGTAATGACTTCAAATACAGGTCCATTCATTTTTATGTTTCTTTGTTCATTCATTTTTACCAATTACCAATGACTTTTTTTTTACTAATATAACTCACACCAGAAGTTCACATTTTTATGCGGTAATAGTCAATTAGAGATTCAATTAATTAAGGGCTTTCCCTCTACTTTGCTCTTATTATCTTGCTCATTTCCTTGTGGCTTCATAGCTCAGTTCATGCAAGTCTCTATGGAGTTTGCACACAAAGAGGTGCATTCTGGCAAATGTGACATGTCTGTGGACTCAGCAGCTGTGTTATTCTCCAACACCACTGTTTACACTCCCATCAACCTCCAATGCAAGCAATGAGAAGGAATGCTTGATTCCAGCGTGGATGTGCTGGGTGGCTGAGCTTAATTGATCCACCAGCCGCTGCTAGCCAAAGACATGCTAACAACATAAACACCCGGATCGCTATTATATTGACACAAGCTGGAGGTCTTGCTGACTGAACAGACGGGTCGAGGGGCTACCTAGAGACACTGCGCCAGTTTTCATGTTTGTGAGCCGTTACATTAGGGATCGTCTTTCAGAGAGAACTGCTCCCCTGGGTTAAATAAGGCCGGATATCCACAGACTGGTCAGGGTGGAGCAGGAGGGAGTGGAGAGTAAACACTCTAGGAAGGGGAAGGTGTCAAAGATAAGCGATGCTATAGGTTTTTTTTCTGATCCGGATAGCGAGAAATTTGATAGGGTCTTTAATAAACAATAGTAAACAATTTAATAAACAATGATAAAAGATGCTTCTTAAATTATGTAAATTGAAATAAATTGTAATTTTAAAATGTAAGTTTCAGTGCAACTGTAAATTTTTTCAACTGTCTGGTTAAGATTAACCCTCTGGTCGTGTTCGCATTCAGCCCCCTACTTTAGTGTTCCCGGTCAAAATTGACCGGTCTGTTTTAACTGCTCTTAAATTAGCACACAAAAAAATTTCACCACCAATTTTTTTATTAAACATTCTTTAGTTGAGAACAACATTTAAAAGTAGTGTCTAACAACAATTTGTAGATGTAAACATTAAATAACATCAGTGAAAATACAATTGGGCACTGAAAATGAACTACAAAATGAACATATAATACAAAAAATAAATGGAAAACCAAACACCAAACTCAACAGGTGTGTGTGTGTGTGTGTTGTGTGTGTGTATTCATTCCCTCAATGGACTCTGGTAAAAAGAGTTGGAAGCTGGACTTGATGTCATCCACACGAGATGCTGCATAACGCGTTGGTCCTGGTGTCATCTTTATGATGTTTTCCACTCTCGCTCTACCTCCTCGGTCCTGGGGGGGGATGATGACCAGAGCAAGTGTCCACTTTTGGACTGAAATGTTTCCTCAGGTGCCTGTTCTTCAGGTGCCTCTCCCTCTCCATCTGTTGACTGGTCAGTCTCCTCAGAGTCTGGTTCAAAATCTGTGATGTCTTCCAATTCCGAGACATCCTCCTCTATCTCTGGTTCAATTTCAGTGCCCTCTTCATCATGCCCAAGAACCTGGACCAGAACCTCTTCCACAGAAAAACGCTTCAGTCGTCTACTCATTGTGCTCAGAGTAAAAGGAATGCAAGGCAAACATCGAGCTATATATAGTAGGGGTTGTGTAAAAATGATACATTGATTAGTCTGGAAGGTGTGGTTCACGTGTGATAGGTACAGAAGCGTGGGAAAGAAATGGGTTCACATAATAGACACCTGTCTAGTCTGTGTAAACATATCATACATTGTATCATTAGGAAGTTGGTTCACGTGAGAGGATCAGCACATAAGCAGAAAGACATGTGTACCACAAAAGACATTGTGTGTGAGTGAGTGTGAGTGGTGTGTGGTGAGTGTGTGGTGGTGTGAGTGAGTGAGTGTGGGTGTGTGGGTGGTGTTGTGGGTGTGAGTGGTGTGGTGAGTGTGTGTGCGGAGTGCGTGTGTGGAGTGTGTGTGTGTGTGTGAGAGAGTGTGTGAGTGATGAGGGGCAGTGTGTATGGGGATGTTTTCTGTATGTTGAATGAATTTACTCTGGATACCCATTCATTTCCTATGACGGTCACTTTTGACCGGGAACACCACAGGTGTAACAAGGTTGATTAAAACACTCAAAATTGAATGAAATAGGTGATCATCACTTTTATATGTTCAAGTACACAGTGTGAAGGATATCATAAGGTCTTGAGGTAATCAGATGTAAAACATAATATTTATGAGTATTATAAGTTGTAAAACGGTCAGATTTGACCCGAACACGACAGGAGGGTTAAGCCGATCTGATGGAGGGTGGACCAAACTATTATTTGATTTAGCATATAACCTTAGTTTTGTATTGTTGTTCTCTGTTCCAAAATCTCTCTTTTTCTCTCTCCATCACAGCGGTGGCCATCACAACCAAGGTTACTAGGGCCTGAAAGCCCCATCTCCATGTTAAACCTTTATACTTCCCCATCACTGCCCAACATCTCTTTGGGTCTCTCGACTGCAGCTTCTCCTTTGAGTGTAAGTGAAAACAACATTATCATCCTTTCATAAAATATATTTAGTGTTAAACAACTGCATTTTTAGAGCTATTGTGGGTGAAATGACACAAGGCTAATACTTCATAACACAAATATATGAAACCCACCTAACAATCATGCAACCTAAAAGCTGCCATTATTATTTAAAAAGGGATGGGAAATAGAATAGTGGGGATACAGCTTTTTTTAACTCAATTTACTTATTTTTGCTTCATCTTAGTGCACACAAATCATAACAAAGGAACAAAATCAGGTAGACCTGTGTGTTTGGTCTCCATGAAGTGATAAAATAGTTTTATCAACAGAGATCATTTTCACACTGTTCACATTACCTCAAGGCAATGAGTGATTCGTTAAGGAATTCATAAAATGTTTTATTTATGTTTACTATTAAAGTATTTAATATATTAGTTTTAAACTTTTAACAGGTTTTAAGACTCTCTAAGGTTTTGTTAAGGACATTAATGATTCATTGTTGCAGTTCTGCTTTAAATCTAATAATAAAACCAAATTATCAATGGGTTCATTACAGTTTTTCACAATTGCTAAGACAGTTTTTGCAATACATTTAACACGTTTGCTTAACTCTTAACGCACCGAATCAGTTAAAACACACAATTTGCAAAACAGTTCATTTCATTCTCAAAACCCCCCATTGTAAACAAAACTCCAAAACTCATTTTCAAAATAAAATAATACAGTTTTCAAAACACTAACACATGTTTTCTTCCGACAGCAACATTTAGTCAATCATAACACATTGAGAAAAAAATTGGCTTTAAAATTACATAGTTATGGTGTTGGTGGAGCTCGAGTGTAAAAGAAGTTCAAGCATTTGAAATTTGTCTTAACTGAATGTGTTTTGTATCAAAGCAACAAAAAATGTGTTAATTGTAGAGCCTACTTAGACAAATGTTGTGCTAATTGTGTTAAGAGTTTAGGAAAGTTGTTAAATGTATTGAAAAAAATGTCTTAGCAATTGTGAAAAACTGTAAGATGCATGTACACATTTTATAGACGTTAAAGCAGCATTAAATATTTCTGTTTGGGTTTGAGTAAAAATACCACTGCTACTTATTAGACCAGATCACAAATGAAAATATAACACCTACTCTGTGGATTCAATCTGCTGGTGGTTTCTCCAGGGATATGTGATTTTGCCTCCAGGGAGTTCCAAACATGGCTGACCAAAACTATATATTTTTTCCTCAACCACATTTGACCAAAATTGAGAGAACTTTTTTCCCGTTTTTTTTCTAGTTTATTTGTACAACGATTAATTTTCCCATAAACCACAGTAATCTTCAGCAATTATCGAAATGTTCTTTGTTTATTTGAAATAGACAAGTTGCAGAATACATATGCTGAGTTTTCCTTTTTTCTAGAAACATTAACATACTCTAAACCGATGTCATTGAAATATTGTCTTAAAATACCTGAAAATTGTAAATAAATCAGATTTCTGGTGCTTTATTGTTTTAAAAGCTTGTTTTGCAAATAAAAAGTAATTTTATACATTTAGAGTCCAGTTCTTGTGAACTGATTTACTTGTCATGGATTTAAAGGAGAAAGCTCGCTCTGATAAATGAAGGGAAAAGCCATTTGTGGTCTGGTTCTGCAGTGTAAGCCACTGAGCAACTGAATGCATGAGATGTGCAGCCTTAGGGTTCTGACCTTTGACCTTGGGGGACTTTATAAGCCTTAGAAAAATATTGTTCTTAAGAGTCTAGTGTCAGAGGCGCTCCAGTCCTCCCCAGTCACCTCATCCATTACTGCCATTTAAAGACCTGCTTAACTATAATGGTCAATAACTTTTCTTTTTGACATTTTTAAAGAGTAAACAAATTAATACTGCAGTCAAGACTAATGCACTATTTTAACACATTTTAGCATCAATGATTCCGCAGAGTTTCTTACCGGCTTCAATAGCTGTAGTTAGCTAACATCCTCTCTGTCTTTCAGGCTGCATTAGGACTTCAGGAGAAGCACGTTGAGGGTGGAGGTGTGTCAGCGGTTATTCAAGGGTTGCCAGCCCAAATTTTGGGCCCAGTTCCCCTCTCTGTTGCAATGGAGACCAAAGTGAGCAGCAGCCACCAAGCTCTCCTCCAGCACTTGCTCCAGAAAGAACAGCTGCGCCACCAGAAGATACTCTGCTCAGGTGAGAAGAACCCAGGAGTTTACCAGAAAGTAATGTTAAAGCAATGCTGTGCAGTTATAGGCTTTATTATCTTTTTTCTACATAACTTCTAAAATTTATGACAAGTGAAGTAAAGGGGGTTGCGCTTTCTGTATCCTTGGTTATACGCAGCTTGGGACAGCAAACAATGTTTTAAATGAGAGACTTGTACCTTACAAGCAAGCCATCATTGTGTACAGACGTGTTGGGCCTCCTGTGATCCAGGTCATAGTAAAAAGTTGGGAACTGTCAACAAGTTTTTAAAAAGTCTATTTATTTAAAAATATTTTTAAGAAGTAGATGGACTTTTTTGTTTTTTAGTTTTTTGTGGTTTTTTTTGCAAGTTACGTTGAAGATAAGCTTTATTTCAATAGCCTAAACAAGAATGAACAAGGATTATAGTTGTTTTACTCAAAATCTATGTTTCAGTTATCATAACAGTTTATTTTTATTTTTTAGAAGGCATTTCTTTAGTTACAATCGGTAGAGGAGATGACCAAAGTTTGGTAATTTGGAAAAAAATAGTTTATTTTATTTGTAAAGAAAACTCCTCCTTTGCAAAGAGAAACATTCTAAAAGTTTTACTCTGTGAAAACAAAGTCATCGCCTTTCAACAAATTAATTTAACTTCAAGTTTAATTGTTAAGACAGTACCTACTTGACTCAAGTTTTTGAATTGTCAGCTTTTACTGGCAATTGGCTTCTATGATGTTTGGCATGCTTTTGAAGATGTACTGGATCTTTCGACTATTTTGGTAGAGTACCTTCTTTTGATGATGTTCTTATATGACCTATATTTTTGTTTCAAAGGTCAAAGTCCAGTGCATCCCCCCTCCCCACTGGCCATGATAGAAAGCCCTCAGAGCAGCGTCCGACCCAAACTGCCACGCCATCGGCCTCTGAATCGCACACAGTCAGCTCCACTCCCCCAGAGCACCCTTGCTCAGCTTGTGATCCAGCAGCAACATCAGAACTTTCTGGAGAAGCAGAAACAATATCAGCAACAGATGCACATCAATAAGGTACAGAAACATAATTTAACATTCAACATAGTAAAGCCTCAAGAGCGAAGACATAGTTTTGAGCCAAATAAATCGATAACAAAATGTATATTAATGTAATAGTAAGATGAAAGACTTGTCACTGCAGTTAGTTGTTTGTTCACATTCAAACACAACATTTTTTAAATGTTTCTTTTAGAAACCCAGGGTTCTGTGTTTTATTTGTTGGGAAAAGGTATGCCACTTTTAAACAAACACATAGTTTGAGCAAAATCAGTTGATTAGCTTACATTAGTTGACAATATTTCCATTCTAGTCTCAAATGACACATCAGCAGAACGCTAGCTAAATGACTGATGAGTTTGCTATGGAAAGTTGGAAACACTTCAAGAATCCTGAAGTGGAGGTTTGGTTGGTTATGCTTATCGGGATTAGGATGTGGGTGGGTCTTTACCAAAAAAAAGTACAAAATCCCCAGTCCTTCCCTGAAGTCTGGCTATGCTTCCCTTGTATTCCCACCTAAACCTTTTGGTCTGATATAATTTACAGGACATTTGACTGTTTATTTTCTTGAGTATAAACTTTTTATTTGTTGCCACTAAATGGTTAACATGACTTTTTGCATCAAGAGGTGTCACCATTGCATGGCTTTTTTGCGCATAATGAAATTCCTGTCTTTGTTTGTAGGATTGATTATTTATTGTGAAATAACAGTTGTTTTCCAAAAAATGTTCTTGTGAAACGGACTTGTTAAAATATTTTAATTCGCGTGTTTTTTGGGAAGCAAATCACCAAATTCAAAATTTAACTTTTAAAAAGATGTTGCTTAAGAAAAAAAAGATTCACATTTTTCTTGAAAGCGAGGATAAATCTAATTTCGTTCAAATGATTAAAGGCCATTTTTTTGTGCAATGGGAACACAGGTTGGAAAAATGGCGTCATCAATTGATGGGAAGCTCTGTTCTGGGTTCAGATACTTAAGTTAGCAGAGCTTAAGGAATCAGCTGCATACTAAAACTGCAAGAATTACAAATGGTTGAGTTCAAATGGGCACAGAAGTGGATAGAAGGCATGCTTGTGTTTCCCTGTGGAAATATTTGTGTTTCTGTTCACCAGCAGCCATGACCTGACCATCCGTTTAAGAGCAATTATTCTGCCGTGCATTCTAGGCTAGCGACACAGGAGGCTCACGCTCTGAAAGGCTCCATTGTTAGCCAGAGTCTCCAGATTGATCAGCCTTATTATTACTGAGAGAGGTCTGGGAAACTCAAGGTTACAAGTGCAATTTTCAGACAAGAAGATCAAAAGTGACCAGAAAGCACTTGTTTTGATTATTTATTGATATGGTGTCTGTTACCGCAGGGATGTTTAGAAGAAAATAGTCTGGATCTGGTCTCAAATTACTTAGTATATTAGCATGGCATCAGAGTGTTCTGTTTTTCATGAGCAAGGATTTTCAAGCTATCAATTAAGCTAGAATTATTAAGAGAGCATGATAAAACTTAAAAAAAAGTATTTTTTACATTACAGGTGTCATTTGCAGAGGATAATGATCAGCAAACAAACACATTCTTTATGTGTTGTTAAGTAATTACTTACTTTTTAAATGTTTACGATAACATTGAATTTTTGCAAACAGATCTGACCACATTTAGGCCATTTTCCTGTTTAGGTGAACAGTTACAGCACTAAATAAGTTTACGAAGCGTGTTAGAGGATGTATGAATGTACCACTTGAATTAAAGCTCTGTTTATTTATGTATACTCATTAATATATACATCATCCATCAGTGTCAGCTACCTAATTAAATCATCTCTCTATTTGAGGCATGACACCCCAACCTGGTAAATCTAGAAGTGATGAATAATTTCTGAGAGAAACGAGGTCATGGAAGCTGTGAAATCAGGGCTAAGCTGCCTACTTTTATAACCCAATGTTTTACCTGTAGTAAATAGGGCACCTGTATAATTTTACATTAACCTACAGGCTTTGGTTATAAAAAATAGTTTCTTTGCAAATTATACTCAACATTGAGTAGTCTATTTTTATAAAGCTGTGTGCCCACTGATTTTATGTTATTTCATCATGTTCCAACTCTAATTAGACATATTGCGCAATTTCTCACTGACTTAATTGACAATGGTTTTTTCATTGAATATTTTTTTGGATTTTTGTTGTCTGGTAAACTTCACAAGTTTTCTAAATGCAAGCACTAGCCACCACCAATTACTGAAAAAAAATTTTTTTTAATTTTGAAACAAATATGCTGTCTTAACAGATTTGAGTTGTTAACAAAGTCTTACATGAGGAGAAAATGTGCTAATGAAATTTAAATTAAAAAAGTGCTGTCATATAAAAAACCCACTGTCTGTAAGGAAACTAATCACTAAAGTGGCCAATCCGAGTGATGGGACAAGTACAAGGTTAACTCAACGTGTTATAAGTATTTCTATAAAACAAACCGTTACCTTTTACAAATGAGCTAATGGCAAAAGGCAGCCACATTTACCATTTGTAAAACATTTTTGTGTGGGTGTGGGTTTTTAAAATTAGTGTTTTTTGGGGGGATTTACAAGGTTTTCTCTCCAGTGAATGGGACATGACACTAATTAATCAGCTGTTTTATTCACTCAATCATAAAAAATCACTTTATTATCATGAGAATTATATACTGACACTTAATATAATTCAATGTTATACCTTTTTCTCTCACAGTTACTTTCAAAATCCATTGAGCAGCTCCGTCAGCCAAATGTTCCCCCCCAGGAGTCAGAGGAAGAAGAGGGAGAAGAGAGTCAAGATCAGGCCATGCAGGAGGACATCTCGCCCTCTACTGGTGTCATCCGGAAACATAGTCCTAAAAGCAACACTAGCCTTCTGGACACACACTGCAGTGTCATCCGGGTCAAAGAAGAGCCCTTGGCTAGCGACGATGAGACTATGGGCTCTCAGAGCTCCTACATTCACCATGTCAAAGGGAGGATGGTGATACAGGCCATGATATGATCCCTCAAATTAACATTCATCTATTAAAGCAGAGGTTGACACAAACACCAGAATACTTACACGACACAACTTCAGAACTGCTCTTGTTCGTGAACTTGTGAAGTGATCTGTACCGTTCGTTGTATTTTTTTGTATATAATTAAATAAGAGGATTTTGCCAACTTGGTCTTTCAGAAAAGCTATGAAATTTTAATGTGAGAAAAATAATTTAAGATAACCTTTCTACTTTCTACTCAAGATTTTTAAAAAATTCTTGAATTTTTGTGATTTGTGGAACTATATGGATTTATTATCTTAATTTGCTTTACATGAATGTTACTATTAGGATGTGTTATAGAGTGTAAAATATTTTAAAAGCTTTGTCTTGTAAAAAAGGAAGAGAAATAAGAATGGCCCGGATTCAATAGAATTTATACTCAAATAACAGCACTTGTTACATAAAGGTAATTTACATAAAAATATATAAAGGTTTGAGCACCTCAATGTTTTTTCTCTGTTTTGGGTAAAGGTGGAGTATTTGATACATTGCTCAAGCACAAAACAGTCTTAGTGAGCACATATTGAAAATGGATATTGACGAATCATTAAGGTATGAAGACTGTGGAGCTGAATACTGCATGTCATCTTCATTGGTGATAAAAGTGACAGTGACTATAAATTGTGGACAAGAGGGAGTTTCCATTTACTTTGTTTTAACAAGAACATAGCAGTTGTCTCTTTTTCTCATTGTAAACAGGCTGAATCTTACAAGTCTGTCAGTCTGTATTGCTTCTTCATTTCTGTGTAAATAAGCAAATATCAGATGCAGGATGTTTCAATAATAATTGGAACATGAATGGAACTGGTGTCTCTTCTTTATTTTACATCATAAAATCATTTAGGGATTATAAGGATAAGGATTTTGCATGTTCATGCTAATAACCATTATTGAGGAAACATTCTTTGAATGCATAAAACATTAAAATAAAATTATATGGACATGTACACATGAAAACCATTTTAGTGTACATGGGTCTTATGGCTATATTTAAGGCACATTTTATTACATTTGACTTAACATATACACTTTTTTATAAATTCTTTAATTTTATCAGTTCTTTAAAGTTATAAAATGACTAGCAAATTAATAGTCACTGAATTCTAACCACTTACATAATGTAATATCTTGCTTAAACCAAGCAATAACGTCCCACTTCCCGTTCTGAAGCTTTTTCAGAATTGTAATTGCTAGAGGCTGCAAGCATTTTTTAATCCCATAGACTCCTGTTGTCAAATTGCATTACTTTACAGTTAAAAATGTATTCATCCTGGTGTAAACTGTGATTTTATTTTAGAGCCAAACTATGGTTGCTTGAGATGAAAAGCAACACTAGCATGGTGGTCTTTTCTGGTTTTGGAATCTCAGCTCCTCCCACACCCTGAATCCCTTTTTTATTATCCAGGAGTGATATCTCCACCCATTTTCAACTCTAACTCACTTTTAGAAATCTACAGCGTGGGTGACATCTTAAACAGAACAACCAAAGTTTTTTTGCAGTCTATACTTCACTCTGAACCAGATCATTTCCCATTTAAATGACCCATTCCTTTATCATTGTGTTGTTTTGACTTGCCTTGTGTTG
Organism: Danionella dracula; assembly: GCA_900490495.1. Lineage (NCBI taxonomy): Eukaryota > Metazoa > Chordata > Actinopteri > Cypriniformes > Danionidae > Danionella > Danionella dracula. The sequence goes on along the minus strand of UELW01000178.1, from coordinate 1,939,570 downwards.
CTTGTATTTGTTTGGTTAAAATTCAAGTGCTGTCCAACTGAGCGTAACTTGTAAAGAATCCCAAAAAGGATTCTAGATTTGTAAAGTTACAAAATGACATCCCACGTTACTTCTTCAACTGGGTCCCAAATAAAGGCTGTGTCGCTCTCTGTTTCTAGTTGAATCTAGAGAGGCTTGTAGAGGAAATGCCTGCTTGCAAGCCAGGAATTGGAGTGATTCATGAGCGAAGGAATGCTGGGAGAGGACAACTCCACACTGAAGTCACAGAGCTCTGATTTACTGTTGCTGCAAATTACAAAGAGAACGGTGAGACAGCGGGGGGAGCCTGCTTTTAAAACCAATCATTTCCTCTGTATTCCCATGTGATGTGTTTACCATGCCACGCAGGCCTGAAGAAAAGGTAAACTGTCCACTCCTGAGCCTGTGCTACCAGACCTCGGTGGTCTTTCTTCATGAAGAACTCTTGCGATTGCTCATAAAATGTTCTAATGTTGTCATCTCTACTTTTGTTGCTTCAAGCTGTAACATGTTTATTTTAATTGATGAAAACTCAATAGGAAATGGGAAAACATTTTAATCCGTATGAGGGGTCATCACAAAGTCTATGAGTATCCTATAAATCAATGTGTTGTCACTTCCACTGTTCTGGGAGTCAATCTAATCTATCTGGTTGTGATAGACAATCGCATTTAGTTTGTAAATGTACTTTGTTAGTTTTTTTTTAATAAATGTTCTTTCCATACAGCGATTTCTGGTCATAACTCAACTTACTATTTAATGATTTAAACATTTAAGCTGTGGTAGTGTAGAAACTGTTGCTCACAAGTTTCCCACACTCCAGCTTCTGATTCTGCAGCAATAAAGAGGTTTTACTTGCAGACTTTGAAGGCACTCTTAATGCAGCTTTGAAGTGAACATGAGACGGTCACTAAGCTGTTAAGATAAAGTCAACCTCAGTACGGTGATATATAACCTTGGTGTAAAGGACAAGGCCAAGTTTAACCAATTATGCAGGGTAGGCTCAACCAGAGCTCTGGTAATTCCCAGCCTAAACCAGTGAAATTTTTTGGCAATATCTGTTTAACCAGCTTGTGTCTTGGAAGCTTTCACATTTTTAATCTTGAGCATGAACCTGAGAATGCACTTTTTACAGTTGAATATGCTTGTCACACAATTTTAGATTTGAGAATAAAGAGTATAGTGCTCCAGAAGCTTTGCTCAGAAGCATTATAGAAAGATGTCAAACATTTTTATTAGTGTGATTTTTTTATGTTTGCACATCACACCTAAATTAAACAAAAAAAGCATGCTTTCAGGTTCCTGGGGCTCATAATAAAAAATTGGCTATAACTCCAAGAACTAAATAGAATGAAAAATTCAAGCAGAAAATACTTTATGTGAACACACCTCAAACGTTACTTACATTGCCCTGCACCTTTAGAGAACACTCTGAAGAACTTTAGAATTTTATCTTTCATTTCTGACTGCCCTTTTAATTTATTTTAAATTACTCTGTGACATGTAAAAGCTGCACTACAGAACCACTCTATTAACTTCCTGGGGTCTATTTTCAATGTGTAACATAGATAACAAATCATTCAGATTTTATTAAAAGTTTATAGCTGTTATAACTATTTAATATTTGTTTGTAATACTAGTAAAAAGTTTAACATCAAAGCTAGTATCATGATTGTTCCTTGTCTCCATCAGGGACATGTGAATTATATCAATCATTTGTAAGATCCCCAACAGACAGGTGCTGATCACATAAATAATTTCTCCTCTTATCTTATAGGTCTTATCCTTAAATCAAACAGAGGTCTTTGTTTAAAGGTCTAATAGGCCATATTCTTAAACCTTTTTATCTATTCTTAAGACTTCCCTTCAAAAAATAAAAAACAGCAGTTGCTTCGACTACTGTGATATGTATGAAAAAAGTATTTAGGGCCAAAACTGGCAAAGATGTAGTTATGCACGGGTAAAATTAAATGTGTGCAAATAATTTTTTTCCATTATCTTTTGCCTGTTGTGCCATTCAAGCCTGATGAAACTCTACTGGCAGCTAGCATCTCTTTTCAAGAAAAAATGTTGAAATGCTCACCCGGGATCCAAAGGTGTACAATAAACTGCAAAGGCTCCTCTCTAGTGTAGAATCAATTATTTTGAAGACAGATTCCAGCTAGAACATGGAGTTGGTATTATTTTTGCAGCCTGTCAGTCCAAGTGGACGAGGTCTACTATTCATTTGTAGATGTCTATGTTGGTAAACTGTGATTGACTGGAAAAAAACCTCTGACGGGTTGTGAGCATTACATCAGTGGAGAAATTCTGTCATTTGATTCATCATGAAAGGTATAATACATCTCCAAAGAAAAACATAAGAGTGGTGACTGTAGCTCATGCTAGGTTATCATTACCCATTATGTAAAGCTATTTGGTGGTTTTGCAACATTTTACACTGTGTGGCGTTTCCAGGGGATGTCAGTTTATTAGAAACAAGCAGATCTCTTGAGCACAACAGTGAAGACTGCTTTAGTCCTGCATAATTAAAGGTCGAAATATAAGAATGGCTGTCCCAAGATACTGGGATTCTCACTAGGCAGTGTTATCCAGGTATAACTGCAACATTGATTTCCTTTGTCAAGTTTAATGAGATAAGTGAGTAGTACAGCATCAATCAAAGAGGCCTGCATTGTCTCACCATCAAACAACTGGACTGATAGGTGAGCCTGAGGCAGACCAGTCACCCAGGATGAAGGTTCCTATGTTAAGCACAGACTGTTTTTAAGTCACATGGGTCAAAATGGGTTTTGCAAAGAGACACTATTGTTAATTTTCTCCCCATCAAGGCCTATACACACAGGGATGTTTGTAGGTTGTGAGCGTCAATAAAAACTATTACCTAACAAAATAACATAAAGCCCCATTACAAGTGTGCAATTCAACAGGCTTTTTAGCCTGTTGAATTGCACACTTGTGATGGGGCTTTATGTTATTTTGTTAGGTAATAGTTTTTATTGAATGCAAATGCACACACACACAAAAAACTTTAGGGAGCACATTAAATAAGGTTGATTAGAAAACACTAGTCTAAAAACCTCCTCACATTGGGTCTTACTCAGAAATAATGAAATTCACAAAAGCTTGCATGATGGCTTTTTTTTTGTTGTGCTAAAATGTAAAAGATTTGGAATTTTTATATTTATGTCATATCACCCAGTTGAGAGGGCTAAAAACAGGATTAGCATGGTAAAAGCTAAAAAAGTTAGTTCATTTACAGACAAGATTTTAAGTTCACAATACATTGTTAGCAGCTTGCTCACATTCACATTAATTTCTTCTGTTTCTGTTTTATAAATTAACAACTGATAATGGATAATAATTTAGCATTACTATTAGCTGCCTCAACTAAGAATAATACACACTACATGGGGTCAAATTTATTAGCATATTTTTAGCACCATTATTGACAGTATGTTAAGGGCGTTATATTTTATGGCATTAATTTTATTCAATCTTTTGGTAAGCCAAGAAACAATTTTGACCCGGGACATCCAAAAACACATTTCATATGTTATCTGATGGCGCTCTTTTATAGTTACACTTCCGGTTATGTCAGCACTTACATTCTTCATTGAGATGCAATAGCACTTCATCTGATAGGTTAGTGAGTATTCTAGCACTGTATTCACGTAGATTTGTTGAATTCCACATCAGGAAAATCCAGTGCACACAACTAAACATACCGCTAGTACAGAAAAAACTGACAAAACAAAACTTTAACAAAACAATCTAAAATAATCATTTCCTTAGCCTGAGGTGACTGTAATCCACAATGTAGAGCTGTCAATATTTAAGGGAGGAATTTAGTTTCCCTAAGTTAATGAATGATGCAGTTGGGAGGAACGAAATAAGATCTGACTTCAGAGCGGCAAAAAGATTCACTGTCAAAGCGGCTCGTTTCAGCAACTCCAAATTGACTCCAAATAATCTTATTTGCGACAATAACACAATACAGAAAGCACTTTCATAATCAAAGCTGGGTGCTCCTCAAACATAAAGCTATGTTGCAGGTTTACACAATAATATTTTAAAACTGAGAATATGATTAATGAACACAGCTTGCTTGTGTTTTCACAATGGCATTTAGTGATACATCTTTTTACAGCAATTTCATTTTGCTCTAGAGGTATGGCATGCTCCACTTCCACTCCCTTCATCTGCAGTTGAGAGAAAACTGCTCATTATTCACCAAAAGTCAGAGACATTAGTCCCTGAGGAGAACACTTTGGAGATCTCAGATGAAGCAGTTTTTCAACCTTGCACTTTAAACAAAAAAACACAAGCACTTTTGCTGTCCCCATTACCAGGGTACTCTCTTCAGTCATGTAAATAACGTCATCATACAGTTGGAAGGAGTAACCAGCGGAGTCTATGTTGCAAACTCAAGCCAAGGTGTGAATCTAAGGCATTGTAAAAGTCACTATAAAGTCAACGGTTGGCTGCCGCAGCCTGAGATTGTTTCAAGTGAAGCTGGTTGCACTCACGCTGTGGTAAAAACATACAGAAACTTTAAGGTGTTTGGAAGTCAAGCATACAATGTAAATCTATTAAAGTCTAACTCCAACTAAATATTTCCTTTTTTCATGTATTTGTTTTTGGAAATGTATAGCTTTCGAATGAATTTGAAGAGTTAATTGAACATGACTTCACTTGACTATGTAATAGTTGGCCACTAGAGGTCATTTTACCAAAAATAAAGTAGTAAGGGGCAGTAAAGAGGCAGTATATTATGTTATTTACATACATAATGTATTTCATGATGACTTTTATGAAGACAAGAAATTTGTGTCATCAGTGTCGGTTGGTGCATATTTCTTAAGGAATAACACACAATTATAATTTTATTTAGATAACATGTAAAGTATTATAGTATATTATACATATAATATTGCTGCTTAAATTGGATATATAATAATATATTTAAAAGTGTTTTCAATCAGTTATCTTAATCCATGCTAGGCCTGATTGTAGTGTATATGAAAATAGAGACAGAGAGCACAGAAAAAGTAACTTCATAATAATACTCCTGAAATAAACAGGAGCTTCTTTAAGAGACTTATTTTAATTGTTGCATTTCTCTTTATCCTTTTGTCTCCTGTTTAATGTCCTCTGAACCCTCACGTGGCCACTTCCTTGTGTGTTTAAAAACATTGGTGCTAGTTTATTTATCAGATCTAGCTCAGCTACGTTTGTCTCTGGACACTACAAAGCAGCACCTGGGGGTTGCCTTTTTTCTTGCATTGAAATGCTTGATTTTGTAACTGTAACTTTTACACTGACATATACACTTATATCAAATACATTTGAAGGTTTTTTAATTACATTTTAGCACAACATAGGTCAAATTTTGTTCAGGAAGGGTAAAGTGAGGCAACCTTCTCTCTATTGAGGCAAGCACTCTCTATTTACTGGCCTCACACTTAGTGAGATGCTTGCAGGGATTTAAATTTTTCAAACGTAAAATAGTTACACATTTTCAGATATACTTTTTTATATTTATTCACAGCTCTAATGTTCAAATAAACAGCGAAGTTTACTCTCTTCAACACTAATTTCAATTTAAAGAGCACGAAAGAACAAGGTGATCAATCTTCTGTTGTTCACATCAAGGCCCTTTTAGAAATACACAGTTCTAGAAAAGAGTGTTCCCATCTGTTTTATGAATTAAAAGAGCTGACAAAGCACCATTTGCTCAACACCCCAGGTTAAATGAGCTGAAAACTGTTTTAAAAGATCGTCTCCTGGAGTGTTTGAGCCTTCAGCACAAATTACAAGCATACGCCACACGGGAGTCTGCAAGGACTGGAAAAAGTCTGTCAGCTGTCTATGTATGTAGAGTGTTTACCTATAAAATCTGTGCAAACTGTAAAATTTCGAGATGTGTAAATTCTAAATAGTTTATTCATGAGCAACAGTGAAAAAGATCTTAAATTCATATTATAAGAGCATCAATAATCTGTAATAGCATCAACGAAGTGAAATGGTGTTATCCACATAAAATCTGGTGAACTCGGTTCATGTTCACCAATACTTATTAAACTGGTTTTAAGCTGGAACATTTTCCCATCTACATTGCCCAGAAAGCCCAGAAAGCCCTTCTGAGCATGACAATGTTTTGTCTGACTCTGTGAACTGAAGTCTCATCCAATGGAATCTGATGCAAGATATTGCCATATGCAATCATAAAAAAGCTGTGTCTGAGGCTTTTTATGATCGCATTTAGCAACATACATTTAAACTTTATTTATGCTAGTTTATAATGGTCCAGCAATGTATGAAATAGCTTTGATCAAATGCAAGAAGATAAACATGCAAACTGTACATTATGACTTAACAATTGAATGACAGTGGTAATCTAGTTCTGGATGTACTTTACGTGGAAAATATGATTACCACCTTATGCTTGTCTCACCTCACAAAATAATTAATTCATGTATTTCTTTCACTTTTTATTGCATCAAATTATCTTCGATTCCACCTTTAAGGCCGACATACTTTAACAGCAGTATAAAAAACACTTTCTATGACAGAAGATGCAGACGCAGCAATATAATAATGCAATATTTTTTAGCAACTCAAGTGAAATTTAGAGCAATTAATTTTATTTAAATTCGGTTTCGTTCAATTAATTTCCAATTCTATTTTTTGTCATCTGTTTTCATTCCAGAAAGTGCATTAGAATTGACATTTCATTCTCAATTCAATTGATGAAGGGGTATATTCACATGGTTCTTTGATCTAAAATCCACACAGTGCTGTGATGTGAACTCACAGGGGTAGAAGAGGTTATACACTAATTTAATACTGAGGTGAATAAAAATCACCCAGGAACATCAGCAGACATGCTGCAAGCATACAGCTGAGTAGTAAATGTGCACTTTAATGAGGACAGGCTGTCAATGAGCGTCAAAGGGGGCATTCACAAGCCTCCAGGTCAGCAAAGTGGTGCAGTGGGGGAGTTGGTCATTCTATAACCGGAAGGTTGATGGTCCAATCCCCGCCAGGTCCATGCTGCCATTGTAGCCTTTGGCAAGCCATTTAACCTGCATTGCCCTGTATGGAAATGTGCGTTGTGTTTGTCATGTCAGATTGCCCCAGGCCAGCTGAAGGTTACCAAGGTATTTTAGAACCAACAGAGTGTGAATATGGAGTGAATTAATAATGCTCTGATAATTGTAAAAATGTCTTTGACTGTCTGGAAAAGTGTAATATAAATTGAAGTCATAATGATGATGATTATTATTATAAAAAAACTACCTCAAAATGTGTTCAATGATGAACAAAGCGATAACAGATCTGAAGCAACTTAGGGATAAGTGATTAAGGACAAAAAGGTCTTTTTTGTGATGGAGTACCCCTGTAACAATTTCTCACAACATGCAACTTCCAGTCTTGGTGTGAATATGCCTGGCTGCCTATCTCTTTGATTCTGCTGAGAAGTTGTTCCAGTGGGTCTTCAACTTCAGCATACCAGAGGAAATTGGGTCAAGATAGGGGTAGACTCTCAGAAGATGGCCAGACTGAGCGAGGATCCTAGAGCTTGAGTAAGATGTTACTTTTGGTCATACTGTGACAACGAAAATAAGATAACCAAAGGTATACACATAATTAACTATTGTAATCTCAAATACTCTTCAAAGACTACAACATAAAGTACAAAACAATTTGCAGATCCTCTAACATCAGAGGCATGTTAGTTCCAGCCAGGGGGCCTTGGTCAACTTCAAGAGATCTGTGACTCCACATGTGCTCTAAACGGTGGCCCTACAAACACATCTGAGGCTGTAACTGAACCCTTCTCAGAACATTTCTAAACAATTGATTTCAAAATTTTCTCCAGGTTAGCCTTGCATATCTGGTAGATTGTGAGGAGTATTGCTCTGAAGAAAGATCATCTTTTCTGATTCTGTTTTATCGTAAGCCTGGCCTCCTGGTTCATCTGTCTCATGGCTCTAAGTACCTGTGAACCAAATCAGACATTCTGTTGTTATTCTGTCATCCACAAAGTCAAGAATGAAACACTTTGATCTCATAGTTCTTAATGACTCTTGAGCTCTTAATGCATTAACTAATGCTTAATTCATGCATGTACAAATGCATTAATTTATAATAAGTTGTGTATAATGATGTAAGAAGTTGATTAGTAAATCGGTTATTTAGTCATGTTTGAATAGTAATTATTTGATTATTGATTTATCGAGTAGATGGTGTCGGAAATATCAGTCATGTTACCGTTTTTTTATCCACCTATCGCTACCCTTAGGTTAAAAGTGCCCTCAAGGCTAAATATAATAATTTCTTACTTAACATTTTACATCATTCCTGCATATTTCTCTTCTTTAGATTTTTAACGGACTATCACAAAGGTTGTGTTGGTGAAGGAAGACACTGTGTAGAGTTTAGAAGCTTCCATGTATGTAGAATGCATAGAGAAAACCTGTACACTAAAGACTTGGACATATTTTACAACTTCAGTCTAGTCTTGCACTCAAAAACAAACACCGAAGGGACAAAAATTAATCTCAGCTGGTGTGGAGATTGTTTGGAAGCGAAAGTAAACCATACAGTGGGGTTGCCTATTGACTCAGAATTAGTGTTTGGGTTGTGATTAATCTTCAAAAAAATGGGAATTCCTGACTGAGCTTCAGAGACTGCGTGGCACAATAAAACAAACAAAGAACTGGACTGTTTCAAGACAAGCTCCACAGACCATAAACCTCAAAATCCATAACCCAGACCCCCATGCAAATCGTCAAAACGGGTGGTCGCCTACCTCTTGCCTTTCAAATGTATACACACATCTTTTCACCTCCTTCGCTTATTTCCTACTCTTTCCTCAAGTTCATTCGACCGTCTTTCCCTCATCTTTCACCATCTATCTACCCTATATTTGTGTTGCAGCTTCCTGCTTCTCTCCCACCCGTTGTGTGCAGGGGTTGGGAGCGTACCTTCCCTGCATGACACAGCTTTTGGCAGTGCACTGGGAGTTGGTGGATCATGCTTCACTTCTAACTGTGTCACCATCCACCTGAGCAAACACTTTCTGGCACTACAAGGGAGAGAGCGAGGGGAATGAAAGCAGAAGAGTGACCCGTCAAGGGACTATCTGCGGAGGCCTGGCATTGGAGCAGACTATATATCAAAACATTAGTCTTGCACTGAATTCCCAGCGATGGGTTGCGGCAGGGAAGGGCATCCGCTGCGTAAAACATATGCCAGTGAGTTGGCGGTTCATTCCGCTGTGGCGACCCCGAAAGGGAATAAAGCCGACATGAAAATGAATGAATGAATGAATGAATGAATTCTCCTTCTGGCCAGAAGTCTTTCTTTGAATTTTCCTGAGACAAGCTCCCTCCAACAGAAACACATGCTTGTCATGCCTCGCTGCTCTCCTCTGTTTGTATTTCTCATTACAAACAGCATTACGTTTGCAGAGCTTTAGGCCTCTCTCCATACACCACTCTTGTTGTGAGAGATGTGCTGCTTTGAGCTCCAGGTAACTTTAGGTTCCTATTAGTGACAGTTAAAAGTAGTTGTGAATTTAGGAGAAAGTTGGAAGGAAAAGTAGAAGGATTCTCACCCATGTTGCAAACAAAACTAGTTATGGCAGACTAAATAATAGCTTAAGATCAAATTAAAGAGCACATAGCATGCCCTGTTCATGATGTGGTGTCAATCTTATGGGTTTCCCAGAGATAACATTTTACATTTGGGTTCAAAATACAATTTAGATATTTTAGAATAATGTTTTAAAATCATCAATCTTTGGGAGTGTGTCCGAGTATTGCTGTTTTTTTTTTTGTGTGTAAACGCACAATCAAGTGTTGGCAGTAAGTTCTTTAGTTTCTGGTATTGTCTTAATAACTCACCAAACCATTTTGATTGTCACATTGTTTGCTAAATTGTCAAAACAAAAGGTATCTGCGTTTTCAGGTACAGTTGGTGTAGGTAGTAGTAGTAGTAGTTGTAGTAGTAGAAGTAGTAGTTGTAGTATAAGAAGTGGTGCCAGTAGTAGTAGTGGTAGTTGTAGTAGTTGTAGTAGTAGTAGTAGTAGTAAAAGTAGTAGTATCAGAAGTGGTGGCAGTAGTAGTAGTAGTAGTAGTAGTTGTAGTAGTAGTAGTAGTAGTAGTAGTAGTAGTAGTAAGTAGTAGTAGTTGTAGTAGTAGTAGTAGTAGTAGTAGTAGTAGTAGTAGTAGTAGCATCAGAAGTGGTGGCAGTAGTAGTAGTAGTAGTAGTAGTGTTGGTAATAATAGCAGTTGTAGTAGTAGTAGTATTTGTAGAAGAAGTAGTAGTACTAGAAGTAGTAATAATAGTAGTACTGGTAAAATGGTAGTACTAGTAGTAGGAATAGTAGTTGTAGTAATAGTAGAAATAGTAGTAGTAGTTGTTATAGTAGTAGAAGAAGAAGCATTATTATTATTATTGTTATTATTATTATTATTAGTAGTAGTAGTAGTAGTAGAAGTAGTAGTAGAATTTTTTTAATCGACATCATTTTTTCATTCAAACTAAAATGATGGTTTCTCGAGCATTTATGATCCACCTTTGATAAGAAAGAGTAGGAAAATACAGGGCCTTTGAAAAGCTGAACAAGATCCCTGACAATCTGTTATCGATTTGAGGCTGTGTATTCCAGGAAAATTCTGTCTAACAATTGAGTTTTATCAAACCCTTTTAAAGTTCTAATGACATTCTCTACCCAACCAGAATATTTTTTGTTTTGTTTTTATCAGGTGAAACTTTAAGCATGAAGGTGGAGGCTGATACAGGGAGGCTATATTTAGCCCTCTCTGAATATGTATTTATTTTTATTTTTCAAAAGAAAAAAAAACAAACATCTCTCTTAGACAAGCAACAAATCCTTCAGTATTTTTGAACACCTAATTAATTTTGCTTGGCAGGATTGATTCAATTTTTCAAAGCCATGATCTTTCCATTAAGGTTCCTTTTTTAAACCTGTGACAACTTATAAGTAATTATTGGTCAGCATCAGGATGAATCCAGCATCAAATGTTCTACATTGTCAGGATGCCATCAAGGCTTCAACAGATTCCAGTTAGAAGGATATCAGGCTCCCCATTCATACAAAAATGACCCACCCTGGAGCTCTGGTTTGTCCAAGGGCAGCTGTGGAGGGAAGCACCTGTTCCCTAGATGATTTCCAGAGTATTTCACATTCACTCAAATTTTTCATGGCAGAGTGGAAGCTGAGACTAAATCTTTGGCATCTAATGCTTAAAACAATTAGATTATGTTAGTAACATAGAACCCATACATTACAGATACAGATTTGTCACACATAGATTTCTTTAGAAAATGTGTGAAGCTCTGAGTTGGCTTTAACAAACACTATCATTTCGGCATATTTTGGGAGTCACTGTCATTTGAATTCCCTACAAAATTCCAAGAAATAGAAACAATGAAACAGAAGCAGCAGAATAACAGAGGAGTCCAAACCAAGAGGAGTTATCATTAGTTATATTAATTTCCAGAAGGGGAGTTGGAGTCTTTTAAATGGTGACACTGGTAACTGGATAATCTGCATGGGAATTAGAAGTTACTTCATTGCTACTTGATTTCTTGAGGGCAGTTGTGGTCTGGTGGATAAGGAGATCGATTTGGGATCAGAAGGTTGCAGGTTCAAACCCCAGATCCTCAGAGTTGAAGGTGATGTGAGTGATGAAACAACCACAACTGTGGTGCACATGAGCAAGGCACCAGTTTCACACCTCCTCCCTGGGCGCCACAGCCATGGCTGCCCACAGCTCCGGGTGTGTGTTCACAGTGTATTTGTTAGCTACTGTCTGTGTACACTGAGATGGATCAAATGAAAAATGTACAGATTCTGAATAAGGGTCACTCCATATCTGGCCAACTGTTAACTTTCACTTCACTTTCCTTACTTGGGACGCTGGTGGATCTCTGACAAATTGATAGTGAACTGACCTTATTCTTTTGACATATTTCTTAAATCAGCAAATAAGTTTTAGAACACATATTTTTACACCACTTATGTCGGCCCATTTTTTATTTAAATTTTTTTTTTACCTTGGGAACATTGCTGAAGAATATAGCATGATGTCTATCGCAGATGCAGAAATAGTTTGGCTACCCCCCCCAAAAAAAAGGTTCATTACTTCCAGATTGTAATTCCGTAACATACTGTAAGCTTTCATATTATATGAATCATAGGTTCAGAACACAGCTGCTTGTATCCTAACTAGAAAAAACATGATCATATTACGCCAGACATTTTACAAATTCACTGTTTTGTCTACAATAATCTTATTACTTTCATGAATATGCAGAGTGAAGTTTCAGTTAAAAACAAATTTCAGATCTTTTATAATTATTTGTTAAAAAACTGTTCTTTTGCAGGCAGGAACAATTTTATGTGACAGCATGTTCAGTTCCAGCCAAGATGAGTGAAAAGATGCAGTGTGAACCAAAAAAACTAAATATTTAAAGATACTATAATTAATTTATAATAAAGATAATTAGTTGTATTCTGACAATTGATAACTAGTCAGTTAGCATTTACAGATGTCTACAATTTTACCTACACTGTTGTCAGAAAGTAAATTAAAAGCTTTCAATGTAATTAGTACATTTACGGAAATTGTATAAATGGCTTGTCTTTCTTCCAAATAACATTTGCAACAAGAAGAGCTCAAAGTTAGCAATTTTAAATACAGAAAGGGTAAGAATTTCAGTACTTCATGGAGTGAGTTAAAATCCATCCTTCAACAATTCTCCCTAAGTAAACCCGACATTGACCCTTGATCAAAAATTAGTCAGAAGTGAAAGGTAAGCTTAAACAAATACAACTCTGTTCAGAATCCTTGCCTTCAAATAAAAAAAGACAAGACCTTTTCCTCTGTTGGTCTTTTGCTGGTCCTGTGTTCGTAAAAAGCTAAATAACGGTGATGCTTTCTTTTGGGTCAAATTGTCAAAAGGACTGATGGGGAGGGGTTAAATGCACATGTCAATCAATATTAGTGGGCTGGGATTTTATGTCACAAATGGCTCACACATCGTACACCGGTCTGTCTTAAATCTGCTTTAAATTCTGTTGCCATTTTACTTTGAAAATTGGACTGGTTTTAAAGAAATGACTTGATAAATTGTAACAATATTAGCAAGAGTGTGTCACTTTTAAATTCCTGCATTGCTTGGCTGCATCTTATCTAAGGAGTCTCTTATCACGATACATTCCGGCTCATTTACTCCGATCACAAGAAGAATGGTCGTTGATAGTCCTAACAGTTAATAAATCTAAATCTATAAATAATTAAAAACACATTTCTGCATATCAAGTTAAAGTGTCATGAAATACACATACTGTAAAACCGGCTAAACAACATTGTGATTTAATGCATTTAAAAAATTATCTCCATCATTTATAAACACTGTAGTAATAATGCAAAAAAAAAAAAATGTTGTAGTAACTGCTTTCTTCCTGTCTTAATCTACTTCCAGGTCTGCTCTTCATTTCTTATTGGGCTCCACAATGAGGAGACCAGCACGAGACTGCTCAACCCTTTGTGAGTTTACATGGACCAACTTCGCCCATCTAGCAGGAACTCTCATTCTCGTTCATCTTTGTCTCATGTGAGCGTAGGATTTATTGCTCTTACGTCATAAAAACATGCTCTTCAATGGTTACAGATTAGGTTCATTTTAACATGCTAACTCATTCTTACTCATCTTAAATTAACCAACACAATAATGTTAAAGAAGGATAATATTTTTATCTGTGGCTCTTACATCACATTACCATCTACATTTGTCCCTTTGTTTGTGAAGCTAAAAAGGTTCTACACTTTTAGATCTTGCTTGATTGATTAAAAACATGTCTTTAAAATGTGTCTTATTTGTATTCTCTGTGCTGAAATATTTTGCGTTTTTAAGTAACAAAAAAGCACATATAATTCTCAATTGTTAGCATGTTGATATTGTTAGCATTTAAATAAGAGAAGAATATTAAAAACGAATCCTTATGGTACATTTAAAAATGTTAAAAAAATTTATCCAGAGATAGCTTGTGAAAAAATGCTATTAAACTTTTCAATAGGTTGACAAAATAACTTAAGCCCTCACATTTTTCATAAAATGAAAACCTAGCAAAATAAAAAACAGAGGTGCAAACATGTTTTTTTATGTAAAATTGGGGAGTTTTAATTTCGGCTGTCACTTGGATTCTGCTCACCTATGTTTTACATAAGTTCAGACCAAGTTTAGTCTAAAAAGAAAAATTTCAATGTAAACTACTGACTAACTGTGATCAAATACCAAATAAGTGTGTGAATAGACTTTAAACATGATTAACAACTCAAAACTGAATTGTCTTGAGAGGAAATTTAATCATCTTCTCTTGAAATAAAGTACACTGTACAAACACCTTTTAAAAGTGCACCATGTTTGGACTGAGCATGTTTTAACCCTATAATATATATTATGCTTATCAGTCTACTATATCAGTCTATCAGAATAACTCATACTGCCTTTGATAACCAGGATAGACAAGCTCCAAAGTTAGGACTAAATTCAATAAAACTTCCAAATGACGATATGATGTTTTTACTGCACAAGTTAGGTCTCACACTTGGCTTTCAGACTGTCTCTAATGAGCTTTGATTAATGCTGATGATTTGATGGAGTGATAACAGAAATGACAGATGTTAAACAGTAACTTCAGAAACGCGTCAGATTGACTGTGAAACACAACAGAGCAAGAGATGTGTTTAGATGTTCCTAAATGGCACTCGGTCAAAGTTAGTGTTGATTTACAAGACGAGGGCTATTTTAACAGCAGTTGCCTCTGAGGTGTAATAGGTTGTCTGAAAAAGCAGAGGCAGGAAATGAAGGCTGCTATCGATGAGAACGCCTCACATCTGGACGCAATTATTCGCCCTCGTTCTTTTTGGCAAGTGATAAAAGATTCAGCCTTGCAGCTCTGACATCACTTTTTCAAGATAAAAACAATGGTCAAAGAATATGTGTCGTGATTCAAAGCAGTTAGGCAGCCTGACAAAAACTGTGTTTAAAAGTTGCACACATGTAAAATACAATTTAATGACACTGAAATATAATTGAAGGGTTAAAGGTGATGAAGGGAACGTGTCATTGCACACTGAGTAGGAGAAAATGTTGCAAAAAAAATCTATAGGGAAAAATATTTACACTCTACCTCTGAAGTTTTTGGAGATAAAAAAAATGATTTGTTGTAATCTGTGATGTTGTTTTAAGAGCTAATTCAGGCTCTCGTCATATGAATTTAAATGTATTAAGTCTTCAAATTGTGCACTGCTGAGTGAGTAGTTGTATGTGTGGTAGCAGTAGACAACAATTGATTCTTGCAATTCTGTTTTTTTTTTTCCCAAAACCGAATTTCAGTCTTTTGTGGCACACTGTCAAATGTGTTGTAGCTAACTGCATAAGAACATCCATCCACTTTAGAAAAGTTAACTTTTTTGCATTTTTAAAGACATACAATAAGTAATTTGCTGTTTAAAATTAAAATACAAAATGTAGAAGATAATAAAAAGCCTGTGTTTGAGTAAAACACAGGTAATATAAAGATTTCAAATGGTTGAAACACAAATCTGACCCTTGCGTCACAGACACTTGGCTATAACTTTCTAACAGAGATGTCCACAAGGAACCTAATACTTCTTAAATTCTTGTGACACACAGGGGAGAAAGGGCAACTTTAGTTTATGATTGTAGTAATGCAGTGAATACAACTGACCTCAGTGATTGCACCTCATATTATTGTTCTTATCTTGTGTTTTCATTGGCCCCAGGCATGGTTACCATGGATACAGCACATAGCAGGCCAGTTGGTGTTGACCCTAGCATCCTGCATTTCCTGGTGAGCCCATGATGAAGGGAACCTCTTTCAGGGTCTCAGTGATGAGGGTTGGTCTCCATTTCAGATACCACTTCCTTCGAGCTATTGACTGATTAGAACATCATCATTTGAGTTGTGTGACAGAGCTGCTTAATTGTATGATTAAATAAATTGGCTTATGGGAGGCAGGCGAATGTCACTCAGAGCTGGAGGCACTTAGTCAGGCCTCAGTGCCTGAGGACCCTGATTGTACCCTGAAATGATACTGACCTGAGGTCAGGAATAAGCTGTCTTGGGTATAAGAATGGCTTTTTCAGACTTTGCATTAAACATTTTGTTTTTGAAACGTTTTAACTTTATGAATGACATCCTTAACACTAAATGTTAATTTCTAAAAAAAATAAATAAATACACCAGCAAACAAACAAACAATTATTGAAAATCATTAAGTACTGCCTCAACTCCTGTTTTCTAGTACTGACAGAAGAATTTAAGAACATTTATGACTTGTTTATGTTTGAATGAACCTGATGCTCTCTGAATGAGCTTATCATGCAAGAGGTGAATTATCCAAGAACTATGGTTACAAGTAGGAATGAGAGCTATTCAAAAAGTGAAACTATTTTAGTATACTTATTCATTACACACAGACTATAATATTTGTTGACAACTTGTGACAGTTTATTATTAAGGTAATATCTAAAAAAAATGTAATATTAGAATGTCAAAACAAGAAAAGTGTGAGCATGAAAATAATGAGTATGCATAGCAATCCATATTGCTCCTTTTCCTGAATTAATGCAGCAATCCGGAAGATAACTGGTTGCTCTGATAGTGCTCTTCAGCTCTTCTGCATTGTTAGGTTTCGATTATTGCATCTTCCTCTTCACCACACCCCATCGATTGTCTATGGGATTCAGGTCAGGGGAGTTTGCAGATCTAATTAAAAATAGGAATACCATGGTCCTTAAGCCAGGTACTGGTGTAGTTGACTGTGTTTGTAGGTGACAAGTCCTGTAGGAAATGGAAATCTGCAGCTCAAATACCAAGCATAGCTGCTGGATAATTTGGCTTTATTCTTTATTCCTGCTAGATTAATCTATTAATGATGACATTGCTCCTGTGAGAGTCAAGAAGAAACCTGTTCGAAAAGACTTCAGAAAGTCTGAGAGAAGATGAAGAAAAATACTACTGTAGCTTTTATAAAATACCTTTGTGTGCATTTAAGGTTAAACTTAAATGCTGCCAGATAGGTTTTTTCCCAAATCTAATCAATATAGTAGCAACTTGAACAATCTTCAAACTTTGAAGCCAAACCAAACAAATCAGATTCCAAGTTAACTTATTTCTGAGTGCAAATCCAGTGAATTTGTTATCTAAAGCGAGGATCAGAACAATCCCAGTGATAAGTAAATGTAACTAGTTACTACCCACTGATTTACAACTAACATTTTCTCGAGTACATTTTAGTGTAACTTGTACTTTTTAAGTACTTGTAAAACATTTATATTTTTTTTGTGGGATATCTACATTTTGTAACATATCTTTTTTTTTTACTAAGTTACATTAGAGCTACATCTTAAGATAGATTTTAGTTACATCTTAGCCGTGTTAGAGTACATTTTTTCACAAGCACTTTTACTTGAATATTTTTTTACCCACCTCTGTTTAATGCCCACAGTTCTCTTTGATTCTTTCCTTGAGGTCCCAAAGTCCCTAAAGCTGAAGTGGTAAAGAGAAATCTAGACAAATCTGTACTGAGAAACTACATGCAGATCTCTTCCTGAAAAGGTAATATTGAAATGTTGGTCTTTAGTTTATTTAGGGTTTATAATTTTTAGGGTTTTTTATCATTATTATTATTATTATTATTCAGGTAATTATAAGATATTACACAGGTTTCTCTGTCTAGATGGTAACTCACAAAGGTTCTGGGGCAAATTTATACTTTATATATCAAGAGAAACTTTAAGGGTCCTTTAACCTTGTTTGTGATGTTGCTTTAAACGTAACAGCATTACATTTGATGAAATGATTGATGTTTGAATTAAAATAACAGTGATTTTTTTCCTACTCCTTATTGAATCTTTACTCTTAACTTTTAAGCATTACTTTTTACTGCCCTGATACACATTTATATTGTAGTTACATTGAAGGGTGTATTGTCCATTTGCTGGGTTGAAACATCGGACTATCCTCTTGTCTGTTATTGGACCGATTAATTGCTATCCTGACTTTTATAAAGTTGATATCACCTCAAACAAGGCACTAGAGCGACTCTGAAGGAAACCAAGAGGTTCTGGGTATTCTCACTTTGATTGGAAAAGACTTTTCTTAGAGTGCAGCAAAAGTGCATAGAGGGGGAACAACAGGAAATAAGAAAATTTACGTGCTCAAAACTTCAGATTTTCTGCAGTGATCGACAGGGGCCAAAGTCCTGTAATCTAAAATTAGCATAAATTAAGAAAATACCTGTGCATTAGAAAAAACTTATCTCACATTTACAGCATGAATCTACCAAAACATCACAAGACTTATAAAACATAATTGTGTTGTTTCATGAACACTTATAAAACATAATTGTGTTGATTCATGGCATTCAAACAAATTGAGGAAAAGTCAATTATCTAAAATAACAAAGCTTACATGGCTCAGACAGTTTTAAAGAAATTTTTTTTTAAATAACAAAAATTGCTAGAATAGTTTTTTTTTCGTATTTACCATCTACACGATACACATCCTATTTTTTGGGATGGAATCCATTTCATGAAGGTCAAATCATAATTTGGTTAGTTAGTAAATAAAGCCACAAAATGTGTCCATTATTTAGAAAAGCAGACAAATACTTGATGGGTCCAGGCAGGGGGTCAAAATGTTGTAATGACCCTCTCGGCAAGCTCCCGTCTGTTTATGAACACAGTATTGAAATGCCATCAGCCCCTTGGGTAGGTCTTTGAAATGAAACAGATAAGATAATTTGCCCTAATGGAATCCAGAAAGCTGCTTCAGTAAGGCTTTCCCCAGGACCCCTCTCACTTCTTTGCCTTTCCTTTTATTTTTCTTTCTGTCTCTCTTGAGTTTGCGTTTGGGAGGCGTGTGGAAGTCGTTTCTTAATCTAAAGCAGACCTTGTTCCATGGAGCTTTTGAAGTTTTCGCTTTGCTGCTGGCCTCCAGCTTGGTTACCCTAATTAGTGCATTTTAATGCTGACTGTATCGTGAAGGAAAGCAGCCATCACATATACGCCGAGGGCATCTGTGTGTTTTTGGAACATTGTCTGAGGTCGAGTAACCTGTCATCAGCAAATCACATCGGTCACAGACTCTGCTGAACTGAAAGGATTGATTTTAGATCGAACTTTTTACTTTAAAGGATCTAAACAAACATTAGAGAGATGGAAAAATTCAATACCTCCAGATCCAACTGGATTTGCTTAATTCTAATGGACACTTAAACATGCAGAGGAGAAAAAGAAAGTGTGTGAAACTAAACTATGCATTCATCTTTTTTTTGTATGTACTCATCATTCAAAGACCATTCTTTTAAGTTGAGTGACAAAAAAATATATATGAAAACACTCGGATGAGATGTAAACATGGTTTCTCAATCCATTCACATGCTCCACGTACAGTTTTACAAGAGTTACTGAAAGGGAGAGGAAGGCGCTGGAATGGTATTTTCCTTCAAGGCTGGTAGTTTGCACTCATGCACAGTACATAAAGAGTTAATGTCCTGTGTCTCAGGGAAAGGCAGCAATCTATGTACAATGCCACCACGTAGAAAAAAGCTTCTCATGAATCTTCCAAATTCTCAGAGCAGGCTAATCAACACCATCAGTAGTGCCAGACGGTTGAGTTTTAAAACAGCGTTAAGTTCTGCCATGCCTCCGCTCACTAGCTTCCCCAAAGCATAGTTTCATCTTATCAAGCTCATGGAATGTGCAATCGGGAAATCACAGAGCCCTGCGGCAGGCTGATGTAACATGGAGATATCAGGCCAGAAACCTAATGGGTTGTTGTTGATCTAATGAATTATATCATATTTGTATACCCCCATTCCTGATGGAGGGAATGGATATTTAATGAAGAAGTGACCAATGATTGGTAATTCACCTCTACGAGTGCCGACTGTGACAGTGAAATGTGTGAAATGTTAGGAACTTGTAAAGTAGAAGGAAAATAAAATCAAGTGAATTATCTCTGAATATTTGTATACTTTGCAACGAAACTCACTTCCTGCAGAACAATCCTGAGTAGCAGATGATTTGCTCCTTTCCTTGCAATACTTGTCACGAGGCTCTTAGTATGTTTTTTTAACCCTTGTATGATGTTCGTATTGTTATTACCCAGGCAGTGTTTGCAGGTCTGGTGGACCCATTGCCATTTGATGATCATAATTTTCTAAATCTATTAAATAAATAAAAGACATTTACTTTAGCCAAGAAACTAGTGATATAGACAGCAAATACACTAAATATTTATTTTTTTATCTTCGTATTTAGAATTTGCATCATTGGGGGTTCTGCTAGACCCATTGCATTTTGGATATTTTAATTTACACAATCATGTTCATGAAGTATGTATTATATTAAAATGTAAATTGTTATGTTTGTGTGTGATATATGTTTATGAGAAGATAGAATAAAAGTACCGTATCTACAATTTTCACACTTTTACATGCCCTGGGTCCAGTATACTTGAATATACTTGTATGTAACATAATTGTTTGGAGGGGGGTGGGGGGGGGGCGCTATATTGTGGGGTTAAACAAAATTTGAGACAAAAAAATGAGCCAAGGACAGTGAATTATGAAGTATCCCTATTTACTCTATAGTTTGATTAAGTAATTGATTTTTCTATTATTTGACAAGACAATAATTCTTCTTAGACATCCATTCAAAGTACATCTGTTCTCCATAGTATGCGCAAGTTTAAAAAAGTTTCTGCTGCCATATACATTACAGATAATATATATTGAGTTTACTTTATGTTAGATTTGTAGCATTGCTTTTAGTACTAAATGAGTATTTCCTGTCTATAGAAATGTCACTCTTTTAAAATTCAAGCTGTGAGAAAGTCATAAGGCTGACCCCAGGGTTGACCAAACACAAGGCAGGCTGACCAGAACCCAAGCCTACACATGAAACCCAATACCATCTCGTGGCGTGCCATGCTTTGAACTTGATTTAGCACTAGGTCACCAGCGCCAGGCTCTGAATCAAGCCAGAACCCTGGAGATGCCAAAAACTTCCTTGCTGAGCTTAATGTCATGTACTGCACGTTGCTACAAGGAGATGTGAAATGAACTGACAAAAGTTCCTGCAGAGATCATTCAGAAATTAGATGGCACATATGAGGATTTTCCTCCCTGCTCATGCTGGGTCTACCAGCCATTTGTAGGTAACACAAAATATTACCTGAGAGCAGACCATGCAGTCAAAATGCCAGTGTGTACATAGTTGTTGGAAAGTATACCTCAAGTGTTAACTAAGAAACAGAAGATGAAACTGAAAAACAGATGAAATAGGACTCATTGTTGGCTTTTGGGTGTTTAAATAAAATTTTAGCACATTGGACTCCAAATAAAACTTTTTTGCAATGTGCCCTTTTGTGTCTCATTGGAAAATATCTTCAGGAAGATAAAATACACTCAACCATAAACAAAAATGAGAAAAATGGCAGTTCAAAATGAAGCAAAACTACAACTTTTGCTTACCCTATTCACCTGTACAGCATGTCTTTGAGGGAAAACGAAGCACCCGGAGTAAATCCAGGAGAGAACATGCAAACTGACCCAGCCAAGGCATGAACCAGTGAGATGCGCAACCTTCTTGCTAAGATGCAAACATGCTACCCACCTCACCATGACCCCCTCACATTTTTAAGTTGTCTGTTATTGACTAGCAGTTATTTTAACTTACATTCTAATTTAATGAAAAAAAAAACTTTTTTTTATTATTTTTTATTTTATTAGTTAAAAAAACTTTGATTTAAAAAAATGATGTATTGTTTAGAAAAATATTAAAAACCCTACTGCAATAGATGTTTGATTTTTAAACTCTAATGTTTGGAAGAAAAACTTCTTGATGTTCCTCAACCCAACAAACTCTTTTTTTTTTTGCTGTAACGAATCCTGTGTTGTGTCAACAACAGCTTTTGGTTGTGTCAGTAGATCCTTAATTTGCAGATACTTAAAAAGAACTTTTCAATGTCATGTGGTTCTTTAGGTGCCAATATCCAGCTCACTTTGGCCTAAAAAGTGAAGTACGCCCTGGTTAACTTGCTAGTCCGTTGACGGGCAGCAATCATGCATAAAATGTAGAAATTGTTGAGCCAAGTGAGAAATATAGAGCAGGCGGTAAAAAATATTTAAAAATGATAAATCAGTGCAGTCTGCAAGGTTCCTGACAGAGAAGTATTTTGTAAACTTCAACTCTTAAAGTAGGCAACATGTATCTGAAAACTCAAGATTGATTGTTTTGTAGCATTTAACATCTCATTAAAACTTTTTTGTTAACTTGACGTAAAATGTTTTTAATATATGTTTTTAATATGTGAGAAGAAAATTTCCCTACTTCATGTTTTTGTCACAATTATTCCTTACACCCCTGTAAAAAGGGTATAAAACTATTGAACCATTTTATTGACGACCATGTAAAATTGTTTAAAGGGTCAAATCCAAAAAAGTTTGATTTTTTTGAGAAGTTTAGGAAACTATAAAGCAACAGTGAACTATTTGTAATGGAGCCAGCAAGAATTTTACCACTTACTTAACAGATGGAATTTCATCCTTTCCCAGCAGTGACAAGCTATCTTCCCTTGCTTTCCATTGAACTCAGTTAACCACACAAACAATAAACAATGGAAGTACTCTATAATTACACTACACAGTTTGCTGATTCACAATAGTGTTACTTTCTATCCCTGATACTAATTTGAAAAAGGGTGAATAAAGTTAATTTATTCAAGTTTACGTGATAACCCCACAACTAAGAAGCCTACCAGGTTGAATATAGAGATGACTCTATTGCTTACAAGGGAGAATATTGTGCTGGATTACAAATGAATAAACAATATGTTTATATTTTTATTAAGCGTACACAATTTTGAAAGTAAACTTTAATCACCTATATAATTGCAACACTATGAACAGGACAAAGTAGAAAAACAGTAAATCACCCATTCATATTAAAATGGTTTAAACCCACCACGAAATGCTATGCATGTGTTTTTTAAAGTTGTATCACGTCATATAAATGTATATTTTAACATGAGATGACCTTATCACCATGTCTGAGCTGAGCCCAACTATTTTTAAAATATAACATTTTGCAAAGTCCTCTTGGCCAGTTTCAATGAATGTACGTTACAATATCATCCTTTTAACAAAAAATAAAATGTACATTTTTGCCCACCAAAGGGAAAATGGAACACATAAATAGAAATTTACCTTTTTTATCTGTAGGTTTTCATCACCAGAAATGCTTATTAGAATCCAAAGATTCACAGAGTGCTGTGTTTTGCTTTCATCCCAAAGTAATATGCATTTGTGAGATTTCAATCCTTGTGTATAGCTGTCATGAACTTATCTCCAGAACCTCAATAAAAGCATGAAATCTCAAATGATTGGCTCACGTTAGCATAAACTTGCTTAGGATGCAGGGGTTAAATGATAACGACCCTTCAGTTTAAACCACAAAGCTGCTCTTTTTTTGGCCAAATTAAGCGTCCTGATGTGTGGAGGAAGGTGAAGTGGAATCATTGTAAAGCACAAGAAACACCTCACTTATCTCGCTGACCCGCCACTGAAACAGGCCTGTGTCAGGGCACTCCGGTGGGCTCCAGGTTAATGACTCTATGCTGCTCAGGAGCCGACCCCATAGAAGGGTGAGAGGGGGATCATTAGGCTGATTGCCCCGGGGCTGGAGGAACTGATGAGGGCTGCTAAGAGCATCAGTCACACATTGTCTATTTCTGAAAGATTCCTCAGTAGAACATCTCAAGCCAAGCTGAACAAACCATGAACTGCAAAGCTTTCATGAAAGGCCAATCCAAACATTAACTGCTGGCTTCATTGTAGGTGCACTCATTTGGCATTGATTACCAAAGAAGTTTTACAATGTTTAAAAGTACTTATGATCATTTAATGGGGCTGTCGGAAAGCATTGCCTGTGATGAGTCAAGCTCGCTCATGAAGGATGATGCACAAATTTCTTTTCTTAAGCTTGATGATAATGCCAAAAACTCATGATTACAATTATTTATAAATAAACATTTTCATATTTTATTTGAAAGAGGTTGCACACAAATTGTAAGTTTCTAGAAAAATAGACTTAAGGTTTCAAATATTACATCCAAAAACGTAAAACTTAATTTTTTGGATAAAATTATTTTTTTTTAAATAAAATGAAGTTTTCCATGAACACTTACATGAGGTTAATCTCCATATTTGACTGTATATGCAACAATTCTTTTATCCTGATTTATGCTGCAATAACACAACAATATGTTCGTTCAATCAATCAGCTTTATTGATGATTTGATCAAGTCAGAAGACGAAAATCCATGAAGAAGATTTCCGTAACTTCCATTGTGGGATCTTAAAGAATGGTGAGGGAGATTTGGTAAAAAAATAAGATTTTTGTTGTGGAGCAAGTCCTTTAAGACAAGAAAATGTAGTGGGATCTGAAGTAGGCATGTGGGTGTTTTATATTAATCTTTTTTGGTCTGGCTTGCGCTTTATAGAGAAAATTACCATTTGTGGTGTCTTCTGTGACATTGATTTCAATGCAAAGCATTTTTATAGTCATAAATGTAAATCCCCAGGAATTTACCTTAATGTTTTCCATATAGTTATTTTACTGCATGCCCTATCATGAGAAGCTTAGCTGCCGGGTTTTGAACTATGCAGTAGAGCTAGTTAAACCCAAGATAATATATTTTACAATTTTTCAAAACCAGTTGTTCTAAAAGTAAGAACAATGTTCTTAATGAGATTGACTTAATTTTAGTTTAGTTTAGTTGTTTTTTGCCCAACACAAATATGAATTCTGAAATGCAAGTCTACACTGTATAAAAGAAGAGGCCAAATGCACAGCTACATAAGATAAAAACTTATATTGAAATGAGCTGCAAAATAGCATACACCACAATGGAGGCCTTAAGATTTGATCAACCTCATTCTTTGGATTTCAGCTATCTATAGCAGACATTTCTTTTTTTACTTCACCATTTTTATATATAACCGGGACAATAATATTAGAAAAAAGGTATTGCCTCTGAGCCATACACTCAGAGTGAGCCATTACATTTGAGTAATTACAAAAACATTGGAAGTGTCCCGCTTTAGGTGTTCATCACAGGCCACTGAACTTTGCCTTATGGTGATGGTCAACCTTTCCCAAATGGACATTCTACATTTGCTGTAACAAAAACTCCAGGACAACAATAGTTCAAGTCACTCTTTATTAGTCTATTACCTGGTCAGTTGTTCAAACTACGTCTTAGTTTCTTAAATAAGTTTAATAAACCATTGATTCTGCAACCTCTAATCCAATCCAAGACCAACTGCTAAAATGAACCCAAATAAATAAAAAACAATTACAAAGAAATAATTACATTTGCTACTAATAATCTCAAAAAGTGAAATCACAAACAGAGAGTCAAACCTTTTTTAACAAATGTAAAGTCTTTTAAAGTAAAGGAAATGGCAGGTTTAAACAAAAAAAAATAATAATCATCATCTTTTTGTATCAGATAGTATGTTTTACACTTGGGCTTGAAACAGACAAAGAAACAGCTACAGAAATCTCAATCCAACTCTTTTTAACAAAAACAACTTATGAAATGTTGACTGCGCATAATAAGTTGAATCCATTGAATCAATTTTGTTTAAAAAAAAAAACTATTCAGTCAGTTATTTGTTTTTAGCTGAGTTCACATTCCCAGATTCTGTCTCTTGTGTTATGTTTGTAAAAATAAATCAATAAAACTCACACAAGATAAGTCTGATTTTTTTTATCGGTTGAAGAATCAGATATAAATTTTGTGCAGATATGTGATGAACAAAATGAACACCAGTTTGTACAGACTATCTTACACCATTCATTTTAGAGTGCCAAGAAACACACCACTCCCAAGAAACACACCAGATCAAACTAATTAAGGTTTTATTGGAGTTTAAATCTGCTGGTGTGAGTGTTGACACAGAATTGTTATTAAAACATGAAGACACTTAAGGAAAAGGGTGAACTAATTTCTGTTTATGCTTAAAGCTCAAAACTTGACCCACCATCATGTGACAAACCATCATGTAGCCTCATCAGGATGAAGGTTAATGTGTGCATCGTTTTTTAATAAAGCCAAACTGCAGAACTTATACAAAATAAGAAAACACAGAGCAAATTCTTCAGTAAGCCAGAAGATCACTCATAATTGATCACAGGGCTTATGTTGACTGGACCAATGCTGTTACAACCAACATCAGTATATTATCCTCTTTTTCATAAATTCAATGTTCCTCTAAATCTCAATGGTTATAAATAAAAACAAACGTCTTTTTTAATTGTTGATGTTGCTTCGAAATGTCAATTACAAAGCAGGTTTTACATGTTCTTTTTCATCCAACCATTTTGCAAACATGGCAAAATATCACTGTATAGCCCAAGAGAGACAAGTCCATTCAAGACAATTGCAGAAATAAACAGTGCCATGATGTGAAATCTGCCTTTCTTCTCCACGAAATGCCACGATGCATTTGTGTACTGCTCTGATTGCCTGTTTATTTTCACAGCGTTCCTTTTGAGCCGACCACCACGAGGTGCCAGGAGGCTCCAGCAGTTTCCTGTGTGTGACATCACTGTGTGTTAGCGAGCTATACACATGAAGTCTGGCGTTTGAAAACGTATTTCTGATTGTCTGTCACTCTCTGAGCCAAACTGTTATAGGAATACCTATTACTAGGCTTCACGAGCTGATTGTATTCACATTACCCATGCTAGCAATGATGCCTTCAACTGTGTATTCTCTAAAAGTAGAAGAAAGAGAGAAGAATGTATGCAGAATTTTTTCATTCTTTAATTTACAATACAGTTTTTATTTAGTACAGTATTTAACTGTTTTGTCTTTGATGTAATTCACTTGGATAAACAGAATCCGCATGTACAGCAAGAGGCTATCAGCCCACTTCTCCGTTTTTAATTGTCAAGGATATGTGGCATTTTGTGTAGACATTGTATAAACTGAACATAGTTTAACAAATTACACCGATTCAGTTTTTGTATAATTTTCAGTTACACATTTTAATTTATGTACAATTGCAATTGTTAGTAATTATTTGTCAAGAAATATATTGTTTAAAATGTAACTAAAGAAACACAAAATATTGAGTTCTTGTTTGTAGATTTGTAAAAGTTCTACCCACCGAGCACAAAAGTTATCTATTGGGTGATCTAAGAACATCTTTTTTAATGCCACATTTGCAGGGAATTTTTGCTAATCATTTGCCACTAAACGTGCTTTCCCCAAATGTTAACGTTAAAATATGATCAAGTTCACTCTTCTAGAAATAGTCAAAAGATTTGGTTTGCATTTGCAGGATAGGCCTTGCTTGGGTGTATTCGTGTAACCCTATCTCTTTAGGAATAAACATTGACCTGAGCATAACCGCAACCCTGCACCAGCACCAGATTATTAGTTCTCAGTTTTACGCCCTCCTGTAACATATATTAGTATCGCTTTGAGTAAAGATCCTAAGACTTTAATGCTCACAATTCAATAAAAACCACAGAAGTGAAAGTCCTTTCCCCTTTCTTATGCACATTTTTTTACAAGTGTCCCATGACTAATGGCAAATGTGTCACAAATATTTTAACTGACAACTTTTGGCTTGGTTTGTTTTTACTTTTATTTTTGAACATTTAAAAATGTAATATAAATCAAATTAAATATAAGTTTGAATGTTTCCTTTTTTGTTTTAACGTGGGTCATATTGTTTCACTAAATAACATAATACACAACAAAACTAAAACTTGATTTGTCCTTTTTGGGCCACATCTGCAGAAGTATTAAATTAACACTGGGAATTCTACTTTTACTAATTCATTGTTTGGATATTACATTTATTTTATATTTGTTACACTAGAAATTAAAAGAAGTCTTCCCTCACATGCACCTGCTTGTTTAAAAATTAAGAATATTATAAGCCTATAGTCCTATACGAAACAGTTGTGTTAAAAGATCACAGACAACTTTTTAATTAAACCCGCCATTAGGTTTCAGACTTGAAAATGCTTTTTTATATTTATATATTAACATCAATTATCTTGTGCTTTTTTATTTTTAGAGATTAATCTAATCTGTTTCGATGCTTTCATGTAGCTTTCAGGCAACATATTGTTTAAAGGATAAAAATCTTCTAAAGAACAAAATGTTAAAACTATTTCAACAAATAATGAGCCATCGATGCGTCTTTAAACACGGTTTTAAACATTTATTTTAAAGTTAAATGGTCCAGAATTAAATTGTATGCCATTGTAAGAATGTCAGAAATATAATAAATATAAATAAGAAATAAAATACATTACATTAGATTAATGGTAGTAATACAAAATCACTACATAGACCTACCTGTTAAACCGAATTTCCTGAAGTTTCACTCTGTGCCCCGTGCGCTCCTCTCGGCCCAGGCCAGGCTCCCGCAGGCCGTGATTCCGAGCAAAATATCTCCCGCTACCGGAGAAGAACAAACCGCGTCCGGACCGCTCGAATCCTGCTCTCAGAACCAACCCAGCTCTTTGTAGCCCAGATTCCCACTATAGTCTTTTTTTAAGGCGGACCGCAGCAGCTGCACATCTGTTGTATTCACGTGACTAAAATGCTAACATCTGTTAAAAATAAGTTTCATTCGTGCATGCCTCAAACCTCCGTCTGCCAAATGCCTTACAAGTGGAAATGAACTCCAGCTTTCTTCCAGTTTCCTCATGAGCTTAATTTCGAGCTTATGCATTCATGCAAATGAAAAAAGTTTTTTTGTGTTTGTATTTGTTTTGTATTTTCATATGAGTTCTTGAACAAGGCAGCTTCCCGCGTCCTGCTGAGGGCTTAAATTTCATAGACATCTGGGAATTCCACACATGCCTCAAAAACCCAATTACACACCTCCAAACGTGCACGTGCTTTTTATTTCCAATATATCCGCGATTCCTAAATGCTTTGCCAGACTTCCAGAAAAACAACTGCAACCGAAAGTACGCGGTGTAAGGAATGCAGCCCCCCGAAGTTAGCAGAACGCATGGACGATGTCAGAGAGGCCTATCAGAGACACCACGCAGCTGCTCTCAAAGCAAAGCAGTTATTGCGCATGTTTTTTTGTTTGTTTCTGATATTAAGGCTTCACAATTGAGTTTTTTTGTTTCTTAAAAAATTGCAAATTTACATTTCCTTCAGAGAAAAATTGTGCACGCAAAAAATACCATTGTGATTTTTTTTATTGCGTGCGTGCATGTGTGTGTGTCTGTGCGTGTGTGTGTGTGCGCGTGTGCGTACGCGCGTGTGTGTGTGGGATGGGGGGGGGGATTCCGTGTGTTGTGTATTTCTGGATTCCGCCTCTGGCTCGCTGTCCATGACAATCCCCAGGGATGTGACCCAATGACGCACTGGTTTATTTGTGAAGAGCTGGATGTTGAAACTGATGATTTTTGCCCACGGCATTTATTTTATTTTTTTAAGGAACATGGTAAAACCACGATTTCATTTCGATAGACTGTCGT
Organism: Danionella dracula; assembly: GCA_900490495.1. Lineage (NCBI taxonomy): Eukaryota > Metazoa > Chordata > Actinopteri > Cypriniformes > Danionidae > Danionella > Danionella dracula. Next base: position 1,909,888 of record UELW01000178.1, on the reverse strand, counting down.
TTAACTGACGACCACGTGATAAAAAACATGAAAAAAATACATGTCTAGCGCAAGACCGAATCGAATACATTTTTTTAAATTGTTTTTGTTGCAAACACTGCTTTAAAAACGAGTCATTTGAAAAAAATGCACATTTAGCCAACGATATTAGGTCCACATAAATAACGATTCAAAGTATTGAAAATGTTTAGTTTTAAAAAATATATATAATTACATAGTTTGAGCATCATTATTTGCAGGAGTTGTTGGTTAAAAGTCGAGCAGCCAATACGTTTTATTTTTGCACATTTTTTGTATAAAATTTACCTTTCCTTGCAGTCACGTGACAAATCATTCACCTCTTCATTAATTGAGTGATGCAAAATACAGACACTGATATATTATTTTGCTATTTAAGTTCTTATTTTCAAAACTCGTTGAACCAGAAAAACTACGTAAACAATTAAACGTTTTCTTAAAATATGTTCTCATTTATTACAGAACTGTACATTTATGTACAACGGTACCAGAAAGGAATGCATTTCGACACAGTATAAAATTTTTGAAATTCATTTCAGAAAGGGTCATCAATAAATAAATAGAATTCATCTTTTAAAAAGTATCTTACACAGGATTCGAACAATAGAGGTGCATCTCCCTTTTCTTCATCGACAGTCCTTCATGGTGCAACTTCCCTTTTCCAGAAAGTTTTACACAGCCGGGTCTTTAAAATGAGATAATACCAAAACATGCAAATGCACACATTCTTCGTCAATCGCGAAAGTCTCAAGGCAGTCCATCATCAGAGGCGAGCGGCCTTCGGGTTCACTCGGGATCCTCCGTAACCCCTGGCCGAGCCGAAGACTCTCGGGCCCCGCGCACCACTCTTCCGGTCCCCATGAACAACTCAGGGGCTCACCTGGGAACAATTGCAAGGTTTAGTGCTTGCCTTTTGCAGAACAAAAGAGTGTTGGAGGATTTTTTTTAACAAACTATGGAAAATCTGTTTTCGGCCGATAAGCCAACAAACAAACAAAACAGCATTAATTGAAAATGTGAGGAACTTTGGATGTTTGCAAACAATAGAATTATCTTACTTTCTCAAATAGAGGAATATTACAGGTATATAAAAAGGTTTTCCACCTAAAAGGCAGCCTGTTGTACATCGTAAGAATGCATACACACTGAGAAAATTTCTGAAAATGTCAAAAGTTATGTGAAGTTTATCTGATCTGTCTGCATTTAAAATTGAAGCTAAAATGTAACCTAAACTATATGAAAAATGTGATCGTGGGTTTTACTGTGCAATGATGTGCCTGAGAGATAAAAACACAAAGCAAGCTCTTGCGAGAGCGTACCATTGCAAAAGAAAACCGGTTTCTCTTGGCGCTAGTGAGATGCAGACATGGACCAAGCGCCCTCCATCCTCCAGACCGAGAAAGCGTAGCTTAGACGCTCGTGCGCAACATAGCTGCAGCTAGCCATCTTGGAGTCCAGCTCGTCGCTCTGTAGGACCTGACAGAGGAAGTCGATGTACCTGGCAGCCAGCTTCAGCGTCTGAATTTTGCTCAGTTTATCTGAGGGTAAAGTGGGGATGATTTTGCGCAGAGCCGCGAAGGCTTCGTTTAGGGACTGCGTCCTTTGGCGCTCACGCACGTTCGCCATTACGCGCTGCGTTTGGAGCTCCTCGAAGGACTGAGGGCTGTCGCTGCTGTTGCTGGACTTCTTCCCTCTTTTCCCAAGGGTCGAGCTGTCGGAGTCCTCCCCGTTTTTTCTGCTGGAGCGCCGCTTCCTGACGCTGCGCTTCGGGGGCCTCTCGGGCTCTCCGTCGCTGTTGCTGAGGCTGTCCGCGGGAGACGCAGGGGAGCTGGAGGAGTCTCGCGCGGGCTCTTCGGGCATCTCGCTGGGGTCTGCTGGAGCGGCTCCGAGACCTTATTCCCTCATCTGACTGCGGAAATACAAGTCCAACTCTTTCTTCTGGTGTTAACGCTATAGTTGTTGAGGATTATAGGCAACTTTAGAGTTGGTCGAGAGGAGAGAGTTAAGGAGCTCTTATAGGCGGCCAAAGATTTTTGGGGAAAGCTGCTGATTGGCCAAGAAAACCCAAGATGTGGGGAGGAGAAAGACGGGGGATGTTTTAACTCCTGATATTTTCCTTGACATCACTCTTTGAAGAACTGTAGAAATTAACTGCCTGTTTAACCATATCATTAATTGCGTGGTATAATCGTGTGTGTGTGTGTTTTGATTGCTCTAAAACTTTTTATTCAAATGGACTTAAGGTTGAATAACTTTAGAGTTATATGCAAAAGTGAATAAAAAAGGTGTTAATTGCAAAATACTTAAATCTATCGAATATAACCGATGCAACACACAATTACAAAAATACAAATTGTTTTAAAGTAAAAAAAATATGTATTAAAGATTTATTATATTTATAATCGGTAAACTGGCTACTTTGAAATATAATTTAAAATTGCAAAACTGTACAAATTGAGGAGAAACAAATTTGGGTTCTGAAGATGAATTAAAAGCAAAGACTGAATTTGTAGCAAAAATCACATTTTGTTGTTACTCAAAATGTACTTTGATTCACTTCCACCTATTTTCTATCAACACACGTTATACACACACCAATTCTTACATTTCAGTCAATTATGTTTAATGACTGAGTTGAGTTAGTTATTTAAAACGGAAAGTTTTATCCCACTTCATTGTTACTATTTAAGATTTGTATTTTTTATTACTTCTGCTTTTTTACTTCTATTGCTTGAAATGTTTCTTGATTTCTACCTAACTGAACTGATGGTAGATTTCCACCAGGGGTCGTCATTGTCAGGTGAAAAAACCCCCCAACAAAACAAACTTGAACTTTTGAAATCCAAATTTTGATGGTCGAGTGGTTATTTAAAATTAAACATTGATTACAACAAGTTTTGCAATAGTTGAAATTCTAAATTCAGATCTTAATCATCCTAATTGCCTTTAATGGACTAGAGGACAACCCGATTAACATTTGACATGCAGCCCAAACACAAAGACATAAATCATTTTTGTAATGTCCAAAAGCACCTCCTTGCATAATGAAAAGTTGTTGCACAATTCATGCTGAAAGGGTGGGGGGCTGATGTACATGTCAGGAGATTTTCCTTCAGTACCACTACTACCCCATCTGCTCCTAGGGTCTCTTAAAACAGATTCTGGATTCCCATTCTGCCTCTGACATTTTGCCTTGATGCATTTCTGATTGAGGGAGGATTTTGTCACGATGATTATCAGGACTTAAAGACAGAAAAGTCTAAGTATCTGATATTTTTAATTCCTGATGTTCTGAATATAACACCTGATCCTGAACTACACAGCACATCCCACAGAGCTCCATAGAAAACTCATATTATCTATATTGAAATTACAGGTTTGCTTAAGTATCTTCTACCTTTACTTAAGTTGAGCATGTAATGGAAACAATTAAAAAAACATTTGAAAATCAATGAAAATTGTAACTGATTCAAAACATTGTATATATGTAGTTAAACCAGAAAAAGCAGGGGTTTTAACATAAACAGAGTACGTTTGGATGTGTATAGTAAATCTGATATATAGGGTGAATAAAAAAAAACCTCAACTCTGAAAATCGAGAGCACCACGAAGAAGAAAGGAGAGCTAATATTTAATAAAGCTCTGAAAATTTATATGGTTGAAAATCACTTAATTTGTTGATGATTGAATTACCCAGTACACTTCACATTGATTAATTACCCAAGGTTCCGTCATGTTTAATTAAATACAGATTTTCAAAGATGTGGTACCATCTTGTATTATGACCACTCTCTCATTTTATTACAATTGCATTACAACTGAAACATTTTTATTACAAAAAAAAAATGTTTTGCCTTCGTGAAGTTGTCTGTCAATAGAAACAGTTGGATCAAGACCCATTAAGAGGATGCATTTTAGTTTCTGTCATGAAAGTGAGTTAAAAAGGAGAGGATTTAAATTCTTACGTAAACTATTCCTCTGTTAAGTAAGATCAGGACAGACTCCAGACATCATATCGACTCCTGATAGGCCCTGTCTGGCCCACAAAAGAGAGAGGTTAAGGCTAAAGATTAGAGGTGCGCATGAATATAACCAGACCCTGGTTGTCTGGATCCGAGCACTGGGCCTTGAATGAGTGCTTTTAACTTGGACGTTTGTGCTGCTGGATGAAGCTGGATTACTAGAGGAGAACAGAAACATGACCGTATGGGTATTAGAATTTTAGTCAAGCACTGGTTGTCTGAGATAGTAAAGCTTGAATGGTACTTTCATTTCAAGAGGAAAAACACTGGTGACTGTTTTGTAAGCTTTAAAACTGTGTACAGACGATAAACTACTCTGAGGTTTTTATAAACAAGAGATCTCCAAAAATGTGTGGGAAACATCTCTCCTTCTTTCTGAGCCATCACTGTTTTTCCCTCACAAAGACGGTTGAATCTACCTCCAGGCGGAGTTTTCCCCAGGAACTACTCCTGCCTGTCAGTACACAATCGCTAGCCTGCTAAACAATGTTTTTCTTGGAACGCTCCTCAGACAGCCACAGTTTCTTTATTATGCACTGGCAGAAATGTGTGGTGAAAACTCACTTCAGCCCAAAGAATAATCTGAATTCATGATACTGCACCTCATATCCTCTTACCTCTCAGAGCTTCTGGCAGCTTGTTTGTGTAACTTAAATGAAGTGATTTTATACCATGACTGTTTATGAGAGGTTCTCATCTCAGCCAGAGTGACCTACACATGAGAGAAGAGGGGAAGAATGAAACCAAAGTGAGTCAATCCTCCAAGGCGGAAGAAAAGGGAGAGAGAGTACAAGAGGAAAGAGGTGCAAAGTGAGCAGTGAGAACTCCAGCACCCTTCAGCCTTTCCCTGCAGGACACTGAAAGCTACACCTCTCCTGAGTGATCTCCAGGCTGCACTTCCTGGAATCCTCTTTGAACTTACTATAGCCCTATAGATGCTTGCTCCGGAGATATGTAGGGCTCCTCTGAGGGGGGCTTAGCAAAAAGAAAGAAACGGAATGCTACTGCAGCCACTGTGGAAGGGTGTTATGGATGCTAAATGTGTATAAATCTGTGGTCTTTGCCTTTTCAGAAAGGTTGTTTTGGACGAGTTCGTAGATTTGATGAAAAAGCTAAAAAAACAACAGCAACAACAACAACAACAACCAAAACATCACCAGAATTTTCCATTGCATGTTTAATGTTAAAAAAAACTCTACCTCATGCTTGCTCTGTAGAAAGATAAACAAAGTAACAAAATACACTGCCTGGTCAAAAAAAAAGTAGCTACTAAAAAAGGTCACACAATCGGATATTTTGTTTGGCTGTGTTTTGCCCTGCTTTTGGCATGCATTCGCTGTGGCATTGTTTTTATAAACTTCTGCAAATTCACAAGACTTATTTTAATCCAGTGTTGCTTTCATTTTTCGCCAAGATTCGTCATTGGCGATAAAAGAGTTTGACCGCTGTAAACATCCCAAAGATTCTCTTTGGAGATTAGATCTGAACTTTGAACTAGTTTCTGCAGTCTCCATAGATGAGACATTTATATAGCGTTTGCATTGATTTTATCATATTTTTCAACAACAACACAATAACAGGCTATTCATGGAATGCAGTTGAGGTTAAATAACTTGTTGCCAGCTGAAAGTAATGCAGTAATTATCCAATAGGAGGCTTGAATCAATAAATGCAGGTGGTGACTTCTTTGGCCAGGTAATGTGCCTGTACTTCTGGGCTTCTACGTAACAAGAATCAATAAAATAATCTTTCGAATCATCGATCCCTGACAGTGTTTTTCAAAAAATACTGGAATCATGCCTTTGAGGTTAACACGTCCTGTATAAAAGAGTGTCATGAAGTCCTGGGTGCTGAAGATGGTGTCGGCCAGAGCAAACCTAGACAAGCCTAGGTTTGGTGATTGCCAGGTGAGCGGTTCTCGTCTGACCGAATTGTTTTCTAAATGAAATGAAAGTTTGGTGGAGTGAGGATTATTGTGTTGTTTTCCAGGAACTTAGCTTAGCCCATTAGTTTCAGAGAAAGGAACCCTCAGCATACAAAAACATTTTGCACAATTCCAAACAGCTCCATGGTTTAAGACATAGTTGATAGAGTCTGGTGTGGAGGAACTTGACTAACCTGCACAAAGAGAACACCTTTGGAAGAATTACAGTGGAGACTGAGAGCCAGGCTTCTCAAACAGCATTAGTGTGACCTCACAAAAGGGTTTCTGGAGGAATCGTCAAAAGTTCCCATAAACACATACAACTTTCCCAGAAGAGTTTAAACTGTTTTAACTGCAAAGAGTAGACCAATGTCAAACTTACACTTATAAATTAGGAAGAAGGCATTTGATACATTTTTGGCAAAATTATATGTGTAACAAATGAAATGAAGGAGTGTAATATAAAAAAACAGATACAGGATCTGGAGACCAGTGTCAGCTATAACAGTAGAAATAGATACAATTGTAAATGCTGAATGAATTGTGTACAAATCTTTTAAATCTTATTTAGAAAATGATAGATAGTGTCTAATATACCTCAATTTGTATTACATCACACATTAACTAAGAATCATTTTAAGCTTATTGTATATGTTGCTGTGATTAAGTTAATCGTCATCATTAAAATTTAATTAATCTTTAAAATTTTAAAAAACTAACCTGTTTATGCTTAACTAATGCTACATTGAAAATGAAATAATGCCTATAACTGAGGGGATTTTAGACCCTTAATCTATAAATATGTGTTCACCAAATGATTTGATGCTACCAGGAATCTACTGTTTTAGAAGCATTCAAAGTGAAAAAAGTTTTAGCGTAAAAAGTGCATTTTTCTGTCTGTGTAGTATGCTGGCTATGTTGCGTGCATGTGCTGGAGCAGGTATTTGTATGTGCACCTGCACTTCACGCCTATAACAGGCATCTGCTGGACATTAGCGAGGTTATAGAGGGTCAGTGTTTGCCTGTAAAGGACATGACTGACTCCCACACATCACAAAGACTGCATGGGGATTGAGGAAGCTCAGGGAGAGGCTCTATGACTCATTTTAACCAATGGCCTCAGTGGTAAACTGTCGTGGTTCTCAAAATCAAAAGTACACTGTCTGCTAAAGTAATACATTATTTTAGAAAACAATACATTCATTAAACTGTTACACACGTTACATCACTTGTTCAAAAGATATGTTCAGTTTAACTGAATCATTCAGTCATCTTCAATAGTCTAACTGGAACTTAACTAAGCTGGAACTTAGCCATGACCACACACACACACACACATATATATATATATATATATATATATATATATATATATATATATATATATATATATATATATATATATATATATATAAAGAAAGGGATACGTCTTTAAACTGTGTTCCTGTAGTTGACAATTAGAATGTTATTAAAATGTATTGCTTTTTATGGTTTAGTTAAGACCAAAAAAGTGATGACTTCTTTTTGTTAGTTTCTATTCTGTGTTTCTTTGGGTTTCGTTCAGTAAGTCACTTAAACGTTAAGTAACAAATCTCAAGTATGGTTTTGTGTGTAGGCAAAATAGAATGCCAAATATTTTTAATTGGCCATTGAAAGTGCTTTTAATCAAAATAAAAAATTTGCACACCACAGAAACATAAACCAAAATGGTATCTGAAGCTCTTACTGTTTTTTTTCCAGAGTCTACTTTCAACTTCAATACTTCATTATTCAAGCAAGATATTGTTGCATCAAGTGAGATTTTTTGTCAGCCCCATGAAGATCAATGCACTGAATGCTTAAGTTACAAAGCCCTGGTTGCATGTCTTGGTCCCCCCAGCACTCAGGGAGGTTGGAGTGTGTGCAATGCTTTACTCAGCCAGGATTTATGCTTAGATTAAATGTTTCTTTCTTTCAGACAGACGCCAAGACTGTTGCTTCTTCTGGTAGTTCCACCAGCTGGCTGAATTTAAGAGTGAGCATGCCCAGAAAGGACTGGATGAAACTAGAGGCCCACCCTACTCTCACTATTCCCCCAATGAGCCTGCTGCTCACCTTAGAGTTATCTGGAGAACTTCTGGTTGATCAATGCCAGATTTGAGAAGTATTGAATCAAGTTTGGTAAGCCTTTTTGTAATTTCAGTTTCCAGCTATTTTGTCTAACAAACATGATAACATAACAATCCAATAAATCTGTGTTATTTTTCTTAATGACAGTACATTTTTTGTAACCCGCTTCCTCCTTATTTTCAGTGTCTTGTAGCTCCTTTGTGGAAATTTTTGAACTAAATGTTATTTTGCACCCTTTCAATATATGGGTATATATTTGTTTTATTATTTTATTTGTGTTTTGGCAGAACAAATTTGTCTAAATATTTGAAACTTTCAGGGAAAGGATGGGAGAAAATAATCATAAACTTATATATTTTGTTCAATAGGTGAAGATGCCAGTCTTAACAGCACTTGCAGCATTTGTCTTTTGGAATCTTTCTTGATGCATCATCCAGATGATCTGTCCTATTCATACAAGTCCTCTCTGCTGCGTTTGACACAGTCATTGACCAGATCATTCTCTCCACATCATAGGCACCACAGGCTCTGCTATTGATTGGCTTGAGTTCTATCCCACTGGTAGATCTTTGAATGTCAGGTGGAGAGGTGAGGTCTCCAACACTCATCGGCTGTTCGCCGGAATTCTTCAGAACTCAGTCCTTGGTGCCATTCCCTTCTCCATCTGCAGGGGTGACTCCTCAACAATCACCCCTTCTCCTTCAGTCAGAAATCTCTGAGTAATTTTGGATGAACAGCTGTCCTTCAAAGACCACATCACCAAGAGAACTTGAAAGTATAGGTTTGCACAGCACAGCATTAGAAAGACAAGGCCCTTCTTAACTGAGCTTGTAACTAAACTCTTGGTCCAGGCTCTGGTCCTATCACATCTGGATTACTGCAACTCTCTCGTAGCAGGACTTCCAGCAAACACGATCAAACCTCTGCAGATGATCCAGAACCCTGCAGCTTGTCTTATCTTCAAGGAACCGAAGCGAGCTCATGTTACTCCCCTCTTCATCACTCTTCAATGGCTCCCCATCTCAGCTCGTGTTAAGTTCAAATAACTAACAGCTTTCAAAGAGCAACTGAAAACTCTTCTCTCCAGGGAACACTTACTATGACAGAAAAAAAAATCCTTTTGCATAATCCAAATTGCATATTGTCACTCCCCTACTGCAAGTCACTTTGAACAAAAGCGTCTGCTAAATGCATAAATGTAAATGTTTAGGATTTGGACACCACATTCTCCATGGACACACACATATATAGTGGGTGACCAGTCAGGTTGTATCAATTTACAGTAAAAACCTTCCATGTTGCCTTTTGCGGGACAGTCGCTGTAATTTTAAGTAACACTTCATTATTTCCTAAAGGAATTCCTATTTACCTTATAATCCACGCTAGGACTTTGTGAAGTTGCTTTGAAAGCTTCTGATAAAAAGCGCTAAATAAAAACATATTGATTGATTGGTAATACGTGTCACCATAATTCGTCGCCAGATGGTGCAAAGATACCGATTTGGATGTACTGGATGATGAAAACCCAAATTAACATAAAATATACTTAAAATATAAAAATAAATGAACATATAAAGACAACGATGCTAAACTAACTTGAGTCATATAAAGTGATAATGTTCAGTTTAGATAAACTTTTACAGTTTAACTAACTTTAGATGGCGGTCGAGCGCAGAAACTATAATATTTTTTGCCGTGGTGGTACAGAGCTTACCTATAGCATCACGGTGGACATTTTCAATGAGCACCATCTGTAATTACATTAATGTAAAACTCAATTGAGATTATTAATGTCTGTACTAGAAAATCATCTCATTTATTAACAAACGAATAAGTCGCTGTAGTAACGATGGCTCTGCCTTGTCTTTAGCTACATTCTTTGTAGATTTCCATTTTCTGGTCAATGCCAAAGTATTTACCAAAATATTGCCTCCATCTGTACTATATAATGCTGCCGCTAACACACCAATAACAAGTTGTCAGAAAAAGCGGTTGCATAACATTCAGTTATCCAGACTGGTGACAGAGTGGTGGGATAAAGATGGCTGTAAATAGTTACTATACTCTCTGGAATTACTGCAGGCCTTGACTAAAAGGGAACATCCCTTGGGTGGAGGTTTCCCAAAATCTCTGAGAGAGTATTGTATGAGTCTGGCATAAGAGACGAACATGAAGATGATTTACAATGCTGTTCCCTTAGACAGCGCCAGCACTGAGTCATCGAATCTGTTCTGGAACAAAGTCACGCTCATCCAGACGCCCTGGCTAGAGTAACAAATGAACTGATGTAAAGAAATGCTGATCAGCTGATTGAGCAACCCTTCTTCTGGGAGCTCTCAATAAAAAAATGTCATTCCAGGAAGGGTGTGTTATGTTTTGTAATAAAAGTTTTGGTCAGTGTTGGAGAATTTATTTCTTTTTTGAATGGACTGTGAAATTTGTTCATTTATGTTTCATTTCCCAACAAAACAGAAACCTATGTTTACACAATAAGTGGGATTGATGTATGAATTTGACTAGGAGTGCAATCAGAGAGCTTTGCATGAGTCCTATGCTGGTCTTAAGCCAACATGGAGACAAGAGAGTAGAGTGACACATACAGTAGTTGGGATTGTATTAATTAAGCATAATATTAATAAAAACACTACCACAATCATGCCAGTATTGCTTATGAGATATTGCTTTGATATTTCCTGTTTGCTTCGCTTTGCTTTGATTCGTTTTGTTTTATTTTATTTTCAGAATTGAAAAGATAAATAACATGTTTTACACGCTAGGGACAAAGAAGCTTTCAAAAGCAGTAGCTTTCTGAACTACTAAATGTTTCTATGATAATGATGTTTTATTATAAAAAATGTTATTACAATAATTAAAGTCTGATTGACTGCAGTTTTTATAGATGTTGCAACCTTTTGACCCATAGCCAGAATTTGTGCTCTACATTTAACCCATCCCAGTGTACACACACAGCAGTGACCGTGAACACACACCTGGAGCAATGGGCAGCCATTGTTGCGGCCAGTGACTTTCCGATCACAAGACGGATCTCTTTATCCACCTGATCACAACTGCCCAAATATCTTCCACAATATCTTCCCATCTGTGTCAATTGTGATTTTTTTGTAAGATTTTTAAACAAAATATACAAGTACTCATTCTGCTTTGACAGTGCCTTTCCAGCATCGGAAGGAAATTAACCATGTTTTGAGTTAAAATGAGAGAAACATATTTTTTTCAACATATAGATAAATGTTTAATACATTATGGCTTGCTTTGAGTAAGAGAATTAAATCTCCAGGCAAGTGGTTGGTATTATTTTGGCTGACCGAGGATGTTGAGGTCAAAGGAAAGCCAAACCTCACATTTGTTTTCTTATCTTTAATGATTGTCCTCTCTTCCTCGTTCACATCATCATTCTCAAAGTTATTAAGAGTATTTGAAGAGGTAGCCAGAGACCACATGTCTTTTAGGTAGACCATAAATCAGGAAGTTCATAAATTTTGAGTTAAACGACTTCTTGCCCCCAGCATTTATCATGGGAATGAAGCAAATGAAGCTCCATATACCCAGAGGAGAATGGAATGCTTCTGTTCAGAGCTTGATTTGTGAATGCTTCATGGACTGTCAGCTTCAGAGATCTCGAGAGGAGGATGAGAAGAGAGAGATGGGAATAGGAAGAGGCAACCCGTGGTTGATTTCTGGAGAACAGCGCCCTCTTGGTGCCACACAGTACCAGCAGGGGGAGATCAAACACTTCACCCAATTGTATTTGTTAATGAAGAATTTCAAGATTTATACTTCAGCACTCGTAATAAACAAATTATTAAACTTTTTTCTTATGAATTTAGCAAAGATGTTAAATACATTGTGTTTTAGTATTTATATATTCAGATCTGTAAAGTTACATTTACATGTACTACTGTAATGAAATGTTTTGTATTAGTTTTAAAAGTGTTTTTTTATTTGAGTAGATTTGATTCTTTAGTGGATTAAAAAATAGCATGTATGTATTTCAATAATGATTAATAGCCCAGTTTGAAATAAAACAACAAAATCCAGTTATTGGGGCAGAGAACTAGTGCTAATCTAGATGTTATGTTAATTTATTTCACTCTCTGTTCTCAAGAGCGCAGTTTCATTTCAAAACAAGACATACATCGGTTAAGTTCTGCAGCAAAAGCTGTCAACAAACTGGTACCTAGAGACAACAAACCTGCAAAGGGATGTAAGATGTAGATAAGCTTGCATTGTTCTCCTCCTGATCTTCTCTTAGACAGGTTGCTGTTATAAAAACTGAATTTCTGTCTTTTAAAATAGTATATGTATTGACGCATACATCATTTAGCCATGTATTTTAATAAGGGAGCGCAAAATTAAATGTCTATTGAAAAAAAACTTTAAATAATGATAGTCGGCAGGTGTTCAAGATATAATGACACTTGTCAAATCAGCGGACTATCCCAGAAGGCAATGCCATTTCTGAAAAAGTAACAAGGCAATTGTTGTTGTTGTTGTTGTGTTTATTTACAGTGTAGCCAATAAGACTAGGATATGTCTTTAGTAATTAAAACTAGCTGGTATTATGTTATTGGATATTTACAAAGCATTACTCAGAGATGTTTGAAAAAAAAAACACTACAATAAAAGTTAACTTAGTACTCAAGTACTCTATGCACATTTTCACTACTGTTCAGACATACCTACTTATTGTCTTTACTTTTTTAGATTTTGAATAGGATGTTGAAAAAGAATTCCCTGAAGCAGTGGAGCATCTAAACTTAGCATCTATATTTCTTTGAAACTATTTGTGACTTAACCAATACAATTCTAATAAGCATCCTGCTCCTGAAGTACACTAAAACACACAAAATAATGAACAGCTAGCATACTTTCTAGCAAGAATAAAAATGCATTGTTCTCGTTTTATTGCATAGTTATTTCTAGTCTACCAGGAGTCCCAGGAAAATCAAATGATACATTTAAATGATACGGATCATGAGCATCCATTGACATGGAAGAGAACTCATTAAAATCAAACACCACCCTGTGCACTCTCATGAAGTAAACGCAGAAGTGATTAAAATGGCAAGTCACAATGCGACTTAAGGCTAATCCTTAAAGGATCAGATTCCAGAGACACCTCAGTCAAATTTAGAAACTGTATAACCACTGAAAATAGTTAGGAGATGATTATTTATTTGTCTAAAATTTGAATCTTTGCTGGCACTACATAATTTATCTTGTGATGAAAACACATAAGGCTCGAACGTTAAATGTAAACTAAAGATAAATTGTTTTCCGATTTATCCTGGAGAGAATATTTTGCATTCCATGAACGTAAGTCTCTAAATCCTTTTAGTAGTACTAATTGTAAATTCTTGGAATCTCATAAATAATGTTAAAATATCTACATATTTTAATTAATACGATGAATTATGTGATGGCACAAGACACAACCTCCCACTGTTTCTCCCACACAATATACATACATAATACATCCAGAGTCCCTGACAGCAGAAATCCAGCCAGAAAACCACTACTTCAATATTTGGTTTGATTTTTATTAATTTTTTTACAATTTTATGTGGGTATTTTTTTCATCATAAAGATATTAGCATGCATTTTTACAAAAGTCAAAAAAATTGGTACTTGCAATAGGTTAACAAGTGCATTCTTTTGTAATAGACATACTTAACTTGCAAAAGTTTTAGTTAAGAATATAGCCACTGTTCGTGAGAAAAAAATGTATTATGTTTTTACAGTGAGTGTGCCACAAAGCTCATACTTGGACTGCTGTGTTTGTTAATTCAAGTAAAATCAAAACATGACAGTCAGTGCCATAAAACTTCATATTATAAATGTTCTCATTTAAAACTGGACATTGGTTAATTGGCATCAGATTTAAATAATGCATTAGTAAAGAGAACATAGCAATTAACTGTTTCATCCACAGAAGCATGCTTAGTTGATTACTGTGCCCGACACCTTGGCCTTTTCGCCCATCTCCACAGAGTGATGCAGGGACAGGTCCCTCTCTGTAAACAGTCTCTTCTGCTCAGAACTGGCCAATCTACAAGTCATCCAGGTGGACAAGGTGCAGCCCAGAATGCCCAGGCTATCCAAGCAAATCAAGGCCACGTGTAGCGGGTGCAAACTGGATGCTCGCTTCACCATCGCTCGCACAAACTGGATGTTGAGGATTCCTCCGATGAGGCCACAGATGCAGCAGGCTGAAAACAAAATCATCTGGGAGGAGCGGAGGCATGGAGTACATGAGAAGAACACTCAGGGATACACAAAATTTAATACAAGGAGTGTCACTTAAAAAGGTTTTATGTCAAGTGAGATCTGTTGGATGTGGTTTGACAATACCCTCCTGTGCTCTAGTAAAAACAAGCATAATGTTTATCAAATTCCATTCATCCATCTCTCTTCTTTTAGTCCCTTTTAAGGGGTCACCACAGTGAAAAGAACTTCCAGCCACAACCCACCGAGAAATATCCATACACACTCATTCACACTCATACAATATGGACAATTTTTACAATTCACCTGTACTGAATGTCTTTGGAATTGTTGGGGAAACCAAAAAAAAAAAAAAGCCAACCGTGGTACGATTTAATCTTGGTCCACAAAGCCAGTTCTGACCTAAATAAGCTATAGTAATTTCGGTTGAGTGTTTGGATTTTTGTTCAATTATCTTTTGGACCTTTAGGCATCTAGAAACAGGTGCCAGTGTTTCAACTGTAGTTTTTTTTTAATATAAAGAGGGTTTCATAAAAACTGGTTTGAGTGTGATAAACCAGAGATGTAAGTCAATGTTTACTGATTGATAGCTTACACTTTTGCTATCTCTGTACATCTGTGTCTACTGTAGCTGAGATGGGGTTGTGTGTAGCATGTAACACTCCACTTACAGTCAGTCCAGTTCTCTTCTTTGCACACAGGATCCCACTCAGCCCACAGACCAGAAACTGAAAAACCACAATTATTGATAAGATTGAAAACATGAAATGATATTGAATATTATTATAGATTTTTAGTGTTGTTTGTTTTTGAACATCATGTATCGTTGTTGCATCATGAGTTGTAAAAGTTTCACGCTTTAGATTTTCTCTTAAATTAGTAGATGGGTCACATAATTAATTTCATATTTGATGAACTTTGGAATGCTGTACAAAGTAATCTATACATTAATACACTAATAAATAATAAACAGTAAATAACTGCACATTTTACAGTGGAAAACTGAAAATGGTCAAATGGTCAATTGTTATTGTCTTAATAGCTCGACACTGTAATAAAAACTTGGATGAACCATAAAACTTTCTACAGATAGACAAACACACATTTTATATACCTTAACAGAAAATAACAAAAACACTTTTATAGTAAATCTACAGTAAGTCACTTGGGACAAAAGCGTCTGCCTAATACAAAAATGTAAGTAAAAAAAGATATATATTTATGATGACCAAAATAACTTACATGCTAAAAAGAAATCTGTAACGTCCGACTGTAAATCGGTTTACACATTTGTAGTTTTTATGCATTAACTCAGGTTTGATGTCATTTACATTTTACATTTACATTTATGCATTTAGCAGATGTTTTTGTCCAAAGTGACTTACAGGAGGGCAGAGACAATATGCAATTTTTTACACAGTCAAACAAATTTGACTGTTACACAGTTAAAAGCTTGCTCAAAATAGAAGTTGCATCAACTGATCAATCAACCATTGACACATTGTAGCATTGAAGGCCATTCAGAAGGCCACAGTATACTCTTATGTGAATTTTAAGAATTTAAACTAATATTAACAGCTTTCTCCACCATCTTTCTCTCAACTGTTAAAATAAAACTCCCAAAACAATTACAAAACTAATTAAATATGTTAAACCCAGTACAGTTTCACTATAAATGTACAATTGTTTTCTATATTTTAAAAATTATTTTCATTACCACTAACATTTACTTTTCTACATTTTTTCTGTAATTAATCGTTCATTCTTGAAACACAAACTTAAAATTATTTTTTTCTAGTTTACTATTAGTTTATCATTAGAACAATATCATCAGAATTTTTTTCAAGTTGTTTTAAAACTTATTATGCACAGATGCATGCTTGAGTTCATCCATCACAGAGTAAAAACCACAATAAAGTACACAATAAAGCTAAATTTGTGAAAGATCAATAAAGAAATGCAAAACCAACATTTCAAGCTCATCTAACACTGATTTAGATGTTCTCTCAAACAGTAGCATCTCTTGCATCTGTGTCATGCAGCATCTCATACTCACACAGACACCACTCCAGATAGGAGTGAAAGAGTTCTGGCTCCTCTGCTGCCACAGGGCTTGAGTGACACCCAGCACCCCAAGAGAGACACAGGACGTCCCAAGTCCCACATGAAAGACCGAAAGGACCAGAAGAGTCCAAACCAGTGCTCGCTCTGTGCACATGCTCCAGCAAGCATCATTCCTCACACTGAGAAGAATGGTGGCAGGGAGGAAGTCCCTTTTTTAGCACTCCAGCAGCTCTGTGATGGCTCCTGCAGCTCATCCCTGTTTCAGGAGGAACTCTTTACTCCTTAAAAGCAGACACCTCCTTATCAAAGACATGCAAAGATGCATCAGCCTGCTTCTCCTGCTCCTCACTCAATGCAGGAGGGATTGGTGTTCTTCTAACACAGGAAGGTTTGGGATGTGGCCAATACAGGCCATGTGACTAACAGATGAATGACACTCAAATGCAAACACACAGATAAAATTCTTGATTCATATATGTTTTATTTGGTTTACCTTATTTATTAGTTAATGTTTCTATTTTTTTATGTTTTTATCTATACTTCAAGAAGCCCTTGTGCCATCTACAAATTAATTTTAATCTCTGGGAATCCAGTGGTGAAAAAGTTACATATTGTAGATATTGTGCCTTGAGAATAATATGCATTTTCTGTTTGTTAAATTAAAGGTAGTTAACTGATGTCAGCTTAAACTTATCTTTTGACCTTACAATTACCAAAGGTGATGTTTATATCACATAATTGATCAATAAATGTATTCTCATGAATGTATTATGACTTGCATGACTCGGAAATAGCTCAGTGGGGAAAGTGTTAGGATCTATTTTTATCTTTTATCGTTACATAAACAGCAAAGCGGTGCTCCGGTCTCCATGCTGAGTGCGTGTGACTGTGCTTGGCCACCCTCTGCATTTTGATCTGTGAGAGCGTCCTCAACAGAACAGTCACATCGCATCCATCTGATGGTTGTGCACGAGGCTCAGTGAAAAGAAGACCTCTGAGAGATGAGGATGCTCTTCTTCCAGGCTCGTCTTCTTACAATGCTCTCAGGTCCAACAACACTTCATGGCTTTAAAATACATACTTTAAATGATTGAATTTGTTTAATTGGGAAAGTCACATAATTTGGATATAATGAAAGTTTTTTGAAAAGTATGGAAGACAACAGCATGATTTGATATTCAAATTCTCCCTTCCAAAAAAACAAGTCAAAACATTTACATTTATGCATTTGGCAGATGCTTTTGTCCAAAGCAACTTACAGTAGACTTTCAAACCAGAAAAAGTGGTAATGGAAAATATTAACTTTTTTTATTGACATAAACTAAATGGTTCAGTCTACATTCTTTAGCGAACAGTCAGTGTTAATATACTTAAAAAAAATGTGTGGTTGTGCCAGTGCTCACCAGATAGACGGCCATAAACCAATATGGAAATATTCAAAATTTGATGGTTACAAGCTCATTTTGATTCTGAGATAGTCAGTGTTTTATGTTGTTGTACCATTAAATATCTGGAATTGACTGAATTATTAGCCAATGATGACATATATACAGTGAATGAAATGCACAAAGTTACAAAGAAATGTAGGTTATTATTTAGGTGTAAAATAAAGGTGGAAATTTGATTATTCACACAAATTTGTATTAATTTGATTTATTAGTTAGAAGTGTTTTTTATTCTGTTTTTTACACATGTTGACTCTTTAACTAATAATGTTGGTATTACATCGTGCACTAAACTTTACATTGATCCCAATTCCAGTGTCACAGGCCAGCCCAGCATAGCCTTAACACTAATTAAAAGATACCTGCTCCAGATAACTACATCATTCATAATTGGACTTCAGTATGCATTAAATACAGTTGGGACTTAGCTGTGCAGTACCGTGACCCTTTATGAACTTGATACTGGTGGTCTATAGTAGAAATATTTTACTGTCATTTTGTGTGATCCCTATAAGGGCAGTTAAAAAGTAAGCTGTGAGAAAGAAAAAAAATGTGTGATAGCCTCATACAGAGGCCAGTGAGTTGAAGAAGTTCACAGTGGAGGTCTCTGTGCTTGAAACTCTGAAGTGTGAGGCCAGCATGTTTTCCGCTTATTACCCTTGCTTTTCTCATTAATATGCGATGTCACAAGCACTGTGGTGCCCTGCAAGGTCTTAACTGGTAAACACAACAAAATAGCCATCACAATACTGAGCATGAAGAGTAAACTAAAGACTCCAGCCAGAGGTTTACAAATCCAGATAGTATATTACCAATATATATTTATATTCAAAGGGTATATTACGTTTTTATTAAGTATATCAATTTCGATGCTTTCTTGAGCCTTCTGACCATTTTTCTACAACCAACATTTATTTCAATTCACAAGTTTGTCTACATAGAATTAGCCCAGTATCGTAGATTTAATAGGTGAGTATAATGAAGTGCACTGGATGAGGTGTCCATGGAGGGGCCTCTGGGATCAGGTAGGCTGCCTAGGCCTGAGACTTCTGCCCCTTGAGAATTTAAGAGTTGAAAGTTGTGGTGGGGTTTTTTTTGCATTCAATCGTCAAATGGGCAGAGGAGCTTTGCTTGTTTATATCCTAGAGAGTGGCCAAATTATCGTAAATAGCTGGAACTGAATGGATAAAAATTTATGAGAATCAATATCAATATCAATTATATGAAATTGTATTTGCCGAAATTCCATAATGTGCCAAAATTAAATAAGGAATAAGAATAAGTATATTCTGACTAAATTCAAGTAATATTTATTGAGAGAAGTGCACATACGTTGAAAACATGGCAGAGCATAAAAGAAATGCCCTCAAATAAAATATAAATAAAAAAGTACACAAGCATTTTTATCATTCAGGTGATACTGAAAATACTGGCCCAGGAGCAGCAGATTTAACTTTCTGTGCAGGTTGTTAAACGCAAAAAAAACTACTATTAAAAAAAGAAGGAAATGAAGGTAAACAAGGGTAATTGTAATAGTAATTGGTGCTTCTAATTAACCGTCAGGTACCACCCATGTTATTGCACCTGCCACAATCTTAGTGACAGGTGCCACAGAAATTCCACAGACACTTTAAGTCCCTACTGCTGAGTGAGTAACGTATTTCAGCAAACACAGATGAAAGAAAGCTGTTTACCGTGAAATATAAATCTGTTAAATTATCCAATGGAAAAGAAAAACATTTGGGCCACACCCCTCACTACCCAGGCAAGGTAACACCACTGATACCAACCCAATTTCATGGAATTCCTCCAAATCCACCTCAAAATCATTCTATAATGGAATCTTCAAGTTTAGGTGAGAAAGTGATTTTTCAATGTTTTTATGTCTGCATGGTTACATTTATTTTGAATAAGTAAAAAGGTCAGGCCATGAAAAATATCAATACTTATTGGTAATTTAAAAGTTTATATTTTCATATAAAGTGCACAATATATTTCATAAAAATTACTCAGTTGTTCAGTTTTAAATATTGTTCAAACTTTCTTTATTTGAAAGGGTATTAAAAAACTGACTCTTTAATGTCAAGCATCTGTCTATTCCTGGAGACTTTTACTTGACTCTTTTCATTGTTTCCAATTCTCTAAATCTAAAAGCTGAATGTAGATTTACTGGGTTGCTTAATCTGAGCCAAAGGTTTTCTGTTTGGGACAACTAAGTCCTTAATCATTTCTCAGCTGTTTTTAGAGCGATAATGCCCTATTTCTAGACATACCAGAAACATTATACAACAGCTAACAGGATGAAAACAAAAGAGAAAAATTACAAATCACGGGTTATAATGATTTGACAAAGCACTCAATGGTATTCACCATATCTTTGCTGAGGCTTGATTCTTGGAGACTAGATTTTAAACAGCTCTGTGGAGGACATATTAATGAACTGTAAAAAAAATTATATAAGAAAAACAGAGAGGCATTAGTGAGGTTTCATGACGCATTTGTGGTTTTCCAACATGTAATTATCAGGCATGTATGAAAAGGTGCCGCCCACAGGAAAAAGATCACAACTTGTGTCCTGGAAAGCATCAGCATTTAAACATCAAATACCATTAAAAATAGCATTAAAATCATACAAATTATATAACTAGCCATACAAAATTCACAAATTTTACTGTATATATATATTCAGGGAGTGCAGAATTATTAGGCAAATTGTATTTCTGAGGATTAATTTTATTATGGAACAACAACCATGTTCTCGATGAACCCAAAAAATTCAATAATATCAAAGCTGAATATTTTTAGAAGTAGTTTTTAGTTTTAGCTATTTTAGGAGGAGATCTGTATGTGCAGGTGACTATTACTGTGGATATATATTAGGCAACTTAACAAAAAACAAATATAGACCCATTGCAATTATTTATTTTTTCCAGTGAAACCAATATAACATCTCAACATTCACAAATATACATTTCTGACATTCAAAAACAAAACAAAAACCAATCAGTGACCAATATAGCCACCTTTCTTTGCAAGGACACTCAAAAGCCTGCCATCCATGGATTCTGTCAGTGTTTTGATCTGTTCACTATCAACATTGCATGCAGCAGCAACCACAGCCTCCCAGACACTGTTCAGAGAGGTGTACTGTTTTCCCTCCTTGTAAATCTCACATTTGATGATGGACCACAGGTTCTCTATGGAGTTCAGATCAGGTGCACAAGGAGGCCATGTCATTAGTTTTTCTTCTTTTAGACCCTTTCTTGCCAGCCACACTGTGGAGTACTTGGACGCTTGTGATGGAGCATTGTCTTGTATGAAAATCATTTTTTTCTTGAAGGATGCAGACTTCTTCCTGTACCACTGCTTGAAGAAGGTGTCTTCCAAAAACTGGCAGTAGGAATGGGAGTTGAGATGGACTCCATCCTCAACCCGAAAAGGCCCCACAAGCTCATCTTTGATGATACCAGCCCAAATCAGTTCTCCACCTCCACCTTGCTGGCATCTGAGTCGGAGTGGAGCTCTCTGCCCTTTACCAATCCAGCCACGAGCCCATCCATCTGGCCCATCAAGACTCACTCTCATTTCATCAGTCCATAAAACCTTAGTAAAATCTGTCTTCTGGCCCAGTCTTGATGTTTCAGCTTGTGTGTCTTGTTCAGTGGTGGTTGTTTTTCAGCCTTTCTTACCTTGGCCATGTTTCTGAGTATTGCACACCTTGTGCTTTTGGGCACTCCAGTGATGTTGCAGCTCTGAAATATGGCAAAACTGGTGGCAAGTGGCATCTTGGCAGCTGCACGCTTGACTTTTCTCAGTTCATGGGCAGTGATTTTGCGCCTTGGTTTGTCCACACGCTTCTTGCGACCCTGTTGACTATTTTGAATGAAATGCTTGATTGTTCGATGATCCTCTTTCCCAGCGATGGGTTGCGGCTGGAAGGGCATCCGCCGCGTAAAACATATGACAGAGAGTTGGCGATTCATTCCGCTGTGGCGCCCCCGAAAGGGAAGAAAGCCTAAATGAAGATGAATGAATGAATGAATAACTGATCCTCAATAAAGCATGAATTTAGTGTTATTAATTATGTTATATTGACATTTATAAACCAGGAATAAAGCCTTTAATCTTATATTTATAAACAGCTTACAAATGTGTTTTATATAGTGTGGTTATTATAAAGTGCTATCAAACTACTGGACCTCAATTCAGTCAGGACCCCGATCATGCAAGGGACTATTGGCTTCTCCCATCAACTGTCCCTCACCTACCAAACGTTGCTCTGTCCTGGGCAATTCGGAATACCCCCTTATTGTACGTGTACAATATGATCAATAAGAAAGCTGCTTTATGGAGTCTTGGAAGTGTCATCTGAATGTTAAAGTGACCAAATGAAAGGTGCTATCCAGTTAGTTCTGTGGCCCTTAATACGGTAGAGATGTTTATTTCCTCTTACCACAGCCTTGAGGTCCGGTATAATCACTGGAAGACCACTTGCTAAGACTTATGGTTATATACAAGAGGTATGCAAATTCTCTTCACAAATTTTGGTCTCCCTTTAAGGTAATTGTAATTAAATTCACTCACATAGAAAACCTTTCTCTGGCTAGGGTTAAATCCAAGCTATCCTCTATATCGCCAACTTTTTTAGTTTTTATGAGGCATATATTATAATGGTCACTTCACAAACAATGTCTTCCATTAGGTACCCACCTACCCTTCCCTGGAATTAGAAGGATGCTTTTTCCACCTGAAAGTCAGTCTACAGGTAGCAAGCGAGTGATGAGGACTTTTGAAAGAGTTGCATCATATTCTAGCTAGCCAACCTCAAGCTTTCTTTTGATAAACGAACACTTTAGAGAAATAGAGAACTAGAAATATTTTTGCAAACTATTTATATCTTAGTGGCTCTAATCAGTATTAATAAAGGAGGAAGGTTATTGGGATAATACATTCGCAAAATATAATGATTTTCAGACAATATCGTTCAACCCCGATTCACAGACCCTACATATACATATATTTATATATATATATATATATATATATATATATATATATATATATATATATATATATAAATCTCTGAAAAAGAATTTTTTTTACATTGTGAAATTTTACTATATGATAACGAGCATATTTACATGGAACTTGTGCCTAAAGTATCATTACTGCTGCACTCGTGCTACTGTAAACAGTGCATGTTCGTGACCAAGTGCCTGGGATGACTAAACAATGGCATGTACCGCTGAAATCATCCAGAAAGACCAGCATGAACAAAGACTAATGAGCTGAATCTGAGCCTCATCATCACGCACTGGTGTCCAAGTAATAGTGTCATATTCCTATTACAATAAAGAAGTGACAGAACCTAACTTTCTTTACACATTGAGAAACAATTGAAATTGGCAGCAAACATTGTCAAAAACAGAAGTTTTAAAAAACAAATCTGAAAAAAAGAGTCATTTGTATTATACTATATTTGTTTTTATTAAAGATTATTTACAATGCAATTATTAACACATTTACTGTACTTCCGCTTAAAGTGAAACATTTACACAACAAAACAAAGCATATAAAAAAGAAATAGATGAGCATGTACATGAGAAAATATGCATACAAAAATAGATCAATTCATATGGTCAATGAACTGCAGTATAGTTTATGAATATTTAATTCAGTTAAATGATGCATATTCTGGCAGTACAAATTTCAGTACAGATACAAATCCATCACAGTCCAGGATGGCTAGAATTCGTGTAACAATTCATAATAACCTGGATTTAAACTTATGCCTTCAAAATATACTTTTACACATACAACTTAGTAACATATCTCATATAAAACTTCTCAAACACACACAATGGTTGATTTAATCAAGAAAGAAAAACTCCAGGTGTGGTCTCAATGATGCATATAAAACATTGCTTAATTCTCACGGTAACACCTAAAAAGGTTAAATTCACACAAAAATTCAGTCCATAATGACTTTTTTGAAAATTGGCTGATGATATCCTTTTGTGGATGTTTGTAGAAGAAGAGTTACCCTTATATTGTGGGTAATTATGATAATTAAACATAATAATTACAATAATTAAACTTTTGACCACCCTGTAGCCTATTTCTTTAGCATCTGTCACCCATAAAGGGTTCCAAGCTAATGTTGACGGCAAACCAGAAAGTTATCTACACGTACTGTATGATCTTATTTTATTCAAACACTATTTTTCAATATACAGTGATTGCTGTTAATATCCATGTTTAGTTTTACAAATTTCTTCAACTTCCTGGTTGTAAATAGTAGAATGGCTAATTTACCCTAATTGAAAAACAAAAGATAAAAATCTGGTTAAAACAGATTACAAAAATGTACAAATCTGTTTTAAAAATGACAAACAACTACAGTGTCCGCTTAAAAGTATTAGTAACATTGCCTAGCAGTAACATCTAAGTTGATAAAAAGTTACAAAAAAAAAGAGCGCCATATTTATCTTGTTAAAGAATTGAAACCATTAAATCAGACGATGGTATGATTTCATCATAACAATAACCATTACCAGAGTTGTTGCATCCACTCATGACAGACTAATTGCTTTCTAATTTCTGCCAAAGGCAGATGCTCGAAGGATCTCCATGCAGTTGAAAGTGATGAGGGCTCCAGTGATCTCTCTCCACTGCTTAGTCACTGGGCTCTTCATTTTATCCAGAGCCAGGTGAAGGTCCTGGATCATGTCTCTGTAGCCATCCCCATAGTTCTTACTCCAGGCATACAGGAAGTCATATGCAGGTTTCCACATTGACTATTCAACAAAATAAAAAGCAAGTTAAGTTTCAGTTCGCTAGTCATCAGAATTTACATATCACTAAGCTTTGCCAACTTTGTTGCTATTTCAATGTTCAACAAGCTCATAAAGATGTGTACTCTTTAATGGTGTGCTTCAGGTTGTTGTGGATTTAATCAATGAGGATGCACATAGGACTTTAATGTGTGAAACTGTCCCCAAATACATGCTTTCATTTAATTTTACCCCTTAATGTTTTGAAGAATATCTTATACGAACAAGCATAGTTGTAATCTCATTAATACACTAAACAACAATTAGGGAACTATTGTGGTTTGACAAGTCTGAGACTTTCCATACTGATTATACTTGCCTTTGATTGCCAATTAACAACAAAACATGTTACATAAATGGTGACAAATTTTGAACTACTATTCTGTTTCAACTGTAAATACAGATCATACATAGAAAACATCTCCAGTAGAATAATTTGGCCAAAGTTGAGGATCCCAAAAAAAGCAAAAGGCGGACCACATAGGAGGAGGAAAAAGACTAACTAGATGGTTATGGGCTATAAGTCTAAGTGAAGTTTGAATGGAACACACAATCACAATGTTTGCATACTTGTAGGGTAGACCGTGACCCTAATATTATTATTTTCTGGATAAAGGACTATTTGATCGCCATTCCTGTATGAAATCCCCCATTAAACATGGAAATACAAACCAGTAAAGTTTCTGCTGACAAGAATGTTTACAGAACAATGCATGTTGTTGTCAAAGCCTGGAAGTCTGACAAATCATGGGACAACCCTTGGACATGTGCTGAGTGAATCAAAAGATAGCAACCTGTGAACGTAATTCATCCTGTGAAGCTGAAATCAATCAAGACAAGGAAGCTTCATAAAGAAGCTATTTTAATCAAATATTTCTATATCTTTGTGAGTATAATTAGTTAAAAACCATTTCCTAGAACCATCTGGAAGCGGGTCACATGCTTCCTGTGTCCACATGTATGCTTCTTACAGAGTTCTCTCTGTCTTTCATTGCTCTCTGCTCTCTCATCTCAGAAGTTGGTCGCGCAGGTCCTCGTGGTCTTCTTTTCCTTTCTCCTCTCCATGTGCTTGAACAGCATGAATTAACTCTGTTATTATGCGGCCGTAATAGGCCACCATGAACTCTAAATGCAAAGCTTGAAGATGAACCTACACGCATATTAGGGCTCAAAGACTATGATCGCGATCTGAGCACAAACGCCCACTCTGATTCAAACAAAGCCGGATGCCTGGCCTACTCTCTGAAACCTTCAGATCCTTACATCAAACTTTATCTGCCATCATCTCAACGCATAGCGACATCTGCAAGAAATGCCACAAACTCAATTTACTTCTGACTCCACGCAGTTCTGAACTGATTCAAGTCTCGATGAGTTTATTCTTACAGACAAGCTAAAACCTTGTTAGTCGTTGAGATGTTACAGTCATCGATTCATATCCTGCTTTTCCTTTGCTCTTGTGTGAATGTGTTGTCTTTTAGTTAGTTAAGTGTTTTATGTTTGTTAGTAAATAAACTGTTTGTCTCACAAATACAGATCTTGTCTCGTCTAACCTTGCATTTCGTTGTTGACATCGAAATTAGATCTTGTTACCTAGCTTATATTAAAGTCAATATTTTGATATTAAATGTTTCACATATAACTACTTGGGCCATACTTTGATTCTAGCTGGACAGGAATCAGCAAGGGTTTACGGTAGTGAATCCAAACCAAGCTAAATCATTACAGGTGATTTCTCTCTTGATAGCTACAAAAACTCCCTTCCGTAATTATTATAATATGTAGTAATCGACATTCCCCAAATTTAGCTTGTCAAATTTAGGTTGTGACAAGTAATGATGCTAAAAGAGGTAAATATATTTTAGGACTTTCTGAACAAACTTGAATTTCGATCACAAGAAACTTTTTTGGTAGGGTTCCCTGTGTACAGCTGAGCCAACACATCACGCTTTTAAACATGATATTTTATTTTTCACACGATCTCATTTTTTTGTCCATACATGCTCAAAAGTCCCAACGCTTTGCAGGGAGCTCAACTTATAGCGTACATCCAGGTTTTAAACTGTGGGGCTTCAGGAAAACACCCTATTATCATAAGTTTGAAGCAGAGAACCCTTAATCACAAGCCCCTTTAAAAAGTCACACACACACACAGAGTGAAAAAGATTTGTTTTAAACAGGGCTGTTTTGGCATTAGGATTAACAACCAAAACCCAAAGAGAAAAAACAACAGCAGCCAAACTGAAATTTAGAAACATATTTTCTAATTGACAGGGTCTGAATTATAGACATCAGATGTAGGTTTACTGCTATTAGTCCAAAGAGGAGAAACATCGAGGATATTTCATAAATATATGAAAACAAAATAAACACCATTACCAAGCATCCTATGATTACCTGCTTTTGATGATTCTCAATTAAAACAAAAAAAAAATTCTGTACCAGACAATGTATTTCTATTAAATCGATATTTCTATAATCGGCTAATGATAACAACTTTTATTGTGGTTCTGCCTCACCTGGGTGCTAACTTCACCATTCTTCCCTTTGTGTGGTCCTTCATAGGAACTAATTTGGCCACTGGACAGTTTCCCGAGTCGCTCAGCAAGTTCACGCCATCGCAATCCCAGCTCAACTGCTGTGGACAGGATAACTATATCGTGGATCAGATGGGCTACTAACCCCGGAACATCAATCTTTAACAGACCCTGTGGGTGAAATCTATAATCAGTAAAAACCACATCGCCATTATATCCACATTGATGTATTTTTGGAAACTACTTGCATTGATGAGTTCCTGTTGAAACTTCTTCTTGTTCCTCGATGCGTGACAGTCTTCCTTGAGTTTTTCAAGAACACAAGCCACCTTGTCTGCCTCAGTCTCAGCATACCTTCTAGAAATAGCATCAATTGAGATTCCAGAGTAACCAAGAGCTTCAGCAAAGGTTCTCCAGCATTTGACGTGCTCGGTTACAAGGTTCTGGATGGCAGAGTACATGTAAGTGAGTTTTTTAAAAGGGATTATCATGTTGTCCAAAAGCACTGATGTGGATAGACTTATTCCTGTGAAGTCAATGACTTGGTCCTTGGTTATGATTTTCAGGTTTTTGCAGTGAACCAAACCAAGCCTTCCCCGAAGAAACCCGATGTACCACTCCTTGACCTTGGATTGACCAACTGATCGAACAGTTTCCTTAGAAAGCAGAGCGATGGTATCACCTTTAAAATACTCAAGAAGATATTCGACTCTTGGCTGTCTAAGAACTGACTTAATTGCCACACCATACCAGTGCAAGTCAACAGGTCTGTCTTGAAACGTCAAAGCCTGAATTTCTGGGACTGATTCTTCAGGAATTGGTGATGAACGACTGTTTTCCCTCTGTCTATCAGCTCTTCTTTGGTGATGTTTCTCTGACCTCAGAGGGGCAGCTTCGGGAGAGATAATGGAAAAGTCTTCTAAAGTGACATTCTGGGAATCCATTATATGAATTCTGAGTTTGAAGGGACTGATTTCCCCTCCAGGAATTTTGACAAGGTCTAGAGGTAGATGGAGAACCCTTCCAGATTCAAGCTTCTCACGCTTTACATCTTTGTTCTGATCCAAACTTTTCACTTCAAAGTTTGACTCAAACACTCGAGACAAAATGTGAAGATCTTTAAGACCTTTTGGGTTAAACTGATGCTTTCCCCAAAGCTCTAAGACAACAGGGGGAAGGTTCTTTTTCCCTCTCTGGATGTCAGAGAACGGGAGTCTGGGTGGGACATTGTCATGGCTAAGCATGACCAGTATCACTTTGAAAGATGGGTGTATGTGCTTGGGACCAAAGACAGCTACCGTAATTTGACGATCCAAGTAATCCCACACTGACGTTGCAGGGGATTCCAAAAGAGTGGCCTCAGCAGCAGTTATAATGTACATATGTGGTTTTAAATCAAACAGCTTCATCTGTAACATGTCATTGTATATGTAACAGTCTTTTATTTTTTGATACGGTCCCTCTTTTCTTTGAGAGACCAGACCCATGAATGAGGTCAAGACATGGCTTGTGGGGTCACCTTTTACTTTAGCAGACATTCTCATCTCTACTGAAATGCCCCCAGAAAAATTATGATTGCTAAGGTTGACCTCTAAAAGAGGACTGAGTGTTGTGGTGTAGCAGTTGTTAATTCCAGACGGGGGATCAAGGTGAACTTTGAGGCCAATCTCTTGAAGCTCACCCATGGGCACATGTCCTTGAGGAACATGTGCTGTGATATTAGAGTCTTCCAACTGCACTGAGCCTCCATTGTGATCCACCTTGCAGATGATTTGAATGTCTGTTGCCTGAGTCTGTGCCCACCCAAGACTTTGTTTCATGAGGCTCAAGTCCAAACAGGATCTAGTGAGCTGCCTATGACTCAACCAAGCCATCTTGTAAGCTTCTCGGTTATCCTTCAACCACTCAAAATCAGGATTCAAGAATGTTTCTCTAGATTTCAGTTTGGTCACCTTCTTGTCTTCCCTCTTCTCAATGTTGTCAAGTAGGTCAGATGCACTTCTCCACCTACTTGATCGGTTTAGAGTGTTTTTCCTAGCCGCTAACAAGTGAGAAAAGTTTGTTTCATCTGAAGAGGTGCTGGCAGAGTCCTCGTTAATACAATCAAACATAGATGCGGGATCCTCTTTCATCATGGACACACCAGAATCATAGGTGCTGGTGTTGACAATTTCATTTATGAATGGATTTGACTTGCCCAGCTGATTCCAGAAAGGGTTGGTTTCGTGTTTAGGATTTTCAACTTCTTTCTGTAGGACAGGCCACTCAGCGGTCTGGCCATTCTCATAGCCGTAGCCCCCTGAGAGAAGATATTTTAATGATTAAAAAGTGCCAAGAATCAAATATTAGTACTAGGTATGTTTCACAATATAAAAACAATATACTAATTCATTAGAGTAAAAATAAAAGAGAGAAGAATGCATAACTACCATGAAGGTTGTTGTTGTTGATGGTTACATTCTCATCAATATCAATCAGAGTCCCCTCTGATCTACTTCGAAGAAGATTTCCTATGTGACTGCTTGACTTCAACTTTGACGCTGCCATTTTTAACACCCAGAAATTAATGACATTAATATGCCTTATTTGTGACCGGCTGGGGAAAAAAATAAACATGACTTAATGTACAGTTGCATGTCCTAAAGAAAAAATGGCAATGATCAGTTACTATTCCACTTAAAAAACATAAGCTCGTTAGACCCCCCCTCCCCTATTACAAAGGCATTTATTTACTTTGTTTAAGTATTTCAAATAATTACCTTATCAAGCAGATATTTTCCAAAAAGGTCAAAATCATTGCTTTCCTACTACTCTTACTAGAAACAGAACACGTTTATATTTCCAAAGTTTACTGGAACCTTAAAAAAAAACTCAGCAGTTTGCAAACTTTAACTGTGTGTTTATACTGTAAAAGAAGTTGGTAAATAAATCTGAATCTATTATATTAATTAACGTAGGTCATATGCAGGTCAGAAAAATAGCATATGTTAATCATATAAAATAATGCTGATAGTATGCTTATTCAATTGAACATATGATGATTTACTTAAAGACCTGAACATTTGTGAATCAAGCTTTTACGTATCTGATCAAATGCAGATGTAAAAACACACTGGTGATTTTATTAATGATGTGATTATATACTAATTGAATTGAACCAACTCTGATAAGATAGCATTTATGAAGCTAACTGAGATCAATTGCATTTCAGATTGTTTTTTTGTAATTAAATATATCATGAAAAAATATATGACAAAAAAATTATCTACTTTGAATATTTGTTTTGTTGAATTAAATCCACTGAACAATAATGTCAAGTACTCATCTGTTCACGGTTATGCTGTGGCCATATATTAGTGGCCCATGAAATTGGTATGATATTAAACACTGCAAAGACAAGCACCTCCACATGATATAAATATTAACACTAAAACAACTTTTGTTGTCAGATCATCTTTTCATGTTTACTTTAAAAAAAAACACAAAAATAAAGTAGTGATTTTAGTAACGCTGATTCAATAAAAAAATCTTTAGGTGATGATTTTTAAAACAAACAACATTTTAAAGCAACTTTCTTTTTCATGATCAGATTTAGCCTTTGTTCTTGAACAAGCATAACTGTGCCATAGGAAACACTGTTCTGACTTAAACTACATGAAATGGTAAAATGAAGTTTTGAAATCGGTAGCTTATTGTAAATCAAAAAAATATAAAACCTTTCCTGTTTTAAAACATCTCCGTTTGAAAACATTTCGAATAACTGATAGTATCTCTTTATTGTGTTTCCAAGAGTGAGTCATGAAATATGCACAACAAAATGGCAATAGAAAACAGGTCTATCTTGTCTGAATGTCAGTGTTTCCATTGCTAACCTTTGTTTAAGTGTTAAAGAGCTGAGTATTCTATTCAAATCAACACGCACTAGCACACCCTGCGTCAGCCACGTCACAATGCACCTGTTGTCTTCTAGTCCACCAAGATATTTTTTTTATTTGCTTTTTTTTTTTTTAATGCCAATACATAGCAACACAGGCTAACATATTTAGATAACAGAACAAATCCCTGATATTTACACACGTGCTTCTAATGTAAATCAAAAAAGATGAGCGACAAGTATGTGCTTAAAGTTCTGGTGGGATTTAACAAGTCACTTATTTTAAAACTTTTGAATATAGACTTACTTGAAACATCCTCAATCACAAGATCCCAGTCATAGGCCGCAAGAAACAAGGTCCCAGCCGTCGCTTGATCAAATAGTATATGGGAGTGACAAACAATCGTTCACCTTACAAACTTTTCGGTGCCCTAGTCTGGTCGAGTGTTGAAAAAGTGCATCAAGGGAAATGTAGTTCATAACAATCGGAAAACTGATTGGAGCTTTCTCTACAGGTGAATCCTCAAACTATACATCCCACAAGCCCTCAGTTCATGGTTTACGCAGAGCGTCGCGCACCTGAAACTCCGTGAAAAAGTGGTTTCGGTATTAGTCATTGACAGTAGGTAACGTTAGGAGGTATCAACGTCCAAATGCCACAGAAAGTGTTTTTGATTAATGTACAAATATTAAAAACGTTTATGCCTTATGAACAAAAAAAATATCATAAATAAATAAAGAATATTTATTCAATTAAATAAATAAAACAAGCTACAACAAACACCAAAAACAAATTAAACAAATGAATCAATAATAAATAAACCGAATAAAGTATATAATATCTTAAAGCTAAATAACATACAAAAATAAGAATGAAGTATTAAATTCGTTTATTTTAAACAATATTTATAAATATTTCGGATAAATATTTTAAATTAGTAATCATTTAATATTTTCGTCATCACTGGATTTGTATAGATTAAACATAGTTTTATTAGGAAAAAAATCCTAAAATGTTATATTAAATTACAAGAAGACGTTATTCAAACTGGTTTGACGTCATTAAGGAGTGCTGTGACGTAAATGTTTGGAATAATTATTAAATAAAATGTCAAAATTTAGCGAACTTATCAACTTAGCGAAGGAAAGCAAGAATTGTAAAAGTTCCTTTATAGAAATAAAATGTAAAAATTAACACCTACAAAAATAAAACAGTTTGTTTCTCAACATCTAAAACCGAAGCCTCTCTCCTCGAGTTCACTCTGAAACTCTGCTCAAGATATTTACATGTGTGATTCACAAACTACATCTGGGTACTAATCAAACAATTCATGTTAAACTTCAAGATAGAAATATACATTTTACCTTACAAGAAGAAAATGGCATTGTCCCCAAGTGCTGTAATTTAGCGCCATCTAGCGATGAATCTACGCTTGCAGCTTTTGTCAGTTATAGATCCTTCCCTAAATTCTCATAAAGTTTCTTTCAAACCCAATAACCCATCTAGTACCTGTTGAAAAAGGTCAACACATTTTTTGGTCACACCTTGAATACCAGCCCCTTTTGATAAAAGCTTAAGAAATATATTTTTCTCCAAAAGGTACAACTTTAAGATTTAAAAATGAGTTTGAAGATTGAGAAGCACTTACTGTGAAAAATGTGTTGATACATTTGAAACAAGTTGCTAGGTTCTTAGAATTTACGTTGTTAAATTTTGGTTAGCAGCTTTGAATTCAATTAACATTCGATGCGGTCCAAAAACAATGTCTGTGTATAAGTCTTGACTCTTAATTTTCCAAAAGAAAAATAATGCCTGTTAGAGGTACTGTTTAACTTTCAGAGATCTTATTGAAATTTGAGCTTGACATTAGTGCAGGATTTAGACTCTTTGTTTTCTTCTTTCTAAAATTGGTTAATGTGTTTTACAAAAAAGTTAGCTTTACATTTATAGTTTTAGCTGTTTGTGACTTTTTCCATTTCCTCTCTGAGCTTTCCTAGGTTATATATGCAAATATGTGACATGCATATTTGCATGTTATCTTTATGGTAACCAACTGGGGAAAATAAAACTGTATGCTTTAAAAAGCAACAAATTCTGGGGCAACATAATAGTCTCATGCAGGTGCACTAAAGACATAGCTGCCACTAATGATATAATCTAATCGAATCGTATCCACTCAAGTTGTCCTCACAGACCCTCATTTATGGCATTGTTTAAGTGTGTTAATTTGTGTACATTTATGTTTATTGAATAGACATATCTAGTGTGACAGAAAGTCTCATTATTTTTCTTATACATAAAAACTACATAACCCTAACGCGTTAAAAAAAAAATCAAATACTCATGCAGTGTCCAACCTTTGTTTAAAATCAGGAACTACCCATTACCTATTCCAAACGGCATGTTAATATGTTAACGGTTTGTGTTCATTCATGTGAAATAATGTTCAATTAAAGTCCCCAATTAAGTTTCATTTAAACCAGACCCAAAATATTTGAGTCAGCAATATGTGAAAATACCTTCTGATATCCTGATGAGTAACCCTGTACAAAAGTCCCCTCCCTTTATGTTTTCCTCCCCCATCAAACACAAATTTATGACTATCTGATTGTGAAACACGCTTGTGCTGAAGGAGAAACCTGATTGTACAGGTGACAAGCATATTTGAGAGAAGGCATTTTAGCTGACGGCGCTCTCTGATGCGGGTTGGCTAATGAAATCTGAGAACATCTCTGAGCAGAAGTTGATTGACCTGCAAGGCCACCATGAAAAAACACGCCAGATATTTCTTAGATCATCATCCAGGGTTAACAGTTCAACTAAGTTCATACACATACCTACAGTTATATAAAGAAAGAAAGACTGGTTTGCAGAAGGCAAGTCATCTGAGGAAGCGTATGTTTTTTTGTACATTCCTGC
This sequence comes from Danionella dracula, assembly GCA_900490495.1. Taxonomy (NCBI): domain Eukaryota; kingdom Metazoa; phylum Chordata; class Actinopteri; order Cypriniformes; family Danionidae; genus Danionella; species Danionella dracula. The sequence goes on along the minus strand of UELW01000178.1, from coordinate 1,875,896 downwards.
CAATATGTGTTAGAGGTGAAAACAGCTCCCAAAACAATTCTTGAAAGATTTTAGATAATGCTTAAGGCCAAAAACATCATCAAGCTATGCTTCCAGAACCTCTTGTTCTACATAGAGCACTTCTTAGAAAAGAATAGTGTGTGGGATGTATGTGCATGAAATATGCAAAGTTGTACTTATTCACATGGCTGAACACCGACATGCTATTTTTTTTATCTGTAATGGTAAAATATGTTTTATTTTTGCAATACATTAAAAAACTTTTTTGTCACATTTTGGCGTTTTGTACATGCAGTCTACCATAGTTTGGGTTCAAGGAAATTTAAACGTATGTTTTTATTTGATTTGGAGTATTTACTGTAAAACTGGGACAATGAGGGAATAATTTCAAAACTTTGCAATAAAACTGAGCACCACATGATACATATGCATGAACTAGGAAAAAGGTTCAGTACACCAATTCAAACACAACACAAATGAATGGAAGGGCAAATGGATAAAACGACAGAAAACTTGCAATTTTTCAAAACATTACTTAAATATCACATGAATCAGTGTACATGCAGCACTAGTGACAAAGTTATGGTGGCTGAGATACACATTACACAGATAGTGCAATAGACATTCACATAAGATAATAACACACATACAAGTTACAAAACACTGTATGTTTCAATTAAGTTTACAAATTCCAAAACAATTTGACTTTTTAGAAACAATTTTAGTACACGTTCCAAAACGCTTTTATAAATTCTGAAAAACAAATACATTTCAGAATCAGGAGAGGGTAGGTACCATTGAGAACCGGCAACTTTGTGCTGATTGGACAATATTTCAGTCAATCAAACTACTGAGGATGCAACATTTCCATCAGAGTTGGAAGTTTGGAGTTAGAAACCGTAAACTAGTTTTGGATTTTGTTAAATTGTTGGTTGTTTTTGGCTGTGGAGAATGTATCTTCCCTTTTGTGAAATAACATACAATAAGAAAGAAAAATATCAGACATCATTCAGACATCATTCTCATCAGACACAGTAAGAAAAACATCATAAAGCATCACAAAAAAATGTAGGTGCACAGTCCAAAAATAGAGATTGTAGCAGGCTTGGTTTCACCGCTAGTACAGTCAACTTTTCCAGTTCCTGTGAAATCACTCAAGCCAACTACAATAAAATTAAGTATTACTGCCTTCTTTACCCAACTCATATTGGATGAACATTATGATTTGGGATAAGATCCACAATCAAAGTTTGGGTTTTGCTAGATACAAAGTATGCTATGAACTAAAGAAACCCTGCATTTTCAGTTGATGCATAACAGGAACCGTAGTCCCACTTGTCAGACATTACAGAAATGAGTAGCCTTATAGTCCATCCGTAAATTTGTTTATCCCAAATAAACTCATCGGCCACATCAGGGTGGTTTTTAAAGTTACCTCCCAGTTCTTTTCCATTTTCAATTTGAAAAAATAAATTCATTGCCTACGTCAGGATAATGACTTAACAGTTCTAAAATATCAGCAAATTATGAAATGAAGGGTGTAAACAAAATCACAGAATTAACATTGAAACTAAGACTGCAAATTGATTAGTCAGCCATTTATTTGATTAGTCAACAACTAGAATAAATAGCAAACATCTGTTTTATTTGTTGAACAGTAAACATAATTTTCATTTATTTTTTTCTCACGGTTCAAAGTAAACATTTAAATGTATTCTGTTATTTTAATTTTACTTTAAAACTGCTAAAAATGTTCAAAGACTCCAAAGACCCCAAACTCTCTTTGAAGATATTTAACTCATGTGTTGTTCATGTTAACCCTACTTATTAGTGTTGGCAGGTCTGCTGGACAGATTGTATTTCGGAGGTTTGAATGCACACGATCAAACAATGTTATAAAAATATCAAATATAAATATTAAATATAAAATTGAAACATACAATTTCATGTTCATGTGAGCTTAATGTTTAGCATCGAATAAAGTAACGTTCACACATAAATGTGCCAAAAGGTCCAGTAGACCTGCTCAAATTGTATGTATTATAAATATGTAGGAGGATATAATGTGTGTTTATTAAAAATTTGTTCTGGTATATGTGCGTATTATTTTCTCTTAATGAAAACTGAAAACGGGTCACACAGACTGGAACACAATACAAGCGTTGATGATGAACTGTACTCATTAACTTAAAGAACTCTGATGAGAATGGTGCTGTTTGAGACAGGAAGATTCGCTGACTTCTTCTACTACTGCGGATCAGAGCACTTTTATACAGTTTGTCTCCCAGATGTTGAAGGCATTATTTTGAATTTTACCGCAAGATTGACAAATGACCACAGGTCTAACCTCAGTACTCCCATATTCAGTTACCAACCACCTTAAATATCATTGAAAGAACATTTCTCCAGTCTTGATTATTGCCCTTCATTGAATTCGGTTCTAAAGGAGAACGAGAGTTTTGGTGTCAGCTCTTGTACATCTAGGCAGTCGATAACAACTAAGGCTTTACATAACCCCAAAGTTAATCTTTTCCCCCTTTTTCAAGCTGGTGATCCTTATAAGATAAGAAGCTGAGTCCTCGATACTCTTCTTGACCCACCCGAATTTGAACTTATCAATCCCTTACCACACCTGATCTTCATTCAGTCATATCAAGTGATCGCAACCCTTCTCACTCAAGGATCTTGTATGGTAACTAATGCTCTTCTTTCCTCACTTACCTTCTCTTGTTTCTTCATCTGCACCTCAAATCATGTAACAACCTACACCAAATATAGTCAGCACAACCCTCATCGTTGTTATTGTCCTCATCACTTGAAACCACCTTCCGGATGTTGATGTCTCATTTGTCTATTGTATACTCACCATGGTTCATTTAATGCATGCTTTTGTTTATGGAAAGTAAATGTTTTGTTAATTCTTACTTTTCTTAGTCACTTTAAAAAAGTTGCTTCCTGCTACCGTTTCTGGTTTAAAGAAATGCCATTTAAAAAAATTCAATATGTGATGTGGGTTGCTGGATGACTTGTAAATTAAATATCACATAAAAAAAGAAAAAATTAAGAAATTCAATCTCCATCACAGAAAAAGGGTATCACTTTTATAACTGTTTATTTCTCATCCAGCATCATTACATAAGCATGATCCTTATTGATATCAAAGTAAAAGGTCATGGAGGTCTTCGCATGCCTTTGTCTCACTCTCTCTCTCTGATGAGCCTTGACTTAGTTGGAGGTGGAGCCAGGTGTGATTCTATAAAGAAAAGGCAGAGCCAGTTTCACATGTGTCAGGTTTGTCTATCTACAGCGTGTATGATTGATCCCTGCACAGGGTAAGTCAAACGAGTGATTGATGGCTATTGAGAATTTAACTTTGAAAGAAACGTTGCTTTGTCAAAGATGGATAGAAATTAGTCAAAGCTTTATGTCAAATTATCACTTGTTTTGTCAAATGTTCAATGCAGTTCAATTAACAAAATGAATAATATTAAGGTATGCTTTTCATCATTTATTTTTTCCCTTTAAATCAACCTTTTTGTGTCATACCATGTAACATTATACATGTTTGTGGAAAGGATGAGATTGAATGAACTTGTGTAATAACATCTAAAATTGACTTGGAAGAAAGGAACAAAATCTTCATTTAAAATTTGACGGGTAGGACATTTCTGCATTCAGTAAGCTTTGTTTCACCAAAACAGCAACCAAAGCAAAGTAATTTTTTGATAGCCATTTTTTATCAATAAGAAAATTTTAAGTCCACATTTTAGTCATATAGAAGATAAATTGTTATAGATCCTTAATGGGTGCCTACATCACATGCAGTCAATGATTTAGTTTTTTGATTGTATTTAATAAGCGTTAAAATATGTTTAGATTTTTTTTTATTTAAATTTAATATCATACTATTCGTTGTTAGAAACATTGTGCTGTTATAATGAAAGAAGAGCCGAGTGATCAATCCGGAGACCCTCCTCCTTACATGCAAGGTGAGTTCTCTTTTTTTGTTCAGAATATTCTCAGTGTCATTGACTGCGATATGCCACTTGTGAAATATAACTGGCAAACTTTTATAATATTTTAATTTACAACTAACATTAAAATTAATAAATGAAAGCAGACCCTGATGGTTTAAAGGACTGCTTCTCTCTGTCATTATCATCAAACCTGTTGCTGGCTATTAAAGAATGCTGAGGCATGTTAATGAATTATTTAGTTTCTGCCGACACCTTAGACTAATTACAGTGGCTTTTTAAGAAAACTTACTTAACCTCCTTTTTGACAGAGACAATCCCTGAGGGGTTTGTTAACTTCGCCTACACCCAGGATGAGAAACCTCACGAGAGCAAACCAGAGGACCCGCCAAAAAATTCCAAGGGAAAGGGGCTGTTCAGGTATGTCAATCTTAAAGGAAAAATTCATGCCACATTTCTGTTATTAACAGGAAAATTGTCCTAAAATCTAAATATTATTTGCCATAAGCTGCTGTAAGTGTGATGTTTTTATTACAAAAATTTTGTTTAGTTTATTGCGTACCAAAGCATCTAGAAAATAAAGGAATCTAAGACAAATCTAAAGACATTCTAAGCTTCAGGCTAACAATCCTCTGAAACAGTTAACGATACTCTGAATTTTCAAAGTGCTCAACATCCGTAATGTCACAGCAAAATATCAAATACTTTAGAATTAAGGTTAAAACATTCACACGATGTTCACATCTGACTTTTACATTTGTACTGGTAATATTGTAATCTGTTACTATTGAACCATGAGCACTCTACTTATTTATTTATTTTAGTTAATTTAATTTAAAAATTCTGTAAATCAATATTAAACTACTACCGTTATTAACATTAACACATAGCAATTATGGGTTAAAAGTTAAAAAGCAAGAGAATAGGTGGGGAAATAATTAATGCATAACTGATGGTCAGATGTGCAGCATACATCTTTTACGTGCAACAAAAACGGAGATCAAAACTGCTAGGACAAATATGAGAGAACCAACACATTTCCACTGGTGAATAGTTGTCATTTAAGGGGCTCAATTCTTACTGGTGCACCATTTAGGTCTTAGTATAGCATAAACAAATGAGTTCCAGACATCACCCCTCTTACCATGAAGATGATTTGCATCACAAATTCTCTAGAAGCTAGGTTTTACTTCTGTAAGATTGGACAGTTTCTAAATGGATGCTAATCGGAAACTGCTTACTTCTGAACACAACCTCTAGTGGTCAGTACATTCATTACATTTCAGTCACTTCGTATTTTGCAATCGGAGGAAAAGCTCAAGCAGGGGTGGGCAAAGTCTTTTCTTGTATGGGGGTATGTTTGAGTCTATTGAATTAATACATACGTTTATGATCTCCAAATAAATGTGAAGTGAAACAAAAAAATTATCAAATTCGCAGAGAAATGAATATAATTTTATGAATTAAAACAAAATTCATAAATATGTTTTCAAGAGTCTTAAGTAAGTAAGACTCTTAAGAGTCTTTCAAGAGTCTTAAGTAAGTAAAGTGTGAATGTGTGTGTGAATGTTTCCCAGCGATGGGTTGCGGCAGGGAAGGGCATCCGCTGCGTAAAACATATGCCAGTGAGTTGGCGGTTCATTCCGCTGTGGCGACCCCGAAAGGGAATAAAGCCGACATGAAGATGAATGAATGAGTCTTAAGTACAAGTTCCTCTCGCTTCATTTCTGGATATGTTACTCTACATTTATTGATTTCTTCTAATGATAAAAAAACATTTTAAGCCTATTCACAGCTACAATTACAAACTATTAATGAAGATAGACAGTTAAAGTATAAAAATATCCAGATTATTTCTGTTATTATTTTAACATTCATCGCAACTGTCTCAATGGAGAACAATGGCACTGAGAGCTTTTCTGGAACTATGAACTGACTATGAACTGTATATCTACTGTTCTGGTCCTGTCTGCTTCAGGTGATTGGATGGGAAGAATGTCAGTTTTTTACAATCTGATTGGTTTACCAAGTGGGTGTTAGGGCTCACCAGTTTGTGGATCTCTGATGTGGGATTTGAGTCAAGACTCACAAATGCTTGCAGTGCTTCACAAATGCACAGCGAGAGATTCACGTATGCACAGGACAAGATTGACAAATGCTGAATAGATACACAAATGTAGAGTAACAGAGCCACAAATGAGTCAAAAGGAGCTTGTACACTAGAAAAAATATTTGTGAATTGTTTTGTAATTCATAAATGTATAGTCGTTTCCTCATACATCTGATCTAGTTTTGTGTATCTCTTCAAATTGTATGTATTAATTCAATAGACTCAAAAATAGCCCCATATTCCTGGAGGGATGCAGCCCCTGCTAGTTTTTGTTCTAACTAGTTTTTGTTTAAATAAGCTAAGAGGAGCTAGATTAGTGGAGTCAAATGTGTTGTGAGGGTTGCATGACAGTGGCCCTCCTTGCCCATCCCTGAGCTAGAGGTTGTTGCTTGCACAAGTTTAGTTTCAATACTATAAAACAGAGTACTAATTTAGTTTTAACCTTCCAAAAAGCACTTGACTCCACTAATCAACCTCCTCATCAGTTCCTGTTGTCTTGAATCAGAGTAGGCACTAAAATCAGAAGGGTCTTCTCAAGATAATGAGCACAAAAAGCTTGATTTTTTTATGGTTATGTTGTATTGTATTGTTATGGCCATTTTATATGTTCTATTGTTACATTTATTGCGAGATTGTTCAAGTAATGTGAATTGCTTGACTGATTTTATTAGAATTTAATCTAACCTAATGTTCACCTATTCTAAAGTTTGCTTCCAAGGTTGTGGTTCTGAGATTATTTTTGGTCTGGTAAAAGTTTAGGCTCTGTTCTACCATTTGCCATACATACTAACTTTCTGCTAATGGAACAAAAACTGAATTAATAAAATGAGGGAAGAATCAGAGTGTTAATGACTTGTTTTTGATACATTGGTTTAAAATGAATCCCCTCTTGTCCTGTCTGAATAGCAAAAAAGAAAAGAAGCCCAAGAAGGAAAAGGAGCCGGTGAAATCAGTTGGCTTTTTTCAACTGGTAAGAGTGAATATCTTTGTTGGGAACATTTTTTAAAGTTACATAACAGTTGATGATGAGCCTTGATGCTTGGCAATCACATGCTTCATACTCTTACTTATTTTGCTTTTCAGTTTCGGTATGCCACCTGTTTTGAGGTGTTACTGATGCTAATTGGGCTGCTGTGTGCTGCGGCTCATGGAGTGGCTCTACCCATAATGTGTGTGGTGTTTGGAAAAATGACTGACAGCTTTGTGCTGAGTGGACAGAACTTTAATGCCACAGGTAATAATATTAATCATTATAGAATTCAAAATAGCGTATAAATGGATAAACAGCCATGAAGAACAAAATTGGTAAATCATTTAAATCCAAGATGTATGTAAATAAATATGAACTGAGGTGTTTTAGCTGCATATTAAAGGTTTGTTTTAAAAAGTATATTATCATTGTTGACACAAGTTCTAGTTGATTATCCGCTCTTCCACCTAAACCTAAAGTCACCAGATTGAGTTGCAAATACAAACTTCACCTTTGCTTTAAGAGTTCATCTGTGGTTTCGTAAACGTTTAATGTAATGATCTTGTACAACTGGTTTCTGGAAATTTCTCATTTACATGTTTGTAGGTAACTTCACTGGGAACTTCACCTTTAACTTCACCTTCACACTCGACAACTCCACAACATGTCTGGCTGGTTCTCCAGAAATAGGCATCGAAGATAACATGACAAAGTGAGAAGCCGTCTGGTGTCAGATTCAATCTTTGAATAATTTACCGCTGTTTCTTAATCATTTCATCAGCAGTGAGCACCCCATTGGAATGTTAGGCATATTAGTACAGCTATTTCTTTCAATACTTAATTCAAATAACTCACTTATTTGGTCCATTGGAGAAAATATTTTTACATAAATGGAAAAACCTTAATTGAAATAATTGTTTAATTTAGATGAAAGTAGAGCAAAAATTCCATAAAAAATTGTTTTTTTATATTGCTTTTCAATATTGCATTGTTTTTTTCTAGAATAACAAAAACAACTGCTAGCATGTTAATTGTTTACATTTGTATAACATTGATGTATACATTTCAAACATATCCTTAAAGTTTGTTAAATTGTTGGTATGTGAAATGATCATGAGTCATCTTTTGAAATATATAATTTATTGAGCTAAAACAAAATGGGGTATCTAAATATTCTGTTGTAAAAAATTTACTTAAATATACATGGTTCTGAGATAATAAACATCACAGTCTCAAAATGAAAAAATATTTTAAATTAAACCACGGGCAAAACTTTTACATGCCTTTATTTAAGTACATTTGTTTTTAGTCGTCAGTTTTTATTTGATTTAAGTGGTTTCAAAACAGTATAAAAATGTTTCATAAAATTTGCCCATCTAATTTTAATAAAAATTGTGTTTTTTCTCTAACAGATATGCATATTACTTTGTTGCCATTGGGGCAGCTGTACTGGTGATTTCCACCGTTCATGTGACGTTTTTCCTACTTACGGCAGCCAAACAAACCAAGAGAATTCGAGAGAAATATTTCCACGCAATCCTTCATCAGCAGATGTCCTGGTTTGACACGCATCCAATCGGAGAGCTCAACATCAGACTCACAGAGTATGAAATGTGCCCTCATGGTCAACCATTGATTTAGTAAACTGACTAAAACATTTTCTCCCCTGCTACAGTGATATCAACACAATCAACGATGGACTTGGTGACAAAATTAGTGTTTTTATCCAGTTTTTCTGTTCCTTTATTTCCGGATTTGTCATTGGTTTTATTTACGGGTGGAAGTTGACGCTGGTCATTCTTGCCATCAGTCCACTCTTGGCAGGATCAGCTGCCGTTTGGTCAAGAGTATGTTTATTTATTTTGCTCTGATTAAAATATTTTCTGGACTAACAGTAATTTATTATCTGAATGTGATTATCTGGACCACAAAATATCAGTAATATATTTTTTTTTCCTGCTCTCTCTAGATTCTTGCTTCATTGACTTCTAGGGAACTTTCATCATATGCTAAAGCTGGAGCAGTTGCTGAGGAAATCTTGGTCGCAATCAGAACTGTGGTGGCCTTTAATGGACAGAAGAAAGCAGTAGAAAAGTTAGAACACTTTGTACCTTTCAATCATCAAAATATGTTCACTGATCATCTGAAAGAAAATAGTTTTTCAATTCTTGGAATTTTTCAACATTTGAAGAATGTGACCAAACTGTTCGGATATCTTAAGCATCCTGGGGCCTGATGTATAAACGTTGCGTACGCACAAAATGGACATAGAAATATGCGTACGCATTTTTCCACGCACATATCGGGATTTATAAAAAATAAACTTGGTGTAAATAAGTGCGCACCGTACGGATGCTCTTGACCGTGCGTACGCACTCTTTTAGAAGAGTATGTGTTTTGGCGACACCAACTGTCCCAAATAGCAATATCTATTTAAAATGAAAAACTTCTAAATGATCCTATTACATCACCCAATAAATCAAATTGTATCAACCTGAATTATCATTATTAGCATTCTTAACCAGGTGCAAATACTTCGAATTTACTCATTTGTTTTAATGAATGGGCTATAAAAAGGTATGTGCGTGTATAATTTATCATCATAATGGATGCTCTAGCGCTGTTAGAAGACCTTGCTAATGACGCTCTACGGAGGGGGCGTGTTTTCAGAGACCGTGAAGATTTCCTTGATGATTGGCTCATGAGCCGATTTCGATTTCCAAGAGCCAACCCGTTGGAATTGTGTTCTGAATTACGGCCAGTATTGGAAAGACCCTCGCGGAGAAACCACGCGCTGTGTGTTCCTTTGCAAGTATTGACCACATTAGGCCACTTGGCCACTGGTACTTTCCAGCGAGAGTTGTCAGACCGATCGGGTATTTCGCAGTCATCCCTGAGTCGTGTCATGCCATATGTATGGGATGCCATAGTGGGGATGGCACCCCGATACATCCGTTTTCCTAATGCGCAAGCTGAACAAGCCAACATCAAAATGCGATTTGGAGCAATCGCCAGTTTTCCCAATGTAATCGGTGCTATTGACTGCACTCATGTTGCAATAAACGCACAATTTGAGAATGAATTCGCTTTTGTTAACCGAATTATTTTGATTTATAAAGCGAACCTTGCGCGGGTTCTGGCGTACGTACGGTTTTATAAATCTGAAAACTTTTGTGTGTACGCAAATTCTGCCTTATGTGCGTACGCACACTTTAAGGATTACATGTACGCAAAGTTTTATACATGAGATCCCTGGACTTTTATAGTTATAGTTATATTACTTTATATTACCTCTATTTCTAGAATTTTACTATATTCTATTTACTTTAACTTGAACAATTAATTATATAAGCTGTGTTACTGTGCAGCGTTATTTTGTCGGTTTTTTGTACCAACACTGGAGAGTACCACTGTACCACAACAAATTCCTTGTGTGTGAACATGCACAGTTTGCAATAAAGATCTTTCTGATTCTGATTCAGACTGTGTTAAACTGACTGACTTCTTGCTGTGTTGTAGGTATGAAAAGAACTTGTTGGAAGCTAAAGACGTTGGCGTCAAGAAAGCAATCACCACTAATGTGTCCATGGGTATTACACAGTTCTTTATATTTTGTACGTATGCGCTGGCATTTTGGTATGGAACGAAGCTCTCTGTGGATGAACCAGAGAATTACTCTATTGGCAGGGTTCTCACTGTGAGTTTGTTCAGCTTAAATTTTGTCTAAGACACTCTACTTGAAATATTAATGATTTGTCATATTTCTGCTGTCAACAACAGGTCTTCTTCTCTGTGCTGATCGGCACCTTCTCTTTGGGACAAGGAGCTCCAAATCTGGAGAGCATCGCTAAGGCTCGAGGTGCCGCTTTCGAGGTTTACAAAACAATTGACATGGTGAACATTTATTATCTGTGTTTTAACTGATATAGACAATTATTATCTCATTTTAACATGAATCCATCTCACTTTTTGGTAGCCACGTCCAATCGACAGCAGCTCAAAACAGGGTCACAAGCCAGACAATGTGAGAGGAGATATTGAATTCAGAAACATTCACTTCTGCTATCCCTCCAGGAAAGATGTGAAGGTAGAGGTTTTTTATTAATTTATCATAATTTTAGCTGAAATCAGTTTTAATGGACTCAACGAAAAACATTGTTGTGAAATTAAATAAATTTGGGTATTCAATGAATCCTAAACTCAGCCTCCTTATAGCTGGACAGTAATAAGAGTTAAGAATCAGTTAGGATGTAGAAATTTAATGCTTTTATTGTTTAGGATTATACATTTTCAGTATTTTCATGGCAAATGCATAAGCAGGGCTTGAAAAGGTGCTTTTTACATATATCTATCCCCAGCAATGTTTCCACGCTGATTGATCTGACTTTTAAAGCCCATTTCTATAATACTCGATTACGTCTGCTCCATTTCATCCCCAAATTTGTCCCATCATAGATTCTGCAGGGAATGAGTCTGAAAGTCCCCCATGGAAAGACCATTGCTTTGGTTGGGGCCAGTGGTTGTGGGAAAAGCACCACCATTCAACTTCTGCAGCGCTTCTATGACCCCGATAATGGAGAGGTAACACTGCTCCGAGAGTTAACATGATTGCGCAATTAATCTGCATTTCTTCACATCTCAGGACATCAAGATTAATGACGGGAACAGTTTACAGAAGTGTATTTGTCTGATTGGTTCAGGTGACTCTGGATGGTCATGACATCCGTACACTGAATGTACGCTGGCTGAGGGAGAACATGGGAATCGTCAGCCAGGAGCCAGTGCTTTTTGGAACCACTATTGCAGAAAACATTCGTTATGGCAGAGAAGATGCCACTGATGCCGATATTGAACGAGCTATTAAAGAGGCCAATGCCTATGATTTCATTTCTAAACTTCCTGATGTGAGTACTCTTATGGTTTAAGAAATTATTTATTTTATCTTTAAATCGTTAAAAACTCCCAACCACTATAGACAATTGGTCTATGGAGCGTGTAACTGAACTTTATTTCATCCTTAAACAACTTACCACCACTCTGAACATGCCACTCAGTCTCAAACAATGCCATTCTAAAGTCATTCTCTAGTTTTGACTGAAGCACAAAGCTTAGCAAAAATGCTGTTTTTACACTTTTTTAACACACAAAATATGGCATATGTCTTGTTTGGCCCATGTTTTTGTTTTATCAATATATGTTACAGGCCATGTGTGCCCAAAAACCATCCCTCTGGGGAACCCTAGGGAATAAATACAGTACCTAACATGGTGCAAGAGACATGTGAAATATTCAAATTGCTTAAAATTGCTTAAAATTCTTTACAATGCCGAAGGAATATAGAGTATGTTGTGCACTGCTGGGTCACCTGTATTATAATACTATTATATAAAGTACACACTGCCACACTATTTCTGATACTGTTCATTTTAAACAGATTGAGGTTTTAAATGCTGGACATGTTTTTTTGTTTTGTTCCGTGAGCCAGAAGCTGAATACCTTAGTTGGAGAGAGGGGGGCTCAGCTGAGTGGAGGGCAGAAGCAGAGGATTGCTATCGCTCGAGCACTGGTGAAAAACCCCAAAATTCTCCTGCTCGATGAGGCTACGTCTGCTCTGGACACGCAGAGTGAGTCCATCGTCCAGGCAGCATTAGATAAGGTACAGAAAACAAACTACAGTACATTTATTATTAGCATGAACGCTGTGTATACAAGTGAATTTTACATGTTTAAGGTTGCTTTACTAAAGGAAATACTTAATGAACGGTTTCAACAATGATGGTCTTAACAACATTTTATTGTTAACATTTAAACACTCTCCCATCTTCATTTTTTATTAACAAGCTGGATTCAGAAACATAAATGTGCCTGGGGGTACAGGACATAACTGTTTTCATTTAACTTCTGGGAGATATTTTGTACTTTTAAAAGCATTATAGTTTTAGTGCTTAAAACATTGTGAAAAATACATGCGTAAAATGTGAATGGTAATTACGGAACACATGCATTTTGGATGTTGTCTAATAATAGTTTGTTTTACAGGCCAGAGCAGGACGTACCACCATAGTTATTGCGCACCGCTTGTCCACCATTCGCTCAGCAGATGTCATCGCTGGCTTCAGTGATGGGCAAGTGGTTGAGCAAGGAACACACAGAGAGCTCATGGCCAAAAAAGGAGTTTACTACTCACTTGTGATGCAACAGGTAAGTCTCTGTCTCTTTTTAGTGACTTGAGAAGAGAACTGACGTTCCATCCAAATTTGAAACAACATTTGTCAAAGTTTACTCACTTTGTTAAAGTCGCACTCTCAAAGCTTTATTTGTTTATGAAGTAAAAAAATATCTTTTCACTTTTCCCTTTTGGCAGCCTATTTTTTCACAGTTAACAACTGTACAACCAATTATACAAGTAAGAATGAAAACCTGATAGTTTTCATTATATTGTTACAATATGTTCACAAAGAACATCAAGGTACTTAATAGTCAACAAAAGTTTGCAGTCATGAAGGAATAACTCATTCATTACACCATCCATGCCTCTAAATCGGTCTGACTACAAACTTTTGGACAGATTTGTGTTGGTTTCCTGGAGTGAGTGTGTTTGTATTTATCCTTTCTTCAAACGCATGATGCTCACGTGTGCATGACATGTGCAGTCACACGTGAAGTGAAATGTACACTCGCATAGTCCCTGCCCATTTTCCATAGACTGTTTGCTTTTTAAACATTTGACATTGTGTTTATACCCAAATTATAATTAATTCTGTGAAACAGCACCTACCTTCGGGAGGAATATGCAACAACATTTTACTTTCTCCACTAGAGGAGGCTCTTCTTCAATTTTTTTCAGCATACCCTTTAAAACCTGTTTATCTCTTTCATAAATTAGATACATTACACTCCCAGATTCTATAGAGACTGATATCCAGTACAAAAGAAAAATTTGTCCAATCACGCAGAAAAACAAAACAATCATGTGCTGACATTAATCATGACAGAAATGGACAATATGTTAAATCACAACAAACTAGACAGGAGGATGTAAATGTCCATGAAACTCTTAATCATCTGAAATAGCATTGGTTAATGTTTTATATTGAAAATATTATTGCCATCACCAGGACTAAATAAAGCAGTGCGACTAATAATGAAGCAAACACAATTTTAATAAACATTGTTACAACTATGCAAACAATCACTATACTTTATGGCCTGACTAAATTACTGTTGGCTAATCAGACAAGCTCATAGAGTGAATTTAAAGTGGTAGCAGATGATGAAGTCTTTTCAAAATAACTTTTAGGGAGATTTCGGGATGAAAGGAATATACTTCGTCAAGTGTGATGGAAAAATGAAAGTTTAAAAGAAGTTTAAAATATGAAAATGGATAAACATTTAAATTTAAAAAGAGCTTTTGTTTTAATTGTGAAATACTTTTTGACTGCTGAACAATTGCAGGTAAACACCAAGAAAAAAAGATGATAGAATTTGGTTTTTAATAAATTCATACTAATGTTGGATTGATTTTTCACATTAAACATATTACTCCTGGTTGATCTCTTGGATATTTAGTTGACATCATCTGTAGCATCTTTCATAAAAGATGATTAGCTCCTTATTATTTCCGAAATGAAATTTAATGGAAAATCTACAATCTTAAGTACAAGGACAATCTTCAATCTTAAGTACAAGGACACTCATAGCAGAGGCTGTAAATATAAATGGTATCTACTCTTTTTGTGCTTACGGTAACAAGTGTTTGTGCTAATTGAATGAACTGAGCTACCTAGAGAATTACAGCTACATTAAAAATGTATAAAGATGCAATCTCATTCATAGTTTGTTACAATGCGATGTTAAATATCTTAATAAAACCTGGAATATTGCAAAATAGAAAAGGCTGAGCTTTTTTTTCTGAGCACCTAATTATTTTCAAAGCTGATCCTCATAGCTCATATTTGCTCTAGTAATGGCAGAAATGTATTGTAATTAATAAGTACTTCTCGTAATTACCCCCTATTTTCAAAGCTTCATGTTTTCTGTTTTATTTATTTATTTATTTATTTTGTTAAATGCATGCGTGCAAATGTAAAGGGTTTCCTTTGCACCAGACCAACAGGTAAAAATGAAAAACTGTGGTTTGGTTGCGTTTGTTTTCTGAGTGTGATGTTGTGCTTTTTATTACATAATATTTATATATTATAGTTGTTATAAATTACAGTTGTAACATATAATAGTTGTTTCCTTATATTAATTCATTTCTGCACATTGGTTTGATTTGGTAATTCCTCATTGCATTAAACAATTTCACAAATAGAGTTCTGGGAGACCAACTGAAGAGATCGATGCGAATGAAGATGATACTCAAGATGATTGTGAAGGTGAGATGGGAGAGGAGTCCTCAGAAGCAGAGAATACTGCAGCTGGAGAGGAGTTTCCGATGGAGACTGGAACCCTGAGACGAAGCCTGAGACGCCTCAGTAAGAGGCAATCCTCAAAGAAGAGAAAGAACAGCAAGAAATCCAAAAAAGAGAAAAAGGTTTACAACACACTAGTGAATTGTAGGTCACAAAACGGTGCATCTGAATCTTATGATATTGCCTTGTAGGAAAAAGAAGAGGTTCAGGAGATGCCTTTCACAAAGATCCTAGCTCTGAATCGACCAGAGTGGCCTTACTTGTTGGTGGGCACACTGGCCAGCCTTGTGGGGGGCGCTGTTTACCCATGCTTGGCTATCCTCTTCGCCAAAATCATTGGAGTAGGCATTTTTTTTGTTTGTTTACGTTAAATTTGCATGCATACTTGGCTCTTTTTGCAATGGTTAACATAGAATGCCATATTGGATTCAAAAGAACACTCATCAAATAAAGATTGCTGTCTATTTTTAGGTATTTGCAGAACTGGATCCAGATGTGAGGAGGCAGAAGACCTTAATGTTCTCACTATTGTTTCTTGTGGTCGGAACAGTGGCTTTTCTTACCTACTTCTTCCAGGTGAGACTTTATATAATTAACAATTAAAATGTACCTAACTGGTCATACAGCAAATAAAGAAAATAAAATTTTTATGTAGAACTTGTTTTAAATATAGAGATACATTTTACTTTGCATGTTACAGTGAGCATTTGAAGGAAAATACAGAATTCATTTCCAGCCTTGCTAATCCAAACTGTAGTATGGGATACCTGTGTCATCGTTTTATTTGCACATTACAGGGTTTCATGTTTGGTAAATCTGGTGAGATTCTTACTATGAGGCTAAGGAGCCAGGCTTTCAAGGCAATGATACGACAGGTATGGCACTTTTTTCCTCCACTCCATCCCTCTGTTACTGTTTTCTGATTTGGCTTCTCTTCACAGGAGATCAGCTGGTTTGATGACAACAACAATGCTGTGGGAGTTCTTACCACCAAATTAGCCACGGATGCTTCTCTGGTTAAAGGGGTAAGTCCAGCACAGTCATTTCCCATCAAAACCCATCTTTAGGCATTCTGTGGGTATTCAGCTTGTGTTTCTGGCCTTTTTTCATCTCATCCATCTCTCTGAACCAGATTGAATTTGTTTCTTGGTCTGATTTATGAGAGAGAGATTTTCTGTATTACTGTATGTGGTGTGATCAATGGAACTTAAATGCAACTTCAAGAATAGACAATCACAATGACATTTTCTCATATGTGAAACAATAATAACACAACTAGAGAAGTAAGGTAACTAGTGAGAGAAAGAGAGGTTATTTAGAAGGAATTTATGGTGATTTTTATGATTTTTTGGTGTGGCCAAAAGGTGCAAAACAATTCACAGTTATGAATTGTTACAAGTTAAAAACAGACTTACAAATCGAAACACAAATTAACAATTCAGAAAACATCCATTCCATCCATTTTCTTGTCCGCTTTCTTTCCTTTCGGTTTCACCACAGCGGAATGAACCACCAACTCTTCTGGCATATGTTTTATACAGCAGATGCCCTTCTAGCCACAACATTTCATAAAACACTCTAGCAAATATAAGAACAAACTTACCATGCAGAAAACAAAAAGAAAATTTTCAAAACACATTAACAGTTCAGAAACAGTTGTTTACTGAATTCTAAATACATCTGCACAATAATGGATTTAATTTATATGTGCTAACATACAAAAGCAGAAATATGATGAGCATGTTCGCAAACAAGATTTTTTTTTTAAGTTTCAAATTCTGTTACTAGACCAATTTCACGAGTTTGCTCTTGCTTATAATTGTTTAGTATCGCAAGCGTGGTT
The DNA here is from genome assembly GCA_900490495.1 of Danionella dracula. Classification (NCBI taxonomy): domain Eukaryota; kingdom Metazoa; phylum Chordata; class Actinopteri; order Cypriniformes; family Danionidae; genus Danionella; species Danionella dracula. The sequence goes on along the minus strand of UELW01000178.1, from coordinate 1,858,585 downwards.
GGAGAAGCATACTAGGCAAGCTGTCCGAGTGTTTAAACTAAGTGTAGACCGTCTTGTGCAAAGTGTGAGTGGCATATATATGACATAAATGCATTGCGTGTAGCGAACTGGTGGAAGGAGGGATAGCTTGCACGATGTTAGCTCTTTGGACATGTCGTATATACTGAAGATGATATGGGTAGGTGGGACCATATGATTGGGTGATGATTAGTTAATTATCAGCCAAGCTCCTCCCAAACCGATGTTAATCGGATGATTAGCTTCATTTAATTATGATTTTTTTTGTTCTTCTCTTTGCTTAAGGCTGCAGGATCGAGACTTGGAATGGCAACAAACTCTATGTGCTCTCTGCTCATCGCTGTGATTGTGGCCTTCATCCACAGCTGGCAGCTCACTCTACTCATCCTTGCTTGTGCTCCTTTCCTTATCGGTTGCAATTTTATCCAGATGAGAGCCATGTCAGGACACACATCCAAAGACCAGAGTGCTCTAGAGATGTCTGGGAAGGTATTACATCTGTTCTCCGCTCTCCTCTACCTCACTCCTGGAGAGAGAGAGAGAGAGAGAGATAGCGCGATAGAGAGCGAGACCTATCTAGATCAGACTAGAGAGCAGAGAGATAGATAGCTATAGATAGAGAATCGATCTAGTCTCTATCGCTGCTATCTTCATCTCGATCAGCTCTCTCTCTCTCCTTCTCTCTCTCTCTCTCTCTCTCTCTCCTCTCTCTCTCTCTCCTCTTCCCGTCTCTCTCTCGCGCGCGCGCTCTCTCTCTCTCTCTCTCCGCTCTCTCTACTCTCTCCCTTCCTTTTTTAATCGGTCTCCAACATCTGCTTCTCTCTTCTCTCGTTTTCTTACGTGTCCTGTTCCTACCCACAATAGGCGCCTCTTTCGTTTTTCTTTTTCATATTTTAACTAATGTAAACTACAGTTTAATGTGGATAGTTTGAATGTGCATTCAATTAAAACTGACATGAAAGTTTTTATAAATCTAAAGATTTAAAGGGTTATACAAAATGCCGATGTGATTGTATTATTAACCTGGTTACTTTATATAGTAAACCTTTTATCTGAAGAATAATAATATTTATTTATTTATTAAGTCTGAGGGCAAAATGCCTTTTCATATATTTTTAAATAATAAATTATATTGTCAAAACTAATCAAGTTATTATTTAAAAAGTTAATAAATTAAACAATAGTAAAGTACATTTTCGAACATACAATCTAAGAAAGTTTTTTAAATAAATGCATAAATGAATAAATAAATAAATAAATAAATAAATAAATAAATAAATAAATAAATAAATAAATAAATAAATAAATAAATAATACCAAATAAATAAATAAGTATTCAGTATAAGTAAGTAGGCCTTTAGCTGTTTGTTCACAATATTACTCACGTGTTCGCTCACACGCTTTTATCCTCAGGAACTGGTGATTGTTGGTGTCAGATTCCGGTAATTAGCCCGTTGATGCTCTCGGACAGGTACGGCTCTGGATTAGGGTTTGTTTTCCTCGACAATCATCAGATTAGGAGGAGAGTGGCTCCCAAGCGCCACTCGATCCCCCCTCCCCTCCTCCGGAGGAGCGCGGCAGGGAGAGCGCGCTGTTAAACCTGCACCGCGTTGTTCTTGCGCAGCGGGCCAGAATAACGCGATGATTGGGGCCAGAATGGCACAGTGTTGTTTCTGCAGCCAGGTTTGAGTTTGGAGTCGGGGAGAAGAAAGGCATAGATGAGGACATCTGCTCGGTGCAGGCTTCGAGGAAGCTCCCGATCTCGGCCTGCGCTCCAGCGAGCGTTCTGGGACCCAAGCAACAGGAGTGACGTCTACGCTCCCGCGCTCGCTTGTTTGGGAAGCTGTTTTGCCATTTAACATCAAGTTTACTTTTTTACGAATGGATTTGGAAGATAAACAACAAATGTTGTACTTCATAATAATTTGTGAACTATGTCATTTATTGTACAGTTAATTACAATTGTAGTTTTTAGGTTTAGGCTACATTTAGGCTTTTGTGTGTTGTGTTGTGTGTGTGCGCCTTTTTAAATAGCCTTTTTCTTTTATTTGGAGTGTTATGTAGTAACAATAAAACACTCTTAAGTACTTAATTAAGTTTTTTTATCAAGATTTTTAACATTTATTTGTTTTGTTTATTTCGTTTTTTCATTCGCATTCCTTTTTTACTTTTTTTTTTTACTGTGTTTGTTGCATTATTACTAACCCTTCATCTCCTCTTCAATTTTGTCAAAAAAAAGTTTACTGTAAGTTAGATTCTTTATATTTTAGTACTTTAGAACTCAGTCCAGAATGTCTTTTATAGACACACAAAGAATGAAAGTTTAAATAATTTCAAGTACCAGCTGTAAAGAAGTTGGGTATATTTGGCTCCTTCGTGATTTATAATTAAACTCAATTCCCAAGGTAACATTTAGCACCCGGGCGCGCGCTCCCCGGTCCCTTCTGCTTCGTGGTCATCACGCGGGGTCAATCAATAACCCGAGGACTCTCTCTCTCACACACAACCACACACACACACGCACACGCACACGCGCACACGCACACTGGATCCACATCTGTTTCCTCGAACAACGCTTGTAAGACTTTTGTCTGATTTGCGTTCTTGGCATTATCTAAGGGCGAAACTAAATGAAAAGGGCGACAGGTGAATAACCTGAGATCAATATCTTGTTTTTTCTAACATACACATTTATTTTAAATATGTGAGGGGTGTTTCTCACTCCTATTTTTCTAGTTTACCTCACAAGAATTTTCCAAGGACACGTTGTGGGTTAAACTCGATGAGAAGAGATGGGAGGCAGGTTATATGGCAGTAAACATGGCCAGTTTAGTTTAAAAATCGTGATTAAACTTTGTCATTCCATGGTGGTTCACGACATATGACGCACGTGTTTTCATGACTTTATTTTCATGTGTGTTTTCTTCACCCGGTGATTGCACGCTGTGGTTCTCGTCCTCAGCCGCCTCTTGTTCCTCGACCAGGCAGCTGCGAGCGCCGCAGAGGAAACAACAGAAGTGAGTGAGGAGCAGATCGAAGGAAGAGAGCAATGGATCTGATCCGCCATCTATCACTCCTCGCAATAAAGGAGGCGACGCGGCGGAGGCAGATGATGTGATGAATATTCCCCGCTCGTTTTAATTAACGTTTTGCTGTCTTGTGATGGCCGAGCTGGTCAACGAATCCGGTCACGAATCACTGTTAATATCAAACAAATAAAAGTTGCGGTGATTAAAAACCTCCTGCTTTATTAAATTTGAAATTCAAATGAAAGGTTTGCGTCGCGTCCAGATGCGCGTAAATAAAATAGTTGATTTTCATCATCTTGAAAGCTCTTTTCTTTTCTTTAATTCTTTCGTTTTTCGTTTTCAATCTTTCATTCTTTTTCTTTCTTCTATTTTATTGATAACTTCTTTCTTCCTTTTTTCTTTCTTTTTCTTTTTCTTTTCTTTTCTTTTCTTTTCTTTTCGTTCTTTTTTCCTTTTCAAGCCGCTGATAAATTAATGTACAGAATGTATTCTGAATATGCATTTCTATCATTATAGGAGAATGGAGAAAAGCTAGTAATGCATTGTAAAGCGATTAACAACGTTTAATGCTTATAATAATAATAACAATAAGAAGAAGAAGAAGAAAAAAAGAAGAAAAAGAAGAAGAAGAATAGTAACAACAATAATAACCATCTTAATTGTATTATTATTATTATTATTAATAATAATATGAATAATAATAATAGTATAGTACTATAATGATAATAATAGTAATAGAAATAATAAAAATAATAATAATAATCAGAACTTCTCTTAAAATCTATTCAGGTGTGAATTATTACTCCAAAAATGGCACTAACAATCAACACTTATAGCGACAAAACAAACAAGAACAAAAAGTGAACAATAATATAATTATTATTCATACAGTAACAAAAATGATGATGTTGATGATGATGATGATGATGATGATGATGATGATGATGATGATGAGGATGATGAGATGATGATGAGGATGATGATGGATGATGAGGATGAAAAAAAGGGATCCAGCATCGTTGTCGTCTCAAGCATGCAGCAGACCAGAGGATCAGATGAGGCTTCTCCTGGGGATGAGTGGAGGTGGTGGTGGTGATGGGATGGCTTTGGAGGGGTGGAGAGCGTACACAGAGCGCTCTATCGATGACTTCACTCAACAAAGTGCCGCGTGAAGTCTCTTCGCCTCCTGATTGGTCGCTCGTGTCACAGCGGCACTTCAAAGCCGTGCGCGGAGCTACAATAGTGCTGGAATGGGCGGACCACATCATTGTATTGCACACCTCTAAAAAAACAGGCCTCCGATTCATAAATATAAAAAGATCCTCTGAGGAGGCCACTTTTGGGATGGCAACTTCACTTCTAGGGGTGAGTTTCGTGCTGGTTTAATTAGTTGCCTTTATTGTCCTGGCGTGAGGATTAAAATTTCTTGGGTCATCCGGTGAGAGAGCCACTTGATAATGTTTTAAGAGAGAGAAAGGAGCAGGAGTTGCATTTCTCGAGCAAGACACTGAATGCATAGCGTTTCTTGCTGGGTTTCGCTTTTGTTTGGCGATTGTGATCGGTTTCTTTCATTTCATTCTTAAGGTATGTTTGCTAAGTTTGTTAGACGCAAGAGAAATCTTCTCCGATTTAACGTGTCTCAAACTCTCCATCTTTCCTTACCTCCAAACTTCTTCTGTTCCAGGAGGAGCCGAGATTGGGGTCGACTCCTTTAGCCATGCTGGCTGCGACGTGCAACAAGATCGGGAGCCCGAGTCCTTCTCCTTCCTCTCTGTCGGATACTTCTTCCTTTGCTAAAGGATTCCACCCGTGGAAGCGCGCGGCTGCCAGCAGCTGCAGTTTGGGATCCAGTTTGTCATCTTTCGCTCGGAACGGCGCTGCTTTAAGCGACTCTTTCGGCACGAACACTTCAACAGGCTCCAGCGCCTTTTCTTTAACATCCGGTACTTCGTCCAACTCCCACTTCGGGAACGACTACTCCGTGTTCCAGGCGTCCGTACCCAACAACCCCCAGGAGCCGAGCCACCAGCCCATGTTTATTTCAAAGGTGCACACCTCCGTGGACAGCCTGCAGAGTATTTACCCGAGGATGAGTGTCGCTCATCCGTACGACTCCTGGTTCAAGTCATCGCACCCCGGCATCCCCACGGGGGATGTGGGCACCACTAGCGCGTCCGCGTGGTGGGACGTGGGAACCGGGTGGATTGATGTGCAGAACCCAAATGGGGCAGCGCTTCAGACGTCCCTTCACTCCGGGGGACTGCAGACTTCTTTGCACTCTCCTCTGGGCGGATATAACTCGGACTATTCGAGTTTGAGCCACTCCGCGTTCAGCACCAGCGCGTCCCCACATCTCCTGGGCACCGGGCAGCACCTCATGGACGGTTTCAAACCAGTTCTCTCCTCGTACCCGGACTCCACTCCCTCTCCTCTGGGTGCAGCCGGAGGTTCCATGTTGTCTGGGGGTCCCACGGCCTCTTTGGGCCGGGTCTCCACGATCCTCCGCTCGGCGTTACTCTGGCAGAGCCACCTGCGACTGTCCAAACTGTCAAGAGGCAGAGCGCTTGGGTCCTGCGGGCGCGAGCCTCCGCAGGAAGGGGCTCCACAGCTGTCACATCCCTGGCTGCGGGAAGGTGTACGGGAAAACGTCTCATCTAAAGGCTCACTTGAGGTGGCACACCGGTGAAAGACCGTTCGTTTGTAACTGGCTGTTCTGTGGGAAGAGGTTCACGCGCTCCGATGAGCTTCAGCGGCATTTACGCACGCACACCGGTGAGAAGCGCTTCGCCTGCCCCGTGTGCAACAAGCGCTTCATGCGCAGCGATCATCTCAGCAAACACGTGAAAACGCACAGCGCTGGAGGCTCGTCGGGCTCGGGGTCTGGGGCGAGTGGGGGGAAGAGAGGGAGCGACACCGACAGCGAGCACAGTGTGCCCGGGAGCCCCTCGTGCCACTCGCCGGACCTGTTGCAGGCGCCCGAGCCCGTGCAGGGGAGCGGGATGAACTCTCTCGAGTAGAGGCGAGCTGAAGTATTCTGATGGTTCATGAAAGATTGTGCTGCTCATTCGTTTGCACTTTATAAAAACTTTCAAGCTGAAGACACTGTTTGCAGCGCTTAATATGCACATTCACACAGACAGACGAATATCACTTAGAACAAATTTTGCCAAAGTTTATTTCACTTGATTGAGCTACATGTTGTTAAATGAATACCGAAAGTTGTTATAAAGTGCATACCTTGAGATATCACCCTGTGGCCATTTCACTCGATCGGGTACTTTAAACTGATTACATTAAGCCTAATCATTCAGACAATTCAATAGAAAGCGTCCACACTTACACTAAAGGGAACAGTTTAATCAAAGAGGGATCTGGGAATTTTATTTCATTTAGCCTGTTGTGTGAACTAAGAAATTAATCCAGCATCAGTGAAGTGGCCAATCAATGTAACTTTTTCTCTCTTGAAACCAAACTGTGGCACTTTATTCACAAACACTACCGAAACCCAGTTTCGTAAAGACAATTACTTTCTCAA